>RBKR01000003.1:1200000-1800000 GCA_004835665.1 Phoma sp. XZ068
CACCATGTCGCCTAAGCTTATCATCACCTCCAGCATAGACACGACCTGCACAATATGGGATATCCCCACACTCACTGCGAAGACGCAGCTGATTGCCCACGACAAGGAGGTGTTTGACGTCCGCTTTTGCGCAGGAAGTGTCGACGTGTTTGTGAGTTGCGGCGCCGACGGTAGCGTTCGCATGTTCGACCTTCGAAGTCTAGAGCATAGCACCATCATCTACGAGCCGTCTGATAAGAACAACGACAAGGATAAAGGTTAGTCAAGCGCTGTCGATCAGCGCATGTCCCTTACTGACTCATTGATAGGCTCACCAACGGGCCGCATGTCGCCAACAAAAGCTCAACAGACCATGTCTTACGCGCCTCCTCTTCTCCGTCTCGCTGCCTCTCCGCACGACTCGCACCTGCTCGCCACCTTTGCTCAAGACTCGAACGTTGTCCGTATCCTCGACGTACGACAACCAGGGCAAGCGCTACTTGAGCTTCGCGGACACTCTGCGGCACTCAACAGCATCGAGTGGAATCCGTCACGGCGAGGCATGCTTGCTTCCGGCGGAGATGACTCTCTTGTACTCGTCTGGGATCTGTTGCATGCGAACACTGGCGCTGCAATTAGCAGCGACCACGCTGCTTCCGCACCTCCTACTCCAGCAGCCGCACAACCGACCAACAACGGTACAGGCGCTCAGAGTGTCCCAGTAGGCCAGAAGGGCCCATATGCCAGCTGGCGATGTGATTATGAGGTCGGCAACATCAGTTGGGCGCCTCAAAGTGCACTGACAGGGCAAGGCGGTGATTGGGTGGGTGTTGCAGGAGGAAGAGGCGTGTGGGGCGTCAAGTTATGATGAATATACCAACCCCAAAGAAACATCTAGAGTGGCTGCTTATACGATGAGCAACGTAGTGTATGAATGACGAGATCGACGTGTGCTTTGGGCACACTTTGGGAGGTCTGAGGCAACTGTCTTCAAGCAAAATGGGCGCTGGGACTACTTTTCACCTATGTATCAAGACACCTGCTGCTCAAGAGGCACAACCCAAAAACAACTATTCTCACCATTCGGCTGAAGTAACCAAAGTGATCTACGCTGCCAGCCTAACTCTATCATGCCGCAAGATTCTAGTGTCTGTATCAAACGGCCAGCAAGTGGACAGTATTAATGTCCAAGAATTCACATTCCGGCGGAAAGAAACAAACGAACCTCCACAAGATCTGCATCTGGGCTGCGAACACAACGCTCTCCGGCTCCAGTTTTAAGGATGCGAAACCCCACATACTTGTCAAGTCGAGATGCGTGACGTAAGCCTCCTTCCAGAATGGTCTCTCCACGAACGGGTTCGCAGCATCATCAACCCTGATTATGTGGCTGAGTGCTCCCCTGGATCGAACGACCCAGTCCTGTTCAACTGCAGATAAAAAGAAGATAATTAGGGCTCTGCAAGCGCATTGATTGGTGGCAACACCCGAAAAAAGGCTGCTCGGAGCGGGCCCTGACCCAACCTTTCCAACAAGCTTTTCAACGATCCGGTCAGAACTCTAAATTTGGCTGCCGTTAGCTGCGAACACGCTCCTCTAGGCCGCGACGAGAACAGTGCTGCCCACACAGCTCCTTTATCGATTGCCGGGAGCGCTGGGCTTCGTATCAAATCCACTTTGTGACGTAGCTAGCGGCGATCGACGGCTCGTGTTCGAGAACGAACTCAACAAAGCTACCATTAGATGTCATCCCGGCAGCATTGCGCGTAATATGGCGGCTCGGTGATTTCGAGTCGTTCTGTCTTTTCTGACCTCTTATTCTTCCCCATTTTCACTTATCTCCTACGTGCGAGGCTATTCGTTGTGATCTGAGCATCTCACATAATTTTTCATCTGCCTGTCGTTTCCTCTTGTACAGCGGTTCCACCGCACCCTCACGCGACCATGGGCCTTTTCAAGCGGCAACAGGCAAGCTCTGCAGATGAGTTCCTGAACCTGATCGCTGATCCATTTTCGGCATCGGTGTGTCTACCTGAGTTTCAAGTTTGCCAGAGGAGTACTGACCTAAGGACTACAGATCCAACAAAGCTCCATTTACGCCGCTATCGTCTATTCCTTTGTTGTAACCGGCCTTCTTTTCCTCGTCTTCTGCTTTCTCCGCCCGCGAAACAACCGCGTATACGCCCCACGAGCGAAACATGCCGACGAGAAGCACCGACCGCTGCCGCTGGGCAGTGGGAAATTTGACTGGGTCAAAGCCGTCACAAGCGCAAAGGAGCAAGACCTCGTTGACAAAATCGGCTTAGACGCCGTAGTGTTCATGAGGTTCCTGCGAATGCTTAGGAATATCTTCGTAGTGCTCAGTGTCTTTGGCTGTGCAATCTTGATTCCAGTCAACCTTATTGGAGGATCGCCTCTCTACGATAACTGGAGTAATGTCCCTACACTTATGAAGTTTACGCCACAGTACATCTTCGGTACGAAGTTTTGGGCCTTCGTAATTGTGGCATACCTTTTCCAAGGCACTATTTGCGGCTTCATTTGGTGGAATTACAGAGCAGTCTTCAAGCTTAGGCGCACATACTTCGAAAGCGCAGAATACAAAGCCAGTCTGCACTCGCGGACGTTACTGGTGAGTAGATTCACATTTTGGATCGAACATGCACTGACGATACGATAGCTTACTCACATTCCTTTATCTTCGCGAACAGACGCCGGGATCGCCGAACTAATCGGATCAAGCAAACAAATTGACGATGTCCCTCGAGCAGTCATCGGCCGCAACGTCAAGGACTTGCCTGAACTCATCGAACAACACGACGAGGCCGTACGCGAGCTCGAACAGCACCTCGCGAAGTACCTCTACAATCCGAATCAGATACCCGCAAAACGACCTACTTGCAAGGTCAAGAAGGATGACACAACAGCACATGGGAAAGGAAAGGTTGATGCGATCGACTACCTTACAGACCGAATTGCGAGACTAGAGGTTTCTATCAAAGAAGTCCGAGAGAGTGTGGACATGCGGAATCCCATGTCTTACGGCTTTGCATCATACGTCCACATCGAAGACGCACATGCCGTTGCCTACACCACGAAGAAGAAGGGACCAAAAGGCTGTGACGTATACCTTGCGCCGAAGCCTCACGATCTTCTTTGGCAAAATCTTTCAATGAGCAGGAAGACACGCCGCGCGAGAGCGTTTTGGGACGGCCTGTGGATGGTGCTTTTCACCATCGCTTTCGTCGTACCTAACATCTTGACCTCGGTTTTCTTATCGGACTTCTCGCATCTCGGCCTTGTCTGGAAGGGTTTCCAGGATAACCTCAGCGCTCACCCAACCGGATGGGCTATCGCACAGGGTATTCTCGCTCCTCTTGTGCAGACCCTTATGTATATGGGTGTACCCGTCGTCTTCCGTCGACTGTTCACTCACTCCGGCGACGTTTCGAAAACCTCTCGTGAGCGTCACGTTGCATCTCGCCTTTATGCATTCTTCGTATTCAACAACCTCCTGATCTTCTCCGTCTTTGGATCGGTGTGGCGCTTCGTCGCAGCTGTCGTTGCAGCACAGGATAAGGGCGTGTGGGAGGCGATAAAGTCGGGCCACCCCTTTACGCAGCTTGTAACTGGATTGTGCAACGTCTCCACTTTCTGGCTCACCTGGCAGATGCAGAGAAACCTAGGTGCCGCAATTGATCTTTCGCAGGCGTGGACATTCACCTGGTCTTGGGTCCAGCGGAAGTTCTTCTCCCCCACACCGCGAGAACTGATCGAACTCAGTGCTCCCCAGCCATTCCCATACGCCGAGTACTACAACAACTACCTGTTTGTTACTACAGTCGGCCTTTGCATGGGTACGCTCCAGCCCATCATCCTTCCGGTCACTGCGTTCTACATTGGTATGGATGTCATCTTCAAGAAGTACCTTCTGCAGTACGTCTTCATCACCAAGACCGAGTCTGGAGGGCGGTTCTGGCGCTTGCTCGTCAACCGCCTGCTCTTCGCCATCCTCTTGGGTAACGCCGTCATTGCGCTCGTCGTCGGTGCCAAAGGAATCGGCAACCAGGACGTCGTACAAAACGGTACAATGCTCTACGCTATGGTCCCGCTTCCATTCCTCCTCTTCGGCTTCAAATGGTACTGCAAGAAGTCCTACGACGACAAACTGCTCTACTACTCTACCATCCCCTTCTCCGACATGGAGAAAACCCACAACGCAAACCACTCCAAGGCTCGCAAGGGCGACAAAGTCGGCGTCCGCTTCGGCAACCCAGCCATCTACAAGAAACTAATCACGCCCATGGTCCACGCCAAATCCCAACACCTTCTCAAGGAAATCTACGGGCACCGCGCAAACGCCGACAACGACCTCTTCTCCGCGCCGCACCGCCGCTCCACCGACCGCGCTACCCCCGCCAACCTAGGCTACGGCGACATGTACCTCACCGACATGGACCACGCCGCGCCTGGCTGCCTCTCCTCAAACGAGGGCGCAGCAATGCCCAACGTCGAAGTCATCGAAGAAACAGACCTCGACTTCGAAAACTTCAAGCGCCGCGCCGAATTCAGAGAAGAATACGGCGGCGACGGGGAGTTATACGGACGACCCGAGGACCTAATATCCCGCCCAGGCACACCCAGCACATTCACCACGTTTGTCGGGGACTCGCCATACGGTAGCCCCCACGGGAAACGGCCATCTGCTTCCCTTCCAGGCTCCCGCGCAAGCAGCCTCACCCGCGCTTCCAACCGGGACAACGACGGCGAGGGCCACAGCTACGCAAAAGGGTACCAGCACACGCCGACGACCGACTTCCAATCCGCGGATATGGTGGATGTAGACGTAGACATCCCCGCGACACCGCTCGACGCCGAGGAAATGCTGCGCACAAGTAACAGCAGACAGCCGCTTGTGGACGCGCGGTCACGAGATAGTAGTGCCGACGCTGCGTATTTCAATAGGAGTATGCGGGGTGGTGAGGATACGAGCTATGAAGCGTATAGGCATCGGTAGATTATGATGATGAAAGTAGATTTCTTCGGCGCGAGCTGAGTAAAAATGTCTGAGGGCATGTTCAATGTTAATATTTATTCATTCATTCAGAGCATTGTGCGTCGCAGAACGGGGTTGGAATTGTTGAGAGGTGTTTTTCAGAGAAAGAGTACTTGAGTGACATCGAAAATAAATGTTGTAATTTATTGCTTACGGCTCAGCTTACGGTGTGCAGCAATATCTACTTAAGCTCGTGCCCGCGTATCTGTGAATTGCGTACGTTCACTCGGATTCTGCTGCATTGATAGAAAGAGCTTCGCTATGCTGCTTGATCATCGTCTCACAGGAAGCACATGGTAAGGAACTTGACTGAGCTGAGAAGGTCTTCTAGCTACAAAGAGTCGAGTAATTACTACTACTTACACAACTCAATTGGGTATCTCCGAATCCATTCACTCCACCTCATCACATACGACCCTATCATCCTACTCCACACGTCCAGCCAACCAGCCCCAGATCCCTCCCTCTGGCATCTCCCACCCCGCAACCCGTATGACAGCAAACCCCACGGCCCCAAGCAAACTCATGCCGCCCAGCACCTGGACCAGTACAACCCCGTTTCTCTTCATCTCATCACCAAAACCGCACAGTCCCAGAGGATCTTTCGAGTCCAACCCGGCAAGGCCGTATCTCTGCCCACCACCCTGTTTCTCATTCTTGTGCCTCACAACCGCCCACTCCGCCCTTGGCGCACCGTCGCTGGTAATGATTGTGCCAGCTGCGACTTCCTCGCCAACACGCTCAAGCAGCCACTTTGCGCGCTCGTTGCGCTGAAGGTCCTCGAAGCGGTCGCGTTCGTTGCGGAGAGACTTGTGCAAATCGGTAGCCCATTTTGCGACGCGGATATCGCTCGCCTGTGTGTCGTTGCTGATGTATTGTGTGAGGGAAAAGGTGGTGGGATCCGTCGGAAAGCCGGCGACGGAGGATAGGAGGGGCGATTGGAGGTTTGAGTAGAAGGGCGATGTGGAGCGAGGGACGAGGACTCCTGAGGGTGAGGCGGCAGAGAATACGGAAGATGTTGCGGATGCTGGTACTGTTAGCATATGGGTTGTCTGGTGTGGAAGTAAGGGAGGCTCACGGTTCATCATGGTCCCAGCCAGTCCCACAGACGCTGTGGTAGGACTGCGTGGTTGCTGTAGACTATGGAGGATGAATGAGTCTCCTGGTAATTTCGTTCTCCTCCGCCATGCAAGAAACTTTTTCGCTGCCGCGTGCCTTAGCCATGCGATTGACTCGGGCTCGAAGACTTGCTCGATTAGGCTGGAGAGCTCAGAGGGTACGAGAGGCTGAATGTAATCCGGTGACATGAGCAAAGAAGCGTCCATGGTATCATTGTCCGACCCATAGGTTGAAGATATCGCGTATGGGTGTGTCGGTGTAGGGAACGGGAATTGGTTTGGTTCTTTTAGCTCACCCGTATGGATTGCTGTAGTTGGAGTCTCCAGCGGATAGACAACGTCGAGACCTTGTACTGCCAGTAATGCATCGTCCAAGGGTTTTCCAAATAGGAATGGTTTGATAGATGTAGCCTGCAAACGGGCAAGTACAGAGGCCTTGAGTGATATCAATTCTTGGGCCGTCAGTGTCTCTGACTTTGCGATGACGGGTATGACATTGGTGAACGCAGACAATCGCTGCATGAACTCAACGTCCTTGGTTATCTCTCTGTCTGGGAGATAGTCAGTGATGGTCTTGTCCGTGTACATGTAGACTCACTTGGTGGTAGCAGATAAAGGATGACGTCCACCACGATTCCTCCGCTGCCACTGATAACGCCAACCATCTCTCCATCTTCCATATTGGCGAGGGAAGCTGTCTGATGGAGCAAAGACTCCAGATATTCAACCACAAGATTCATGTCATCTTGTTCTGAACGACCTTCAATGTAACCCGGTGTGTCCACGAAGCAGATGTTTCTTTCCAAGACTGTGTCGATGCTACTCTTCCTTCGCCGCAGTACTCTTGTCTCTTCCACATCGGTCCACCAGTGTGGGTAAGGCTTGGTGCTAGCATGGATCTCTGTTAATCTCATTGTTGCACCCTGCTCTGTCGGCCGTCTACGAGACTTTGGTCGTCTGGGAGGTGGTTGTGAGATGGATTGTGAAGGCGAAAGGGGGTCCACGTGTACGATGTCTTCGCAGCTTTGCACAATCGATCGAATGAGTGCGGTCTTGCCAATGCCTGTGGAACAAGATGTCAGTACTCATACTCACTGCGCGGTAACAATGACAGCATCTTGGACAAGGAAGGACTAACCCGCTTGCCCGGCGACTAAAACCTTCAGCTTGCCCATGCTCTTCCCTTTGGTAGTGAATGGTCTTCTTGTTGGCATCTGTATGCTCGGCATCACCAGCTGAGGGAAGCTGTTCGATGCACCTTGCTGCGTCTCAACATCATCTTCCTCCTCACCGCTTGATGTGATGACTTGGCTTCCAGTCTCGTCAATCACAGAACCTTCATCAGAGAGCTTCAACGAATGCAGCGACACTGATGTTGGCGTGCTTGGAATAGCGGAAGTGGGTAATGGAGACGGCGCATCGACATTGAGGGGCGTGAGCGGTACAGATGTGGTGCGACCGGAGAGCTTCCGTTTCAGCTTCCTTAATGGCGAGGCCAAAGGACTCTCTGGTGACTTTGCCGAGTCTGCAGACGAACTATGCGACCCTGATCTCGCAGTGTGTATGCCGTGGCTGCCTGCGCTGCCACGCTTATCGGCCTTCTTGCCAGCAGTTATGCTCTCAGCACCAAATGCAGCTTCCAGCGTATCAGCTAGACTTTGCACTCCATATGTGCTGTCTCGTGATCTCCTTATCGAGTGCGTACTCTGAGAAGCAGCCAGAGACTGTTCCATCTCTTGCTCGCTCCTCATGAAGAACGTAGTGGGGCCATGGGTGGATGGCGTAGCGGCGTGATCCATGCTCGACTTGCGGGACCGAGGCTTGACGGGCGGAGGCAGCGCGTCGCTGCCGCCAGGAAGTGGTCGCATGTTTCCGAAACTTGAGGTGTCTGCCGTAAGGTAGGATGTCTGCTTGACACGGAGGCTCGGCTTGAGAACAAGTCACGAAGGAAGTGCGGATCCCGGAGCGGGCTGGCAGGTGATGTGATTGTCGTTGATACACCCCGCCTAATGAGACCCCGCTGGAGCTGGGGTTGACCCTTGAGTTTCGCGACAAACGCGCCAGACAATCGGGTGGGGACAGGAGGGTGAACACGCAAGTTCAGTACGAGTCAAAGTATCTTCGAGGTCGCGTAAAGGCAGTCGAGGCTTGCCGCAACTTCCCAACGTGACTGGTGACCTGTAACCTGGGGCTTGCTGACAGGTTGGCAGGCGCAGGTGGTTATCATACCTGGCCAATCACGCGTCAGCTGCCATGGTGCAGCGTGACGTTATCAGTTACGATTGCATTCACCGCTCTGCTGCCCAACGTCGACATGATTCAAGCGTGTACAATGTTCTCATTGTAGCGTACTCATGCTAAAAGTTCTTGTACCCATCGCGCTCTTCCACCCGTAGTCTGTTTTCGATGAAAGCTGTGCAAGACCAAAGACAAAATGTACAGACGAGCCCGATATTGTACCCATACCCATTACTCCAGATCCTTTTCCGCCTCCATAGCCCATGTCGCATATACCCATCCACATACATTAGGTAATCGAAGAAATGGGCAGAGAAACATGTAAAAGAAATGGAAGAAACGAGTACAAAACGGTACAGAAGGGAAATGCAAAGATGAACCGACTCGCTATGCAAGGGCTCGAATATCCCACTGAGAGATGCGGACGCCCAGACTTTTCCGCAGGACATGGTAACTTTTATACAAGCGCTGAAAGAAGTCGGATACAGTACACATAACAGAAGCCGTGAATCGTTATGGAACGGTAAAAGTCGCTAAAGACTCGACAAACGGAAAGAAAGATGGCTGGAGAGAAGGCGAGGCAGTGTTTCGAGCTACCACGTTCAAGACTCCTGGGGCGCACCACGGCCACGGGCGGCGCCACCGCGGCCACGGGGAGCGAAGCCACCGCGAGGGCCACCGGGACCTCCACGGCCGCGCTGAGAACCACCACCACGAGGGAAGGCAGGGAACTGCTGCGGGCGAGTGCGGCGCTCCTCGACCTTCAGCTCAACACCGTCAACAGTGTGGGGGTTGGCGGCAACGGCAGCCTGGTATCCGGCGGGGGTCTTGAAGTCGACGAAAGCGCAGTTCTGTAATCGCTGATTAGCACAAGTTTGCAATCAAAGTGTAGTCTTTACTAACCTTGCCGCGGCTAAGATCAAGGTACTCGACATCGCCGAACTTCGAGAGAGCAGCCCTCAGGGAGCCCTCCTGGACCTGGCTGTACACGTTCTTGATGTACGCGCGCTTCTGGTCGGCGTCGGCAGCGGGCGCCTGGTTCTGAGCGCGGGACTGCTCCTTCTTGTGGCCAGTGACTGATTGCCAGCCAGCGGCCTCACCCTGGCTAGTGGCAGGGGACTGCTCACGAACAGCAGCAGAGGCCTGGGTGGGAGCAGCAGCGGCGGGCTGAGCGGGAGCAGCAGCCTTGGCCTCCTTGGGAGCCTGCTGGGCAGCGGGGGCGGCGACTACGGGAGTGGCAACCTTGTGGGCAGATGCAGCAAGGCTGGCCCATGTGCGGGGGGCAGCGGGCTTAGGAGGACCGGAGGGCATGGCGACGGGGGCGGACTGCTTAGCAGCAGGAGCGGGAGTAGGAGTGGGGTCCTTGGGCTTCTCCTCCTCAACAGCCTGCTCAGCGGGAGCTTCGGCCACCTTGGGAGCCTCCTCCGTGACAGCAGCTGGTGCCTCCTCGACCTCAGGAGCCTTCTCGGCCTCAGCAGCCTCCTCAGTGGGGCGGGTGGCAGCGTTGTCCTCGGTAGAAGCCTCCTCTTGTGCGACCTCCTCAAGCTTCTGGTCGACCTTGGTGAGGTCCTCCTCGCTGCTGGCAACCTGCTCGCCCTGGGTAGCATCCTCATGGGAGGCAACGGCGGCGGTGGGAGCAGGCTCCTCAATGCCGTTCGCAGCGGGCTCCTGCTGGATGTCCTCCTCCTCCTCAGGCTCCTCAGCGAGGTAGCGGAAGATGTCGTTCAGAACGAAGTAACCGTTTGTCTGCTCGGCGAGGACGAAGGTCTGCACGAAACGCTTGTGGGGCTGGCCCTGGTTGGAGATCTCGCCAATGACCTGGATGACGATGTTGGCGTCGGAGCCCTGGGAGTCGACGTTGGTAACGCGGACTTTGGTGTCCTTGAACTCGAGCTCCTTGATGCGCTCGTTGATGGGCTGCCTGTTGTTAGCTTTGCGGTGTCTGTGCAGGCGCATGAGTGTCTACAAACCTTCTGGCCAACGCAAACATTGACCTTCTCCTCCTCAACACCAGAGACATACTGCGAGCGCTTGTTGTAGAAGAGCTAACACTGTGTTAGCGAATGTGCCCCAAAGCTTGGTGTATAGGCCGCCGTGGCAACGTACGTAGAGACGGTCTGGGCTCTTGCTCAGAGTGGTGTAGTACTGCTCGACAAAGTACCAGCCGACCTCATCCTTAGGGATCTCGGATGCGGGGGCTTGTTGTGCGGGCTGGCCGGCGGGCTGTTGCTGGGCGGCGGCATAGCTGTCGTAGCCCTGCGAGTAGTTGCCGTTGGTGGGCGCGGCGGAGTCGGTGGTTGCCATGTTGAGAATGTGTCTAGAAGGTAAAGCTGATGGTGACGGGCGGTAGGCGGAATTGGAGGCGCAAGGAAGCTGTGTGCGTGTCCAAGCTTGGGAAGCAGGTCAGAGGCTGATATAACGAGGATGCGCGTGTCTGCTTGCACCTACCTGGCCAGGTGTAGAAGACGGAAACAGAAACCGTGGGTCAGGTGTTTGTCGCAATTAGAGGCGCGGTGTGAAATCGGCGGCGGCGCGAAGTCGATGGGGTGAATGCGGGAGCTCCTGAGAGAGTGATGGAGAGTGGTGCGGAGCTGTTGTGCGCGTGAGGGTGGAAAAAGCCCAGAGCGGGACTAACGGGTCTGCTCAATTCGAGTTCGCCTCGGTGGTGCTCGCCAAGCAAGGACCGAACCGCTTCGCTGCATGTGGCTCGTTCGCCTCGGTGACCTCACCCATCGTGACCACAGAGGTCAGATCAGAGCATGGAGAGGCAAATCGAGAACCAAGCTCGCGTTGCCACGATTTATCAATGGATGAGCATCTGGTCGTGTTGCTGCTTTATCGAGGGTCTCTTCGCCCAAGCCCAAGCCCAACCTCAAGCTCAGGAATGCCTCTACGAGCTGCTTGTTCTAATTCGAAACACTGCGCATGATTAAAAGCTTTTGAGTCTACTGGATGTCATACATAGTGTATGAGGTATTGGATCTTATATACAATGCACGAGCTACTGCGGGTTTACAAATTGCACGAAACAAGCTCGTGCCGGTCAACAACAACATCAAGACATACCGCAATGAGGTCTGACGGTCCCACTATCTCGAGCTATTAGAACATTTCAAGGAAAGTCAATCAAACCAAAAAAGAACGAATCACAGATGTTGCTAGCGCTGCGCCTGCATGCTATCACCGACCTTGAGCGCTGGCCATGCGACTAACATGTGCGTTTCTATGGGTGGCCTTGAACAGCATAAGCCCTAGGCAACCAACAGCAGAGCTCTCGGTAATATTTCGCGCGACCAGAGCGAAAGGGCGCAATGCGCGTCGCGAGGTTCGCGAAGCTGCGCTATCTCCATGCTGATGTCGGACATCTCTGAAGTCCGAGTTCTCTATGCTACTCCTGCTCACTTGTGCGGGTCCAACAGCTTATCACCGAAAAGCTTTTCAAGCCTAATTTCTCTGGCATCTGATAACCAATCGCTTTGGAGAGACACTGGGAGTTTCGAAGTTTAGCATCGCGTGCAGTGACGTTGTACGAGCTGTGCTTTGGCATGGCTCGGAGCCGGCCCTCTCGCGCGTTCGAAAGGCCGAGCATCTCGAACGCCTGCCCAACACGGCCTCCAAGAACCCCATATAATAGTGGACTGTACGAACCAACAATGAATTCTCATACTAAGCCTTCTGACCTGCAACAACTACACTTTAGTTCTGATTATAAGTACCAAGCTTCTGCACCACAATCCTACGCACTCCTCCACACTCAACCCAACGTCAAGACACATCAAGCCAACCGAGACATTCGTTACCAGATACCGCCAACCGACATTGCAAAACAACAACAATCACGATGTCGCAAGGCACAAGTCTAGCGCCTTCGGTTGAAGACCTCGACAAGCCTCATCAGCCCAGACCCGATGTTGAGCAACCACCTCTCGAACTGGACGAGAAGCCAACAGAAACACAACCAACTGCCCCAACTCCTGAGGCAGTGAGCCCATTCCATCCAAGCCAATTCCCTGACGGCGGTAAGGATGCATGGCTATGCCTACTGGGGGGCTTCTGTTGTCTCTTTTGTTCCTTCGGCTGGATCAATTGTCTCGGAGTCTTCCAAAGTTACTACCAGACCCACCAATTGCGAGACTACTCACCATCATCCATCGCTTGGATTGCTAGTATCGAGATCTTCGTAATGTTCTTTCCTGGGCCCATCGTTGGGTGGGCATTCGACAACTACGGTCCCAAGTACCTCCTCATCTTCGGCACCTTCTTCCACGTCTTTGGCCTAATGATGACCTCTCTATGCACAGAGTACTACCAGTTCATCCTCGCTCAAGCCATTTGCAGTCCCCTGGGCCTAAACTGCATCTTCAACGCCGCAACAAGCACGATCCCAACCTGGTTCCTCGCAAAGCGTGGAGCAGCATACGGCATCATGGCTGCCGGCAGCGGTCTAGGCGGCATCATAATTCCCATCATGGCATCACATCTCATCCCGCAAATCGGGTTCAGCTGGACCATGCGCGCGATCGCCTTTATGCTTCTCGGTCTTCTAATCATTGCCTCCCTCACTATCAAATCGCGGCTTCCACCCCGCCCCCGGCCCCTGCGCTTGAAAGTCTTCCTCGAGCCCTTCGCAGACATGCGGTTCAATCTGCTCACATTGGCATCGTTCCTATTCTTCATGGGCCTCTTCCTCCCGATCAACTTCATCGAGGTCCAGGCCATCTCAGACGGCATGAGCGTTCGGCTCGCTGGATACCTTCTCGCGGTCCTCAATGCAGGAAGTATCTTCGGCCGTATCATTCCTGGAGCACTGGCAGATAAAGTGGGCAGGTTCAACATGCAGTCCCTCTGGTGCACTGTCGCGGGTGTCATCGTGCTTGCGCTCGGCCTTCCTGCCTCGGGCAATGCGGCGTACATCACCTTTGCAGCGCTTTACGGATTCGCGTCGGGTGCCTATGTGTCTCTTCTTCCTGCGCAGATAGCTCAGATTTCAGAGGTCCATCAGATTGGTGTCAGGGTCGGTGTTACGTTCGCCTGTGTCTCGTTCGCAGGATTGGCAGGAGCTCCCATTGGCGGAGCGATTGTAACGAGCAACAACGGGAAATATTGGGGATTGAACGTTTTCGCTGGTGTTCTGCTTTTGGCGGGCGCGAGTTTATTCACATTCACGAGAATGTATGTTGCAGGGTGGAAGGTTGCCGTCAAGATTTAAAAAGTCAATGTAAAAAGTCTCAGCCTCGGTAGCCATAATAGAATATAGAAGATAGATGATAGACACCGTGTACCTGTACTATACTCACCCAACTCCCAATGAAATTGCCTACTGGCCTTCTAGTTTAGTCTCTCACCAAACGTCAACGCAGATCGCGGAGTAACTCCGGACTTTATAGTAAACCTCACTTCCCAGCTACACCACGTTTTCTTTAGTATTATATCAATGCTTTCGTCTACAAGGGATCACCTAGCAGTGCCTATGCTGCTCCTAAAGGATGTCCCAGGCAAAGTCGGCGCGTACATCCACCGAGCTAGTATGGCGCTGCTATGCCGTGAGTTCTGCACATACGGCCCGAAGCAGCCATTCTGTAGGAAGATAGTCCTCACAGTGCGCAAGCAACATACTTCAGCCTTACCACACACGCTGTGAAGATTCAGCAGCAAGCAGTGTCCTCAGTCGAACCTCGTGGGGCTGGATACGTATTGATGGGAGTCGAATTGGCGAGCATCTTGGTTCCCCTTGTCAGGCGCAGTGCGATGAAAGGTACTGGAAGACTTGAAGATTTTACTCTGGTTGTCGTCAAAAGTAGTCGGAAAAAACCGAGTCAGCCATTCTAAGATTACTATGGCATCCGACAGAGCTGATAGCTACGCGCAGGGCAATAGAATGCAATGATTGGAGGAATTTCAAGTCACAGGGTTCATGACACAGATGACACCGACTTCGATGGAGTATTTTCTAAAGAGAGAGGAAGTGAAGAGTGCTAATCTTCTAAACAGATTCTCAGCGTCCAATGACACACTGAACTATTTGTAGTCACTTGGTGAAATTGTTGTCGAAAACGACACTTTCTCACAACTTCTTAGACTGCGATACACAGATATGTCGATCGACAGTCCCCGGGAAATGGGATGCAACTGGCTTAGCGCTCAGCCTTACCAACGTACCTGTGGGTACCTTGCTCGGGAATTACTTTGGCTTACGCGGCTCAATTAACAACTCTCCGCCACCCGTGGGTAACTTCATCCGGTCAAAAGAGGGGTTTGCAATAGCCAAGCCATAAGTGTAGCCAAGGATATACTACTGTTGCACATGAGATAGCGTTGTGGGCACATATGATGTTGCGGCATTATATTCGTTTTTTTGATTTTTGTGTGTATGTAGCAGAAATAAAACGACCTCAAGAAAATAAGTCTAATACTGTGTCCTCTAGGTACGACTTCCATTGGCATCAGCCTGGAAATCGTACAACAGCACCGTCTAAGCGTAGCACCCTAAAATTTCCATCCACACATTTAAGCTGTAGTGTTAGAAGCGACGGCACCGCTCTTGGTGCCAACCTCCAACATGTTCGCCTCGCCCAGTGTGTTCTGGATGAACCTGGAGTTGAACTTGACAATGCTCTTGATAGCATTAAAATCAGCAACACCGATCTCGAGCGGGTCCTTGACGACCAAGAAAGTGACGCCCTCAGCACAAGGAGGGGTGGTGAGCGATCCGCTGTACTGAAGGATATCGGAAGTCGAGATCTTGGACAGCACGCTGCTGAAGTCGAGACCAGCCTCAATCTTGGTCTTGGTGCCGGGAGTCTTGATCTTCTCAAGACTGGAGCTGAGACCGGCAATAAGGGGATCACTGGCTGAGGCGGAGACTTGGAACATCAGAGCAATGACGGCAAGCTTGGTGTTGTCCACTACGATGACGGTCAGCATTGTACATTTGAGTTTGTGGCGGATAATACTTACAGACACCTTGGTGAACCATGTGAACTTCAAGCGGGAAGTACTCATCGTTGATGTGGTGCTCGGATGGGGTGTGCATGTGGAACTGCACGAGACGGAAGTCTGTTCCGCTGAAGGAAGTGGTGCCGTTGACAACGACTTCAATGGTGGTTCCTAGGTTCTCGAACTCCACCGCCTGCTCGGGAATGTCCACGACAGGACGATTTGCGGCGGCTTCAGTCCTGGCATCTGGAGTTGTTTCGTTAGCACACCGCTTGTGTACTATGACATCCCGCGATGTCAAGTTGCTTTGAGGTCCTTCAGTACCAAGGTTGATGGGAGACTGGTTTGTGCCGGCCTTGCAAGCTTCGTTTTCAGGAGCGAGAGAGGCCCAGTTGAATGGTCCGTTAAGAGGTCCGTATCCGAAGGTGCTGACCTCGACGGCTCCATTCTCGCTGCCTGCGGCGCGCTTGAACATCGAGAGTCCGTGGAGACATGATGCGGATGCTGTGGAGGCGAAGAGGAGGGACTTGAAAAGCATATTGGAAAGACTGTAGGTTGTAATGCTAGAAGCCAAGGAGGGTGTGATGTGTTGCAAAAGGAAGCTGCTGCTGGTGATGATCTGGATTCCAGAGCAGTTTAAATGCTTTATGTAGTTGTCAGGAAGACCCACAGGCGAACGAGTAGTTGCGGGGAGGCAGTGTCGACGATCAACGTCCAAGGATGGTCCAACAGGGAAGGGGAATAGCTGCAGGCTCTAGCTGGTCCAGCAGTACGGCCGTGGAATTAGACAAGACTTGCTAAGACAATACTGCAAGTAGGTACTGTATGAGTAATGGCACCGTGGGTCAGTGCTAGATTAGAGATAGACAAGTGCCGAGAAGAGAAAGACCGTAAAGGAATGATTAACTGATACGAATTGAAATGATGTTGTGAGCGAGAGACCAAGCCCCAAGATATACACAAGCCAGCATCGCCTTGGAGGAAGCCAAAGGCTCAGCATCTTACCCATGCTGACCAGCTTCAGTCCGTAGCCGCAGGCCAAGCAGAACTGGCGGAGCCAAGTCACACACTCAAAGCTCCGAGGATGTGAGCGAAGCACGCTTTTAGAAGGCGGTAGACGAGAATGGGTGAGGGTCCCAAGGAAGTCGTACGATTCCCCAGCGAAGGGACGTTGCCAAGGCTGCGTAGTGTCGAAGACCCGCCCTGAGCACATCCCTCCCAAGCCTAATAGATCCCATGTTAAGACTTCTGACAGTTGCTTGGATACCCCTGCGCCTCCGCAAAATGTCAAGTTTGAGCAAGCGAGGGCGACAGGTGTAGTCCGGGTAAGCCGGGTGCAAAGCGCAATGCCACATATTGGTCGCGCTCATAATCTGACTCAACTAATGCTCCTTGAAACGAGCGGGATTTGTACAGAGCCAAGCCCAACCCATGGTGGCTGTCACTTCGTAAGGGCCAGTAATCTGCACGCTGATGCAACTTTGATGGCGCCAACAGCGCGGTATTAGCTCACATACGGACATCGACAAACCTCCCCAGTACCGCCTCTCCACCTCAGTCTCGTCGTTGTGGCTTGGCGAGCTGTCATCGCACGCCTGTCAGTTCCTCTTCAAGTGGATAAATCGGGGCATTGCGACATCACGACAGGCATGTGAATCCTGGAGTGCAGGTCCGCGCCCGAGTCTTTTCTTTGTCTAGCAATACCTGCGCCTGTTATTCTCCTCCAGACGAAGTCTGCTCGAGGTGTCAGCCACTCCTAGCCGTTCAAACATGGAGACTCCTGGGATCAGCCCACTTTTGAAACGCACCTGTTAAAGAGACGAACGACAGGACAAGCGATCAGGCAAGGATTCAAACTTACGTCTTGCCTCTGTTTCTCATAGCGCTGGGCACTGTGATCCTGCCTCACGATTAAGACATCGTGGCACAAGCGACGAAAAGGCAGCGTAAGGCCAAGCTGTGAATAAGACCTGGCCAGGCAGTGCCAAGTGCAGGGCGGGTGAGGCGTGCGGCTCGGAGCACGCTGTGCAGCGCCTGGTCTCGAAAAAGCCGAGGTCGGTAAAAGTCGCAACCAGACGATAATGGACCGCTTGCCCATATGCATCATCGCGAGAAACCGTTGACGATTACCTTCGAGAGGGAGGCCGTGACCGACGATCACAGTTCACCGCTGCGGTGGCTGTCAGATCTCGGGCCGTTTGATCTTGAAAGCACACACCCGCCGTTGACCAGTTTCACTAAAGCGGCAACGGCAGACCAGAGCCCGGTACCTGTCAACACCAGATCTCCTTCATAGACACCTGCTTGGCAAAGCTGTACCAACATCGCGCAATCGCATTCGCACTCGATTCCACAGGCCGCAATTGAGATCTCGGTAATTTACCGGCCTCCAAGCTGTTGGCATTTAATCTGGTCAACACCATGCCAAGTATCTTCACTTACTGCGACTGCACCACGTGGGCACCTACAAAGCTGCGCCCTTGGCAACTCGCCTTATTCACATAGCATTTCCTTTGTCAATCTTGTCGCCGTGTCTGCTCCGGCTAATCGGTCCTTTGCCAGTGTGAATGGGGAACCCAGGGAGAAGCCGTGCGAAACCCAGAACCATGGTACACGACGCGCCAAGAATATATTGGTTGTACTGGGAGAATCTATCAAAGAGTCGTCGTTCAGATTAAGACAATGCATACCTGGCGGTGTGGACGTTCTGCTTGCTTTCAACGTGTTATTTACCCTCCGTTCGCGTGTGTGGCAGAGTGTTTCAAATGTGAAAACGTTCAAGCCACGCTCCAAGTATAGCAGCCTGGACGCGTCTAGGTGTCCGAACAACACCAGCGACCATCTATTGTCTGTTTAGCATCATGGCCTCACTGCGTTAATCTCGCGCAAACGTGCCGCAATCGCTCAAACTGCCATGCGTAATTGAATCTGAGCGAAGTGCTTGGTACCGAGCTGCTAGACGCTCCACGTGGCTGAGTTCTTCTTGGGGTTCTTTTCGATCAACACTCGGCCTTTTTGCAACGAGAGAGGACCTGTCTACTTGCCCTAAAACAGAATAGTCGCCAGGAACGGTCCCAAGAGGCAGACTAATCGGTCTGTACCTGACGAATTCTAGATGCGATGCTGACAAGCAGATGCTAAGTGCCGCACTGGCGACGCTTTACTTCGGTGCTGTTTGTGCAACTGGGCTTGGTAGCACCGAGTAGCAGAACTTGTGTCTTGGTGCTGAACGTGTCTGGGGTCCCTTTCCTAGTATTCTTCTTTTGCCTCGTGGCAGCATGAAAAGGTCAGGTTGGATATGGCATGACAACTTGCACATTCATGCTTCCTTCTTTTCTTGAGAGAGGTCTTTCTTCACTGCTAGTGTTTTGTTGGATCATGGGTCAGGAACCCGGATACAACCCTCATTTTGCTCAGCTTATGCTGATTTGAGCGTAAATATTTCTCCTTTGCTGTTTATGGGTGAGCGTTATCACTGCTCTCGGCACTGCCGGGTAGCAAACGCCACAGTATCCCGCCGTAAACCTCTTGCCATTTTCCAGGCTCATTTCTTGATTGCTTTCGATTCGGCCTTGCCGTCAGAAAATCTGCCCTGTGGCTTGGAGATAGCTTGGTCTGGCTTACGAAGACAGTGCAGATCTTTCGCTCTCGCTTTGCTTGCCTTTGGATCTTGGCCATTAAAAGTGACAAAGCTATCCGAGACAACGACGCGTAGGCACTGCATTTACTGCTCAAACGAATCTACCGAGGCGATGCCTACTTTCAGTCCCTGCGTCAGCATACTCCAGGGCAAGTTTCGGCTTTCTTCCTCCGCGCCTCATGTCTTGCATGCCCCCTTGCCTGCTCACCTCAAGTGTCGTTCGACACATCTCAGCGGGTGCACTCCCTCCTGTGGTTTTCTGCTGTCTTTATATTTGTCTGGGCTCCAAGGTTCCCTGTATACAGTGGCACACATATGCTTCTGTAGCCACTATTTCTCCCGGATATAACGTAGAGTCTTACAAGTAGTCCTTCTCTCCCTCGGTCCTTTTACCCAGTCAGCGAGAAAACGTTTTCTTTCTTTGAAAGAATCTTAAAACTGAACAGAGTAGAAATTTGTGTCAAGACATAACACGCTGATAGTCACAATTTCCACAGCCACAGACTCTCGCAAAGAAAACACAGACTCTGATTCATATTACATATATTGGCAAGGCTCATTCCGGCACTGTTTCCAGCTCATGTACCCAAGCATCAATGTACTCTTGATCCTCTGTCCCACACTCGGACTGTAAATCCTCCACCCAAGCCTGCGCTTTCCTCATCCGCCTTTTTGTCCTTTCATCCATATTCTCCCAATCCCCATGTCCTAACCATCAGAAGAATAGTCCTTCCTTCTTTCCCCCGGAGGCATTTGTCGTTTCGCCCTCATCCTCACCGTAGCCAGTGACGCCTGAGAGGAGGCCTCCCACTCCCTTTCCAACGCCACCGAGCGTGCTTCCCACTCCTCCGATCACATCACCTCTTCCGAGCTTGCCTACACCGTCCCCGAGACCGCCAGTGATGCCGCTGACGGCGTTCGAAGCGCCTTTGCCTACGTTCCCAACGACACCTCCCACAGGACCTCCAACGGTCTTGCCCACCCCACCTAGGCCATCACCAACGGTATTTCCCAGCCCTTTGCCAGTGCCCTTGACTGTATTACCGACGCCAGATGTCGCACCTGCGACAGTCCCGCGAACGTCGCCTTTGCTCAGCGCACCAGTCGTCTTGGACACAGTGCCTTGCAGCCCCTTTGTCGCTGCGCCAGCAGTATAATAAACATTGTCAGATGCGCCCGTCACAGTTTTACCAACGTTATCCGTCACATGCTTGACAGGCTTGCCAACGCCTCCAGGCACTCTATCAAGTCCGTTGCCTACGATGCCGGTTGCGGCATTGACGCCAGAGTTCAGGCCGGATGTTGCAGAGTCACCGACTGTGTTCACGATACCCGTCGTCGCGCCAACAGTTGAGTTCACACCGCTTGAGGCGGCGCCGGCGCCACGGGCGACGATGTTCTTCTTTGCGGCGGGAGTAGCTTGGCCTGGGGCCGGGTGAGCACGAATAACGGAGAGGGGGGTTGGCCACGTACCATCGATGTTCTTCTTCACCGGGGTCGACTTAGCAGGAGCAGTGGTCGCTTTGGTGGCTGAATTCGCTGTGGCCTTGGATTGGTTGGCTGTCGTCTTCACGGGCGTTGGTCCGGTGTTCGTCTTTACTGCACTGGCTGGCTTGGAAGCTCCAGTTGGTGCGACCGGGGCAGTTCCAGCTGCATTCAGCTTCCTTGGAACTCTCTTGACCGGTGTGCTGGTTGTGTCTGCGGTGCCGGTAGTTGCGGGTGCGACTTTCTTGGCGGTAGTTGTCCCAGTTGTCGTTGCTGGCTTGGAGGTGCTGCTTACCGCCGTCTTTCCTGTGGAGGAGGTGGCTGCAGCCTTCTTGATAGGCGTGGTTGTAGACTTCGTTGGTGTGGCCGTTGTGGTAGCAGCAGGAATCTTCCGAACAGGGAGCTTCTTTTGTGTTCCTAATGGTGTCCTCGGCTTAGGAGCTGGGGTATCTGGTGTAGCTTGGACTCCGGCCTTCTTTACAGGTGGAATAGGTGTCGTCTTCGATGCAGCGGATTGCGTGGCCTTGGCTGGAGTAGATCCAACCGTCTTCTTGGACGCTGGTGTACTTCCTGCTGTCTTAGCGATGCTATTGACGCTTGCTAGAGTATTGTGTTAGCACTGGTTTACAAGCTGTACTTTGGTTGCATACATTGCAGTGCGCCAGTCTGCTTCTTGAGGTCACCAACAACGTCTGTCATTTTGAAATTTGGGGAAATGATTTACAACGAAACGAGACGCAAATGATGAACAATGATCGCTGAAAGATCAACGACAATACGGCGTTCTCATTATGAAGTTACACGCTGTGGAGTTCAAGACATCATAATCTCATACGTCATTCTTCGGTTGAAACCCTGTCGTGCTACATGCGAGGATGTGGGGAATCTTGTTTTCTGACACGGCTGATCGCCGTTGTGGCAGGGATTGAGATTCTGGACCCTTTCTAGGTAAACCCAAACGCGCGGAGACCAGTCCGCGTGCGCGTACCTGAAAGCGTTTAGACATTTGACTGGTCATGGTAGACAATAGCGCAAGTCGCACCGTTGGATCGAACCGGTGACACTCCAGGCTAAGTGTAACGGTGTTGATAGCTCTATCAAGACAGTTGCTTACTTGTACATATACATAATAGAAGACACACAATGTAGTCGCATCATTCCAAGTCGTCGTTCAGAGTAACTGTTCCACCTAGCAAT
The DNA here is from genome assembly GCA_004835665.1 of Phoma sp. XZ068. Taxonomy (NCBI): domain Eukaryota; kingdom Fungi; phylum Ascomycota; class Dothideomycetes; order Pleosporales; family Didymellaceae; genus Phoma; species Phoma sp. XZ068. The sequence goes on from RBKR01000003.1 coordinate 1,221,650, forward strand.
AACGCCCTCATAAAACGCTCCAAGTGAAGTCTGAAGAACTTGGATACGTGAACTTGGACCCATCCATGATCTCTGACCTGAAAGTGTGTCCATGCTCTGACCTCCGCTGCTGATTCCGGAGAATGTGCGTTCTTCTTCCAATTTCTTCAAAGACATCCTAATCTTCCTTATCCAGCTCCGCCTCCAAGCTGCCTAACAGGTCAGGTTCAGATTCTGACGGAGGCACGGAAGGCTGTTCCTGAGATGGCGGCTTAGTGGGCTCAGGTTCCGGTACGGAAACAGATGCTTCCGCAGGTTCACCTGCAGGAGTGTCTATGCTCGCAGGTACAGATTCGGTCTCTGTAGGAATTGGTGCTGGGATCGGCCCAGAACCTACTGGTTCAGATACTTCTGGCTCCGCTACTTCTGGCTCCATTGGTTTTGGCTTCCCTGTTTCTGGCTCCGCCACTACAGGCTCATATATTGCAGGCTCAGCTACAACTGGTTCAGATACTGTTGGCTCAGATACTACTGGCTCAGGTACTGCTGGCTCTGTTACTACCGGCTCAGTCACTACCGGCTCAGTCACTACCGGCTCAGCTACTACCGGTTCAGGTACTACCGGTTCAGGTACTACTGGCTCAGCTACTGCTGGCTCGAATACTACTGGCTCAGCTACTGCTGGCTCGAATACTACTGGCTCAGATACTGCTGGCTCTGGTGCTGCTGGCTCGGGTGCTGCTGGCTCGGGTGCTGCTGGCTCGGGTGCTGCTGGCTCGGGTGCTGCTGGCTCGGATGCTGCTGGCTCGGATGCTACTGGCTCGGATGCTACTGGCTCAGACACAATCGGTTCGACCGACGTTGCTGAAGTGGGGAGCTGGCTGATCGAGTTTTGCCTGCTGTGGCTGACTGCAGATAGCGGAAGGTCTGGGGAGCTAGATCGATCTCGTGCAGCGGTTGGCTCCTCAGGTTCAGGCACCGGTGCTGGTGCAGGTTGCTCTGCCTCTGCCTCTACTGGAGGCTGCAGAGTCTCGAGCGGAATGGTTGTAGATGCTTCCGTAATTATTATCGACTCTGTAGGAGCAATGATCTCTGGAGCGTCCGTCATCTCCACAACCGGGCCGCTAACAGATGCAGCTGGTGCCGGCGTTGCTGGAGTTCCTTCTTCCTGCTCTTGCTCTTCGTCCTCCGAGCCATCCTCACCAGACTCATCATCCTCTCCAGCCTCGCCCATTGGTGTGTCGCGATCAGATGGCTCCACAGATCCCCCTTCCCCTTGTTTCAAGTCTTGGATTGCAGGTATATCGCCGCTAGCGGATGGTGCTGGAGTACCTTGCTCTTCTGCGCCTTCAACAAAGTCGACCCTTTTCCTGCCTCTGCCCGGTCCAGCACGCGGGATGTGCTTCTGCTTCTTCTTCTTCGGGGGTGGTGGCCTTCTCCGTGGCGGTGTTTGTTGTAAGATGTCGTTGGCCACAACTATGCCTTCTGCGTTGACAACTCCAACTCCCTCGACGACCGTACCGGGCGCTGCGATGACTGGTGCAACTTCGATGGCAGCATCTGTAGGTGCGACCTCGCCTTCCACAGCCTGCCCCTCTGGTGCTAGAACTTTGTACACTGCGACATTGCCTTCGGCGTCTAACTTCTTGACCTTAGTTTCCCTCAGCGGAGCCACTACCTGGCCGTTGATATACTGTGATGGCAAACCCTTCCGTCTCTTTGCAAGGTACTCAGGTTCTGGCGCTTCGTTGTGCCGCGCAATCTTAACATACTTCTTAATAGTAAACCCCACTGGTACCTCCTTGTGCTCTGTTTCCTCGTCTTTCAGCTCGTTGTCGTCATCCTCAGGTGGGGCCGGTGGTTTAATTGTACGTCCAGATCGCGCAGCACGAAGCAGCTGTTGCGAGTGTTCTGGTAACATATGAGAATCACGTGGCATAGGTAGTTCAGGCCATGCGTTGACATCCACGGGCTTGCTGTCGGTTGAACTTGGGCCAATAGTAATTTCGATCTCCCTGTACTGATTGATAGGAAGTCCTTCAAGCACATTATGCTCAATCTGACCGCGCCCTGGTCTGTTGGACCTGTCTCGATTCCGAAACTAATCACATGACATTAGCCTAACGTTGGACATTTCACATGGCGCGAACCATCATAGTAAATCCGAAAGGGCGCTGTATGGCTAGGGATTGGCATAGGAAGGGCAAGCGACATGTGGTGGACTATTGCCAGCCAGACGCTTGGGATGCAGAGGTTCATCGGCTCTGCAAACATTCGCAACGTTCTTGCATGGTCGGCCCCTGCTTCTCTTTGCGATCGCCGTGACTGCCATGATACGTGATTGATGATGAGATATAAGTTGAAGGGGATGAATGCGCCAGATGTGAATAAGGGCAGATGTAACTGAGGAGCGGGGATGAAGTTGGGGAAATGAATGACGTACTCGAGACATTTTGCAAAGCAGCTTCCACGATAGTGGGGTCGTGCAGGCGTCAGGTGTTTGCGCGGATGGATGCGATGGGGCGGTGAAGGTAAGGTAGGCGCGTTGGACGTGACCTCGAAGTCGCGTTGCGATTGCTGCGTCCGTGCGCGCGACTAGCGCCAAACCATGGATGATTGACATTGGGGTTCAATTAATCGCTCAAATCAGTTGTTGGTGAGAGCAGTACATTCAAATTTTATGAATGAGTGGAAAGGCCGCTTTTCATGATTGATGCTTGTGTCTATACGCAACTACTAACGACGCTGTTTTGCCCACAGCAGCCTTATAATACATTCATCACCACACAGATGCGTGCGTTCAGGTTTGCACATGATCTCAAAATCGTCTCAAGCATCTGATGATTATATCGCTCAACTCTTCGCTCGAAGGGGAGTATATAGTGTTGTTACATGGTCCAACGTTGGTCTCTTTCCGAACTATGACGCATATGAACGGCTCAATCCCACCTGCGCTGCATTAGCATTGTCCAATGTATGGTAGAAGATTAGTCGCTCTTACCCTTGGTCCTTCTGTCTGACAATGTCGTTGTTGTTGCCTGTCTGCTTGCCCTCCTTGCCGCCCTCAACGACTAATCGATCGATTTGGTAGAACTGACTGATCACTGTTTGCCTCTGCGGTAGTATGTTAGCTGAGTTCCTCAACTCCCATTTTGCCCTCAGTACGTCTGGATGCTCTCATTATCGCTCATACATGAACCAGCGATCTCCATGTGCACATTATTCTAGCTTTGGGTAGCCTCCACGTACCTTCAGCATCTGCAGCTCCTTCAGCCCTTTCTGCATAAGCTCTTGTACTCTCCTCTCTTCTCCTTCTTTTTGGTGTTCCCGGAAGGCATCGCGTGTTCTCCGTTTGGCGTACTCGCGGAAGTTGTATGCGGCGAATTGGCTGCTTTGTCGCAGCAGTGAGCGATACTGTTCGGGCCATGTTAGCTCTCTGAAAGACTGCGCTGGAAGTATCGCGGCTGCGCATTAAACATTCTTCTCTCCGTACTGATAGAGCAGGGGGCGATTGCTCGATGTCGAGTCTCACAATGGAGGTGAAGCAGTGCAAACGCGGTAACGATTGAGGGGTGCTGGGAACGTACAAGTGATCGCACTTGGTAGGGCATGTCGCCCTTCGTTGCTTGCGTTAACGACATGATGGTATGTATGGGTGATGGTGTTGATGTCCAGCTGCAGCGACAGCGCGTGGAAATAATGTTGATGATTAGGTCATAGGTCTGGGGTTGCGGCGAAAGCTTTGAGCCCCGGTCGGCGAACGCGGAGATATTTCCTCTGGCGCGAATGCGATCGGTTATTGCACTCCATGTCGACAATCACTCATGCTAGCATTTGGAAGATTATGATTGTTTGCTACTATTTTAATGGGCAGATGAGCTGCCAGAAGACATTGTACAAGATCTTCGTCTCCATCTCCACCCACCCCGGGTATTCTTCACACATGCGTCGAAACGCCTAAACTCCAGCCCAATGCAGTAGATATAAAGCATACGCGTGCAGGCGAGATGTTGCATGCTAAGCAGTTTGCCCCAAAGGCTTATCGAAAAAGTGAATCTTACCGTGACCTCTTAATGACGGTGTTTTTCCTGGATCCTTCGTAGTTGCTCTTGCACGTTCATGGATTGCATTTGCTGGATGCGAGCAGCATCCTTGGCGGGATCTGGCTGACCATCATATGATATTGCTGCCTTCTTTCTGCGGGCCTCCTCCTCAGCAGATATTGGCTGGCCGGTAGCACCGTCATAGATGTCGTCACGTTGGCTAGCGAAGCGCTTGAGGTTGTTCGCAACATCTGCTGTGTTGATCGTGGTCGAGTAGCGCTGCTCAGCCTTGTCTCTTTGTTCTTTCCAGCGTGGGTCAAGCAGTTCGACTGGGGAGTTTGATCAGCACCGAATCTACAAATTTAAAGGACAGGGTGACTTACTTCGGATGTGCTCATCGATCTCATTGGCAGGGATGTTCTGCTTGCAGTTAGGGCACACGACCGTCGCAGCATTGGCCTTTTTCGCCGCGCGGGGAACATAGTCTGTGACAATGCGCCCAGGCGCTCCTCTTGTTGCAGCCTGCTGACGCGCCCTTGCATCAGCCTCTGCCTGAGCACGCGTCTGCTCTTCCTCGCGCTGCCTTTGAGCTGCCATGTATGAGTAGTCCTGGGGAGGTGGTGCGTATTGTGGGTAGGCGACTGGAGCCATGGGCACGGGTGGCGGTGCTGGGTAAGCCTGTTGTGGTGCCATGTTCTGTTGTGTTGCATTGTAGTATGTGGACTCGTCAGGCATGGCTTCCTCCAGACGTCTTGTAGACAGAGAAACGGCGGCCTTCTGTTCGAGCGACTGGGACTGCAGGTCGTTGAGCAGCGCAGGCGGAGGGAGATCTGCGGCATCGTCGGCCTCGTCGAAAAGGACGGTTGCGATAACGGTAAAATCATGCCAGTCGATGGTGGCATACTCCCGCTTCTCATCCTCGGCCTTCTTCTCTTCCTTCTCCTTTTGCGCCGAAACGTACTTGACGTACTCGGCACGACCCTTCGCTCGCTCCAACACATGGAAGCGGTTCTTGACATTCAGCTGCAGTTCCGCAATGCGCGCCTGCACTGTCTGCTCCTCCTCTAGCAGTATCTTGTATTGGTCGACAAGGGATCTGAAGAACTGGAAGAAACTGTGGTTCGGTCGAAGGAAGTCGAACTGGAAGTTGCCAGACTCGCGGTTGCGCAACTCCTTCAGCCAGTTCTCACCGACGCGCGCAGTGTACAGAGCCGTCAACTTCAGCACTTCGAGATCCTTTGCACTGATGTTCGGCATGCGCGCGGAGAATCGAAACTTTTCTGGCTCCGGAGGTCCTTTCGGCTTCTCAGGTACAGGCTGGGCGGCGCCCTTTGCGGAGGGGCCATGACCGGCCTTTAACTGCTCTAGGTACCATAGAAAGTACGGGTTGTATGGGTCTTCGTCCTTTACGAAAGTGAGAGGGTTTTTTGGGTCGTTGGTAGCACGCTGTATGAGGCCTTGCAATGTCGTCTCGCCTCTGCGGAAGACGAAATCGGCGGTTTTGGCGATCTTGGTACGCTCGCCAGGCGGAGGGATGACGACATTCTCAGGGGGCTTGACGTCGAGGTCTGCAGTAGCAGTGCTGTCTCCGTTTGCGACCGCCATGGTGGGATGTGAGTTGCGATAGAGCGGCAGAGGTGGAGCTGTATCGCCGAACAGAACTTCTGGACGGCAGGCGCGTCAATGCTTGGCAGATCAGCGTCGGGGCGCACGGCCCCGTTCACGTTCGCATCTTGATGCACGCGGCGCATTGTCAAAGAACAATGACAGAACTGTAAACAGACTATACACAATCAATGTAAACACGGAACAGTCGCGTCGAGTAGATAACTGTATATTAGGGCCTCATTTTCAGCTGTTCACCGTGATGACGCTGAATACGCGGCTGCACCTCGAAATAGTTCTCGTTTCCCTTTCGAGAGATAGCGTATCGCGGGAGAGCCAGCTGTACTTTGTCCCCGAGCCCCCCAGTATTAAGTAAGGACAGGGTACTTGATCTTCTGTGGCCCCCTGGCGCTGCTCACAACCATTGCGACACCCACTCCTCGCCGTTGGCTTGCTCTCCCTTCGTACTCTCATTAAGACTCGTTGTTCTTAGTTGGGAGCTGACAGGTGTTCTCCCACCCTTTTCCTGGAGCTTTCCACGGTAGCTTCAGTCCACCACCAAGTCGAACCGCAGTTGCGTGGGACAGCCCGCCGCCATGGCGAACCGCACGCCATCGAACCAGTACCTGAGCGAGAAGCCGAAATCGCGCCGCTCAGGTAAATCGCCATCACGATCCCCTGCGCGCTCTCCAGCACGATCGCCCGCGCCAAATGGCCACAAGCAACAGCAAAAGACACAGGCAGTCCTGGGCTACCAGTCCGAGGGCGTGCAAGATCATGACATCTTCAGTCTCCCAGGCTCCGACTGGCAGCTCTTGGGTCTCCTGACAGTAGTTGCAAGTGTTGTGCGTCTGTTTAGAATTGCTCAGCCTAGCAGTGTTGTCTTCGACGAAGTCCAGTATGTCGCCCCAATTAGCATGTGAATGACAGCTGACATTGTACCTTCAGCTTTGGTGGATTCGCGACCAAGTACATCAAGGGCAAGTTCTTCATGGACGTTCACCCGCCGCTCGCCAAGATGCTCATTGCCCTGACGGGTTGGTTGGGTGGGTTCAACGGCGACTTCGACTTCAAGGACATTGGCAAGGACTACTTGGAGCCGGGTGTGCCATATGTTACTATGCGTCTGTTTCCCGCTATCTGCGGTGTCCTGACCATCCCCACCATGTTCTTGACTCTCAAGGCTGCCGGTTGCCGTACCACTACCGCAGCCCTAGGAGCAGGCCTTGTAATCTTTGGTAGGATTCTGGTAGTTCTTTGGATTTGTCTACATACTAACGTTGACCAGACAACGCCCTTGTTACCCAGTCCCGTCTCATCCTCCTCGACTCGCCCCTTATCATCTTCACTGCGTTCACCGCGCTCGCCTGGACCGCATTCACGAACCAACACGAACAGGGCCCAAAGAAAGCATTCCAGCCATCGTGGTGGTTCTGGCTGGCAGCAACTGGTCTCGGTCTTGGAGCTACAGCTAGTGTGAAATGGGTTGGACTTTTCACAATTGCATGGGTTGGCAGCTTGACCCTTGTGCAGCTCTGGGTTCTACTTGGCGACACAAGGACTGTCACTCCTCGGTTGTGGTTCAAGCACTTTTTCGCCCGTCTGTTTTGTTTGGTTGTCATCCCCATCTCGTTCTACATGGCTATGTTCGCTATTCACTTCGTCTGCCTGGTCAACCCTGGTGACGGCGATGGTTTCATGTCTTCCGAGTTCCAGGCTACCCTGAACTCTAAGGGTATGCAGGATGTTCCGGCCGATGTTGCGTATGGAAGCCGTGTCTCGCTCCGTCACTGGAACACACAGGGTGGTTACTTGCACTCCCACAGCCACATGTACCCCACTGGTAGCAAGCAGCAGCAGATCACTCTCTACCCTCACAAGGACGAGAACAACATCTGGATCATGGAGAACCAGACACTCCCTATCATGCCAGAGGATTACACCGGCCCTAACCTGACCAGCCCGAAGGCATGGGATGACCTCGGCCCCTGGAACATCGAGGACGGTGGTGTCATTAGGCTCTACCACATCACCACTGACCGCCGCCTGCACTCCCACGATGTCCGTGCTCCCGTTACTGAAGCTGACTGGCAGAACGAAGTCTCCGCCTACGGTTACGAAGGATTCGAGGGCGACGCTAACGACCTGTTCCGCGTTGAGATTATTAAGAAGCAGTCGGATGGAGCTGAGGCGAAGAAGCGCCTCCGAACCATTCAAACCAAGTTCAGACTCGTTCACGTCATGACAGGCTGTGTTCTATTCTCGCATAAGGTCAAGCTTCCTGAGTGGGGCTTTGAGCAGCAGGAAGTTACATGCGCTCGTGGAGGTACTCTGCCCAACAGCATCTGGTATATCGAGGGCAATGTACACCCCAAGATGAACGAGACAGCTGAGCGCGTCAACTACCGCAACCCTGGCTTTTTTGGCAAGTTCTGGGAGCTGCAAAAGGTCATGTGGAGAACGAACGCCGGTCTTACCGAATCACACGCCTGGGACTCTCGACCTCCCTCGTGGCCTACTCTCCAGCGTGGTATCAATTTCTGGGGTAAAAAGTGAGCTCCTCATATCCAAGTACTCACAGCCACCAGCTAACACTTTGCAGCAACGTTCGTTCGCCCTAGCATCCCTCGCAAAAAAATTGTATACTGATAAATTGTGTAGCGTCAGATTTACCTCATCGGTAACCCATGTGAGTACCTCCAAGACCCTAGATTGTGTCCCAAAACTTCATACTAATCGATCTGTAGTCATCTGGTGGTCCTCCTTTGCGCTCATCGGCGTTTGGGTCGCTGTCAAGGGTCTCGCTGTCATCCGATGGCAGCGTGGTTTCCGTGACTACAACAATGTCACATTCAAGCGCTTCGACTACGAAGTTGGCATGTCTATCCTGGGATGGGCTTTCCACTACTTCCCCTTCTACCTTATGGCTCGCCAGCTGTTCCTGCATCACTACCTCCCAGCGCTGTACTTCGCCATTATGGCTTTCTGCCAGATCTACGATTTCGTGAGCTACCGATTCGACATCTTCCGTCTCAAGAAGGCCCCTGCCATTGGTCAAGCGGCAGCTGTTGGTATTCTTGCTATTGCGATTACCATCTTCACCATCTACGCTCCTCTCGCATACGGTAACGCATGGACTAAGGGCCAGTGCAACAGCGTCAAGCTGTTCAAGACCTGGGACTGGGACTGCAACAACTTCCTTGACTCGGTAAGCTACAAACCTGTCCCACACGCGATCTGACTAACTCGAAATAGTATGAGGCCTACAACGGTCAGACTACTGTGCCCTCAATCTCTGCTGCCCCTTCGTCCGCGGCACCTCCGCCACCTGCTCCTCCCGTTGCTGTCCCCAACCAGCAGCAGGAGAAGAATGGTGAGGCCGCCGTCTCACCGCCACCCGAGGGTGCCCCAGCCGTCCCATCTGACCTTCCCGTCGTCTCCAAGGAGGAGCGCGTCGAGTACCGCGACGAGCACGGCCGCATCCTCAACGAAGAGGAAGTCAAAGCCCTCGCCGACAAAGTCAGCTTCAAGACGCGCTACGAAACGCGCACACGCATCGTCGACGCCCAAGGCAACGAAATCTACGAGGGTCTCGTTGACTCCCACGAGCCCGCTGAGGAACACGGTGTCGCGCCCCCTCATCCCGACGCCGAGGGCCGCAACCCCGAGACTCAAGAGGCCGCCGAGGCCGCCGCCAGCGACGTGCCTCCCACCGTCGAAGCCGTCGACGACCAGAAGAAGGAGAAGAGCATTGAGCGCGAAGCCGCCGAGGCCAAGCCGGCCAGCGAGCAACAAGCCGCTACCCAGGAGACGTAGTAGGGGTAGCAGTGGTTTCTTATGTGACAATTTTCCTCTGACAGAAAAACAACGACGATGAATTCCGGCACGCCAGTAGTTGGTGTTGTCTCTTCTCTCTTTTGTATGATATCTTAGCGTTGGCATGGGCCATGGGCGCGGCGTGTGGGTAAGGTCTGGTCTGGTCTGAGCTAGCTGTGTTATGGGTGGGACGAACGACTAAATCGACTTCACAATATGTACACTCTACATTGAGTTTTCCAATGGCAATCGTAAGAAACGTAATTCGTGGCGTGTGTTTTTATGAGGTTCTTCCATCAGCCACTAACTTGGCTTCAGGTTGGTTGTGATCTGCTAGTAGCCATGATTGAGATATGTTCATGTCAGTTTACGTTATCAAGATGTCCAGCGGGGATCATGCCATACTCAAGTATTAACACACCGTCGTCATATTGAATCATGTTGGTAATGGGACGTGATATTTTAATATTCAACAAGCTACAGAAAAATGCCCATGGTCATGACACCACCGACTGACTCCCAAACGCCTTCCCTTTTATATGGTATGATTAGCCGTACCACCTCTACAACGCGTCGGCAGCCGCCTTTGCCTTTTCGAGCTTCGCACGCTTTCTCCTCAGGCCCTCGGACTCTGTGTCGCGCTTGTTCGCGCCGTATTCGATGCGCTTGAGGAGCTTCCTCTTCTTGTTGCTCAGCATCATCTTCTGCCTCTCGCGCTCCTCCTCTTCGGCTTTCCGGGCCTTGTCGGCCTTCTTGCGGATCGCGGCGTTTTGCTCCTTCTTGGTGGGAGCGACCTTCTTGAGCGTCTTGCCTGTGGCCTCGGCCTCGAGCTCGGCCTGGTGCTGCAGACGTGCGGCTTCGGACTCGGAGATATCGGATTCGGCGTCTGACTCGTCGTCCTCGTCGACTGGCGCTGCATCGTCGTCAGAGGAAGATGCGTCAGAGTCATCATCGTCTGAGCCATCGACGTCCATGCCCTCGCCGGCCTCAACAGAGCCGGCGCGGTCAACGATTGCGTCCATGTCCTCGTCCTCATCCTTGGCATCGAAAGCATCCTCGTCGGCCTCGTCCTCGAAAGCTTCGGCCTCGCCTTCGGGCTGCTGGGCCGCGAGAGGCAGGTTGGGGTCGTACTCGCCCTTCTTGGGCTTGACCCAGGGGCTCAGATGGGGCGGGAGTTCGGCACCAGGACCGTAGAGATCAGGACGCAGCAGCTTGCCCTGGTTGATGGAGTCCCATACCCACTGGGGCTGAACGTATGTGCGGCCGGGCATCATGGAGCGCGGCCATTGCGCCTTCGGTACGCCGTCTTCTGAGTCGTTGGAGACAGGGGCAGCGGCGCCGTTGGCAAGAGAGGGGCGGTCGATGATCTGGTGGGTGATGGACGGGTCAGACTCGTTGGTCGTGAAAGCACCGTCGCCGAGAACGTTGTCCCAGCCTACGCGCTTGCAGCCAAAGGCTCGGAGGATGAACTCGAGAGATGCACGGGGGGTCTCGCGAGAGAGGTAGACTGTGAAGGGAGCGAAAAGGGAACCGGCTTCGGCGCGGCTGGCTTGAGGCTGCGGCAGGACGTCGCCGTCCTGAGCAGTGGGCACGAACTTGTCAATTCCTTCGGTGGCCTGCTCTTCATCGTCGTCCTCAGCGGCGGCGACAATTGCGTCGGCGACCTCCTCCTCAACATCGCCCTCGGCTGCAATCCTGTCTGCGATGGCCTGGGCCTCGGGGTTGATCTCTGCGTCCTCGTCCTCGCCATTGGCGGCACCGTTTGTAGAAACACCCTTACCCTCGAGCTGGAAGGCAGCGAGCTCACCACCCTGCTCGTCGCTCTTGGCGTTGAACTTGGGAGGGTATACGAGACCGACGGAGGTGTAGAGGCGGTAGTTGACGAAACCAAGCAGCGTTGTGTAGAACTCGACGAATGTGCCCATGATCCTGAAGTCAATGTCTCCACCAGTTCGCTGCACGAATCGGTATGGCACAAGCCAGAGGATGTCCTGGCCCTGGATTGTGGCTTGGTAGTAGATGCCCTTGATGGACAGGAAGGACTTGCGCAGGGCGTGGGAGGTGATTACGTAGTGCTCGAACTCGCGGGTCAGACGCTGGCAGAGGGCGATGGTCTTTGCGGGGATGTGCTCGCTGGAGGGCAGGTTGGCGAAGAGGAAGAGCATGGACAAGGCGTCGTCGAGGTCGCGGAGGGCGTCGACAAAGGTCGGGTAGCGTTCCTTGATGATGTGGTCGAGCTTGACCTTGGGCATCAGGTTCTTCTCGAGGCGCGCGGCATCGCCAGACTCGCCGCGACCCAGGGCGCGGCCAATCTTCTTTGCGACGGCCTTGTGCTCGCGGAACTTGGCCAGCAGCGGCTCATGGAGCAGGTACTGGATGTCCTTGGTGTAGTAGAAGGTGGTGGCGGCGGTGGAGCCCTTGGAGACCTTCTTCTTGTTGCGCGGCTCGCGGGGGTAGATTCCCTTGAAGATACATAGGCGTCTGAAGTCGGGGAGCGAAATCTGCAGCTTCTTCACGGCGCGAGTGCGGGTGATGTAGTTCTTCGCCGCACCAGAGGTGCCTGTGGCTGTTAGTATATGGAGGGTGCACCAGGAACGGCTCTTGCATACCCTTCTTCTTGGAGCGACCAGCCATTGTGAGATCTGGTTGACTTGTTTGCGTTGTCGAGGTCGCGAACGCTGGGAAGGCGGGACTAGAGTCGTTCCTACTTTTTTTGTTCAGCCGAGGACGACCCGCCCGCCGTCGCGCGCTAACGAGGCAGGGGTCCACCCGAGACGCCAGAACACCACCAGAGCTCCGCGCGCCGTGTCCATGCTCGTCATGGCGCCTCTCTTCCCATAACTGCGCCAAAATGCCCGTCGACACGCAGAAAGCACTCCTCTTTGGAGGTGCTGCTGCACTGCGGCTACTGCTGTTCACTGTCTTTCCCGCGCTCCCCAATCTCCTTGCTAGCCGTGTTGAAGTGTCCACTCCAGTGACAAGCTTCAAGAGATGTATGTATCGACATCTAGTTAAGACGGGAAATACACGCCCCTAACGCATTCTGCAGTACAAGAAGGCCTCTTCCTCTACACCCACAACGTGTCACCATACGATGGCGGCCTCTACCACCAGGCACCCCTCCTTCTGCCGCTGTTCTCCCTGCTGCCGAACCCATACTACCACCCAATCGCTACAAACATCGTCTTTATTGTGGTGGACCTTCTGAGTGCGTATGCGCTTGCTCAGATCGCCCAGAGCGGCACCGCTGCCGTCTCACGGCTGTTTGCATCCTCAAGGAAAGAGCTGCGTTGGAGCAGTGCAGCCATTGCAGCAGGGTAAGATCCACTGCTCCCAGCATAGACTAGGCGCTCACACATGACAGCTTCCTTTACAACCCATTCACCGTCCTGACATGCCTTGCGCGCTCGACCTCGGCCCTCACCAACTTGTTCATCCTGACTGCCATGGCTAAGGCCTCCCAAGGAGCCAGCATCACGTTCGTACTCGCCCTGTCGTTCGCTGCATACCTTGGCATGCACCCCATCCTTCTCTTCCCGCCGCTCCTCGTCCTCCTTTACGACGCTCGCGCAGCGAAGACAAAGACGACGCCCAACCCCTGGGCCTTCACAATTATACATACACTAGGCCTGATTGCTGTGAGCGGCGGACTGCTCGTTGCTTCTGCCTTCCTGACAGGCTCCTGGGACTTTTTGGCGGCCACCTATGGCGTGCGTCTTCTCTTACCAGATCTGACGCCGAACGTGGGCCTGTGGTGGTACTTCTTCATCGAGATGTTCGACTCGTTCCGCGAGTTCTTCCTCGGCGTCTTCTGGTTGCACGCAGCATCATATATGCCTGGTCTCACCATCCGCCTGCACAAGCAGCCACTGTTCGTTGCCTGTACTCTGACTGGCATCCTTGCCGTCTTCACACCATACCCAAGCATTGCAGATGCCGCTTTGTACCTCTCTCTGGTACCTTTGTTCCGCCATCTGTTCCCTTGTGAGTTGCCTGCTACGACGTGCGTGACTGTGACTGACTCTTCTAGTGATGCGCTACACTTTCCTCGCTTCAGCAGCTGTACTGTATGCATCGTTCCTGGGGCCTGCTTTCTATCATCTCTGGATCTATGCCGGCTCCGGCAACGCCAACTTCTTCTACGCCATTACCCTGGTATGGAGTATTGGTCTTTCGGTCATCATTGGAGACTCACTCTTTGCCGCATTGCGAGACGAGTTGGACGTGGAGAGGCCCGAGCTGAAGGGCAAGGAAGTTCAATGGTTATAGAAGTAACCCGCATAGTGATGCACCCAAATAAGAAGTCGCATACAGACATGTTCACTGCGCTCACCAAGACCTACACGAACACGAGACACTATACATTCCCAAACGCGTAACAGCGAATGGACCAATCACAAAAATGATTTTCTACTATGATAGTGCAAATTGGGGCAAGTCGGCCAAAAGAGCGTGTTCAAGTTACCTTCACCTTGTTATGCTGTCTCTCACCGTGATCGCGAAAAGGCAGCAACATGCAGTTGAGCGCGCTTTTGCTGCACTTGTGACAGCATAAAAAGAGCGCACCCGTCGCTCTTCGGTCGTTTTCTTCACCACTTCGTCACTACGTCTTTTCAAATCCTACGCAAAGCACTCAGCCCAATCTCGACATCCCATCAACACCTCCAACCAGCATGCCTGACCCAAACGAACTCACGGGTAGAGAGATCGAGGTGCTAGCCCTTGCGTGGCAATGCATGGACAGTGATCCCAAGGTATGTCTTTGCCTATCTGCCCTGCCTTCCACATAGTCACACAGACTAACACCAAACTACAGATCAACTACGCCAAACTCGCCCAGCTGGGAGGCGTACGTACCCACCAACCACGCCCAACTCTTCTACCACCTCGCCTACTAACATTTGCAGTACACCACCGCATCCGCCAGCGTCACCTTCGGCAAGATCAAACGCAAGCTCAAGGCCAAAGCCGCCGACAGCACAGGCACACCCACCACCCCCAAGAAGTCCATCACTGCGACCGGCAAGAACAAGACCCCCAAGACCCCCAGGTCTGGCAAGCGCGCTGCTACCGTGGACGCTGCCGATGGCACGCCCAGCAAGAAGGGCAAGAAGGCTGCGACCGTTGTTGATGAGGATGAAGACGAGGACGAGGAGTTTGTAGCTTTTGGCGTGAAGAAGGAGGAGGTCAATGACATCAATGGCGGCGCGGAGGCTTTCTTCAATGAGGCTTCTGCGTATGCTGCTGATGAGTATGGTCAGATCTAAACTAAGGTGGGGGGAGACATTACGCAGACGTGCATTGGTATTGGAAATACGTCGACACCACAGCGGTGCGTCGGTTGGGAGGTTTTGGCGTAGCGAACATCTCCGCAAATGTGGTAAGCACTGGAGCTTACCGCGGAGAGCAATGGTTGCATTGATTGGATTAGTCCAGTGAAATGACCATTCTATATACTGGGCTTGAAAATGGTAATCAGACTTCATTGACTTGTCTATGTTTGTTTTCGTCGACCTGCACACCAGTCTGCTAGTCTTCGCCTTTCTCACCTTTCGTTGTGTGCATTTCGGACACTGTAACTCCTCGTAAGACTTTCGCCTCGCCTCTCTCAAGCTTGCAGTTTTCGCTGGCGGGAAGAACATAAATACGGCTTGCTTGGGTTCAGAATGGCACTCCACCATAAAGATCTCAGCACTCTTTTCAGTCACTTCGTCCTTCAACCTCACGTTTGAGAGTTATGCCAGACGCTCCAGGTCAAACGCTCCGCCTGCGGTGTATGATTAGCTCCTCCATTTCCGCTGTCCTAGAATTCAGATCCTGCCATTCCTGAACTTTCTCTGTTGAATGCCGAGAGGGGTGATAATTTTCCATTCTAGCACGTCACTCTACCCTTGAGAGATTGAACTAAATCCAAGCAGAAAGCAAGCCTCGAGTGCATTCACGATAGGTTTGCGTTCTTACAAATCAATCTGGATATATCAAATTCTTTTGTCCCACTTCAAGCTATCTACAGAAAGGAAATCTATCTCAAAAACCCACAGCGCCCTTCCAACTCCCATACATGCTGCTCAATGACTGGCTCACAACAATCTTCTTCTGTTGGTGGACTGCTCCGCTCAATCTAATGCTCGTTACGTTAATCCAAGCCCCACACCCTCCCCGTTCATCCCGCTTTCGCTGACGTCCCGCCTCTCGCGCCCGCCCCGGCCCATCTCCCTGATCCTCCTGCCCTCCATCAAGCCTCTGAGACCTCTCTTCTGCAGTCCTACAACCGCGCTTACAACACCATTCCACACCTCCCTCTCGTCAAGCCCGCTCCCGTACTCGCCCGAATCACTCGCAGATGCGCTGGTGCTCTCGGACGCAGCAGAGCTAAGCTCATCGTCGGACGGTGGGACATTGGTATCGATCCTCAGCGCTCTCAAGCCAGCGGCCATGCTGCTCTCGCCCTCAATTGCACCCGTGTTGAGTGACGACAGCCCATTCGTCGCGCCGTTGAGATTCGTGTTGGACAAGTTGTTCACGCCCATGAACGCTACACCACTACCGCCGCCTGCTGCCATGGCGGCGGCATTGAATACAGCGGCAGTGTTGCGGTTGTCGAGCAGCACGTGCAGGCGCTCGATGATGGCTTCTAGAAGCCCGTCGATATGGTACGGACGCGCGAGTTGAAGGAGCGAGCATAGAATCTGCGGGGTGCAAAGCTGGCTGCTCTGAGGGGGAAGGGAGGACGTGTAGAGATAGTGAATTAACGCTTGGAGTGTGAGGTGCGTGTGTGGGAGGTACAGTGTTCTAGGACGCTGCGCAGGTGGCTGGGTCGTTGGGTCTGGTGGCGCGAGAGATGTATACGATGTACTTGAGACGGCGGTTGTTTCTGAGGGGGTGATGGTGTTCGCTGTTAGGGTTGTGGCGGCCGAGTAGGTGGTGCGGATTGAAGGCGTGATGGTTATGCTGGACATGCGGGAGGGGTGGCCACCGGTGGCTGGACGCAGAGTGGCGGCATCGGTGCTATCTTTCTCGGCGTTTTGTGTACTTTCGCGAAGGAGTTGGTTGAAGTAGGGGCCCCAGCGTCGTGCGATGAGGCGTGAGTTCACGGGTATCCGCTCACCATGTATAGCGAGGAAATCCATGTCCGCTAGTTCACGCATGCCTAGGGCAATTTGACCAAGCTCGATAGCTGACAGTGAGAGCGCTCTGCCACCTGCCAGCATATCAAGTCCATCGTTCTGTGGTGGAGCGCTGACAGATCCAAACGCTGAGCTTGGTGTTGCCTTGCGAGGATTGTCGTACAGCCCGAATGCCTCAAGTTCGACAACACACATATTTGAGAAATTGATCCGTCGGTGGTTGTAGTCTTCTACAAGACTTCGTTTACGATTACCCAGGATAACGAAGCTGTTTCGGCGTGTCCAAAGCACACCTCTGTTCCAACTCCCTTGACTGAAGATGTTGCCGCCGGCTTCTATCCGCCCCCAATTTAGTGTCCGCAGATCTAATGCCCATAATGCGTACTCTTGTTTTGAGGAGGTCAGAAACGTGCCACTGACGACAAAGTGGTTGTTGATAACTCCACCATTGGGAAAGCGTAGTCCAGGTGGTGAGAAATTGCCATTCATCGGCTTCTCGGATAAAGATCCGTCGGGATGTCGTACTTGTAACTCCAGCTTGACATCCAAGAAGTTGTAATTTGAGTAGATAAGCATCGATGGTTCGCCGGAAGGATTTGAAGTCTGTTCGTCTGGCGTTGTAGGCTCCCCGCGTGCTCCTGCACCTATCTCGCTGGCGGGTATGCTCGTCAATGGTGCCACAACGCTACGGTATGCGCCGCAGCTTCTCCCTAGCGTGCTTGTTGTTGTCCACTTCAGACTTCTCAGATTGAACACACTGATCTGCTCGATGTAATGATTCGCGCTATCCTGGCCACCGACAACTACCATCTCAGCGCCGCCATCGCCTTCGAGATTTATCCCTATCGACCCCTGGTTGGGGTTATTTGATGGAGGGTTATGTTTTATGGCTGTCATTGCAGCACCAGTCGAGGTAAAGACCGCGGACGATGGTAGTATTGTTGCGCAGTGGGCGTATCGACCCTGCGGTGCATCGTTGGTGCCAACGTGCATCCACGTTCGTGTAGCTGCATCATAAATATGTACATCAGACATCACTACCACCTCAGGTTGCGCATCTGCTGGTGTGCCCTGCAGTACCTGGGTCGACTGATTTGCTGGTGATGTTGCGGGCGACATGCCGCCATAGCAAACGAGCTTTGTGTCGCCAAGCGCACATACACTGTGGAAGTAGCGTGGAGGTGGAATATCTCCTCTCGTTTCGATCTTGGTCCAGTGACGCTTGACAAGATCGAGCTCATACAGGTCTGAAGTGAGCTGAGGTCTTGTCCGTGATAGTCGCCTTCCGCCGAAAACGTAAAGCTTGTCGCCAAGAATCGTAGTGGTTGCACCAACCAAAGGGTGTGGTTCGCGACCAGTTGTCCGGTGTACATTGCATACTAGTCCAGACAGACCTGAAGTCGAGCTTGAGGGCGTAGCGAGTCCTGCTGTTTGGGTCATCGCTGGTGAAGGAGTCATGCCCGAGCCCGGTGTGCGTGCCGAGGATGTAGGTGGTCGTTCTGGCCCACCATCTTGGCTATCTTGTTGATGCAGGCTAGTCTGGCTACTATTCACACTCGAATTGTAATTTCCGCTTCCGCTTCGAAGTCCACCTGGGTAGAGTTGCGATGGTGATGGCGCTGACGTTTGTGAATCAATAGTACTGGTTCGACTTGTGTTGGGCGTCTGTCGAGCCATTCTAATCGGATCCTTGGGCCGATAAGAAAAAACAGGGGGCTTGACCCTGTCAGGATCGAAAGGACGCTTGATGGGTGACGTAGAGTATCGACTTGTAGGTGAAACCCAATCTGGTATCACGATCTCGACATGCCGAGACCTCAAGCTGGAGGAGTCGCCAATTGAACCTCGATTTGGTGATGGAAAATCGGAGAGGCTGGGGTGCCGACTCGATTCGATAGTCGAAGAACGAGAAGAGCTAAGTCCAATAGAAGTACCAGGGCTTTCAGGTGCTACAGAGAGATCATAATCTGGCACGACAATGGGAACGTGCTTTGACCGCGATCGATGCGACGAAGCGCAACTCTCAACAGGAGACGGCAAGTCAGACTGGCTAGGCTTCCTGACCGAATGGGTCCACCGGTAAGAACGGATAAGGGAACCTGCAGTAGACTCGTGGGAGCTCCGTCTCTGAGTAGACAAGACTCGTTTGAGTTTTAGCGCTTTGGGCTTCTTCCAAAAAGAAGGAAGTTCGTCCAGAGGCTCGGTACTGGCACCTGCGGAGAAAGCGAAAACACCTAGTGGGACGGCCATTGTCAGTGATGGGTCTAGTGAAGTAACCAAAAGTCGAAAATTGACATGGAGGATGCAGAAAAACACAGAAAGAGGAGAGTGCCCTGGCCTTCAAGTACCTCAGACGTCGCCAGCTGCAGCAAATCTCTATTGCAGGCCTTGCCGCAAGGTGGTTGACCACTAACAAACCGACGTGCAGCAAGCTTCAAAGCCATGTTCGCAGATTCGGAAATGACACACGTCTGCTGTGCAACTCTCTGGTGGTGTACCAAGATGCAGCTCGCAGCACCAGGCGCCCTCGGGTGTCACAGAGGCTGGTGGATGGCAAGATCGATTCTCGCATTTCCCAATCGTTCAAACAATATATAACTCAGCTGAAGGCCCGAGTTCGGTAAGACCTCCATGGCCGAAAAAAGGCACGTGTGGTAAGCCGCACGGAAGAAAGAAAGGTGGTGGGGAGAAATTGAGGGGTTCTGAATGAGATCGCTGGCCTTACCTCAAGAACCTTGCCCTGCACAAGTAGCGGGCGGGGAAAAAGCGACAGCCGAACGGTCGACGCGGGCAGAAAGGAAGACGTGTTGCGAACTGGCGCTGTGGAGGCAGCACGCCTGGGCAGCGAGGGTGAGGTGAGCGCAGAGGCTTTGGAACCAGTCCAGATGCGGCAAGGAGGTCCTCGGCGTGAGCTGTTGTCCTTCAGGCCTGTCACTCCTTGCACCAAGATCCAGCTGAGAAGAGGAGGCTGAGATGTCGACAAAACGTGCTCCAAGGTACCAAATGTATAACGGCAACGGTTGAGCAATATGGCAGTAAGCGGAGCAAGTGCAATGCGGGTCTTGATTTAGCCCTGCGTCAGTCTGCTGGTGTGCGCCGTCGCGTGGTCCAGCCTGCACTAAGATCAGCTCGTCGTATTCCCGTGTCCAGTAGACGTTACGCGACTGACAGTTTCCAAGGTTGATGATTGTGAAGGATGGCACACTCAAGGCGCTATTGGTTTGATGGAGTAAAACAATGAACTAGATGTGTTTTGTTTCTCTCCACTTGGGTTGACTTGAGCCTGTTTCCTTGGCGGGCGCAAAGCAACGCACGAGTCAGTGACGTGATTGCAGGGCGAGCAGTCCAATCTGCCTCGTACCTGCCTCGAGTTCGGTCACCGTCATCCGGCCTGCAGGTATTCGACAAGAGACATGGCGAATCAAGAGCTAGTAGGATGTACCCAAGCCCTATCAGCGTGTGGGAAATGGACAAGGACCCTCACACGACACGTGTGGGCAGTAACCCTGGACCGACGTCAAATCCTGCGTGTCAATGCCGCAAACTCAAATGAGTGCCTCGGAGAATAATTGACAGGGAACTCGACAAGTATGCATTGAAACGAGCAGGGGTCATGATTCTTTCATTATGCAGAGCGTTTCAGCCCTACGAAGTAAATCGAGGCTACAAACATCTATCGAATGGATGTCCAGGAACACTCCACCTCATTCGAGAAGCATGAGGTCCAGCTGTAGGAACCAACCCTCCCAGATAATAACCTAAGATTACAGCTAACAATCGACGATGCCCAACATTTGTATCCACTTTATCTACCTTGAGTGCGTCATACAGCCCTCACCGTGCCCAGCGGTTGATCGAGGCGCTTATGCGGCGGTGGTCTTCTCCTTGGGGAGAGGTGTGAATCGCAGGTAGGGCTTGACGATCCTGAAGTCAGGGAAGAGGGTCTTGGCCTCCTCGTTCTTGACACCAGGGTGAACAATGACATCGTCACCAGGGACCCAGTTGATAGGGGTGGTGATCCTGTGCTTATCACCGGTCTGCAGGCTGTCGAGGACACGGAGGACCTCAGCAGTGTTGCGACCAGTGGAGGCGGGGTAAGAGAGGATCAGACGAATGGTCTTCTTGGGGTCGATGATGAAGACGGAGCGGATGGTGAACGCAATACCCTTGGAGTCAACGTTGGTGGCATCCTGTTGGTCAATCATGTCGTAGGCAAGAGCGACCTTGCGCTCCTTGTCGCCAATGATGGGGAACTTGAGCTGAGAGCCGGAGATTTCGTCAATGTCCTTGATCCAGCCCTCATGGCTGTCAATGGTGTTGGCAGAGAGGCCAATAAGCTTTGCGCCGCGCTTTGTGAACTCGGGCTCAAGCTTGGCGAAAGCACCAAGCTCGGTGGTGCAGACGGGTGTGTAGTCCTCGGGGTGGGAGAAGAGGATGACCCAGTTGTCGCCGATGAACTCGTGAAAGTCAATGGGACCCTGAGTGGTCTCGGCCTTGAAGTTGGGGGCAGTGCTACCCAGACGGAGAGTCTCGTTAGACATTTTGTGATCTGTTCAGCCTCGTCAGCAATTGTTCAAACATCGCAAACATGAGGGGTGGTGGGGTAGCGCGGGGTAATGGTTTGGAGCTCCAAAAGAGCTGGCAAGGGCGTTTCTTACAAAAAGTTTGAGGCTTGTCTTTGAAGACGGGTATCTGAAGTGCAATTATTGCGATGAAAGCAGTAAGTAGAGGTTGGAGGGGCAGCGAGGTGCTCTTACCCTTTTCTAAGTCCCCTCCACAACGAAGCTCGAGGACCGAACGCAGCTAGCGGGCATTGCGCAATTCTCACGTGTTGGTCTTCCAAAACTTTTCTGCCATCGTACATCCCACGTCAAGTCGGTTTAGACCAATCCCACACTCCACAAAGGGGCGGTATCGGAGTGCCAATGAAATGCCCCTCAATGCCGCTCTGGGCAAGGACACGTCGAGCATACAGCACTTGCGCGATCTGAGCTATTGTGGTGTTTCCAGTATCCGCGAAAAGAATGGAATCCGTGTCATGTTCGTCCCCCTCTCTTCGGTTTGGTGTGAGTGGAGGTTTGCTACAAGAGAATACGGATGAGTGTGTACTTCTTTAGGTACTTGAACAAGGTGACCAACAAGGTGACCAACTTGCACCAGGAGCAACCACAATCACGCTCATTCGATTGGCTGACAAGGCATCCGTGAGCCCAGAACCAAACGCCACTAAGAGGACGGCGATTGAGAACCCCAGACTTTGACAGCTCTAGCTGCCGTAAATGGTACTGTGCGTAGTGAAGTACACCTGGGCATCCACATCTCATTTCAGCTGCTGGATGCCTTCATACCAAATGTGTCGCACCCGCTATCTCAACTGGGCTTCATTGCTAAGCATATGACTAGTGAGTTACAAGACCTAGAGCTAAGCGCTGACGCCATCAGACTTCTCTATCGAGGAGGTGTTCGCAAGCAGCCTTCAGCAGGGTTCACGGCAGTATCCGTAGCCAATAAACGCCGATCCCAACTTGCATTTGTACAAGGCTAACATGATGTAATACACAGCAGACCACAATAAGCTTATGGAGAGACCTTCCAAAGTTTGAGCCTGCAAATGATGCACACCGATCGCAAGGACGTTGAAAGTCTTCAAGTGTCACAACAGACGCACGGCTGAGTTGGCTTCAAGGCTCGTAACATCATCCGGAGCTGCACGAGTAATGTTTTCGACCCTTGAGCTCAAAACTCAAGCTCGACTCATTAGCATCTGCTTTTGTTTGAGTCACAAGCTCTTTCCATGCGCGCTTGGACACGGAAACAACGCGATTGCAGTGAATGGGCAGCATCTCCGCACTGTCTTCGGGGAGCTTGGCCCTTGTCCTAACGCCGAAGGATCTCCAGGAACATGCAGCAAATCCCTATTCCTCGCGTATGGCGCACGCAAGCGGTGGGTAGCCACCGCCCTTTCGACGACAATCCTGCAGCAAGTCCACCGCGATGGAAAGTCTGATTCGACAGTAAGGCAAGAAGCTGTTGCTGCTCCTCCGCCCCAGGAGCTAAGCTTAGCCAGCCAATGTTATTCCCGACAACTATCGACCATATTTCCAGCGCCCCAGAATTCTATTGCAACCAGCAGTAAAAGCCGGGCAAAGCTTAAAATCTATTCGTTCGCTTAGTCAAACCTCGCTGACGGATGCCCAGCTACCCACACGTGTGGGCTTTACGCGCCGTTTGAGACTATGAAGCTCTGGACTTTTATATCATCATCGTCCCCAGCTCCCACTTTGTATTGATACCCCCCGGTTCCTTGACCATCAATCCTTGACCGAAGTTGCAAGAAGAGGAGCCATTAGGCGCTCAGAGCGCAAGATGTCAGCCAGCCCAGAAGTCGAGCTGCCAAAAGATTCAGAGTTAGGAGTTGAGCAACCAATTCACAGCCCGGGAATAACGCCATTCACCGAGGTCGACTCCCGAAGATGTTCCAACCCCGCTTTCAATAGCTCCAAAGATCTGGAGAATGAGAAATATGAGGAGCAAGAGGAGGATTTGACCGACAACGACCTTCCTGTCGGTTCAATAAACGAAGAAATTATTTGGAGGTACCTGACCTTCGAGACGGAACCTCCCCATCCGACAAGTTTACTTCCGTCAAAAACCCCGACGCGCGACCACGGACCACCTCCAGAGCCGCCAAACCTTGTGAAGTACACAAATCCATTCGATTGGTCTGAGAAAAGGAAAAACTTCACAATATGGGTCGCGTGTGCAATCACGGCTCTGACGGCGTATGCCGCAGGGTCGTACACGCCTGGAGTTGCGCAGATGTCGACTGAATGGGGCGTTAGCAATGTTGCCGTTCTCGCTGGCATCACAACTTTCACAACCGGTATGTTGTCCGATGGAGAAAATAAGTCTGCATAGAAGCAGTAGCTGATGATTCATTTAGGATTTGGAGTCGCACCTATGGTCCTGGCTCCTTTCTCCGAGATCAACGGCCGTCGTCCAGTGTTCCTGGCTTCAGGCATCTTATTCGTCATCGCCCAACTGTGCACCGGCCTTACCCGTTCATACGCAGGCATGCTTGTTGTGCGCTTTCTTGTTGGAGTAGGTGGCTCTACATTCTCAACCATGGTTGGAGGTGTTGTATCTGACATCTACCACGCTGACGACCGCAATACGCCAATGGCTTTATTTTCTGGAGCTGCGCTCTTCGGTACAGGTTGGGGTCCTCTGGTCTCTGGATTCATCGCCCAGAATCTATCGTGGAGATGGATATTCTACCTTCAAACAATCATGAGTGCCGTTATGGTTGCCTTCATCTGCGTTATCTTCAAGGAGACACGAGGTTCTGTACTCCTCTCAAAGAAAGCAAAAGCGCTCAACAAGTGGTACGATGCACGAGAAGCAGCGGGCTACTACGGCTTCAATGTTCCCGACCAGAAAGACCCCTCGGTCACGATATCGCAGCGCATACGCTGGAAAGTCAAGTCTGACGAAGAACGTGCCTCTCTCAAAACCATGATCGGCGTTTCCCTTTACCGACCATTCCACTTGCTCCTCACCGAGCCCGTCGTCTTCTGGTTCTCATTGTGGGTAGCTTTTTCTTGGGCTGTCCTCTACCTAACCCTCGCCGCTATCCCGCTCGTCTTCCAAAACAATCACGGCTTCTCGCTACAACAATCCAACGCCGTCTTCTCCGCCATGTGCGTGGGCGCACTGATAGCAACCGCACTTTCCATCTCCCAAGAAAAGATTGCACGGAAACATGGCAAGCTCATCAACAGCCCTGAAGGACGACTATACTTTGCTTGCGTAGAGAGTGCTTGTATGCCAATTGGCCTATTCATGTTCGGCTGGACGAGCGCGCCCAGCATACATTGGATTGTACCCACGATCGCGGTTACCATTGCTACGATTGGAATCTTCACCATTTATCTCAGCGTTTTCAATTACCTAGCGGATACATACCATCGATACGCCAGTTCTGCACTTGCGGCGCAGTCTTTTTGTAGAAACATTCTCGGTATGTTAACACTCCTTCCTGATTACAGACTTTAAATAGCTGCTAATAGCACACAACAGGCGGTGTCTTTCCCCTCGTCACAACACAGATGTACAATAAGCTTGGGTACGGTCCGGCGAGCAGCTTATTGGGTGGTATCGGCACACTTCTGACTGTGGTGCCATGGATCCTAGTCTTCTATGGCCCAAGGATTAGGGCAAGGAGTAAATTTGCGAGCGAAATCATGAATACTTAAGGACAGAGATCATCCGACGTCATAATAGAGGTAGAGCATTAAGACCAATAGATACCCAAACGATTCTGATAAGGTTCAAATAACTTCCATGCGCTTGTTTCACAATTATGTACATGCTTGTTTAAACAGGGAGGAAGTGTATGCGCACATAATGCATAAGACTGCCATGTTACTCCAAAACTCACGTTTCCTCCATCTGTATTTCATTACCAGCCCCTTCAGAGACCTCATCCGCCTTCCTCGACGCTGATTGTGCATGCGTAGCACCGATCTCGACCATAATATTGCACACGCCATCCGCCCAAGTCGCGAACGCACGCTCGGTGAGGACGTGGTACCAGCTCTCCGCGCTGTCGATGACCTGCCATCCGGTCGGTCCGATAGTTTTAATGATGTATTTCGCACCAGATACTGAAACAGGCATCAACGACTGGGGTTGCTGGTCATCCTTATCGGGCTGGAGAGCATTTGCGGCGGCAGCAAGGCCGCGTAGACTCTCGCTCGAGCCAGCCGACACGGCCTCTGAAGCTGATGTGCTTCGGGGTGTTTGCACTGATGGATGCAGGAGCTCGGCTCGGTGGATCATGGAGCTGACTTGTTCCATGAAGGCGTTGTAGTTGTAGAATGTTAGATGCGCAGGGCGAGTCGTTGAGATGCGCTTTTCATCTAGCTTGATGCTTTTGGAGGCGCCCAGGGTATATGTGAGGAAGATATTGATGTGACTGAGGTGCGGTTCGGCGGCGTCGGTAAGGGATGGTGCAAAAGAAGCTGTTGGTTCCCCGAGAATAGTAGAAGTGGAGACAGGAGGTGCGTTCGTGCTGGACAAAGGCATCCGCGCGATTATCGTAGCCGACATGGAGGGCGAGGGCTGCTGGACAGCCTCCGAGCGCTGGAGTGTGGGGTCAAGTACCGTCTGGGAATGCTGCTCAACATCGTGCGCCAGCTTATCAGGCGAGGCTTGATGAATGGGAGGCTCGGAACTACCCTCTTTTTCTGACTTCTTCCCGCCCTTCCTTGTATCAATTGCGTACAGCCTCTGCCGCTCATTCGTTACCATCCTCCTCATCAACGGTGTAACAAGACTGATTATCTTATTCCCATCTCGTGGCCATATCAGCTTCTCTCCGCCGCCCTCCTTCTCTCCCAGCGCCGCAGCAGCTTCACTACTCTCCCTCTCGCCAGGTTTCTCGACGTGTTCACCAAAGAACTGATCGCCCACGTCATCCTCAGCTAAGAAGTTCCTCACGCAGTTGAACAAACGCAGCTTGACCATGTCAGTATCTCCCTTTCCACGGTTTCCGATGCAAGATTGACGCTCGGGGTGAGCAGGCGAAAGCATGTAGGCTTTTGCGAGGGCTTGCAGAGCGATGAAGTTCTCGGGCGTTATGTTGAGAGACATGAAGAGCTTTGACATGGGTGGGCGCGTGTACTTGCGTGTTGCATTGGAGGAGGTGCGGCGGAAGAGAGCGGCGGCTGAGTGGACACCTGCAGCGCGGGCATCGAGGAGGAGATTGTCACGAGATGGTGAAGGGCTAGTGTTGGAGGTTGGGGAGCGCATGGTGGTGTCTCTATCGCTGGCTTGGAGACTGGGGTCAGTGGAGGATATGTCGACACGGCGGCGTTTCAAGCTTGAGTACTCGCGGTCTTGCGATGGGCCTTCATTGGTATTAGGTGCGTCAGTCAGCGGGCTGGAGCCTCTCTTCCTCTTGCTCCTGCTCTGCGGATTCGCCACTGCCAGTGATGTCTCGTCAGGATTTCTGGCCACGGTTTCCTGGCCTGCAGCTGTCGTTGCAGCTTCCAAAAGCTCCGCCAGGTTGTGGTTCTCTTCGAACTCGGTGTGGTGATTATCTGTTCCTGGTTGGCGGGCGGCGTGTTCGGGGTACAAGGGCAGATGCTGGTCTTCAGTCGGATGCTTAATACCCATGATGGGTGTGAGGCCATATTCTCCATCTTGAGGTGCATCGATCTGCGCGGCAACATTTGAGCTGTTGGTACCCGTGGACAGCTGGACGGTACGCGTTTGGTAGTATGGAGCGTTTGTCGCCATCGCTGCCAATCACCAGATGAGATCCAAGAGGTGCGGTCAAAGAGAAGGTACGGGTTTTCGTGGTTTAGCAGCTACACTGCAACACTACAACACTTCAGATGTAAGTACTTGATCAAAAACTCAAAAGTAACACAGTTAGGAAAGAGCGAATGGACTCGATGCAAGACATGCTTCTCGAGGAACACCGCTCTTTTGAACGCATGATCCCAGGAGTCGCGGTTTGATCAAATGCGGAAGCTTGGCTTGGTTTGTTCGATACAACAGAAAGTTTGATTTGCGATGAAATGGTTTGACGGCAGACAGGAGATCTAAATATGTAGAGGCGTGTTGTTTGGAGGATGGTAATGTGTTTTCGCTACATGCAGGCGAAGTTTGCTTCGCTGGAAAGATGACAGTGACGTCTCAGCAGCGGTTTGCGCACCTGTTGTGGTGCTGGTTGCTTGCTGTGTCATGCTTGTTGTGTATGATTGACAAGCAAGAGACAGCGGCCGACCAGCGGCGGCGCGTTCGTTGGGGTTCGAAGGGATGGCGTTTGTGTTGTTTGCACTGTTGTGGTGCGCGGAGTTTGCACTGGCCGCTTACGTAACGAGGATGCCTTTGATCAACGATTGTTCCCAAAGCAAATGCGGAATAGCAATGTTAAACTATCAAGAGACCATGAAACGTCTCATTGCTAGGAAATGACAGCGTGCAAGAGCAAAATGCAAGAGCAATTTTGCTCTTGTTGAGATGTGCGAGATCGACCTGTTGGGTGGTCGTGCAAATACTCTCACATTCTGCATCGCCAAATCCGGCGAGTGTATTTGATATCGCAGTTATGATCACAGACATTAGACTTTGTTTGGACAGTATAGTACTTTTGAATTAAGAATAGTCCACTCGAGCAATGTATTCGAGGACAGCTGCATCATACAAAAGTCTATGTGTGCAACATCTCATCCGATGGTATAGATACGTGGTAATCTCCCATGCGACGCCAGAAACCTATACGGTTCCCCCATGCCGAAACGCCAGGCCCAAAAGCACATCATTCTAGAAGCCGTCACCTTCGTGCCACTCTCTGCCCGCCTCCTTTGCTCTGTTCTTAGGGTCTTTCCCTCTTGTCTCCGCCTCGTCCCTTAACCTGTCCACAATGGGCCGTAGCCGGTCGATCTCCTTTTGAAACTCGCGATCTTTACCAGGTTCTGGCTTCTCTAAGTCCTTCAGCTTTTCCTGGTCACCCTTCTCTTTCGCCTCATCGATCTTTTTGCCTTTGTCTTCCCAGTCCCTCAAGTCACCTTCACGATCCGACAGCTCATTCTTCAAGCTCATGAAGTCACTGAACTCGTCTTCACCACCAAAACAGGTCCCATACTGATCGCAGAAACACATATGTTCTTTCGGGCAGAAAACGGGTTCGCCAGTAAACACAAATTGCCACACATACTCCCAGATGCGACCGGAAAGGCTGTCTGGAATCTTCGTTTGAAAGAGCCACTCCCTATACCAGACATACTGCGCGTGACTCTTCGCCTGGATCCTCTCTCTACTAAGTGCAAATTGTGCACAGCAAGGTTGTGCCAGCATGCTCGGAATCTCGTCGAGTGGAAACAGTTCGGACCAAGACTTTGCGAGTAGGACTTCTTCTTGCTTGAACTCATTCTGCGTCGTCTCGCCCGGGTGCATCCAGTCCGGACATCCAGGGTACCAGCTGCAACGCATGTTGACGAAGCCCTCGCGCCAGACGCGCGGCCGAGACAGTCGAGAAATCATTTTCGCTGCGTCGTTGCCCAGAATCTCGTCATTATGCCAGGCGAGCTGATGTGCATGCATGAACATAGTTACGTCCGCGAGCTTATCGTAGTTATCGATGATGTACGTCAGGTACACCATGACCTCATGTCCTTTGTTCTTCGGCGGGTGGAGCGGAGAGGAAGGGTCGTCCACGACGTAGATAGCGGTTTCTTGGTCCGGAAGCTCACGTTGCAACCACTCCATGTCCTCCCGCTTTGTGCGCGCAATCACAAGAGTTGATGTGTAGTTGTGTCCTGCTGGCAGCACTGAGCCGGCTCTGAAATCTGGCCGCGGGTTCCAGTTTGCGTAGTCTGGTTCCTGTTGGCCTCCGCCGGTTGACTCGTGCGCATGGCTGTTCCCTATGTGCTCTCCAAGGCCTAGGTGCTGTGGTAATCCCTCCCATGTCTTGTGGACTGTCTCGCCAGAGAAGAAGAAGAGGAGAATGGATACAGTCGCGGCAAAGGCGAGGAACGGTACGACCTTCCTTTTCGTCATCGTATTGCGTCGTAGGGAACGAGCGGATCGTGGATGCAGCGGCAAACAGCGAATGGTAACCCTCACAACGTGAAGACTGAACACTACTTCTTGCTGTACCACAGTATCAGTATGTCGAGGACACAAATTGTACCAGACGGTATGCGCTTACTGTAAGGTAGCCGCGCGGCACCCTGTCGCATTCAATAGCATCAACTGAACAACGGAGGTCTCCTTGACATAGGCTATCAACACAATCGCAAGCAATGTAGTCGGAAACCTGGAATATACAACGCTGCGCAGAGGACAGAGAGTCGCCTCGGAGGTAGGAGGAACAAACTCGTATTCGCGCACATTATACAGATAGTATCGCTCGGTTGAGCAACGTCAGCTCAGCACTATGGTGCCGCATGCGATGGACCTAGCCTAATGCCCAGAATCCGAACAGGGGCCGGTACTCGTTTTGGTGCAACGCCACTCCTGAGACACGCAGCACTCAGGGACCATCCATGGTGGCGCTGGCCCCCCTGCATGCATTACGGCTGCCTTTGCGCTGTTGATAAATCATGTTTCCAGGACAAGAGCTTTGACATGGTGATGTGGGAACCAGATATAGATCAGCTCTCAGGGTGGATCATTCATTACGCTATTTACGGGAGTCACGACTTCCCCACGCGTCTACGTAAGCTTTTGCGAGCGCCGGACCAAGCCTTGCCAAACATATGGCGGACGGCATCCAGGGACAAAAATTCACACGAGAGGGCCGCCGTCGTGCATGTGTGGGGATGTCAAACTTAGACAACCGCAACGAGCAGCCATAACGGTAACCCTCAGTCATGTGACTGATTGACACTTGTCAACAAACAATAGCTCACCCTATTCGATTGCAAAACGCAACCAGTGATGAAGGGAAGGCTCTGCCAGCAGAACCTGCCTTGTGTGTCGCCTACCTAAACAAGCTATTGATCATAGCCCAATCTAACACAAATCCTCAGATCTTACCAAGTTCCGGGATATGGTGAATAACACGTTTCGCGATAAGAGCAGAGCAAAAAAGTGAGAGGGAGTCCTTTGCGGCAAAATACACAAACGGAAGCTAGGACACGTACCTTCGTCTGCTGTAGCCCGCCAGCCCGCACGCGCGACCCGCAAGGCATCGCATCGGCCGTTTGCGCATGATTAAAGTTCAGCAGCCATGTGCAAGCTGTTATCATGGGCACTGGCATGAGACAAGGCAGAGCTCATGGGTCTGGAAGCTGCTTGCTCGCAATGCAATGCAGATGTTTTATGTGGTGTAGTACAAGGTGGATCTGTTTCTTATCGCTGCGCCTTAGGCAAAACAGGGTATTGCGCAACTATCTGGCGGCGTTTGCTGTTGTGATCGGAAGGCGATGAGTGCTGGCCGCTATATCTGGGTTTGCCGCAGACTGTTGACACGGGTGCGATTATGATAGGTGATATTGACAATATTTAGACAGTGTTGGTGGCGCGGCAGGTGGTGCGGATGAATTATTTGACGTCCAGGTTGCATCGTAAGGGAAGTATAGAAGTACAATTTGGTGCCGACGTAGATGTTCAAGACGACTGATGCTCCCAAGGGCTGTGAGTGATGCCCCAGAAGCCTTTACCGAGTGCCGATAACCGTTTCTCCAAGGAAAACTAACGAGCCGAAGATGTGTGGGAATTGTCGAGCTGCAAGATGGCAAACTATCGAAGTGTGCTACCGTGCGCTGCTGCGAATGATATCGAAGAACTTTTGCCGACCATTCCCTGTGATGTAAAGCCGAATTATAAAGCGAGCCCATTGGCGTACCCATGGGATTACATGCGTGAAGTGCTAAAAGAGTAGCTTGCCTTAGTCAGAGGTAGCCCTGCGAAACCTAGCTTAGTACCGCTTGGGTTCTACCTTGATTAGCATGCGAGCTAGCGATAAGAGCGGTCGTAGTCACCACCCTCGTACGAGCGGCCACCGCTGTACGATTCGCGAGGGGGAGGGGCATCGTAGCCGCCTCCAGAGCCACCAGCCGGGGGAGGGGGTCGGTCGTAATAGCCGCCACCACCGCCACTGCTACCTCCGCGACGGTCGTCACGGCCACCGTCCCTGCCTCCATAACCGCGGTCAGAAGCGTAGCGGTCTACACCACGAGGGCCATAGTCATCTCGTCGGCCACCGCCATAGCCACGGTCATCGTAGCGGCGAGAGCCATAGTCATCGCGACGGCCATAGCCACCTCCGCCTCGACGGTCGTCAGAGTAGCGATCACCGTAACGGGGCCCACCGCGGCCTCCGCCTCCGCCTCCGCCTCTGCCACCGAACTCTGTGCTGTTGTCAGTATGTAAAACGTAGATAAGAAGAGTCATACTCACCACGCTTGGGGGGACCGTAGTACTTGCCCGGGGTAGGAGTACGGGGGCGCGCACGGCGAGCCTTCTCGATGCTCAGCGTCCTGCCCTGGTGGACCTCACCCTGCAGACCCTCCTTGGCAGCGTCTGCCTGGTCAGAGGTGACCATCTTGACGAAACCGAAGCCGCGAGACTCCTTGGTATGAGGGTCGCGCATGATGTTGCACTGCTCGACTTCACCATACTTCTCGAAGAGACGCGTGACTTCTTCCTCGGTCAAGCTGGGGTGGATGCCGGTGACGAAGAGGTTGGACCCCTCGTTGCGGCTCTCCTCTTCCTCACGGTCGCGAGGCTGCGGCGGCGGGCCACTGCGTATGTGTTAGCAACGAGGTCCATCTGTATGTAACTGCAGAAGACGCACCGGCTGTCGCGGTCCTTAGGAGAAGCACTGCGGGCGCGTGCGTTGTCGTTTTCACGGCTGTCACGGCCTTCACGGCGCGGTGACCTACTGCGGTCGCGCTCATAGCCGCGAGGCTCGTCTACGCGTCGTTGTTAGCAAAGGGTGTAGTGGCACAGGAGCATTGAGACAAACCGTCGTAGCCGCGTTGATCGTTCTCGTATTCCATCTTGTGCTGCGGAGTGGGTTGCAGTGGTGATGGGAGATGACGGAGGTGAGGTGTTGTTGGTCGGCTGGAAGGTCTGGATTTTTTGGCAGCTCGGGCAGGGCTGATCGACGGAGCCGCGCCTTTATTTAGTAAGCGTTCACGCTAGTCAGGTTGCCGCAAGAGACGGTGCAACCTTGCAAGTGAGTGGGGACAGCGATAAACGATAGACAGATGTCTTAGTGAGTGAGGAAAGAGATAGCAGGTGAGCGTGTCTTTATGGGTGAGACGTGCGCCGTGGACGGATCGAACAAAGGCAGGCACGCCCCTTGGCGTTCAGAGAGTGAGGCAATTGCAATGCCAGGGGGCAGCTACCAACGCCCTGTTCGAGCGCCTGTTGCAGAAGCTCCACGTATTTTCATGGCGTCACTGGTCAGCCGCCGGGCGTGTACATGGAAATATAGGTACATATTTCAGAAGCTGATTATAAGCAACCTGCAATAGTGGACAAGCGTGGCGAATTTGCATCATAGCTGAATTACTAGAACTGCCAGTCTTGGTTCGAAGTAATCGTCATTCCATTACTCCCATGCTGAAATGCTTCGTAAAGATCAACTCCAAGATCCCACAAGGGTAGTTCCGTGGCATCTTGCCGTGCCATAAGAGCCAAACACCGACTGCGCCTCATCTATCAAGCCCGGGATATGATACAAAGACAAGGGTAATACATGACATGACCGACAAAAGTGCATGCCGGGGTGAAACAATGTGTAACAAGAAAGAAAGAAATAAATCATCTGTACGCTCGCGACCTTCTTTGTCTTTTGCGTGCTGCTGCTTTGCGCAATTCGATAGCCTGGGCGTCGGCCGCCTCTTCATCTGGCTGTATTGGGTCGGAGTCTGCGAGTCCATCTAGCTCGTCGTCGTCAAGCTCACTAAGATCTTCACTCATAGCTTTGAGAACTTCACGGCCAGCCCAGATCGGTTCGTACACCGTTGTACCATGAATGTCGAACGGCTCAAGGTACCATGGGATGCCTCCATTGTGAAGTGGATTGAGCAGATTCTTCTCAGACCTTGGTGGCGTGAGAGGTTCCGTACGCCCGTTGGTTCCCTTGTTGTCGACCTCCATTGCACCCCCCCGAGACTCTCCGTTGGAGGCGTGTAAAGTATCTTGCCCAAATTGAGCTGCGATGGCCGCCTCGTCTGCAGCTTCATCGTGCATGGAGTGGTTGTTGTCAGCGGCGTTATCATCGGGTGTAGGTGCAAGCTGGATATCGTCTGCCTTTTTCGTGGCATCCTCAGGGGCAGTCCCGTTGGTCATTGGCCCAGAAACCTCGTCACGGTCTGTAATTGTGTCGTGCGGAGCGTCTTCGACAGAAGTTGCAATGTGTCTGCCTTGAAGCTTCTGTTCTAGGATCGTCTCGAGATCAAGAAGTTTCTCAACTGGAGCCTTGGCCATGTCGGCTTCTTTGCGCAAGGCGTCTTCGATTTGCGGCTGAACACTCTTGATGATACGTTTGACCAGCTTCTTCGTCTCCTTTTGCTCGGTTGTCAGGGTGTGATTACCAACCTTGCTCGGCTCGTTCTCAGTATCTCCAGCGTTGATGACAGGTGCAAAGTCGATTTGAGCGCTCAACACCGCAAGTAAGTCATCGTTAAATGCTTGAACAGACGTGTAAAACTTGTCGTCAAGCTTGGTCTTGAGCTCGTCAAAGCCTTGCGCGAAAACGCCTTTGCTATCATGGCTGCGAAACTGATTAGTGACAAATCGTAGATCAACAGAGACTTCAACTTACTTCATCGCCCTTTCCAGAATAGGACTGAGTATGTAGGGGATGGGAAAGTAGACGCAATCCAAGATGTCCTTCAAGATCATGACATCATTCAGCTTCTCAGCCTCACGTTTCTTAACGTTTTCGCAAAGAACGCGGATCTGTTCCATGTCATCTTCGAGACGCTCAGCAAATTCGATGCGTCGCTGCAGGCGAGGGCGACCTGCGGATCCCATTCCGGCAAAGTTACGGCGAGTAATCTCCATGGACGAGAAAGCCTCCATCTGTAATTGAAGGCGCTTCAGCAAGGCAGCACCGCGACGCGCTTCACGCTTCAGTGTCCAGTACTTGCAAGCTTCTTGCACGAACTCCTTGCGTTTGCGAACATTGAACTTGATCAGAGCGTTTTCGACATTGTGATAGACGGCTTGGGGTACGACCGGCGCTCCAGATGGTAGCCTCCAGGACTTGGCTGGTTGCCCACGTTTACGCTTGTTGCTGCCAGGGACACTGTCGTCCTCGTCATCGATCGCATGTGCAGCGTGGGTTGAGCCAATCGACAAAGCATAAGATTGACTGTCAGGCCAGCGAACGTGACGCATTGTGTGTCGGTAGAATGCCTTTGCATCTGCGATTGCTCCCTCAACGTCGTACTCGCGCCTCCAGTCAGAGGGAGTGTGTCGGTCGCAGTACGCCTTGAGGACTGTTGAGTCAAGTGGATTTGAGGACTGAGAAGACTTCATCCGCAAGCATA
The DNA here is from genome assembly GCA_004835665.1 of Phoma sp. XZ068. Taxonomy (NCBI): domain Eukaryota; kingdom Fungi; phylum Ascomycota; class Dothideomycetes; order Pleosporales; family Didymellaceae; genus Phoma; species Phoma sp. XZ068. The sequence goes on from RBKR01000003.1 coordinate 1,256,243, forward strand.
GCCGTGCCTTGCGCGCACAGGTGACGTGGAACGCTTCGAAGCATGACTTGTGGCCGCACTGAATGCATGCTCCCATCTTTTGCTTGCAGATGTAGCAAGACTGCAGTTTTGGTTAGCTGTGACATGGTTCGTGATTGGATATAGACTCACCAGCTTCCAGCGTGTCTTGGGGACCTTCTCGACATCTTGTACTGGCTCTTGGAATGTCACATTACCAAGTGATACTTCAGGTATCCACATGGCACAGAGTAGATGTGCCCATTTCATGGCTGTCGTCTGTTTGAAGGCGCCATCCCCATTAGGACAGAATATGCAGCCCTGCACGAGGTTAGCCAAATCCAACAGGAGTGTGAAGGTCAGGACGTACCGGAAGCTCACTAGCAGGAGTGCCACGGCCGACCAATTGACAACGTCTACAAAGCCATTGTCCTTCTGGAATAAAGGGCACACCGTAGCACTCTTGATGGACGGCCAAGTCACAACCATCGCAGAATACTATGGCGTTGGTGTTCTCGCAGTCGCCATCATCGCAAATTGCGCATTTTGTGTCTTGTTCCTCCCCTTGTCCTGCAGGTTCACCGTTGACAGCGGCCGCACTACTAGATCGTGGTCGGTGTGTTTGTGGTGGCTTGGGATTTGGTTTCGGGATGCCTGTGTGTTGTCAGTAATTGGCTTGAATAGGAGATACATGAATAAGACATACGTTTCTCCAATGCATGCCACTCCTTCTCGATCTGAGTTATGGTAACCTCGAATATCGCGGGCTTGATAGCTTCGACATCCTCAGCTTTTCGCTGCATGTTGAGCGCATCCAACCACATGTCGTCTTGTTCGTCCATATCGTACTCTACCCGTCCGACTGCGACTGCCGTTGTGGATCCTTCGGCCTCGTTTTGTAAAGTGAGATCCAGGTCCTCCTCGATCGAGCCTTCCGGCAGTCGAATCAAATTGTTGTCAGCCCTGGCGAAGATCTCGCTTTCTTGGTAGCCAATGTTTGCCATGGTCCGGTCAACATAGTTGACCTTGACTCCTTCGCTCTCTTCATGGGCCTTGAAGGGGTCTACCTGGCGCACACAGGGCTTCGGTAGGTTCAGCTTCTCCCTCGGATTCATAGTCGGGAGGGGATTGATGCGCGGCCGAGGAGGAGAGCCAAGACCGGCAAGCATGGAGTCTCTATTACGAGGTGGGCGCCCGGGTCGCCTCTTGGGAGTAGCCAACATGCTGCCTGAGCCACTGTAAGCACTCTCCATCTCCTCGTCTTGGGCCTGTTGTGCGCGCAGACCATCGAGCATAGCCGAGATACCATTGTCCACGGCATACTGCCCAGTTGACGACGCCTGTCCCGGTGTCGGTGGTGCCGATTCTGCAGGGCTTATGCCGTCGATCTGATCGGCGCTGTAGACAGGGAACTCGGCGTCGATGTCGAGGTCTGGGTGGAACTCGTCCCAGCTCCGCTCCTCCCTCGGCTTGTATCCATCGTTTTGCGCCACGGCGGCGGCGACTGCAGCAGCCGAGCTGGAACGCGGTCCAGCAGGCGGCCTTTCGCGTCGCGGTCGTGAATAGGAGGGCGAGGGCGCGAGATCGGGCAGAGTCACGCCTTGTCGTTCGGCGTTGAGGCGTCCGATGCGGCCGCGGGGCCCTATGTACGCGTAGCCGCCTGGTCCAGTTCCTCCAACGGGTGTCTCTACACCTTCGTCATCCACGTAGCGTCCCCCACCTCCTGGTCCGCCGGGCACGTATTTGCGCTTCTTGCTGGCGGGCACCGAGTCGGAGATGTGTCGTCTGCGTGGCCGCTCGGAGTTTCGTATGCGCGTATTGGGAGTATCAGGTACAGGCGCCATGTAGAGCGCGGAGGAATGTTGAGCAAGCCAGCTAGGGTGAGTCGCGAAGACGCGCCGCCGGCGCTGGTGTTATCTGCCGGTGGGGCTACCGCGAGCGCAAGTCCACCAGACACGCGGAGGGTGGTATGGTCATCGATAGCAGGGCAGCGGGCGGGATTTGTGAGAGTGCGCGGGCGTCGAGACGGGCGCGTTGTGGGAAAGCACCTCCTCTTCGCCCAGGTGAGGTTGCATCCTTTGGCAGGTGCGAAGGCGAGGGCGCCCAATCAGGCTAGCCCTTTGCCAAGCCGCTTACCCCCATGTGCTTGGCGTTCCCGTGCTCCACTCTTAGCCGAGTGGTCAAGGCGAGGGAATTCAGTAGCACCCGTCCGCTTGGTGTCTTGATACCGGTGATCGCGTGGATCGTGGGACCGCCTCGTAGTGGGACGCTTGCAACCCCGGTGCCTGCGTTTGTCTATCGTACATCATCGCAGAACAACTCTGCCATGCATCTGATGATCCATTACCAGCACCGCATCACCTGCTCGCCCTGAGGACAATCGCTGCAGCCTTCTGAAGACGTGTTGCGCACTCCTTTCGTGGCGAGGCATAGATCTCCTGCACCTGCACCTCCACCTTGACGGTTTTGCCTGCTGGCAAAGACAAGCAATAGGACTTCTAAGTCTGATCGTATACTGGGATCTGAGACTCGCGTCAACGCTTCGTGTGGGGATGTTGTTCTAAAGGAAGGCTCCTTAGCTTTGTAGTTACAGGCTGCTTCTAATCATGCGAAGCCTGCGGGAGCAGTGATTGCATCACACAATCCACACCCTCGTTTTGCACCAGGGCAAAGCGAAATTATGTCCAAGGATCGGTTCCCAGCATCAAGATCCACTCAATCAGCTCAGAAGTACCCATTAATGATCCTGGACCCTGGCATCCATCACAACATGGTCCAAACCTGGCATCCACAACTTACATAGCTGCGACTCCACCAACGGAGTTCCGCTCAAAGTCGCTCGTCTTACGGATGGCCCATGGCTCTCACCAGTCATAACATAAGACGCTAATGCCTCGGCGCAGCATTTTGAACACATTCTTCTGCGATCCGTGCCGCGTAAGCATGTCTTTTCACCAAATCCACCGTTGTTGCCATATAAGCACTAGCATTGCCAGTCGTAAAACAACGTTGCAAGTGGACCGGTTAGGCCACCAAGTCAGACCTTGGTTTAGGATCAATCGCTTTTCGCGTTAGAGACATCATCTGATAATCATGTTGGCGTGTATGAGGTGGTCTTTAAGCTCTGAGTTGCTCATAGCCGCTGTTGCGCCTTCCAACCGATTCCCCTTCACCTCGACTCGAAACTGGTTCACTCACCTAGCTGCTCGACTTTGCAACCAACATCAACCCTTCAATATACTCAACAATACACTCTGGGAATTGACAACAGTATGATGCAACCAGACACCACACCGTCGAAGCCGTTTCGGGTAATTATTGTTGGCGCGGGCATGGTGGGACTGTCACTATCGCATGCCCTCCAGCTTGCCAAGATCGACCATGTTGTCTTGGAGAAATACGATAGGGTGGTCTCTGTCAAAGGAGCAGCATTGATCATCTGGCCAAACGTGGGGCGCATCTTTGATCAATTCGGCTTTCTGCCCAAGATCTTGAGCACCACCACACCTGTGACCACCGAGTATCGTCGCTGGCCAAATGGAACCATCAACGGGAAGCGCAGTGCTATGAACAGATTGCATGAGCTGTACGTCAATGGTCAAGCGATTGTGGGCGCAGAACAAATGCAGAACAATACTGATCAAGCAACAGGTTCGGGGTGCCACCTGTTCTGTTTGACCGACAGACTTGCATAGATCATTTGTACGGCAATTTGCCGGATCAGTCGACCGTCAAGTTGAGCAAGCGTGTTGAACGCATCGAACACACCGAGACCGGCGTCCGCGTGGTCCTCACGGACGGGACTGTCGAAGAGGGCGACATAGTCATCGGCGCAGATGGCGTACACAGCGTTGTTAGACCTCAAATGTGGGAGTACGCGAGCAGTTTCGAACCGAATCTGGTTCCAGAATCGGACAAGTCGGCGCTTTTCAGCGAGTATGATGCCATGTTTGGGGTCAGTAACATGAAGGGCAAACCCGAGGACTATGGTATGGCAGCCGCAGAGACAAACACGGTCTTTGGGCAGGGTGTGACGAAACTGTTTTTCCAGCAGCATGGCCAGCAAATGTGGGCGCTCATCTTCAAGGACAAGTACAACCAGCCACCCAAAAGGTTCAAGGCTACCGATCAAGACATGGAAGAAGTTGCGAAACGCTTTGCTGATGTTGCACTGAACGAGAAGGTCAAGTTCAGCGACCTTTGGGAATCAAGAACACGGGTTGGTCTGCTGGCAATAGAAGAGGGTGTACTATCACAGTGGCATGCGGGCAGGATCGTCTTGGTAGGAGATTCAGCACACAAGGTGAGTCTGAGGCGGCAGCAAGCGCGGCAAAGCAAGACTGGACTTTAACAAAAGCCTGTCAATCAACGGCTTTACCGTAGACAACAGCTAACATTCACCCACCAGATGACAGCAGACCTTGGCATCGGCGCAAACATTGCCATTGAAGATGCAATAGTACTGTCTAATATAATCCACCGCGAGCTGAAGGCAGACCGCAACCGCCATCCAAGCAAGGCTGAAATCACCTCCATGTTTGCTGAGTACCAGAAGGAGCGATGGGAGCGAGCAAAGATGTTTACCGATCTTTCAGGAAAGGCCACCCGGATGAACTCATATGACACACTCTTTGGCAGGGTGTTTGCCACTTACGTCGCGCCCCATTTATATGAGGTTCAAATAATGAAGTTCGCTGAGGCTTGGGCAAAGGCACCAAAGTTGGACTATGCACCGGTGCAGACCATAGACGAAAGTAAACCAGGGTGGCTGCTGGCGAACGAGAGCAAGAATGCTTCGAGCCCGTCGTGGCTCGTTTTGGCGGGTGTTGGCGCAGTGGTGACAGGATGGACTGTTTCACGATATGGACTTCCTAAGCTGTGATTGCTTCGGCTAGAGGATACTTTGTGGTACCGAGTTAGCTGTGAGATGCTTTGTTGGTGGTACCGAGCCAGCTGCACGTGTCTACGCATGTGACCACCAAGAGAAAGAGGTGCTTTACGCAACATACTCTGCTCACTAAGCCAAATTGTACATACGTTGTCATTTCTTTCCATTCTTCCAACACAGCAGTTTCAGCAGCCAGCACGCGCCAGTCAGTTGGCACCCGAATCAATTGGTTCTGTAACATTGTAACGAGCTGTCAGAACGAGACTCGATAGAACTGTATAGTGTGTAGCCTGCTAGTTCCATGTTTCTAACCTCCAGGTCCATCGGTCACACCTCACACACTTTGACGAAGCGAGCCCTATACTTGGATAACATTTTCATATTTAAATATGTGCTCCACTTATATGCGCAAGGCAGCACTGTTTAGCGACGTGATTAATCTCAGGCCAGCCGGAATCGACAGGGTGAGCAATCAACAAGAAAGGAAATTGTATCGCACGCTTCTCGGTGTAACGAAAGCTACCCTTATAAATAACCTCATATAACGCTACTAAAAGCAAATCATGAATCGTCGATACCGTACAACAGATGTTACTTCTACCATCGCCGGACACTAGATCCACCTTTCCCCGGAGGTGCGGTCGTGGTGCCTAATTTTCCTTTGATGCGCGGTGGAGCTTGAAAAACTCCTTATGCCGCGAGTTGCGTTTTGAGCCGTAAGTGCTTGCAGGCTCGTTCGATAGCTTGACTTCCGATGTCCTCGTGATTGTCATACCTTCGTCCGGATCTGATGGTTCAAACCCGCGGGATCGCATCTTATGCCATATTTTATGGAAACCTCCTCCCGCTGATGCCTCTTCGAAATCTTCTGTATGTAACATAGGGTCTTGGCTCTGGCTTTTCTTGACTTGGTTGAAAGGCTCAGAACGTAATGTGGCACGTTCTTCGTCCCAGCCCTCCAGCTCGCAGCTCCCACCTTGGTCTTGGTCAAAATCAGGTACGGCATGAACCTGTGTTTGATCGAGAGGCTCAGAACTTGATATGGCCCGTTCTTCGTCCCAACCCTCTAGTTCGTAGCTCCTACCGTGGTCTTTGTCAAGATCAGGGACGACACGAGTCTTCTCCGATCTTCGGTTCGAGGAGGAGTTGGATGTGCCCGGAGTACTCTCTGAGCGTTCGGTTGCTGTAGACCCCTTCATGCCGTAGCCGGAGCTGGTGAACTTCTTCTTCAGTGAAATGCCACCTGAAAATGTTCCAGATAGGCTGAAGTGGATCTTCGAAAACAATGGCTTCAGTACGGGAGCTGATGCGCATATAATGCCAAGATCGATTTCCACCACAGCAGCGATCCAGAGAGGGTAAGCATACCTGCTAGACCATTAGCAATCACTGACCAGGGTTGCATCAAGGATCCTAGACTGACCAAGTATTGTCATAAGTCGAAATCAGTGACTGGTAGACGTAAAAGGTACGGACAACGCCTGCGACTGTGACAATGATTCCCATAGCGAAGAGAAGAGCAATACCGAGACGTTGGCTACGTGGCATATGAAGCTAGGCCGAATGAGTGATGTGTAGCTATACACAAGAGAGGTACTTACACCCATGATAAGGGGGATCGGGGTCACTGTTGTGGCGAAATCGGCCACAGTGTTGATAATACCACTGACGAGACCCATAGTGCCTTCGTTCCTACAAGTGCCAACTGGCGAGCCAACCACCCAGTAGTCTGAAACTGGAGTGCACACGAAGATTGAAAAGCACCTGTCGAGTGTTAGCCTAAGGGCACTGAGCCTTCAATAGGCGGACAATGGTGTGAACGTACGTGAAAGTTACAAATAGTATGAGAGTGTAGGCAACATTGACATGGATGCACCACTTGAACCGTATTTTTCCTGTGTCGGCAACCAAGCGGTAGTAGAAGCAATGTAGAGACAGCCTCGTGAATGTTGCCGCTGCCGTGAACACGATTTTGCTAGCCATTGCGATCTTTAAGATTGGCACGAGGTTGTTGAGGGGTATGTCGTAGATGTGTCTGTTCCAGACATACCGCTGATTTGCCAACATGATAATAACATTCAAACCAATGGTACAGACCTATCGACGATTAGAGGAAGTCATTGCAGGTGCCACGATCTTCACATACCAAGGCAAGTAAGATGAACATGTCGTCAACCCCAAACCACCTCTTGAGGATCAATCGCGTGTACATGCGCAGCCCGACTGTTATTAGTACCAGCGCCATGAAGATGGAGTTGACGATGAGGAGCGCATCACCCCGTGTCACTGGGTCGGTGTAGTTTGGCTCAGGCCATGAGAGTATTACCTAGCTACTGGTAAGCATCGAAGATCATTTTGAGGAATTGTCTACGTACTTTAAGGGGAGGCAGTCTCATCCTGGCGTCGATGGGGGGCACTCTGAGTTCAACAAAGAAATTTATGTAGAACCAAAAGAGTAGACACTTGCAGGATCGGACAAATTTACAAGATGAGGGGGGACATGGAAGTAGTAGCTTTCGGCGCTAGATCACCATCATGATCAATTCAAATAAGAGTTGTTCATTGAAGCAGTGAGGAATCGAGGTTCCAATCTATGAGCTATTCCCTAGTATACACACCAATAAACGTTGTTGCCCAATGACCCCGCCTCCTTGGGGAGTACTTTCCGCAGACAGTGCAGCCCAAGTTTGCAATGCCAAAAACTTTATTGAACGAGACTTGTAGGAACGCCTTCCGGGGCCTCCCCGCAAGCGCCATGCTGGTCACATCACTGGGCCCGATGCTAGTGCTGAGCACCCGGACCACTTGGAAAGGTGGTAATCCTTTTAGTGCTCTAGTCTAGAGTCGAGAGCTGCAGGGCCGATGTGCCACATGAGGGACGCCCAGTGCCGAACCGAAGTAATGAACGACAATACCTGTGCACATCTCAACAAGCACATAATGACCAACTGAACTGTGATTCTGACAGGATGGCATGTAACATCAGCTCACAGTTGTTAAACCTGCCAACCTCGAGGAATAGAACGCCCTTGCACTCTCACGCTGCCGGAGGATGGCTCTGTGGGGTTGATGGACTTGGACTGCTTGGCTAAGAGTACCGACTCCCTTGCTGCGTGATGCCGGAAACGGTACGAGATACTCACGCGAGCCCTGCAAGTATGCCAAAGACCAGAGCACTTACAGGATCGTAGTCGTTGAGTGGTCAGTTGAATGTGCATTTTGGATACAACGGATGTGGCTGGTATTTCAAGGCAACTGCGACGCCGGACACTACATGCTGCAAGTGCTATAATGCAGGGGGCGTATTTCTCCATTTGGCTCGAGTTCACGGATCGAAAGGCGCGCCTTAGATCTAGCGTCGATCGGGAGCCAGTACTTGCATGCTAGCGCCATCAAGCGCAACTCATGGAGACGCAAGCAGCAAGTGTGGGTTGGTCAGGTTTGCTCGTATCGTATACGTCACGTAGACTACCAGCCACGGCACGTGCTTCTCTCAGCTTAGAGAGTGCAATGGGTGTCTACAGGTGTCGTCCGAGAAAGCGCACTTCACGATCCACCCTCTACAGCGAGGTATTTATTATTGGACTCCAAAATAAGCAAATCTCGTCGTGTTCTCGCAAGATGCAGAGACAGGTCCACGTAAAACCATCCGCCTGAACTACTCCTTCGAGGAGCCGTGCTTCGAGTCGCTCAACCAAAGCTTAATACAGAACCTAGTTCTTGAGCCGGGTACCTGGGACGGGTCGGGTACAAGTTCCGGCCAGCCCTTTCCGCACGAAGAATGATCAGAGGCAGGAAATACATTGGTGTTTAAGGATGGGCTGAGTGCTCCTGCGTCGCATACACGCTATTCGAAACATAAATACTCTTCTGGACTGTTGTAAGATGCGGCTCGTTGGTTTTGGAATCGCCAGTCACAAGGATCGTGTTCACTGCAACCCTGTATTAGCCTTGACGGGCCGGCTAGCGCCTAGCTGCTGATCTAGGTCCGAAGATCATGAGCATTGTGGCGGTACTTCAGATCATTTGAGGACATACATGCGAACGGCCCCCAGGTTACATTGTGCATTGATCTGCATAGGGTATCACGGGTGTTGATTTGTAAAGCCCATTATGACGGCAGCTCAATAAGCTCTGTTCGGCATTTATCGCGCAGACGCCGGATTCGAGCCAATTTCTACACATTTAAGTCACGGAGCTATACTTCTACTAACAAATTTGCCTACGGAACAAGAAACGGGGTAGTGACCCTAGTAAGAGCTCGTAGCCTCTGCCTGCCGGGAAAGGTGAAGGATTCCTCCGTAGCCTGGTATCTGAAGTCGGCAGCTACTTTTTGTGTGCCATGGTCCATTTATATGATTGAACAGCCGAGCCTTGTAAAAGCAATCCCTGCGTACGTTGCGGCACAGACCACGGCATCAAGCATGCAACTTGACAATAGTGAATTCAACGAGCACCAACCTTCTTTGGTTTCATTGACCGAATTCGTTCGAAATATGGAACTATCTCTATCTACGAGAGTTGCTATACTTGAAATTCTGAGCTCTACGGTAGGCATGCGACGTATGAACACGAAACAGAAGTAGACGACCCGGTGCTCATGCGAGCGAATTTAGCAACAAGGATGAAGCGACAGGGGAGATAGAAGGTGCGTAACTGGGGCGATCAACAAAGCGGATAAAATCGCCGGGACGAGGTACCCTAGCATAAACATGCACGCACGAGTCGTAAACAATGAACGCAGGCCAGGTACAGTGCCTGTCAGGGTTTCGGGGGCACTCGCTTGTACCCACAGTTGAAGTCCCTGACAGATGTCACCGGAACGAGCCTTGTTCTCCTAAGACGGGCTGTAAAGAATATGGGCAAGGTGGGGCACTGGCGATACACTGAGCGCAAGGCTGACAGCTCTCTACAGGCTGGATGCCTGCTGAGCACCACCACGAGGATTCAAGGAATGCTCTGTACCGCAGGCGAAGCCGTAGATAAGAACTTACTACAGCTCGAACTATGCTCGGGTGAGTATCCGTGACCTTTGCTTGGTGAGGGGTTTGCTGCTCTGCATGTGTTCTTGGGATCTTGTTTCTGCTGCTTGAACATTGCACTGCTGTCAGCTAGCAGCGCATCCTCAGCCTAGAATTTGCGCTGCACTTTTGTTACTAAAGCCCTGAACAAGGTGACCCAGCGACATCATAATAGTACCGTTAATTGCGGCCAGCCTCAACGTGCACAACGTTAACATTTTCGCCTCACTGTGCATCTCCCACATCTCCATGGAATCGTCAAATCCCAAAGATTCCTTAAGGACTCCTTCGTACGAGGTGTTCACGATTTCTCCTGACCGTCACCCAATTAACGGCGCGGAAATAATGTTAGGCGCGCTGGGAGTAAGCCTGCGGCACGTAAGCGCCTCGTGCAAGGCAAACTGCGAGGCAGTGCAGGGCCACACACTGGTCACATCGCCGCACGAGAATTACCTGCAACGCCTGGCGCGAAGGCACGTAAAGGCTCAGCGATCACAAGGTGGATTTTAGGTCTTGTTGGAGAGGCTGGACAAAGAAATCGCGCGAGGGATTTACAAAGCCCGTTGTGCTTATGTAGCCCTTTGTGCCCGCATGTCTCTGAGTTGCTTGTAGTCACACAACCGCAACCGCACACATTCAGCTTCAAGTCCGCTCTAGACACAGAACCCAAGTGAACAAGTGCTCAGCAGATAGTATCTCCAAGAGTGTCGACTCTACAACCAAACCTCTCAAGCCAAGCTTAACACCAAAAGCCTACCATGGCGCCCATCAACGCATTTCACAGCATATCAAAACGATACTCCACATGCGACCCCTACGACAACACCTGCAGTCCACATCGAACTGCCATTATGGTAATAATCGCCGCCAGCGGATTCCTCACCATCGCAATCCTACTCTTCTATTACCTACGCAAGAGAACCTTTTTCCATCCCGGACCAACCCGGTTTAAGGCGGGGTTAGTGCATCCACATAAAGTGCAAAGGAGAGAAGCAAGAGCGACCTGGCGGAGAGAAGATAGATCTGAGGGGGATCCAGGGTTGGAATTGCCCCGGTATGAGGAGCGGCCTGAGGCGCCGCCGCCGTATGTGCATATGTTAACGAAGCCGGAAGATGTCCATATGCACGGTGGGAGAAGGGCATGAAGATGTAAAATATAGACTGAAATGAGAAGGTGCAAAGAAGCAAGAGTAAATTTTCTACCTGCTCGTCCAGTTCACTGAGGTTGACTGTTTCAACCCCTGCGCCTGGTGCTAGGGCTCTTGCCAGCAACGTTGGAGTAGCTAGGCGCAGAACCGCTCGATACCGCGCGCTTCATCTCTTCCTTGTTTGCCGCGATGGCGGGTGCGACGGGCTTGTTGAGCTTCTTGCTCTCGGTGCTCTTCGATGCAGGCGCGTTCCAGTAGTATACGACCTGCAGGAAAAGGATGAGGTTGAGCGCGAAGCCGGCAATGAAGCCGTAGAGGATGAGCGGGTCGTCAACTTCTTGGAATGTAGTGAAGATGCGAGAAGCGGAGCCGAGGAGGTAGTTGATGACCTATTTTGCCAGTCAGTGGACGTTCGTCGACAGGGGATAAGGTGGTAATCTGCTTACAGCGAATGCGCTCAATTGACCAGTGCCGCCCTCGCTCCAGATAGTCAAGATCTGTGGGACCTTGCTGGCTACGCCCAATACACCTGCAGCGCTCATTGCCAGACTCAGGTTCGCCTCGTTAACCTGATTCTCGTTGAAAAGTAGCCATCCAGCCCCAGCCAGTCCTGCAATCCATGCCGCGATCGCCGGCTGCCTTCCACTGTAGTTTAGGACGAGGGAAGCAATCGCGATGTTCTGAACCAGGATGAGTGCCGTCTCGCCGTACGTGCTGAACGGGAATCCATGGCGGACGTTGTAGCTCAGCGAGATGAGATAGGCGCCGGACTCTAGGACATAGGAGAGGAAGGAGAGGCCTTCAGCGGATTGCGAGTTCAGCAGCTTGAGCAACTGTGGGATCTTGACGATCGAGGACGCGCCGATGATGCCGATTCCTAGACCTTTGGAGATGGCGAGCTTGACGCATTCAGTCTTGGTGAGATCGATGTCATGGAGGAGAGTCTGGTAGCAGACGGGACCGAGGAGCGACTCGCCCAACTCCGCGACGGGCTTGGGGAGGTTTTGAGTGATGGGTGAAAGGATAGGACGAATCGCGGAGCCAAGAGCGTCCATGGTGGCGGTGGTGTTGGTGGTGTTGGTGGTGTTTGGTGGTTGCGGGGATGCTGTGGTGAGCGATGAAATGTTTTGGCAGGGAATGGAGGTCTGACGCAACCTGGCATTATCTTAGCGTGGATCGGCTACATAGCTTTCATGCTCCACATGTCAGATGCCAGCGAATATTGTAGAACTTGTTTTAATTCTAGATCGTCTCATATATCATGCATTACTACTGCCATTATCATCATGTGATCCTCTTTATCCTACACGAGGCGAGAAAGGAAGGAATATTATAGTACATAGCGAGTAACAAGGTGGCCCAGGAATGGGAACGGAACATGAACGGCGACCAACAGCGCCCAGGAAAGGAGCCAGAGCTCGAAAGGCTCAACATAGAAATACGTGCTTTTGGAGCTTCTAAAAGACACCAGGAATGAACAGGTAAGGCACCTGCTTCTCGTACTCAGTCCACGCCTCGCCATACACTTCACGACACCTTGCGATGTCGCGCAGCGCGCGGTGAATGATCATGCCAGCGAAGAAAACCGAGTAGAACCATGGGAATGGCGAGTTGAAGCCAGTGATCAAACCCCACGAGATGGCGAAGAACAGGTCGCAAGTGTAGTGGATCTTGCGGGCTTTGCCGTACCATCCATCGGCCAGAATCTTGTTTCCATGCTTGGTGGTGATGGTCTTGGGGTTGGCGATGCGGCCGTACTTGAAGTAAGGGAAGGTGGTACGCTCATCAACTACGCCACGTTCTTCCTGGCGGAACTGGTTCTTCTGGCTGTTGGTAGTGTCCCAAATGTAGTACATGCCGAGGTAGGCGAGCGTCAAGAGAGCGACAAACCATGTCGGCCATGTGTATTCCGAAGGGTGGTGGTTGGCGACGTAGAGCGTGCAGTGGCAATAGGAGAGGGGAACACCAGCCATGTTCCAGAAAATGAGCATGAAGCCAAGCTTCTCATAGTACATGTCCCTATACACGTGTTAGTCCTTGGACATTTGCTTGCAACATTGAAGGGAACTTACCACGTGGTGATGATCAAGTGCTCGCCCTTGGCGCATGCATTCGCATACAGCCAGTGGGCGAAGAGGAGGAAGATGGCCTCCATTGAAACATATCCGTATTCCTCGAATTGCTTCAGGCAGGTGCCGAGAGAGAGGAAGAAAAGAATGAACCATGGAATGCGGACTTCGAGGAACATCTTGAAATCCAAGATACCGAAAAGTCTGGGGTTCAGTTCAGAACCCAGGAAAAAGTCAACAATGACATTACCGGTCATGCGAACAGTAGCTCCGCGCACGCGCGCTGAGACGTAAGCGATGATTGAGCACAGGAAACCGGAGAGAATAGCGACAGTCATGATGTGGCCGAACTGGTCTACCAGAGTGTAGAGTTTGAAGGTGTTGGTGAAGTGCAGAGCCAGCATGATGACAATACTCGAGTAGAAAGAGAACATCGCAGAGCAGTAGTAGTCGAGTTGCTTTCCACCAAGGTGAGGAAGAGCCTTGCCCTTGCGGTAGACACCAGGCATGAGCATATAAAATGCCATTTGAGCCAGTCCGAAGAACCAGTAGATCTGCCAGGCCTTGTTGGTTGGGTAGGCCTCTGTCTTGACGAGGTTCCACATGTGTTCAAAGAAGTCCGAGTAGCTCTGACCTTCAGCTGGCTTGGGAAACTTTCCATTGTAGAATGTAGCTCCAATCCACATGTAGTACATCAATGCAGGGAAGCCGATCATCATGGCGCTCATACCGAAGGCACCTCCAAACTCGCTCAAACCGCCCTTGTCCTTGGGAGGGAAGTTCTTGGCTGCTTCAAGCTGCATTCCGTCTGAGGCGTTTTCCTTTTCCGCATGGCCGTTCGCAGAGCCATTAGCGTGTCCATTGCCATTTGCTTGCCCGTTGGCGTAGCTGGTCGAGTGTCCATTGCCGTTGGCATGGCCGTTGCTCGCATACTTCTCGGGAGTGGAGTTGATGTCGCTACGCTTGACAAAACCAAGGGACTCGGTATCGTCTGCGGTGATCGATTTTCGGCGTTGCGACCTCCTGCGTCCAGGTGTCTCGACGAACCCGGGGTTCTCTGGTTTCCTGCGCATGCATGTCAGCTTCCAGAGCCGAGCGTAGAATTCGCCCACTCCTAAGTGGACCGCTTGGACTCACCTCGGCGTGTAGCCTGCTTGCGACCGCGTAACTCGTTGCGACATGGCTGCGATTGTGGCGACGCGTTCCTAACTTCAGGGGTAGAGAAGAATGGTGCAAAAATTCTAAGACCAGACAAACGCAGCGAAGCGTTCAGAGAGCGACGAAAAGGAGAGAGCAAATTGAATTGAGCCTCGCGATTCTATCACCCAAACGTCACGACCCTGACTACTCGAGAACGAGGGGAAGTTGTAGTGTTTACGTTTCGCCGCGTACCGAAATTTTAGTTGCTATGGTCTGCTTCCTCGAACCCCTTAGCCAATCGGTAGTCCGTCACGCCGCCCTAGTCGATTGAATTTCATCTCGCAGGTTGTGGGTCTAGTCTGTGTTCAGCCTAACTTCAAGATTTGTTGATGACGATTGGGAATGCGAGCAGCTCCTATTTCTAATACGACTTTCACGAATCAGCGACAGGTCTTGACTTGTGCAGCCCATCTTGGCCATTTTTTGCTGTTTAACAGATCTAATAACATAGACGCAAAAATGTGTTTGCGTTGACACCTGCAATAGTTATCAACCCTGGCTTAATTTTTCGTTGCTCAAACATGACCACAAATGCTTGTTCATCTTTGAACCATCTTTATGCATCGCCAAATTTAGTTCTCGACAAGACACGAGAGAGTCTCAGGCTTACAGAGGATAGTTCGGACATGGACACTGACATAGTACTCCAGTCTAGCGCAAGTGCCAGAACAGACGCCCTGGAATCCACATCGAATCTAGCATCAACAGTCAACGCTGTTTGTGCGACGTGTGCGTGCAACCCCGAGCATGTAAACATGGACCCAAATCACGACGCAAGCAAGTATAATCCTACCTATCCTTGCAAGCGATCGCGCCCCCACTTGGGACCTCTTCACTAGACGAAGGGATGGTATTCCTGCTGGTTACTGGTTCCTTCGTCAGATACACGGAGTTTCTCGTTAAGCGGGCGTTCGGCACATAGCCATGTTCCTGTCGTAATCTCTAGTATCACTGGTCTGGCGATCCCTGCTTTCTCGGCGAGTGTGTAGTGAGGGGCTTCTAGGCTTTGAGCTGTGGATACTATGCCGGCTTATCAACTCTGTCAGCCTTTGGGAGTTCCTTTTCCACTTCAAGATTTACGCTCTAATTCCTCTAAAACTCACGTTCTCACTCCTTCAAAGTTTAGTGCCTGTAAACGGAACCTCTCCACTCATTCAGGATTGGAATTCTTTCGCAAACCCGGGCACTAGACAACGACAGTGAGTGAGCATATATGGGGTAGCCAAATGTTACTTCGGCATCTGCGATAATTTTGAAGACAGTTTGGTGATACTGTGGGGCTGATGCTACAACATGGGTAAGTGGCCACGGCGCCGTGCTAGCACTGTTCTTATAGCTGCTCTCACATCTCGTCTACGAACCTCGCACTCTATAAACACACGAGATAAGCCATAGATAGGTCAAGTATTGTCTCTTTGGTCATTCTGAGTGCGAATGTACTCCGCTCGCCGTTCTTGTACTCTTCACCATGAGACTGTTCAAGTGGGTCACGTAAATCTACACACAGGTCTTTTGCAAGTAAACCAGCTTCCCTGCTACATCAAGTGTATCTTCGCAGTTAGCTACTACAGGACTCACTCTACTGCGTCTCTCCCTTCTTTAGTTCGTCGATCTGAAGCGTATCGAGCGCTCGCCCCGAAGGACAGCTCCACATTTCGTGAAAGCTCTCTCGCCTTTACATTACTTGCCTCCGTAGCAAGCGATTTCCCTTCCTCACAATTGGACCCGTTGGCGTCGTCGCTGCTCGCTAAGAGCTGCCTGCGGGTCATAGCTCCCTCAGTCCGTACATAACAAACACCGCTGGCGCTCCCCACTCACCTTCACACACTACTTCCCACTCTCAACTTCGGCATCAGCAGCATCGCACTTGCCTTCTTTACTTCTACCCATCATGTCCGACGCAGGTGAGACCCCTCACGCTCGTCCCGCCCCTCCTCCTTTGAGTGAAGAGGCTGCAGCTGCCCGCAAGGAGCAGCTCGCTCAGGATCTTGCACGCGCAAAGGATGCCGGTTGGTGAGTGTTGCAGATCATGGCCAAACGAAGCAGTCACTGACAGCCATAGGAACAACCCCATTCCGTTCAACTACGAGACCGTCGTCGGTGGCGAGGCAGCTCGTGATACAGCTCCTACTGACGCCCCGTGGCTGTCCGATGCCGCCATCTACGAGTGGGATGATGAGTTTGGCGACGTTGGAGAGCCCAACGCTGAGCTGGAGAAGATGCTCTTCCAGGACGAGAATGTCCAGCGTGCTGGTGGCGCCATCCAGGCTCTTTCATACGAGGTGGCGGTCGAAGGCCCAGAGAAGATTCACCCGGTCATCGAGGTAAGCTACTTGGCTTTCTAATCACCCAGCTTGTGTACTTATGATACTGCAGTTTGAAGATGCTGGTCTTCACCCGATCATGCTCGAGAATGTCAAGCTTTGCCAGTACTCGTCACCTACTCCGATCCAGTCTTACTGCATTCCCGCAGTCTTGACCGGCCACGATGTCGTTGCCATTGCCCAGACTGGTATGATTACACTGACACAGCTGTTGCTCTCTTACTGACTGTTTCTAGGCTCTGGAAAGACCGCCGCCTTCCTACTCCCCATCTTGTCCAAGCTCATGGGAAAGGCTCGTCAGCTTGCGGCTCCTCGTCCTAACCCAGCTCGTTATAACCCTCTCACTGACCGTGTGCGCGCTGAGCCTCTTGTGCTAGTTGTCTGCCCTACTCGAGAGCTGGCCTGTCAGATCTTCGACGAGGCTCGCCGGCTTTGCTATCGAACCATGCTGCGTCCTTGCGTTGTTTACGGTGGTGCTCCGACTCGCAACCAGCGCGAGCAGCTCGAAATGGGCTGCGACATTCTCATCGCCACCCCTGGTCGTCTCATGGACTTCATGCAGAACCTAAATCTGCTGTCGTTTCGCCGCTTGAAGTCAGTCAGAAATCTACGTACACAGTCACCAACACTAACCTGCGTGCAGGTTCACCGTCATCGATGAAGCTGACGAGCTCCTATCCTCTGGCTGGGAGGAAGCTATGGAGAAGCTCTTTTCTGGATCTGGTTTGTAATCTAGTTGACGCCCACAAATACTTGCTAACTGCTTTACAGACGTCAACTCCGATGCCGACCACATGTATCTCATGTTCTCTGCAACATTTCCAAAGAGCGCTCGTCGCCTTGCAAAGGAGTACATGGACCAAGACTACATTCGCATCAAGGTTGGTCGAGTCGGCAGTACCCATCAGAACATTACACAAACCATTGTCTACGTCGACGAGCGTGAGAAGAACCAGGCGCTGTTTGACCTGATCTTCTCGAGTGAGCCCCAGCGCACCCTCATCTTCGTCAACAACAAGAGGAAGTGCGACATGGTCGACGACTTCCTATACAACAAGGGTCTTCCGTGCACCTCGATCCACTCCGATCGTACTCAGCGCGAGCGCGAGGATGCTCTGTAAGAGATCAAACCCAACTTGAAGTGATGAGTTGCTGACCGTAAGAATAGGCGCTCCTTCCGTACTGCTCGCTGCCCGATCCTGGTCGCTACCGGTGTCACCGCTCGCGGTCTCGATGTCGCCAATGTCAAGCACATCGTGAACTACGATCTTCCTTCCACGCAGCACGATGGTATCACCGAGTACGTTCACCGTATCGGTCGTACCGCCCGTATTGGTAACGAGGGCAAGGCCACTTCTTTCTATAACGATCGGAACGAAGACATCGGCGAGGATCTTGTCAAGATTCTTCTTGAATCTAAGCAGGAGGTACCCGATTTCCTTGAACAATTCAAGCCTGAGGATCCGAACACGATCGAGTGGCGTGATGGCACTGACGACGAGTCTGACGATGGTCTCGGTGGCGGCTTTGGTGCTGATGCAGGCGGTTTCGACGCTGCTGCTGGGTTTGGTGGCGAGGATGCTGGAGGTTTCGGCGGTGACGCTGGAGGTTTCGGCGGTGACGCTGGAGGTTTCGGCGGTGATACTGGTGGCTTCGGCGGCGGTGACGGCGGCTTCTCTGGGGGAGCTGAGGAAAAGGGTGCGTCCTGGTAGGCTGCTTGCTTGTGTGCTGGCTTGAGGAAACAACCACAAAAGTTCTTTGGCATTCGGCCTACGCGATACGATCGCCACCAAGGCTCAAGTAAAAGCCTTACTCCGAGTCGGAGCCGACTTGAATACGACATCATGGTATACGATCACGGTCCATGAGACGATGGCATAGTGTTCATGGTGGTTTGGTAGTCTGTCTCTTGGCTGCCACTACCACTCTATCAGCAGCAATCACAGTCACGGTCACAAAGGTCCATAGTAGAATGGACTAAAAGATGGAGCTTAGGCTATTCTCTGTTCTTGTGATGTTTTGAGTGTTCTTGTGATGTTTTGAGTGTTCTTGTGATGTTTTGAGTGTTCTTGTGTGTTGTCGTTTAAAGTGGTAGCGGCGCGACCCCATCTCTGTCCGTCCGAAATTGGGAAGGCACGAGAAGTCCAAAAGACTCTTGCCAGAGAAAAGCCCATGTTGCTGGACTATGCGTCTAATTGAAGCTGTGATGGTGCCGTCAGACCACTTGGACCCACCTTATCGATAACCGCACATGCCGTCATCGCCTGCTAGGCATCTGGCACAACAACAGACATCTGTAACTCATGGCATAACTCCTAAAGCTCGCCAACATGGGTCAGGGAACCTCACACGAGGCGCAGCACCTGACACTAGGTACGTGATATACTGAGCTAGGGTACGAAGAGAAGGAAGACAACGTGGAATGAGAGCGTCAGCTAACCTTCGGCAGAGCAGCTCAGTCACAACCTTGCGCAAACATTCGCAAGGAAGAGCTACACACCCCTCGAATTATACTGCTTCAAGTCTGTTTTCCGGTCGCTGGCCGACACCGAATCTGGATTACAGTACTGGAGTGAGGCAACACTATGTCGATTCCTGGAGCTGCCAGACACACTGGGTGTGGGGTCAGTCGTCTTCCAGATGGCTAGCTACCTCGGCGCATTCCCATTCGCTTCACAAGCACCGGCAATCCTTACGAATGAGGCATTACTGAAGGTTGTCACCATCCTTACCGAAAGATATGGGGCGGTACTCAAAAAGAGAGGGCGCGAGATCTGGTTGCGAGAGATATACAGGAGCTTAGCTGTGTATGATAATGGCATACGTTCAGAAGCGGAAGGGCAAAAGCAGGACAAGGATCAGGTGACTCAGAAGATGGGAT
The DNA here is from genome assembly GCA_004835665.1 of Phoma sp. XZ068. Taxonomy (NCBI): domain Eukaryota; kingdom Fungi; phylum Ascomycota; class Dothideomycetes; order Pleosporales; family Didymellaceae; genus Phoma; species Phoma sp. XZ068. The sequence continues at coordinate 1,275,771 of RBKR01000003.1, forward strand.
TTGCCGTCGACGTGCCCGGAAATGACGAGGAAGGGGATGAGGACGACGAGGACGACGAGCTGGTTTTGGCAGCACTCGATTCGATGGACTCATTGGAAGTCTTCAAACACGGCGAACAAAACAATGTGCACCACTCGATTATCCCGACGGACAACTTTTTGAAGCTTATCGAACTATTACTGCTCATCGCACCGATCGATGCTCAGCAGAGTCTGTCGTCACTGGCACCTGAGCTCTCAGAGGAGCGCCTCCAGAATCTGCGGCGGGCTGCAAAGGTAGTGTTGTCGTCATTCATTACTGATAAGCACCCTGGTGTTACATATCGTACGTTCGACACTGTCTTATCTACGAGTCTACCATTCCTGTTCGATGGACTGAACCCGCTGTTCGAGCACTTCCTCTTCGCAAAGGACTTTGACCTCTCCAAACGCAAGTCAGACTCAACATCTCCTACACAAGAATCGCATCCAGTGATACCACCGCCGAAGACCGTGATTGACCCGGAGCCGATCCTGCGCAACCCGGGCGAGATCCTCAACTTGACTACACTTAGTCAATTGTCCTTTTTCATCAAGGGCAGCAACCTTTTCAGGCGCCTGCGCCCCCTTTACAGCGGCAACACTCACGGCTTTTCCATGGGATCCTTTGAGAAGCAAGTCTTCAATTGGCGAGCACCTACCATCCTTCTCGTTTCTGGACGGCTCCTTCCTCCAAAACCGTCCAGCACCCGGGAGCGCGCATTGCAAGACATGCTGCCGCCCAAGCGCTATCCGAACAGCACCTCCGAGACCTCCACAAACCAAACAATCACCTACGGCGCCTATATTCCCACACAATGGAAACACACGGGCAAGACATGCTTTGGCGACCCCTCGGCGAAGCTGTTCCAGCTCTCACCAACACACGACGTCTTCGCCGCTTCAAGCTTCAGCAGCGACTACGTCTACTTCAATAAATCGCCCACGCACCCCGCTGGTGTCGGCTTCGGCACTCCAGTCCCCACGCAATCCTCAGCAGCCAGCCACTCCTACGGCGTGTTCCGGCCCGCACCGGTATCACTGCATCTTGACGATGCGCTTGAATTTGGCATATTTACGCATCTATCAGAAGGCGGCGGAAGCTTTTATCCTAGCAAGCTGCCAGGTAGGAAGAGCAAGGACTGGCAGGATCGATTCGAAATTGACAGCCTCGAGGTGTGGGGGTGCGGTGGTGATGATGTGGCCGAGGCGCAGAGGAAGGAGTGGGCATTCCAGGAGAGGGAGGCCGAGGCGAGGCGAAGGATCAATCTGGGGAGTGGGGACAAAGAGCAGGATTATGAGTTGTTGAAGTTGGCCGGGCTGGTGGGGAACGAGAGCAGAAGTGGTGGGAGTATGGGCTAGAAAGTTGGGAAGGTCTCGCGCGTGAAGGGCTGTGTAGAGAGAGGCAAAGGCATACTGTTTGTGATACCTATCCTTGAATCTGAATCTGAATCTTTGCAGTTGCGTACTTCTACAATGACCGTCCAACGCCATCTCATGCCCAATGTGTACACTTATGTTACAATAGTCCTGCTCTTTCATATCCACGCCTGGTACATCGTCTCTTCCGCATCTTCGACCACTATCTCTCTTCGATCCATTCATTTTGCATGCTTCCATCCATCAATCGTCTATCCCTGCCTACACGTCTGTTAGCCCTCCGTTCAGCCCATCTCTCCTCTGCCACTCCCTGATCTAACAGTCTCACTCACCTCTGCTTGTGCTTCGGGTTCTTGGAGCAGATAATATACACATAGCGGCCCTTCTTCCTCCTCACGCTCTTACACCCATCACACAGCTTCTTAACCGAGCTGCGCACCTTCATGCCCCGCGTCTGCTGCACCAGACCGCCTATTTTCGACTCGGCGGGTGCGCCTATCCGCAGGCCATGGAAGCGTGTGAGGAGACTGTGCGTCGGGGATTGGCATTGCGAGAGCGTGGGGCGCGCCGAGGTGCGGCATGTGTGGAGGGTGCGGGTGGGTGTTCGCAGCGCGAAGATGGTGCGGCGCAGAGGGAGGAGGAGGGCGCGGGGAAGCATTTTGGCGGCCGGGGGGTTGGTCGGGTTTGGAGGAAAGAGCGAAGGGCTGCGGCTGGGAGCGTGGTGCGCTGACCTTGATGGTTCGATGGAGTGGTTTCGGCGTGGAAAATGTTGCTTAGTCAGCGTGCACGGACTGGGTGTGGTTTGGATGTCACGATCACGACGATAGGTAGCATGACAGATGAATATCAGGAAAATGAATGGGAAGGTTGCTTGCGGTGTTTGGGGTATCATTATGCACACGCTCCAACTATGCTATACTCTCTGTCCACGCTCTCCTTTCCCCTGTTCAATCATCTGCTTGACATCTAGTCCCAGTACTTCAGCACACCATTCAAGTCACCAGTGACCAGCTTCGACGTCTCTCGTGGGTGCCATTGCACTGCCAGAACCGGCGCATCGCTTGCCTGAATCTTGTGCCACATCTTGCAAGTCTTCCAGTCCCAGAAGCAGACATAACCGCCGCTGTCTCCAGATGTAACAAACTGACCGTCAGGGCTGATGGCCACATCAGGTGCGTAGCCAGCCACGTTGTGACCGCGGTAGCTCTTCTTGCGGTTTTGGCGGAATCTGTCGGTCGAGGAGTAGACAGTGATCTGGTTGTCCGAGGACTGGAACGCGACGTATTTGCCGGAAGGATGAGGTGCTGAGCGGACCATAGAGAACATGTATGGTTCGGCGATGAACTTGATCGGCACAGGAATGCCGTATTCCCAAGCTCGGAGCGACTTGTCGTCCGACGTTGTGACGAAACGGCGGTTCTCATCGCAGAAAGTGATGGTGTTGACAGGTCCCAGATGGTGGTCGTACTCTTGCACCATCTCTCCGCTTCTCGTATCGTACTGCAAGATCTTCTTGTCGCTCATACCAGCCAGGAACTCGTGTGGTGTGCTGGGGTTGATGCGTACGACGTGAGGTGTCTTGCCTGTCGTAAACTTGTTGAGGCACTTGCCAGTCTCCGTATCCCACAGCTTCATGAAGCGATCATAACTGGCAGAAATGAACTGCGAACCGTCAGGGTTGAAGTCGATGTCGTTGACAGACTTTGTGTGGCCAGAGTAGGTTCGTAGCAGCTCTCGTTGGTGGTATGTGTCCCAGATGGCGATCTTAGAGTCTGCAGAAGCAGAAAGTAAAAGATGACCGCTGTCTGGAATGAAGCGTACTTGCGTGATTGACTTGGTGTGGTATTTGAAGGTGTGCACGAGCTTCTTCGGTATGAAGTTCTTCGGTTCGTACTCTCCAGTGAGCTTGATGTCGAGGTCGTTGGGCACATGCATGTACGTGCGCCCCTGGTAGTCGTACTGCTCGCTGCCCTTGAACTCGGTGGTCTCACCCTCGGCCTCGGTGTCGTGGTAGTCGGTGCCTGCAAGCTTCTTCGGCGCAGCGGTAGGGTTCTCCTCAATCTCATCCTCCTCATATACGATTTCCACCTCTTCGTCACTTCCAAATTCGTCGTCTGAAGCTGCATCTGGCCGCTCTTCCTCGTACCGTGCCCATGGACCTTTGTATGCGCCTGCTCCTGTCACCACACTGGAATCACCCTTGCCTTCTCTCTTCCTTTTCTTCGAGTTCTGTCCCCCTTCTATCGCTCGGTGTCCTTGGCGAAATGTGTGGTCGCTGATGTACGTTTCCGCAGCAAATCCAGTAGGTACGCGGCCAGCGCCTTTCCCGGGCGCAGCCATGATGGATGCTGTCGCGTAGTCTGTAGGCGGGTGTTGTTGAGTCGATTGCACAGAATGGATCAGGCGCCGGTGTGCTATGTGGATTTTGCGATGTGGTAGACAGGAACGATGGGTGATGGAAGCGTAGCTTGAGCTCGAGAAATTTAAGATGACTAAGCCTACCAAATACCGACGATTGCAGGTTGAGTTTGTGCGAGTAGGTTGCCTGCACTCTCTGGGCAGCTGTTTGCTAATGAAAGACCTGTACGTGTACAGCTGCAGAGTAGGCAACAAATAGCAAGTGGGTGTGGCTGGTGAGCTCGTCGATCTCGCGTCATCCCACTTCGTTGGTCTGAGCACTTTCAGCCCAAATGATGTGGTTTCGGCCTTGGACATTCACCTGTCGCCCACTCACTCACGTCCCCGAACATGAGCGCCTGCGTCCAGCCGACGACTGACTCACCCGCTGCGCTGCAACAAACCCGCGCGCACACAATGCACGCGCCTTGAGAGTTGTGCGAACACAGATGTTTGTTCAGCCGCCCTTCCAACCGCACTTTCCCGCTGCGAGCCTGCCAACCACGGTTCCCAAAACCCAAGTCCTGCAAACCTCGATAGTCGACAAATCCGACACATACAATATTTCCTCACCACCACCGCGACACGCCTGCAACACTCACTTGCGCCCCGCACACCCCAACCACCATGCGCGGCAGCCCGTTCCCACCCCGGGCTACCGCCAACACCGCCGCCATGCGCGCCCCCGAACCACCCAAGCGCAAGGTCTTCAACTGCATAGTCGATGACACCGCCCTGATCGCCGGCGTTAAGAAGAGCACCCGTGACGGAATCCGAAAGTGGATATCGCAGGGTGCCATCTGCCTTTTTGTCCCACTGCACAGTACGGCTACAGAGCGGTCCTGCTCTTGCCCTTACTAACATTATACCAGCACTCACTGCACTCCACCGTCTCAAGAATGGCAACGAACGGATCAATGCCGACGCGCGTGAGGCGGTCAAATGGCTCGACGAAATTACATCCATGTCCTCAGGCGATGCAGCCGACCGAGTCCTGCTCGAAGGCGTTGACGAAGCATACAGCACGTGGGAAGAGGTAGAAAAATTCATGCTACCTGGGACACTACTTTCCATGGACGACAGCGAGTCTGAAGACGATGACTATCACGAAGATCTGGAGAGCTCATTCAATGCACTCGACATGTCCGACGAGACCTCTATGAGCTCCACCCACAGCCTTGAGGAAGCAACTCCAAGAACACCCGAGTCGCCGCGCTCGCTAATGAGCAAAAGCAAGACCGTCAGCCATGAAGATGTTGCACACAAACATGATCTTGACGCTCTCACCAGGGAGTCGCCTGAGCGCAATGTGCGCAACAGCACAGAGCTGTCCCATGGAGAAAAGTCGCCGAGGCGTGCTGTGCCCGTCTACTTGCGGCCGCTGTTCAACCACGTTCTCTGGCGCATCAACAAAGAATCGAACCCGGACGCAGCGCTTGCCTCATACATTCTCCTTACCAACGATCCCACTAAACAGATGATCGCTTCAAAGTTTGGAATTCGAGCCAAGCGCCTCGAGCAGCTCCGTGATACTGTCGCCCGCGAGGACCGAGAGTACAAGAACCACTTGACCTTACACAGGATTGAGTCCGAGTCCAGCATCGCAAAGAAGAACATGCCAGTGACGCCTAAGGCCGCCGAGCGCCCTAAATCGAACCACTCGATCCAAGACAAGCTAGAGGAAGGATCCGATGATGAAGACGTTGTTCTTTTCCAACGTGCACCTCGTGGCCCAGCAGCCACAACGAACAATCAGCGTGTGTGGGACCCCAACGACTTTGGACGTACCAATCAGCAACAGTCGCCACGCGGTCGCGGTGGACATGTTGCGCCCCGAGGCCGCGGCATGCCAACCCCTCGAGGTCGTGGTGTCTTTGTGCCTCGCGGAGCGTACGTTCCACCAGGACCACCAGCCCGTGCGCCACCTGCTCCTCGCCTCGACCCGAATGCTCCTATTGATCCAAACTCATACGCTCGCCCTGTCCTTCGGGCAAGCCCGGCACGTGGTGGAAGTGGACGAAAATTATGGGAGCCGAACTAGACAGTTCGCACAAGGCGTCAAGAATGACAGCCTAGCTCACATACAGTTTCCAATACTCTAACAAGGGTCACACCGACGAGTCTAAAACCAAGGCCAGCCGTAAAGACCTGGCTCGATATAGGCAGAGACCGGTGCAGCTCTGCACCTGCCAGCTCTTCGGGCAGTGCTATGAGGGATGTTTACCGTCATTTCGAGAGGACGACAGACGTCAAATGTTCGCTGGTCTTCGGAATTACTCTGTTTGTCCACCACGCTTTTGGCTGGCATTGCATACATTTGCAAGCACCACTGTACGCTCGCCATGTCAAAGCTGAGCATTTCCTATACTCACCTGACAGAGGGAATTACCTGATAATTCTCTCTTCCCAGGCCACTTTCGCATTTTGTCTTCATTTTGTTATTGCTACATCAAAATTGCAGGACCCAGAGAACACATTACAGATAGCAGAAATCTAACTTATCATTCCTTACTGCAATTGACTCTTCCTTCCGTTTTCTGAGCCGCAGTTCTCAAGTCACGTAGTATCTCACACCCATGCTGCTTACCACAGGTCACTTCGGAGCAATACGAAGAGAATGCGGCCAGTGCCCACGTTGGACTTAGATTATAGTTGCTGCATAAGTACAGGACGAGAATGCCGAAAATGCTACCATCCCAGACCTACAATATATCTTACAATACCCATCAACCGTATCGTACAAACGAACCCTTTCTGCAGGACCTCTATGACTTCACCTGCAAGCCATATGTATCCCACTGCTCCGTGGTAGGCCTGTTCGGGCTCCTCACCATAAGATCCTCGCCCTTGCCACTCTTCGGGAACGCAATAACATCCCTCACACTCTCCTTGTGACACATAATCGCCATCAACCTATCCCACCCCAGTGCAATTCCCGTGTGCGGCGGACACCCACTCCTCAGCACGTCAAGCAGGTGCCTGAAGTCCTCGATGCGCTCGGACTTCATCTTCAGCACGTCGCGGAAGATGAACTCTTGTACATCCGCGTTGTGGATACGGCGACTTCCGCCGCCAAGCTCGACGCCGTTGACTACGATGTCGTAGTGCGCCGCGACAGCTTTCTCAGGTGCCGTGAGCAGGAGCTCGACGTCTTCGGGGGTCTTGGGCGCGGTGAAAGGGTGGTGTGTGGATGCGAGACCGGCGGTGCCACCCTGGCCGGGCTCGGATTCGACTGAAGGGGAAAAGAGGGGGAAGTCGTGGATCCAAACGAACTTGTAGTCGTGCTGGTCTGGCGGATCAACCAGGCCTTGAGCAATAGCTGCTTTGTGCAGAGCAAGGCGCAGGTTACCTAGCACGGTTGAACCGCCGACGAAGGGTGCGGTTGGGCGGGCTTGAAGGATTAGGAGATCACCGTGCTCAACTGCAAGGGCTTCAGGACCTTCCATCACGTATTGGTAGCCGAGCGGTCCCAGGCCTTGCATAGGCGCTGAGAGGTCACCTACGAAGACGCCGGGCTGGCCATCGGTGTTTTCGAGGAACGACCGGCCGTCTGGGCTGTCCAAGAAGTCGGAGATGAACTTCCGCGTGACCTTGGGGTCGGAGGAGATTGAGATTTTGAAGGCCTCAACAGTAGCATTCTGAAGCGGTGTGATCTTACCGATCAAATCTGCGGGCAGATGCTGGGTGATGTTATGGATTTCGGACTTGTACCGCAGATCAGGCTTGTCTGACCCATAGGAGGCCATGGCCTCTTGATAGGTCATTCGTGGAAATGTCTCTGGCGTCTTCTGTTTTAAGACTTTGTACCAAAGAGTTCTCAGCAATCTTTCGATTTCGGCCATAATATCCTCCTCGGCTGCAAACGACATCTCCATATCAAGCTGAGTGAATTCTGGCTGGCGATCGGCTCTCAAATCTTCGTCTCGGAAGCAACGTGCGAACTGGTAATATCTTGTGAACCCGGAGGCCATGAGGATCTGTTTGTACTGTTGCGGGCTTTGAGGAAGCGCGTACGCCAACCCCTTGGTCCGGGTTGGCACGAGGAATTCTCGCGCGCCTTCTGGGGTGGACTTGAAGAGAACAGGAGTTTCAATCTCCTTCCACCCGTTCTCGGCCAACTCTAGTCGCGCTCTTTGCATGGCTTTCTGTCGTTTGACGATGTTGTTGCGGAGCTCAGAGTCGGTGCGCAGTTGCAGATGCCGCTGCTCAGGGCCAAAAACGGTATCTTGCTTGATGATGATATCGTTCGGAATTTCGTTCAAAGGAGTGACACTTGTGAGCGAGATCTCTCGGTCGGTAATCAACTTCATCCCAAGATAGGTGTCGTTTTTAGCTTGCCTCCTCTCTAGGAGTTTACCTCGAATCACAACGGGAGTCCACTCTCTTAGGGTCCTGAGACGTACATGTGCCTCTGCTTCTTCGCCCTCGATGTTGCCGGTCGAGACGACCTGAATGCACCACGTTTGGTTCTTGCTACGAAGCATGGCGAAAGACAACTTGGTGTTCACGTCTCGTCGTGTGCTCAGATAGCCAGCTATCTCAACATCTCGACCAGCTCTGTTGTGGACCAAGTTTGCGGCTCTCAACTCCGTCCAGTCATCGTCAAGGTGCTTCCAAGAGCGGATTCGCGCTGTGAATGCATGAGTAAGAGCAGGTAAAAGTGTCGACATAGCCTACTGGATTCTTTGAAATCATCTAGTGATTTGCGAAGCTTCTGCTCTGGTGACAGCGCAGGTGCACCGCCCTGCAAGCTTGCAAAGGAGCGAACTGCGCGTTTCGAGCACAATGGTGCACGAGTGAACGTGATCCCGTGACGGCGTGTTCCTACAAATCGAGATATCTCTGCGTAAGAGCTCCGTAGACAAGTACCGCGACCTGCGGCATGCCGTGAAGCATGCAGCAAACTCATATCCAGGTAATGAATAACTCAATGGCTTGTCGCCAAAAGTGATCTTCAATGATGATGGCCTCGACTGATCTCGAAAAGTCGATGGAGACGGCGCCAAGGCCGCGCTAGCGCGACTGCCACAAAAGTTTCCGCGATCCCACACCTTCCTTTCCTCTTCATCCTTCCAGTTTAACTACTGTAAGCCACCCCCCCACCAATCTCCCCGCCGCTCCCACTAACATGACCACACAGATGATGAAAGCTCAGCGTGTTTAATTTGAGCAGCCCTCTTCACCTGCCTTCGAACTCTCCCTTTACCGGGCTTAAGTGGTCCGCTGGTGGTTGTGGAGGGTTGCATGACAACCGCGTTCGGCACACCCTTCTTGTTACAAGAACGGACGCTTCACAGCATCTCTGATTACCTAACTGGACGGTGTCTTTCCGCATTTGCGCGACGCGATTACGATCGAGAACGAACGACGAGCCGGATTGGCCATGTATCTTTACCTCCAATATATCAATACAACAGGGATTTTTCGAAGCGACCCGTGCACATTGACGTAGAACGAAGACTGTCTCGGGGGTTGCGCACCGTCCTTGACCGCATGCCGGCCTTTGCGTGCTTTGCATACCTACCATCGTTGTATACATTTGAAGCTGCAAGGCAATCTACCTTCCCCTTCTTAACGGAACAGCGAAAGAACAACTTTTGAAACGCAATGCCAATCATTCCTCTTCCGCTTCTATCGAGATCTGGAACGTAAAGCAAATGCTACAATCCTCTCTTAGTATCCAATTACTTTGTAGCCATCGTTTCGGCTCACGGGCCTCACTGAATGTCTTGCTTGATGTAATATTCATAACGTGTTCAAAACCGCTTCTTACTCTGTTATCTGCCCAACTTCATATAAACAAGAGTCACCACTGTCGTCCGGTCAGATCGGATTCCGTGGTAGTCCCCCGCGCACCATTGCCCTTAATCAAAACCCGCCCGGCGTGGTGTCTTTCAACTCAGCTGGAGTGGCTCAAACACTTCGGTATAGCAGCCCTAAGTAGCAGCCCTAAACAATACTACCGTTTGAGAAAGGGTTATCATCCCAGGTGAGAGTCTGCTGACCACATGTCAAGGGAGCTTGCACAGGCCAGACAGCTTGCACAGGCCTGGTCCGAACCCATGAAGGCAGTTTTGGAAGAAATCGAGCCGATGTATAGCAGCCAAGTAACAGTGGCCGATGCTATGATCACACACGTAAGGAGTGGCAACAAGTTGGGCTTTATTCGTGCATCCCTGCGTACTCGCTGTGTCTGTACTCATGAAGTCGCCTCCACAGCAGTACAGTCTGCATAGCAAAGGTGAGATGCAAGATTCATCCTGAGCGGTAAGATCATTATCAGCAACCTCAGCCCCGCGATTCGGTGAAGGTCCTGCGCTTCAGCATGCTTTGCTGATTCAATGTTACAGTCCTTGAGTCCAATGCGTGCAGCTCGGCATTACACCGTAGAGCTACTCTATTTCTCAAAGTCAATCTGTGAGGTGTATGATAGTACATGCATTGGCGATGATGTTGGGAGTCATATTTGGCAAATCAGGTCATTTATCATGTCCATTCCGTCTTCAACATTTGTTTGCCGTAGTTGCGCGAGCTACAAGACTGACTAACCAGCGACAGAGTCATCTGGGTCAAAGATTAACCTCTTACATCAGGCCTTGTGTGGATTATTACGTGAGCATCTGGGTAGAGTTGGTTGCAGCGGAGGTAGGGCATGTGCGTGCCTTGCTGAAGAATGTCATCCCGGCAGATGTGGTGAGACCAGGAATACACACAACAAGTCTATTGTCAGATCAACTGACGTTGATCTGCTGATGATAGGAGAGTTCTCCAATACTTTTGGTGCTACGGTGAGTCAAGGCGAGTTTCAAGAAGCAATTGCAGTGGGCTGTTGTAGTTTACATTGGTCCAATGTGATCTGCGGGTCATGTGAAAATGAAACCATACATAACTGGGCTTCTTTTAGTGGCTAAAGTTGTGGCGTAACCTTCTTTTCCATGTTAGATACATCTCGAATGCGAGATAGTGGTGTACAGGGAATGATCGGCGAGAAAGCAGAGTACTTCTTACCAGTGGATGCTACACAGTAAGATCAGTACAAAGAGTTGTGCTACATGGAGGCTGATATCTTATATGGGCGAGGAGCTGCCTGGGTATATGTACTAAATGTTGAAGGGCTATGTGTCATTGTTGCGCTGGGCCGTGGTTCTGAAATACTTCCCTATGGACTAAGCTGGAATGCCTTCTATGGCTTGCTAGAACGTGGCAGATGGTTGATTTGGTGTAAATTAGTGAGTCCACGTTGTGGGATCCAAATTCAATCGTTTTCCTAAACTCATCTTTACTTAGCCAGTCAGTCCCTGCTGCGATGTATCCCCTCGCGTATGCGATGTTGCTTATTTCCTTGTGCTTCCATCCAGCCTGAAGACCCTGCGCTGTGGTCCTGGTAACACGATAGTGATGATTCGGAATCTAAACCTCTTCATCCCATGTTCCAGTCCTCGCCATCATGTTCTTCCTCACTGCTTCCATCGTCTTCGATGTCTATAGGCTTGGCCTCAACCTCGCACTTTCTTGCATAGCCTCCATTCTTTTCATTCCCACCAAGGCCGATTCCTGTGTAGAGCCCGTTTTTCTCCTCCTCAATGATTTTGTCCTGATCTATTTCCCCTTTCTCTCCCTGACTGACAGAAGCAAACATGATCTTTTTGGCGCGTACGTTGGCAGCCCGTGATGTGGTGTGCACAGAGTCGATATTTGTCGAACCCTTGCCTACATCGAAGTCGGCCAGATCCGAGTAGTAGGTGTCGGTGACGATGTAAACGATCTTCGTGGTTGATTTGTGCGATTTTGGGCTTGTGCCGCAAGCGCCGAGTTTTTGTTCTTCGAGGTGCATGTTGTCGCCCATGTGCGTTCTAGCAATAGGAGATTTGGTCGTCGAGGAATATATACAAAGCGGCTCGTTCAACTAGTAGATTCGAGATGTTTCTCAGCTCAACTCGAACAGCCTATCTGCGGGCCTGTACATTTGAGAACGTGCGGACCGACTGGTGGTACCTGGGAGATCAGGTTTTGAAGCGTAATTATGTACCGATACAGTTGTCTTGTCTGCAGGAAATACAGGATTAGCCCTTCGAAACATAGTGTAGCCCACTTTGGACATAGGCTTACTTTGGCTGCAGGCTAGTTTGAGAGAGTCCCCTTTGGCTGATCTGACCCCTGCCTGCCTCGTGATTTTTCGCAAAATTTGGACGATATGAGGGGCACAACAGAAAACTCCTCAGGTCGTAAATGTATAACCGCCGTTGAGCAAGTGGTACTGTGAGTGCGACTAGTCCAATGATAGACCAGATTTGTCATCGTATGTGCTTTGGAACAGGTAACTGAGAGAGCGCGGTGACCCAACCAGAAAACATGAGGATGCTAGCAGTACCACTGGTGGTAAGAGCCGCGGACAGCTTACTGCGGGAGGTTATAGTGCCCGGACACATCATCACGCAAGGCGGGACCCTTAACGGTATGTCCAAGAAGTAGCACCAGGGTAGCGCTTGACATCGATGCTAACGGCGTAAATCCTTGGTTCATACTTCGGCTCCATCGTGCCCTAACGTCGGGTTGTGGAAGACTGTGGCGCACGAAGTCCAGACCACAGAACATTGCCGCTGAATAGATTGCGCGGCGGAGAGCACTCTCACCGGAGTGCGTGGTCCTGAAGGCTGTCCATGGTCAGACACTTCAACTCCACAGCCTGATGCTTTCTAGTAGTCACAAGGCCGATGATCAACATGCACAGTGTGGCCATGAGTGATTGAAAAGACTTTTTCGTTATTCTCTTCGCCTAGGCTCCTGCTTCTACGGGCTAGTCTCTATCTCGACAAATGGCCGCGCGACCACATCCTTGGGAGCAGTGTCATTTGTCCAAAAACTTTTCATTCGGCATTTGCCTGGTGCAGAATTTGAGGGTTGTCGAGACATCTGAGCACCGACATACACGACTCAGGGGAATTGGCACGGAGGCGGCGTTCACGAACACAGAGGGTATGAACTGGTTCCGATGCCCCAATCCGATCCGAGTTCCCAACGTTATAGTTTCGCACTGTGGCCCTATTGCGAATCCGAAATGCATGGAGTTGTCTTGTGAGCAGGCACCATGTGACGAGCTTCCAGACCCACAAGGAGTACGCGACAACTGCGGGAAGGGTGGCAGACCTACCTAGATACTATGACGTTGCAACCGCGATATACAAGTCCTTAGCCCAAGCAAAGCTCCTACGACTGTAGCCCTCGACCCGTTTACGACTCACCAGACGATGAGTGTACAGTGGCGCAATGCAAATAGGTTGTGGTGCACGGGTAAGCAGCACCGCATCCCTGAATGGTTGGGGCGCAGCGAGCCATGGTAAGGCGATCAAAGTCGAGTGAGTCAACGCACTCCACGGTTATAATAAGGAAGAGGATGTGGAAGCTCGTCAATCACCAAAACCCATCGTGAATTAAACAACGCCTTGCCAATATAGCCTTCAACGCACTCGTACAGCCATCGCAATGACAGTCTAGAAAGCTTAAATCGCACACCAGGATTTGCAAAATGCCAAACCTTGCTGTTAAGATACCACAGTTAGTCCTAGAACATGGCCTGAAGCATTCTTGAAAGCCCGATTGTAAGTTGTGATAATGCGCCACAAGACAGACGTGATTTTGGGACCCTGGCGATCTGGACGATGCATGACAGGATGCCCATGGATATTGTGCTAATCAGCATGTCCAGGAAATCGGCAAAAAAAAACTTTCGCATCACCACACAACTTCACGATCCAGAATGGTGGCTTCCTAATTCGCACCGTCGCCGACGCCCCAGAAAAAAAGTTTCGTGCCGAGCCGGCGCCCGACCAACAAAATTGAAAAATTACTTCCAAGTTTGCTTCCCTCTAGAAAGTGGCAGAACGAGGAGCAAACAGAGGTACTGGCAGCCAACATGATGTTGCAAGCATGGCTAACAAACGAAAGCTTGGATCTTGATGTGCTCTGACCTGAGCGTCCGATCAGACCAATAGGCATTACTGTCACGTGATTTTGATTTCACTCCTGCGAATAGACTGCACGATTGGCTTTCCATTGTGATTATTACGCGCAGGCTGTATTACAACGGTACTTCGAACCAGTCACTCAGTCGCTGTGCGTATCGTTCATTTTCATCCCGCGCAACCTACGTAGTTCTACGGGCGGTCGCTGCCTCATCGCAAACACAAACTTCCAGCAGCACCATATTCGGAGTGTACACCAGAATATATAATGGCAGCAACCATGCGAACGCTGCTTCCTTTCCTCCCACCCGAGCTCCGGAACACAGTGTATAGCTACCTTGACCTCTCGGCAACACCGACCAACACTGGCCTCCCACTACAGCTCAGATCCTACTCCTGCAAACACACCGTTGTTCAAATCTGCCCCGTCCACACTGGTTCTACCGCTATACTCGCACTCCAACGCTACGATTATCTCGAAGGCAACGAATACCGAACATGGCTCCTCAACCACGCTATCACGCTCCGTATCGGCATCGTGTTCAGGGGACGAGTCAATACATTTGTGCAGGAGCATTGGGATAAGAAGATAGAGGCGCATTTACACAAGCTGGCCAAGCAGTATCCATGGCTGAGAAAGGTTGCCAAGTACGATATTCAGATCCTGTGGGATGCGCCGGATGGAGTGTTAAAGAGCAAGCACAACCGCCGGAGCGCGGGCCAGGTACCGCGGGCCATGGTGCGGACGCTAACAGTGCTAATGGATGGAGATGTGAAGAAGAAGTTGGGGGATGTACAGGTCAGATTACGGTTGGAACATCATGTTGCTGGCGTGGCTGTCAGGTCCACACCGCGGTTTGGGCTTGGGAGCTTTATGTCACTCACACCCGAATTAGGATGTGCAAGGCAAACGCTAGAGATATGGAAGGAGCAATGTCCGAGGGTTCTGCCGCGCAAGTCCGCGCGATTAACGCCAGTTCTTAAGAAACCTGAGGAGAAGGAGTTGCTGAGGAACGGGAACGGGAAAATCGACTGGGTGGATAGAGCCCAAGGGACACTGGTGATGAGGAAGACGGCAGATCTGGAAAGACGGACGTGTACGACTTTCATGGATATGGGCATAGCGTATGATTCACCGACTGAGCTGATGTTGTTCGAGCTTCTGGAGGACTGCCGCGGGCGGAGATGACGAGAACACTGAACATGAACAACCCAGAAACAACACACATAGTTATATATTCATTTCTGATGTGATGTTCGTATAACGTTTGACTTGGACATTAGTCGATAAGTGACGTGTTTCTTAAGGCGCAGACAGGATGGGAATTAGGTGGCTAACGAGGATTCGAAGGTTGTAAGTAGAATCAGGAAGATCCAAAGTTGGAGGTCGAACGTGTAAGTTTGACCGTATGAATGTATTCGGAGGATGCGGGGTTCTGTAAAGTGGTCGTTGAGGTGTACCGATATAGAGGCGGAGGCAGGTCCGTACTATCTCCTAATTCCAACCAGTGGTTCCCGCCGCTCGACGCATGCACGTCATCGTACATTGCAGCAAGAAACCACAGCGATACAGCTGCCACATCTTGCCTGCCATGGTTTTCGCTGCCCCTCACCCACAACATGTCGGCCGGATACTTCCCCAAACGCGAAAAGGTTGGCCTTGAGGACCTCTTCAAAGGCCTCGTGACCGCCTCCCACATTCTTCACCGCCATGATGTTCTCGACGCGTATGGTCACATCTCGGTCCGCTCACCAGATAATGCTGCGACCTTCTGGATGCCTTGCAACATGCCACCGGCCTTGGTGAGCTCGGCAGAGGATCTGGTCGAGTATCACGTTGAATCCGCCGAAGCTGTTGAGCAGAAGGCGAAGCCGGGCTACATCGAGCGCCATATCCACAGCGAGATCTACAAGCGCTTCCCAAACATCAACAGCGTTGTGCATAGCCATGCAATCGATGTATTGCCCTACTGTGTTAGCGGTGTGCCTCTGAAGAATACCATACACATGGCTGGTTTCCTAGGTAGGTAGATCTGATGCAATCAGGGGTGACATGGACACAGCTGACACCACCAACTGCAGGAACAGATGTTCCAGTATGGAACTCTTCCGGATCAGACTTCCTTGTCCGCGACGCCACCCTCGGCGCTTCCCTCGCAGCATCGTTCAAGCCGGCGACATCTGCTGGGTTCATATACTCCAAGGTCCGATCAGCTCTCCCGGGCGCCAAACCTGAAGCTTCACTCGAACCGGACCACGCTGTTGTGCTGTTGCAAAGCCACGGCTTCACTACCTTGGCTCACGGAATCGAAGAAGCTGTATACCAAGCAATATATACCAAGGAGGCCGCCAAAGCGCAGACTACGGCATTGGTCATTCACAACGCATATTTCAGCTACACCTTGGAGGGCAAGATCGACATTGAGGCAGGCGGTAAAATAAAATCAGGAAAAGCGAAGGGCGAAGGCGAGCTCAAGTACTTGACCGAGAAGCAAGCGCACGATAGCTGGGAATCCATGCAGGCGACGGTGTCTAGGCCATGGGCGTTATGGTGTCGCGAAGTGGAGATCAGCCCGCTTTACAGAAACGACTGTCCAAGTGGTGAAGACTGAGTGGATGTGCATCCCATCGCAACCCGCCAGGATTTCCGTGCATGTGTCTACCGAGGTTCTGATCAATAATCTCCGATCGATATCCGGGATTTATCCTTGCTACAGGGTCTTAAGGAGTTCACGTCGCCTAATGAATGGCCTTTCGGGCGCTCTGTTCCAGTCAGGGCTAGCTCAACGATACATTTTCTCTTTTCTCCTTTGCACTTATCGTGGCATTACTCCCGAACCTGTTTTTGCGTATGTTTTCGTTTGCTTCCGCAATAGCCGTTGTTGCTTTTTTGAGTTTTCAGGCCTTCCTCCAGCTCAATATGAAACAACCTTGTGCTCATTTCGAACGTAGTTCGATGTTGCAATCCGCCGAACAGATATCGGAAGGCGCATTCGCACGACTCTTACCTGAAATGGCATACCAAGACGTCCATAGTGCTTATATCGTGGGGAAGAACTAGGGTCTCTTTTCTCCGCCACTTAGCCTCGCGTTTCACCCCGGCCAGTTGCCTCATTTGCCGAACCCTTGCCGGCGATGTTTCCAACACTACGCCAATGTTAGCAGCAACCCATATTGTTTCTCGGGACATGTATAGAGCGAGATTGCGGAGAATCAGGAATGGACGAATGACGATCGACTGCGCATTGTAAGCTTTCAGCTACGAAGGCTTGAGTCCCTTACGCATGACCAAGTCGTCTTAATGGAGTTCGTATGGGTATATGGGCAGTTGAGTGAATGTGGCTGGTGAGGGGTTATCAGTAGTGGAAATTAGGGGAGCATGGGAGAATGGGTGCCGAGCAAGCTTTATAGGCGGCTTGACTCTGTGGCAGTGATTGTCCGTGCAGCGGTATATGTAGAGCTGGGAGGACCATGCTGTCATTCATCGCCATCCGGTCTTCGATCTCAACAGACTTTTTTGGGGCTCGATCAAATAGCTCTCGTACACTCTTTTCGCTGTTCTTCCATCGTTCATTATGCTCCTCAAGTCTGTTCTTCTGGCTGCGGCCACTCTTTCTTCCTCGGCGCTGGCCGCCTTCGGTGTCACCAAGTCTGGTAGCAACTACGTTGTTGATGTTGGCTCGAGCAATACTTTGGTTTTTATTGTCAACGGAGCGAACTGCGATATCACATCGATCAAGTACCGTGGCGAGGAGTTTCAGTATGCTTCGAAGGGATCGCACATCTCTTCTGGTCTTGGATCAGCCACGGTCTCATCCACGATCATTGGTAAGTCTTCTTAAAATTACTCACTAAGCGACAATTGACCAACGCTGCTAGGCACAACGGCCAAGATCACCTGCACAACCTCAACTTTGACTCACTACTATGTCGTGAAATCTGGTGACGCGACCATCTACATGGCCACTTACACGACCGCTGAACCCGAAGTTGGAGAGCTCCGCTTCATTGCTCGTCTCAATTCCAAAACACTGCCTTCTGAGTACCCCTTCGGTGTCGTGTCAACAACGGCTGGCTCAAGCTCGACCGTAGAGGGCTCGGATGTGTTCGTTGTCGATGGACAGACTCGGTCGAAGTTCTACTCTAGCGAGCGCTTCATCGATGACTCCAGGGTATGTATCGATATCTTTGAATCCTTTCTTCGGCCAATGCTAAGATAGAGCAGCAATGCGTCTACCGTGGAGAGGACGTTCACGTCTGCATGCTTCTCAACTCTCAGTCGTATGAAGCTTCCTCTGGCGGTCCCTTCTTCCGCGACATTAACTCGAACAATGCCGGCGATTCGACTAACCTTTACTTTTACATGAACTCCGGTCACGTTCAGACCGAGAAGTACCGCATGGGTCTCCATGGTCCGTACGCGATGGCATTCTCCCGCAACGGTATTCCATCTGGTGGCTCATCGCTCGACACTTCTTTCTTCAAGGACCTTTCTGTTACTGGATACGTTGCTGACTCTGGCCGTGGAAAAGTTTCCGGTACCGCGACTGGCGTTGGGACCAGCTTCCAGAAGGTTTTGCACTGGTACAACGATGCTGCGCAATACTGGGTCTACGCCGACAGCGCCGGCAAGTTTACTTCGCCTGCGATGAAGCCCGGAACATACACTCAAGTCCTCTACCAGGGTGAGTTCAAGGTAAAGGCCGCCAGTGTCACCGTCACGGCTGGTGCAACTACCACTGCCAACATTGCTGCCGACACCGAGACCAAGACTTCGGTCTGGCGCATCGGAGAGTGGGACGGCACACCCAAGGGCTTCAGGAATGCTGCCAACCAGTTGCGCATGCACCCCACAGACTCCCGCATGGAAGGTTGGGGAGCTCAGACCTACACTGTCGGCTCCAGCAGTATAGGAATCGTACCCATGGCCATCGTCAAAGGTACAAACCAACTCACCGTCAAGTTTACTGGCGCCACCGGCTCAACCCTTCGCGTTGGAACTACACTTTCGTTCGCTAGCTGCCGTCCTTCGGTCGTTGTGAACTCCTGGACTGCTGCTAACCCCGCCGCACCGACCAAGATTGACTCCCGAGGTCTGACACGTGGTGCGTACCGTGGCTTTGGCGAGGTGTACAACTTCAGTATTCCGTCTGGTACTTTGACAGGCGGGACAAACACTATCACTATCGGCTGCGTTAGCGGCAGCAGCGGTGATGGGTTTCTTGCACCAAACATTATCCTCGATGCGATAGAGTTGTTCCAGTGAGCCATAGAGTCGTTAGCCTTGATGCAACGGTCTGCTTGGCAGCTTGGCAAGGACTGGCTTTAGCTGTTTTCTTCTTGTTTATACCTACTTTGATCGATCATCCAGTTAACTGGAAATAACTTCATATATATTTTGTGGAAGCATATCTCTATTCGCCATAATCTTGCTTTGTAAGGCTTCCCGTTTCCGGTAGTGAGCCTCGTCTTCTTATGTGCACATGTTGCCAATTTACCCATGCAAGACGGCTGACTCTCTGATCGGTGAGCGAGCCGCATCAGAGCAGCAGGCAGGATAGTCGTTGCACGGTCTCATTTGGATGCCCTGCCTTATATCAACACACCGCTATTTGCAATGGATTGAGCTTATGGCTCGCCTCTGTTAACGCCATTACGTGCATCGCTCTGAAGATCATAGCGGAGTGCGTGCGAATCCTGATCGGCAGTGGGCTATCAATGCTTGCATCGATAAGCAAGGAGCAATACTTGTACGCACTGCAGTATTGAAAATTAGACCTTCTTCCTGAATCTGGTGTCAGATCCGGTATGCTGACATCGCGAATATCATGTGGTGGTTCCAAATGGCGATAACACTCGCAAGTCCAATTAACACTGATCCAGTTCCTTCCTCGCCGTTAGCCTAAACAAGGGGTGTTCGGATACTGGCATTTACAGTTTGACCCACCATGTGGTTTGGCCACACCCGCAAGTCATCCCGCTCGCCTCGCGCGGCAGTGAACGTGTCACCCGATGTTTGGCAAACACAAAGCCAAAGATGTCGACATTAGCACCGCCCCATGCGAGAGGTGTAAGAAAAAGCTATTGGCCACCGGCAAATCCGCCGCCCGCATTCCGACTGGCCGTTACGGATCGGCGATCACTGTGGCAAGGCGAAAGGAGCTGCACCATGGTCTGTTCGAAAGGGACCCGAAGGCGTACGGGTTCCGTTGCGCTAGCCTTACTCGCCGCAACATGACCAGGCTAGGTCGGTACCCAATGGGGCTGCTTGCCAGGTGATATACGGGAATTAACATGTCCTTGAAGTGAGCCTGAGCCCATAGAAGCTATGGTGGGTCTCCGTAGGCATGTAATGTAACGCTTTGAGGCGGAAGGTTCTAAAAGCGTAAGCTGACACTTCCCGCGGACCAGAGCACTGGACCCCGACTTTGCTTTTTGGTCGTCGTCGTGATATTGTCGCAGAGATATGGTTCAATTACTCAAATACCGAAGCTGCCCGCATGCTCTCTTAGTAAATCTTGACATGCAAGTGCTACCCTACCTGCAAGTTGCTCCAAGCAGCATATCCAATTCTAAAGACTGCAGAACTCTTTCAAAAAAGATACATGTGGTGGTACAACGCGCCTTCTTGCGTGGATGGCTCCAAGCTAGAAAATCTGTACCTCGCAAGTAAACGCAACATCGCTGATCCGAAATCTTCAAAAATGCACTGGTCCATAACCATGGCCTTGTGAACATAGAGAAATGAAATTGTTTTAGCAAGACAGGCGAACCCTTGCGCAATTATTCGACTTGCATATCCGCATGAGAGCTCGCACCTGGAAAACAGCACCACTTACTTGCCAACTGCAAGCTGCCGGCATGTTAGGAGCGACGTTATCAATAGTCCCATTTTTAAGGTCGACTTAGTGGCACACTGGTATGACTTGCCAGCTAGACCGGGTCCAATCCTCATCCACGGCGCTCCCCTGTGGAATAGACCGAAAGCGTGAGATGCTTCCGACTGTTTCCACCATTGCGAGCGACACGAACGGAATGTGAAAAGAAGTCACGTCCGGAAACCAGACCGCTTGACGACAGAACTATAGCCTCAGTCAACAGACAGAACTATAGCCTCACCAGATTTGCGTTTCCGGCCGCATTGGTAGAGAGGTCGAAGTGCGCGGCTGATCGGGCCGCCAATGAGCGTTCAGGTCGTATGATAGACCACGAAAAGGCTTGCGTTTGCTCACGGACACGTGGCGCAATACTCAGGCGATTCTGCAATCGAGACGCCACGAGATCCAAAGCTGCGAGGAGAAGATGAAGCGGATATGCGGACAATGACTCGGCTGATGTCGTGGCAAAACGCCCTTGCGGGTATGCAGGGGAGTGGCCCGCACGCCGAGCGTTCGCCAACACATGGGAGTCCTCCTGGTGAAGGCGGTGAATCCAATAAGAGTGCCAGGTACCGACACTGCAGATCTGCAGCAGTTGCTCTGAACATCTCTGTGATTTGCCCTGGTTGATTTGGCCTGTGCATTGCTCCGGCTAGGCAGCCGAAAGTTGCCATTGTTTGTTAGGTACATCCTCAAATATAAGCGGCAAGTGGTGTGCATTCGCATGTCAGGCCCGAACAGGTGTTCTTCGACCAAGAGATTTGACGTGTCCGTTCACCGATCAGAATTGTGGCGGTGCAGACCAGCCAAAATTAGCCCTCAAGTCACTCATTTGCGCATTGTAGAACGCAAGACTCCAGCGAGGAGCCTGAAATTATGGCACCTGCGACAAAAGTAAAGTATGTGCAGGCATTAGTAGGGATGCAGGCAGTGTTCTTGGGGGAGGCTCCAGCTCAGGCTAGACTAGCCTTGCCAAGAACGGGGGCAGCATTCCTTAGTGTCATCGGTTCGATCGCTCTTGCTGCAACTAATGTCGCCAGGGGATGCGGAAGCCAATCCGCCCTCATTTGTGCTCGTTCGCTGTCCTGCAGCAACTCTCCGCGGCTACTTCCTTCCCCAGGGTGCCTCTGGATCAGCTGCTCGGCATCACCTGAACGCTCTCCACCAAAGTTTCGACCGGCTGAGCTATTCAATCAAGGCTGCTGCCATGCAACGTCTTGACAGTAGCGCCTTGAAGGGCCCTGCTATCGGCTCCGTTCTACCTACTGATTGATTGTGTAGGCTGGAATTTTCCGACTTCCCACGCTGCTCCTGTGGCTGCATGCACATCGCTCCTTACCCTTGCCATGCGTTTAGTGATCTTCAGCGTGCAACCATTGTTTGGCAGCCACCAGAGAATTGACGCTTGCTACAATAGGCCTCGCGGATTCGAACACATTTGTACCCGCTGCTCCTTGTCAGACCCATCACTGAGTCCTAGCATCGTGCTGATTGGTGCCTTTCATATGGTAATTTTGATCTAGCCATCTACCCAGCAATTCGGACCTTACCGCCTGTGAGCGTACCCTAGGACGCTTAGTCCACTTAGCTGCACAAATGAAGTCCTGTAAGCTGGTGCCACCTGCGTACCGCACGAGGACGACGGCCCGCTTCCGGATTTATACAGCCGTCTCAGCTCAGGCTCTCAGCTTCAGCACTCATCTTCTTCTCCAATTCTATCTGGACTATCAACTCTATTGTCAGCTGCAGAGCCTCAGCTGTATCTCACAGAACTTGACCGTGGATATTTCCTCACCTACATCTGCAATTTGAATTACCACAAGCTGTTCCAAGATGTCTTGGTCGTTTCAACTGCAGAAAATCAACCAGTCTTTCGAGAAAATTGCTGGATGGTAGTAAGTTCAAGTGACCCGGTGTTTGATCAGCTCTGACAATGTTTAGTTACGAGTTCTTGCAAAGGACTGAAGATTCCCTTCGAGCTCTGAGCCAACGTGTCTCGTACCTAGAAGAACGGCAGGCTTGGTGTGGACCTAGCGACGAGCAACTCGAACGAGTACTCCGCAAGATTCTTGCCGAACGGTTTGCAAATGACGAGTCGCACCGAGCAAACTCGTTGGATTTAATTAAAAGCAAGGACTTGCTCATTGAAGACGCCAAAACGCGATCAACAATCAGGCCAATCACTATCGACGCATCGTCTTTATTTGTCGAGCCTGAGTCCGTACCTTCCAAGGCGTATGCAGAAACGTTCCAAATGCTGGAAGGCCGACTGACCGAGTACCCACACATTTCCCAGGACGGGCCTGTCAAAGAGGACACTATGAACGGGAGAATCAAGGTTGAATACGAACGATCAATACTCTGATGCGACACAAACGCGACGATTCCAGCATTGGAACGTCAGCTCAAATGCTCCATACATATCTCCCGCAGTCATCGGCCCCTTCAAAGTCAAGAGTGCATAATTGTGTCCGGACTCAGAACAGCCACGCTACCCCTATAATGGCCCTCCTCTTCGACTAGGATTGCGAGTCCTCCTGGCAAATACACCTGCTGTTGCCGGTTCCGGTTCCGCACTGAAAGGACCCGGCATAGTCAGCGTCAAACAGTTCGTCAGACCGTTAGAGGACACACTGATTTCTCAAATGGCCTTGAGCCCAGATACTTCGCATGTTGGGCCCAGGAAGTGGTATAGATATCGTGCATGTCACGTTTCATTTTCGAACTGGACGTTCTTTCCTGTCTCGAGATATTATTCCTCTATTGGCTTCGACTGTGTAGCCTAATACCCCTGGCCTAGATACCTAACAACAATCCCCTGCAATGATCACACTTTGCCTCGCAGCTCTTCGAGTTCAGCAATGTTCAAGGTCCGCCACAAGCATCATGTAACAGGCTGGGCCTCACCCTGGCTTCGTGTCGTGTTCAACGTGCTTGCACTGCTCCCGCCGCCGACCCCAAAAGCCAAAGTCTCGGGATTTTGATCCAGATTTGTGTAAGGGTTGTGACATTCGCCAAAGGCAGAGAACGTTGAGCGGTCTGCAGCTTAGGGGCACAGCACAGACACTGCATGCTCAGGCAACGTCAGATCAGTTTCACACTATCGCACCGCAGGATAATCCTTTCTCGAGATTGTCATTGCTGTGGCACTTAACGCCAGTGGTCTCTCATGACATATATCATCAGCCCTAGCAATCACCTGTCAGCCCAACCATCATACGCCCATCCACAGAGACAGTATATTCTTCCTCAACACACCGGGTGCCTAGTAGCCAACGCTGTAGTTGCGACATAGTCTTCCACGACAATGGGAAAAGGCTACACCCGTTCCGAAAGCTTCGTGGAAAGACTTCAACACAATCTTGTCGCAAGATAGTGCACATCTATTTCACTAGACTAGCGTAGCCTTTGTTGATCGCGTTGCTCACAGCTGATTCTGACGATACTTTGCATGCCTGCTAGCATGTGCGAAGCTTGCATATTCCTCGCTACGACAATATAGTTGGTTGACACAGCATCATCGTTTCGCGGATTGGAAGATGCCCAACGGGATACATCCGTAGGCAAGGAGAGTATCCTGGTTGATGTGCTAATCTAGTACGCGATTTCATTTACATAAAGAAACCCAGCACGCGCCGCATGTGGCATCAATGTAGCCATTCAAACAACAGCACCATCCTCGAAACACGCTACGCCCTGTTACCTACCTGCTACTTTTCAACACTCTGCCTTTCATTCGTTCCTCAGAGGCAAATGAAAGTATTCTAAGGGTTGCTTTTCAGCCCCACAGCGACTAAAACAGAGGGTCTGAAAATTGGTCAACTGTTTACGTTCATTGCGACGGTTGCATGCTTCCGTGAGACAGTGTTGGAAAAAGCAAACTGTCGTGGAGATAGTTCTTTGCCTCCAAACTTGGTTTTTGTTGTCGCTGATCAAGAAGGATGTAGATGGGTCAGCCCAAGGTCTACTTCTGGTATAGCTGATGCAGGCAATCTAATAGCGACGGCGGTCTGTCTAGGTTGCATTTGATCGTAAGCATCCGAAGGATAGATCGTCAGCAGCCAACACAGTCTGGCTAGGCAGGACTATCTGGCAACGCTGCACAGCAGCTGTAGGACTATGTGGCTTTAAACAAACCAATGCAGAGGATATTGCAACTTTGTGATTGGATGACGGTATATTCTACTATCCAAATATTCCGTTTGTATGATAATCAACATCAATACAGCAGTTAGTTGTCTAGCATCATCACTGTCCGATCTTAGGAGTCATTAGCAAGGTAGCACAAGCAGCACGTGTAGCACACGCAATGATCCAATCAGTCCCTCATCTGCACCCTGCACTCAGATCACAGTCCCCAGATCCCCGACATATCTCCAATCCTTCGGATGCAACGGATATCTTCCTCACGGACGTGGCGCATCGACTCACATCACTACACGCCTCCTCTCCACACCCTCCTACTGCAAGTGCCACAGTGACGGAGGAACCGCAATGCAGGAAAATTGACGGAGCACCACCACATCACGATTTGCTGATCCTTGCGCCGGCGCTTCTAACAAGGCCGGAAGATCCAGACTCCTGGTCGCTGTGATAGTGCGCCCGCCGAGGTGGGCCATGCTGTGTAAGGGATGCTTGTCTCAGATCTGTAGGATTGGTCTCGTGCCTGTTGGCCTGCACCTACTGAACGTCAGCCTCGAAGGATCAAGACTGATGTTGTTGCTGCCCAATCTCTCCTCTGTTTGTATTTCTTTGTGCTCTTCCAAGTGTGGAGATGCCTCCCCATCCCACTCGGAAACGTAAAATCCCAGCTCTGTTGGATATGCCGACTGTGTTTTTGGCTTAGCTTATGCAAATGTCGACAAGACAGCAGTTAGGTATTGTGCTCTTGAGTTCCTTCGTGCATTGCATCTCGACTTAAGTTAAACAGATGGCTGAAGGATGCAGCATTGGGATTGTGCAGCTCTCATTCAGGTTATGCTGACAGCCGATGCTCGAAGGATTCGAATCATGCTTCCCACACTACAGACAGCCTTATCTTACTCTATGCATGAGATACAGAGAGGACAGCGCAGTCAAAGGGAAGTGAACCGGTATACATATGCATATGAAGGTATTAGAGCTATGTACAAAGTCGTCTCCTCAACATCTGCTTCCACCTTTTTTCTCCAGGTGGTCAGAAGTCTTTACGCTTTGATTTTACGACGTGAATGAGCGCCCATGCTCGTCGGACTTTCTCGTCTCTTCCTTCGGTGCTATTCGTTACCCTTTTCAGCCTCCGTCCTCGGCCCTTAGTACCACCGTTTCGGCCCAAGAATGCCCTAACGAAGACCAACAGACACGCCATAATCCTACCCTTACCCCTCAACGCTGACCAGCCTCGTCCTCTCGGCCCCTAGTACCACCGTCTAAGCCCAAGCCCCAACAAGGCTCATCAAAAAAGCCCCGAAGAAGACCAGCAAACACGCCACAATCCTCTTCTTACCCCTCAGCACCTGCCAGCTTTCGTCACTCAAGAAGTCCTCTGACATGAGCTCTACAAGCGAAGCGAAGACGAGGAATCCAGCAGAAATAGCATTCATAATACCAACAACGAGTAGTCCGATCTCAGAGTCGGGGCTGTAGAGAGTGTGTGTTGCAATACCAATAGCCTGGCCAAGGGGTGTTGTGCAACCATATGCTACAGCCATGAGCCATGGTTGAGGAGAGCGAGAAGGCCAGGAAATGGCAGCAATGCGAACACCTAGGGCGAGGCCTTCAAATGTTTCTAGGGAGGTTAGGAGTAAAACAAGAACATCTGGAAAGGGGAGCACATACGGTGGAAAATGATAGCGATGAGTAAGACAACGAAATCGTTACCAATAGCCACAGCGAGAGACATACCGATGAAAATGCTGTGGAAGAGAATACCCATTTCTAGGAGGAAGCACTGTAGCACAGCTTTCTTGTGAGCCTGATCAGCAGTCATCTCGAAAACTTGCTGACTTCTTTCGGCGTCGTCGATTGCACTTTCATTGCTGTTTTTCCTGCCGCTTTCAGCCTGATTTTCTTGCCGAACAGACTCAATAACATCAAGTCTCTGGTTCTCTGCACGATAATTGGAGAGAGTGCGGCTGATGCTGCTAACCCTGCCCCTCAGATTGCCCATTGAGCGAACTTGCTCTTGCATGCTGCCATTAGAATATGTCCTCCTCATCTGGGCTTGAAGCTCTGGCACCGTGCGAACCTCATTTTCCTTCGCTTGTACTGTGTCACGAGCAACACCTTTGACTCCCTCGTTGCCGCCGCAGCAGTGTCGCCCAGGAGAGAAGACCATTTCGACGATTGTTACGAAGAAGATACTAGCCAGCATGATCGCACCAGGTGCTGCTTGATAGTCTTTTGTCCAGAAAGAGGATAGGCAGGGGTCGCTGAGTGACAGAAAAGCCGTGGGTAGAAGATGTACGAAGGCTGTTGCAATCAAAACGCCAGTTCCAAAATGTTTCGCACTAAAGAGGAATGATGCAGGTATGCGGAGACGGGGAAACTTGATCACCAGGATCGGGAAGGCGCAGGCGGTTGAGGAGACGAAAAGGATGATGAACAGGCCTCCAACGTGGAATGGAAGGTTATAATCGGGCTGTGCACCCCCAACTGCACAGCCATCTCTCTTAGGGTAGTGGTGGGCCACGGGGGTGCCTATGCTTGTAAGGAAAGGAGTACTGTACGGGCTGGAGTGGATGATCTTACTGTTCGTTAGCTGAAATGTAGGCTTGGCAGCCGCAATATTCGTGACTCGAGCCCTGCTCATGTATGACATGAACAGGGAGGTGCAGAGCACAGAGATGATCCAACGACCCCAGCTCGTGAACGTCGTTTGAGACATTCTGCGATCAGCTATGCTGATGCCAGCGTGGTGCTCATCTGTCCTGATTGTGGTTGTTCGGGTGCAAGGTCCTATGGCAACGTCAGCATTTCCGTTTTCATCGCATCGTAAACGGCACGATGGCACCTTTTTGGGGACCTTTGACACCCTCCCCAAGCGCAACCCATTGCTTTTCCTTCTCTTGAAATTGATGTTCGTCCACATCGCAGCGTCTGAGACCTTGTGCGCCGCTGCGCAATCGATCTGCATCACCTAGCTCCCTGGCATTTACAATTCCATTTAGATCTTGGCATGTCGTAAGATCTGCTGCAAAGCGTGGAGGGTTCTGATTCCAGGTTGGGTTGAGTAGAATGTCATCATCGGTACGAGAGGGACAGTTCATGTTGACAGCGCGTAGATAGGTCCAAATGTGGTGTGGATGTGGTATACCAGGAAAGCAATGACGTGGAAAGGTAGAGGGAAGGATCGGAGCTATATGAGAACATGTGGTGGCTTGGGAGTGAGGTCGGCTATGGCTCTTCCGTAGTGACTACCCAAAGAGAGTGCTGTGCCGAGTCGCCAAGACGAACCCGAATTTGAGCGCAAGAACCCTGAGATCATTGTGCGGCTCTCTGAGTGGTGACTTTTACCCCACAGCGTCTTTTCCGTCCGCGGGGATGACGCGAGCTCGCGTTATCGTGCTGCATCTGCGTGGTTGCGCTCGTGAGCACCTTCCTGTCTATATGAGCGCAAATCCAGGGTTTGGCCTCTGCCGGCTTCTCCCGAAACCCCAGATAAATAGCCTCGCCATCGAGCACACCAAAGTGCTAACGGAACGGATATCGGCATGGAAGCTGGTCTCGCTTCCTAAACATACTTGCGCGTATATTGACGTGGTGTCGTGCGTTCGTAGCTTGTCGTTCAGCAACGACGACGAAGAACACCATGTCTTGGCGTTAACTGTGATACACGGAGGCAATCTTGCATCTTTCAGTCATATGCTTACTGTTTCGCCTAGAAGTAGAGCGCGTGTTGAAGCGCAGCTGGATTGTCACTCTATGGGTATCACTATCAATTCGTTGTCTTAGATTCTAAGACCTCAAGAGCACCGCCAACTAAGTGCAGGCTGCCCGTCACCAAGACCATTACTTCGGCATCTGTGCCATTCGCCCATTCGCGAGCTACCCCTCGCGCTGCGCTGACGGCCTCTTCAATCGTCTTCAGTACACGGACTTCTGCAGTACTGTCTATCTCTGACCAGGTATTTGCTAACGCCTTTTGGACAGCAAGGGCATCCACTTCCTGGTTGTCGGTATTTATGGATACCAGATCGGGCCTGAAACCTTCGTTGAAGGTTTGATTGGTTGTGAAGATGACATGTGTGAAAGGTGATGTTGTCCCAGACGTAATACCGTTCTGCAAGGCTGTGTGCAGTGCTTTCGCAAGAGCGCTCGCGTCCCGAGTCTGCTGGTTAAAAATCAGAACTCTGGGAACCTTAGACAATGATGCTGCAGCCGCAGTTGCAGACGCGATCTGCTCAGCAAACCATCGTCCAGTAACTTCGATACTCTCTATAGTGTGAGCACCATCGATGTGCCACGCGACATTCTTTTCGTGTCGGGTCTCACAGCGCCCTGACCAGCGAACCTGCTCAAGTCCCTGTACAAATTGTGGAGGGAGCTCAATGTGTGTTGTCTTTGTAGGGTCCGGGACTGATGAGTGACCCAAGGCACGTAGATGTGCTGCGGCGGCGGCGATTGCAACAGAAGCGTTGATCTTCTGGAAGTCTGCTGAAAGTCCAAGCTTGACACTACCGTTGGCTAACGAAGGGTGGAGGTCGATTATGTGCAGATCGATGCCCTTCTCCGCAGCTCGCTCCTGCAGAACAGCGATAGCCTCCGCTTTCTGAGGTGCTGTAAAGGCAACACTTCCCTGCTTGAAAATTCCTGCCTTGTGCCACGCTATTTCGGGAAGTGTGGATCCGAGCATAGCGGTGTGATCAATACCCAGGCTGGTCACTGCTGTGACTGTCGGCTTCGTCAAGATGTTGGTGCTATCGTACTCGCCGCCGATACCGCATTCTATGACCGCAGAATCGACGCCCTCGTGAAGGTACGCATGCAGAGCCATAAGTGTCAGATACCTGAAATAGACAGGCTTGGTTGGAACATCAGCGGGCGCGTTCTCAGCCTGTGCTGCAGCTTCCAACTTGTCCCAAACTTCGAAGAAGTATTTGGCAAATTTCTCCTCGGATATTGGTTGGTTATCGATTTGTATGCGCTCACGAACGAATCGTAGATGCGGGGAAGTATAGAGGCCGATCTTCGAGGGTTGTGACTGTGCATCACTCGTGGAAGTGTACTGCGATAGAATAGAGGAGATGAATGCGCTCGTGGAGCCCTTCCCTTTAGTTCCAGCAATGTGCACAGGCTTCAGCTTGTCGAAATCTGAGGGCTGGGCAAAGTGTCAATTGACAGTCATTTCGTAAGACGCTGGGAG
The DNA here is from genome assembly GCA_004835665.1 of Phoma sp. XZ068. Lineage (NCBI taxonomy): Eukaryota > Fungi > Ascomycota > Dothideomycetes > Pleosporales > Didymellaceae > Phoma > Phoma sp. XZ068. Next base: position 1,305,748 of record RBKR01000003.1, read on the forward strand.
CCGCACACCTTATACCCAATCTTGCTACACCACTCGATCATTTCTGGTATAGCCGCCTTGTTCATACCGCGTCCAGACTTGCGGATGGCATCTACAATCGCAAAGTTCGACTGCAGTGTATTCAGTGCCGCGACCGCGGCCTGCAAACGATTAGCCATAACCTTCCATGGCTGACAGAGAACTTACAGCATAATCGCGCTTCTCCATGCTGGGTACGCTATAGTATCTTCGAGCAATTGAGGCAGTTCGCCAGCAAGCAAGACGACTCCGTGCTACGAGCATGAGGGCATCGTGTTGATGCGTAAGGGTCCGCAGAGTACTTTTATTCATTTACTCCCCGATAAGCGGATGACGCGCCGAGGCACGGACCATTCAGCACCCGTTCTGATGTTCCTCTCAAAGCACATTCGTCCTCCATGAACATCGTCTATCTGCAACCAGTCCTAAACGTATTCACCGCGTGCTTCGGCGAGATGTCTCTGCATGACACTCTTTCCTGGTTCACCGTCAAGCCTCCAGAGTCCACAATGCGTTCACAAACCTCGAGCCCAGACACAAGCCAACTTCAACAGCGTTCAGCTGCAGTACTAAAGAGGCTTACCAAACCGACTCAATTCACTTGTCTACAAATCGCACGCAGACGGACTGGTCACGTGCGAGCGTTGCGGGCTGTGCAAGTTCCTGCTACTTGAACCGTCGTACGACGCCAATGCATCATCACTTACGAACACCAAAACTGAGAGTATCCATCGCACAACGATGAACATGTTTGATCGACTGCCATGTATCAGGCCTGTCCCCACCACGCTGGGTGTTAGCGCAAAACGCTTTGGGGTTTGAAGATACGGAACCTGCAACAACACGGTTCGCAATACCTCTGCAGAACTACTTGAGTGGTCACCAGACCACAGACTGTTCCAGAAAACTGGCTGAATGTGCACGTTCACCCGTTCAAGCAATTGGCAGCGTCTTGGCTGAAGTTGGATGATCTACATACAGCAAAGCCATGAAGGTGCCCGTACAAACTGACAAACTTCAGAAGCTCCATATGAAACCGGCTACATTCTCTAGTTCACCAAACCTTTATTGCAGAGTCATGATGAACATCATCACCAGATGCAGCATAAAGAACTACGGGCCCAGACATGATTGGTGTAAACAACCGTTCCCCTGATATACCCTGCTGTCAGACCACACGAGGAATGTCCAAAACGCTGTGAAAGCACGAACCGCAGTTACCGGAGTCTACAATTATCACTTCATCATCGAGCTAGAGTTCTGGGCAGATTACGCAGTGCATATTTGCATACGTCTGCAGACCATCTCGCAGTTGAGCAATCGGTAGAGTTCCCATAAACTTTGCGTTCAAAGACTCGCAATTAGCGCAAATCGCAGAATAATGGTATCTGACTAAATGTACGCGCAGCACTGACACTCACTCGGTCCATCTTGCGGACGTGTACCTGACGATCATAGTCGATACTGCCCTGTCATAACCTGTCAGGCGTGGGTGGGCAGCTTTAACCACCCGACAGCTTGGCGGCGACGAACATATGGCAATAGCAGGGCAACCGCAGTTCTTGACCCGCCCAGCAATTAAGGTCGTGGGGTGTCGCAGGATTGGATTGGTGACTGCGACTCCATCAGTCGCATCATTTCGGTCCCATGTTTCACACAGCACCTCACCCTTGCAACACCCGCATCGGCCCGTAACAACATTGCCCATATGATCCTCCTCGTATCTCAATCTTCTGTCACTTTCCGTGTCCTTGTCCCAGTCCCATTTTCATTATTTTTCATTTCTCATGCCGCGCCGACATTGAGTGTCTGCGGCGCCATTGTCGCAATGGAGCTGGTCGTCGGCTATACACATCTACCGCAGATGCTACCACGGCGAGACAAAGATAGCAACACAGAGCTTTGTTCTCGAAAGACAAAATCAAATCAAAGGTATGTGCGATGATTGTTTGACCCCGAAAATGTCATTTTACCCAAGGATCCCTTTGTTACTCCAAGAAATCCCACTCATAGATCCACAGCCACAGGTCTGGCGCCGGTGTATAGGGTCGAACCCATACTTTTTCTCCCAAGCATTCAGAGCTTTTCATACACACGACTCTACGACATACACGTACCGTAATATCTAATCACTTCCAAAACCACCATGGTCAGCATCCGCGCCACCAACGTAACCGCACTCTACCTCTTCATCCTGTTCCACACCATCTTCGCACCCAGCCACGCGCTACCAAATCTATTCCGCCGCGGTCTTCCCGGGGCCGTCTACACTTGCACAGACGAGAATTTCGCAGGGGACTGCGGTTGGTCTCTCCCAACGACGAACTGCCGCATCGCTACCGCAAAATCAATAGGCCCTGATCCCGGCGGCTTCTGCACCCTTTACAAGAAATTCGATTGCACGGATTCGGTCCGCACTCTTCGGTTCCCTGGCCTCTCGACTGGTTTGCCGCAGTACATGGCCTTCAAGTGCGGCGTTGGCGTGGGAACTTCAGGAACCGTTGCTCCTCAAGCGAATGCGACTGCGGGTCTCAGCCTCAAGGCGTTGCCCGCTGATAGGCTAGCAGGTGGCGTGGGGAGTACGGAGAGGAAGGCGCATTTGAAGGAGATTCAAGAGATGGAGAAGGACGGGTTTAGTGAGGGGTTGATTGGGCTGAAGAAGGATATGTATTATTAGGATCTTGTGGGTTTGGGGGAGTAAGGTTTTCAGTTCGTGTATACCCGTATCAATACCAGTGTCTCGTTAGGTTGCTAGAAATCGAGTTTGATGTTCGCAACGTAGTGACTTGCAATAATATACTTCAATGGCTTCCTGAGCGTCTAGTGGACTTTCCGTTGTCTATTCGTTATACTTCGTAAGCAGTATTTACCTAGCTTTTGCCCGTACCATCTCACAGCCCTGTCTTACAGTCCTACAACTCATCCTTGCTCACGCCATCAATGCTGACCAGCTCCGTCTCAAAGATCAGCACGCTGTTCGCAGGAATTGGCCCAGCACCCCTGCTGCCGTACGCCCACTCAGGCTGGATCGTGAGCTTCCTCTTCTCGCCAGGGCACATGTCGAGGAGACCCTGGTCCCAGCCCTTGATGACCTGGCCGCTGCCGACCTTGAAGCTGAGCGGCTGCCCACGGTTGTAGGAGGCATCGAACTCGGTGCCGTCTGATTCGAGAGTACCACGGTCTGGTGAATGGTCAGTATATGTTTCGGGAACAGTGTGGTTTGTGGTGGAGGAGGCTTGTGGAGGTTGTCCCCATTGTCGGCGAGGCCGAGGGCGGGAGGACATACAGTGGACGTGGATCTTGTCGCCGGCAACGGTGGGGCGCTTGCAGTCGACTGCGGTCACGACTTCGGTCTTGAGGTGCTGTGGCGTTGTTAACTACCATGCGTTTACCTGTACACGTTCGAGCTACGGGTACGTACGTCGTTGTTGATGGTCTCTCCGGCGAGCGCAGTCGCGGCAAGGGCAAGGATGGTTGTGAGCTTCATGTTAGGCAATTGAGGTGTTTAATTGTAGAATTGCAGGTTTGAGGGTTCAATGGAGCTATACAGTACGAACAACCGCCACGAAGGCGGTGGGGAGCTGCGTTGTGGGGTAGCGCCAAGGCGAATCTGGCCTTAAGTTGGAGACAGGGTCTGATCGACGTCAAACTAGTAATCTGCTCGTACTGTCAATACACTGGAACGATCATTTTTGCAGCACATGCTAGTGGTTTTCTCAAGCCATTCGTGTCTTCATGTGGTCTTTTCTGCGTGTTTTGCTTCAGAGACAAGAATTGGAGATATGAGCTGAGCAATTGACGCAGTTCGATGGGTGTTCTCAGGTGTTCTTTAGTTGCACGCAAGACTTTGAAAAGGTCTCAGACATGGCAATAAACTCTAGCTTTCACTATGTGCACGAAGCGCGACACGGAGCCATGACAGGCTCTCTGTACATATAATGCTCCTCCCCATCTGAATGCTGAACGATCCACGCCGAGTACAACATTAATTAAACCTAGCTACTTTCCGAATCTTCAACCATGACTTACCTGGTAGGAGACCTCATCAAAGAGATTGAAGCTGGCGGGCCAGTTCCTAGCTTTCCTAAGTCGTTCAAAAGCCCACCAACGCTAGAAAAGGAGAAAGAAGCGGTCGAACTAGGTGAGAAGAAGGTGAATGCGGCCCAGGAGAGCCCGACAAGGAAGGTGCACGAGGGGCTTCAGGAGGACTGGGTAAAGAAGAAATGGGCCCGGTATTACGAGGTGAATAAGATGGGAGAGATGAAGCCAAACTTCTACAAGATGACCTTGCCTCAGTTCGAACAGTACATGAAGGACGCGCAGGAACTGGGAAAGCACAGGGCCAGTGAAGCTTCTAGGCACATGGGACTTCGAGAGAATCCAGTGAGAGAGCAGCAGAACAAACCTACGAAGATAACAGCTGCTCTAGGAGGTTCACGTAAGCGTAAGTCTGTTGTGCCAGTGTCAGAACCGCTGGGCGTAGGCTCCGGACCTGAAGTACCGCCTCGCAAGAAGCCGCGCGTGAAGGCGCACATCACCAAGGAAGAGTATTTGAAGAAGTGTTAGGGGCTCAGATTCTACGTTAGTGCTGTTCGAAGGTTTGTCATGGTCATTGTGACGGCAAAGTTTGCTGTTGCACCTCCTGACCGCACCAGTATTCGCGGATTCGCGTAGTTAGAAATTGAGCTAATGAGCACTTATTCAGTGTTCTGCGCAATGTAAAATCAGTAGCTATGCTATCTCTATATTGTAAATCATAGGTCGAATCTGATTGTCTTTCCGCTTCTTGCTATGAGCTTTCACTCTCTATGCTCTCGATCCTTTTCCAGCACGGCCACCTCTTGAGGCGACCTTTCTCTTCACCTCGCTTGTTGTGTTTCCCATCTTGTCCGTGCTACTACTATAACTCCACATTTACGTGCTGGCTCTCGTTACTTCACTTCACCCCCGCCGCTTCCCACCACCGCTGCGCTCTGCACATAATCATTGAACGTGCGTCCAATCTCTTATTCTCCACCACCTCCGCAACGGACTCCAGTACCTGGGCTCTCAATATTAAGCACCTTTCGCGCTGTTGCTTGTGCATCCACTCATCTTATAATTCTTCCGTCTTTCATATATACACTCATATTCACAACCATGGCTTCACCGCAAGGAGCATCCACCGTATCTGATGCGCCTTCACAGAAGGACACAGTGACCGTCGACGCCATCTCCGTGCGCTCAGATGATTGGGCTGCGATCCTCAAGTTCATCAACGCACAAGTCATTGTCGTCAATGCTGCTATACCTCGTCACGTGTACCCACTTCGGGAAAACGCCAAGCAGCAGCTCAAGGCACTCATGCCCAACATCGACAAGTACAAGCATGCGGATGACTTAGTCGAGGTGGAAGTAGAGGTGGGTGATGGGGTGCGACAGAAGTCGTTGGTCTCTCGCAAGGCTCTGTCCTCAGGTCACAAGTCGGATGAAGCATCCAAGGATGATAACATTGCCAAAGATGAGGTACGTGAGATGAACTACTATAATGCTTCCATTTTTGCTGATATCGTAGCAGAAGGCAATCGATGCTCAAGTCGGTGGTTCGTCCAAGTCAAAGGCAAATACCGCAGATGTTAAGGTCGTTGACGGAAATGGGAGCGACAATGGAAACGCTATCCAGGAGCCGACAAAAGTCACTCAAAAGGCGGGTGCGAGGTCCGCTGAGGTTCGTGTGTCCTATATTTCCCCAGAAAAAGGCAAACTGACAATGTGAAGAAGAACGCCCGAGCACCTAACGCGAAGTCGAACTCGACCGCCACTAAGTCTGCTACACCTCGCTCGACACAAAAGGCTGGTTCACTCAAATCCACTGCCAAAAGGCCAGCTACAACACAACAAGACGCCACCTCCAAGCGTTCAGCGGACATCTTCCCTGGAACAGGCTCCAAGACGGAGCAGAAGCCTGCTGGTTCTGCTTCTGCACCCTTGAACAAGGACAGTAGCTCTTTAGCGACCGCTTCCAGCAACTCAGCGACTTCCACTACTGCGCAGGGCATCAAGTCTGGTAGCCCAAACACCCTCTTGAAAGACCTGCTTTGGGAGGCTAGAGCCACAGTCGTACAGCCGAAGAGCCCAAGTCCCGTCGAGTTGGCTCGCGCACGAGATACAAAGCTCTCTACTCGCAAGGCTTTGAAGGACACCAATGCTCCATCAACTCGCGAGACACCGGCTACTGCTACTGCTCAAAAACCTGATTTCAATGAGCGTGTAGCTCTAAGTGATACAACCAACAAGCGCAAGCCTACACCTGGGTCTGTGCCGAAGACAGCCACTGAAGTTAGGACACCTTTGCAACCAGCCAGACCAGTCATCAAGCAAAAGACTGTTACTGCAGATGGCACAGTCACTGCTGTCAACGGCAAGCCAGTGACAACCTCTAAGCGGCCGCGTGCCATTGAAGACAGTCAGCCCGCCGAGCGCCCTACCAAGAAGCTCGCGCTGAGTAAGACTACCACTAAGGACGCAAAGGAGGTGAAGCCTAGGTCTGTAGTCGAAGCTAACGCATATGCACTTGTTGATGCATCGAAGTTCTCAGTCACCACCGGCAGTAATTCAGACTCTGAGAGCAAGAGTTTTTCGATTCCCTGCGGAACTAAGAACAATTATTTTCAAAAGCCGACGTATCCCCCTGAAGTCAGTGCTGTTACCGATAAGGCAGACACGAATGATTGGCCTGGCACAGCGAAGTCCTCGACGGCACTCACGAAGGACATCGCCGACAACATCAACCCGGACAAGAAGGCTTCGGCAGTTGTTTCTAAGTCGCCGAGTCCTGCCTACAATGTAACTGGAGCACATCAACCGAAGAAGGGCATCGCAAAGGTCAGCAAGAAGGCGCCGAAGTCTTCGGATGCTGCAAAGGAGATAATCGTTGATAACATTGACGATGAATACATCAAGCAAAGAAAATCAAGAAGACTTCACTGCCCTCCAAAAAAGACCGCAAGGAAGCGCAGAGTGCACAAATTTTCGAACATGACAAGGACAGCGATGATGCTCGTCCGAAGCTACGAACTTCGACGAAGTCGAAGGATGTCACTAACTCTCTCACCAAGAAAGCTGGCATTCAGAAGTCGCGGTCTACCAAGCTGATCAATAAATATTCAAGCACGAAGATTCGACGCTCAAATGCGCAGACCTATGACGACCTAGAGTCGTTTGTCGAAGAGAACCGCAGCCAGATACTGGATCAACCGCGCCGAAGGCGTGCCACACATCATGTGCAACCAGCTTCTCAATTAGCACCATCGCCTCCAGTGCCATCAACTTGTCCGTCAACTTCATCCAATTCATCCATTGCACCGCAATCGTCGCACTCGTCACCACTATCGATCGAATCAATCCCGACATCACCTTCATTAGTAGGTGCTAAGCGCAAGCACTTCGGTTCTGCGGAGGACAGCCAGCCTTTGAAGAAGACCAAGAATGCTAATAAGGACCGCATGAAAGCAGCAATCAAGGTGCGTTCAACCACCACTCCTTCCTCTCGTGTCTTCAACCGGATGCTAACAGCCCCAGACACACAAGTCTGCTTCCGAAGCGCTGGCTACAGTGCCTCACAAGGAGAAGGAATAAGTGCAAGTCTGCAGTTCTGAAGCTACCTGACCAGCCAGCTTGTTGACAGAGGCCCCAAGTCAGAACACCCGAGCAGCCCACGTCGCCATCCAAGTCCGTCTTTGACCAATCTGGCACAGACGGGATATCTCCAAGAGTCGCATGAGGCAAGCAATGTACGCAGCTGCAACACAGTGTCAGCCACGCAAAAGCAAGAACGAGGACGAGAAGATACCAAGAAGGATCTTCCCTTCCAGTTGTAGTGGCAAACAAGACACGCCGGGAATTGTGGTGTACCGGGTAATTCGTGATCGTGGAGTGGATGTTGAGGAGTTGCGCAGGACGAAGGACGGAAGCATAATTGGGGTTTGGCAGACGTTTTCGTGACCATGGAAACACCACCGCACCTAATTGATCGACTGACTCTCCCGAGAAGTAAGACTCCGGGGAGAAGTATACATAGATGATTGCTCTACAGCCAAGAAAACAGACTACCCACAATGCGAATCTTCGTATCACCGCCTTCCCCACCGAGTACCACCAGAACGAACGACCCTGTCTACTCGCCCACATCACTCACGCGCAAAAATACAGCATGTATCGTATTCTTATATTCATCTTTCCTATACATCCACCCCCCTCTTCCCCACCCCACAAACGCCATCATCCAGATCCAACCAGCGTATATACACGTATCAATGTATCCTCCTCGCATCCCGTGCACGCATCTCGTGTACACCCCCGAGCAGACGAAGCGAACCAAAAAAAAAGAAAAAGAAAAGGAAAGGAAAAACCCCGTTTCGCTACGTTAAGAGATGTATCTTCGTGCCATGAACTGAATGGAAAGAAAGGGAAACCGAAAAGAAAACGAAAAAGGGAACGCCGGCCTGCGAATGCTAATGAAGCAGGTGGCTGCGTGTGCGTGAATGTGTGCGTAGAGGTCCGCGAGTGCAGTGTTGCTGCGGGCGGAGGTAAAGGGTGAAAGGTAAAAGGTGGGTTGGTTTGAAAAAGGACGTCGTATAGTCGTCCGTGTGTTTGAAAGGTAAGGGCGGAACAAGACATTAGGTATCTCAAATGGGGTTGAAAAGGTAGGCCAGATGCGGAGCTTTTGCTGGGGTGTGAGAAACCGTTTTGTACAGAGTAAGGAAATCGAGCCTTTGGAGAAGGAAAAGGGCATGTTCAAGCTGGGGAGGCTGGAACTTGCAGTAGACGATGAATGCATGCGATGCGGGAGGCAGGAAACAAAGGGACGCAGATATAGCGTTTAAAGCTTCAAGGAGCTTCATGCCATTCATCTACATCTCTCATGCTATGCCATCCCTACAAGGCATTCGCACCGGGGTACCGCCCGGGTCCCTGCAGTCCATTCGGCACCCCCATCGTCGTGGCGGGTGGTTGCATGCCCCTACCCCTGCCTCTCCCGTTGAATCCTCCTCTGCCCCTTCCTCTCCCCGTGCCGATGCCTGGAATCGCAAAATCGGGATTCGCCGCGTTGGCATCGAGGATCACGTCTTCGGGCCTCATAGGCCGCCCGCCGCCACGCCCGTTGCCGTACGGTCCGAAGTTGCCCGCCGGTGCACCCATTTCTGGGCGCCACGCGGGGTTCACGGGGCGCTGCGAGACGGATGTGAAGTGTGAGGCTTCCGAGGCAGCGGGGCTGCGCGAGCCGTCGGGCAGATCGTCGTAGCTTGATGTTCTTGGGAGGTTGGGATCGCTGAGCTGCGCTGGTGCGGTCAGGAGGTTCGGGTTCGAATTATATGCGCCGGGCATGCCGCCAGGCATTAAAGATGATGGCATGGGCGGAGGATTTGGGCGTACGGGCTCGGCGAATTTCGGATCCACGTCTTCGTAGTAGTCGGAGCTGCGCTCGATACTGTTGCTGTGGTTGTGCGAGGGCGGAGCAAACCCGCCGACTTGGGCGAGTTGGGCGGGCATCTCGACGGGGGAGTCCATGATGGGGGAGAGGCCGCGGCTTTGAGCGCTGTTCTTGGAGTTATCCGAGGGCTGGCGCTCTTGGTTCCAATTTGAGCGGGCTGGGGCGTATTGCTGAGGTTGGAGGCCTTGTTGTTGTGGTTGTTGTTGTGACGGGAGGTGCTCGCTGCTGAACGTTAGATATGCCTCGAAATCACATGATGTAGACTTACTCTGTAGAGTACGAGCTGGTCGGGCTCATTGGCCCAGACGGTCTCCGTTGTGGCGAGCTGGATGGAAAGCCGCCTTGCTGAAGAGCCAACATGCCCTGAACATCTCCGTCACTTTCTCGCAACCCGTAGTTCGGGCCATCGTTTTGATTTACGGGTGGTGTCCCGATGCGTGCATCCATCTCGATGGCTTGTCCTATCGGCATAGGAGGCTGTGGCGAACCGCCCCTGTTGCCTTGGCCATACGGTGACTGCTCGCGTGGTGGAGGACCTTGACCGTATGGTGACTGTTCTCGCGGTGGAGGACCTTGGCCATACGGGCCTTGACTGTAGTTGTTGTAACCTGGAGGAGGAGCACCTCGTCCCATGGGACCAGGTCCCATTCCACCGGGTCCACCACGCATTGGTCCACCTCGTCCACCTTGCCAACCTGGCGGTGGAGGACCGCGCATGCCACCTCTTGGTCCGCCGAAACCTCCTCTTCCAGGCACGCCGTAGGGAGCGCCTCGCGGTGGGTAACCGCCTCGTCCACGCATTGGTCCTCCTCTGCCACGTCCTGGGCCGGGTGGGCCGGCGTTCATCCTATACTCCTGGGGAATCGGTGGGATAGGATTTCCGTACTGATCTACGGGTTGTCGTCCTCGACCGGAGGGACCGCGCATTGGCGGGCCCATAGCATCTGAACCTTCTCTTCCAGCACTGCTGTTTGTCTTGAGCGAAGGGTTCCGTTGGTTAAGTGGCGTCATGTCCTCGGGAGAGTGTTGCTTCTGAAGCTCGAAAGAGGCATATTCGTTGTCCTTCATTCCAGAGGACATGGTATCGTTGGACATGGGCGGTGGCGATTCGGCCTTGGGGAACTCGGTAGTCACTCTTGCATCAGCGGAGCGATTCGCGTAGTACGTCTGACCATTCATCTCGTCGTTTTCTGCAATGCGCCTCTTACGCGCCTTGCGGCTAACCAGCGTCCTGCGCATCGCACATGTTACGATTCCACTCGCAACAATGATGATGGTGGCTGCCAGGACAATCCATCCTCCCCAAGCAACGTGCGGTACGAAGAGCAGAATGTCGACCAGGAAAGCCAGCAACGAGACCAGCAGCGTGGGGAAGGTGAAGATGAGCAGCGCAAGCAGGTAGCGCGGCGAGTGGGCGGGCGAGTGAAAGTGGGCGGCAATGGCGAGGCCGAAGCAGATCAGGGTCATGAGGGCCGCGATGGGGTGCACGATGAGGATGGAGGAGAGGGCATGGCGCGAGTTGGCGGGGAGCGAGAAGTCGGTGTCTGGCTGGTCCTGGAATAGTGTCTCTGTATGATATGTTAACTGTAGTCATTGCGCGGCATGGCGAGCAGCGTACCAGTGTCATAGCCAATCATGGGCCCCTTGCAGCTGCCGCCATTGGGACAGTAGCCCAGCACGCCAAAGTTGATGTTGCGGTAGGTGGCAATGGGGATGGCCGGGATAATGGGCGTGGAAATGGTCGACAGCAGCAGCAGGCAGAAGGCGACAAAGAACAATATGGACAAGGGCGTCGCCGGGCGAAGCATGGTGGGCGAGCAATGGGCGAGTCTGCGCGGGAATCCGGCGCGCACGAGACCGGCTCTCGAGACTCGGGTGGTGGTGAGCGAGTGTCGAGGGCGCTGCGCTCTTGTGCAGGCAGGCCGGAGGAGCTGCGCAGACGGGGCAGTGCTGCGCGAGCTTGGTAGTGCTTGATGTTGGGGACGGGCCCTACGCGCGGTGCGGCAGCGTGAAACGAGTGACGATTGGGGTGGGACAGGCGATGCTTGTGTGCTCCTGCTCTACCACATGGACTCAGCGCAACGTGGGCGGCGATCTGGCAGCGCGCGCAACGCTTTTGATCCGCTGGCTGGCGTTGTCGAGGTTGGCTCGTCGCGCGGGGAAGTGGGCGCACTGCTCCCGCGAGGCAGGAGCGACCGCTAAGGCGCTCGACGCTCCAAAAACAGGCCTCGAGTTACGCAGCGGATAACGGACCCCGGCCAATGAGGGAATTAGACGCAAAGCGAGCGTTGAGCCACCCCGTCGAGAAGGCTGCCAGAGGAGAATAGAGTTTGCGAGAGACGGCGCGCGCGAGTGTCGTCGACTGCCGTCCCCAACGTCGACTGCAGTCGTCCTCTGCAAAGCCGCCACTGCATGCTGCCAGGCTCATTACGGCCACCATTACCACCGAATCCACGCTGTCCGCCCGCATCTCATTTTACACGCGTTGCACACAGACCGTTGGGGAAGGCACGGCCCCCGGTCGGCATGCTCGCGAAATTCGATAACCTGCCTGCCGTCTGTTATTAGCCTCTTGGTCTCCATTCCTGCTGCTCTGATACCCGCGACTCAAACAAACGCCTCTCGGGGCCGGCGGGAGCCCATCTTTGCTGCCTCGAATCCCATCCTCAGGCCCCATTGGCAGCGCTTTCCCGGTTTTCTGAAACGTTATGCGCCCTTGTTCAGAGCCTCATCCCCTCGTCGGTTGCACCCGCAGTCGGACATCTCAATCTCTTTGCGCCAGGGGACTAGATAGCGCTTCCTCCCCTGTCTATACCGCCGACTTATCACCCGTCAGGCACGCCGCACCAACTCTGTCAGATCTCAATGTGCACCAATTCAGTCACGTCAAGCCACCAATCCAGTCACTTCAAACCACCAATCCAGTCACTTCAAACTACCAGTCCTATCACTTCAAACGCCACAGGCACGCAAATAGCTCGAGTCTTATCGGATTTGTAAGCAGGCAGTTGAAGTGTTCATTTGATTCTCATTTGGTATTCGTATGATATGCAGAATGCCCCAGACCCGTGATTTTCCCACGAGCGACCAAACGCCTGGTTTTTAGGTATCCGAGCCCCGCAGGGCACTTCATACGGTCATGTCTGAACTTCGTATGCTAACCTGCTGCTCCTATCTTCACACACTTACTGGCCGGCAACGGCGTAGGCCCTGCGGCGGTCACGCTCCTCGGCAATGGAGAGCTTGACACCCTTGCCCTTGGGGAGGGAGATCCAGGGCTTCTCCTGTCCGATGACGATGACGTTGGACTCACGGGTGGTGAACTCGTTGTCAACGGCATCCTTCAAGTGGACAATGTTGAAGCCACCATCGTGACGCTCACGGTGGGTGATGACACCAACACGACCCATGTTGCGACCACCGGTGACCATGACAATGACACCAGTGTCGAACTTGATGAAGTCGGAGATCTTGCCGGTAGCGAGGTCAACCTTGACGGTGTCGTTGACCTTGATGGCGGGGTCGGGGTAACGGATGCTACACAGTTTTGTTAGCATGATATCAACAGACATCGCCAGATCCTGGTCGGATGCCGGGTGCGAGAGGTTGCCCTGCTCGCACCTAGCCCAAACTTGGTCCAACGTCTGATAGAGCGGGAACTTACGTTCGCGCATCGTGCGTAACCAAGTAGGGAATGCCGCCCTTGCCAAGCTGAACGCGCTTGACCTTGCCGAGCTTGTATTGTGCCTCCTCAGCGGTGATGCGGTGGACAGTGAAGCGGCCCTTGGTGTCGTAGACCAGGCGGAAGTTCTCGCCGGTCTTCTCGATGGAGATGACGTCCATGAGACCGGTGGGGAAGGTGCTGTCAGTGCGGACCTTGCCGTCGACCTTGATCAGACGCTGCATGACGATCGACTTGACCTCCTTAGCGTTGAGCGCATACTTTAGGCGGTTGCGGAGGAAGATGACCAAGGGCAGCGAGTCGCGGAGCTTGTGAGGACCGGGGGAGGCCTTGGGAGCGTAGGCACCTGAGATGCGTCAGTACGGCTGTTGTAGAATTGCGCGCTGCATCTGCTGCAATGCGACCGCGGGCGTCGAGCATACCGGACAGTTTGTCCAGGAGCCAGTGGCTGGGCGCGCTGAGGCGCTTCTGGTGCTTCTTTGGTCCACGGCCCATTTTGACTGTTGTGTGAGGTTAGTCGTCGACGTTGAGGGATCCTGTCGAAGGAAGTGTTCGGCGGTGCGAAAATGTGATATCGAGCCAGCTAAGCGAGTGTGGTGGGTTTGTTAGTCAGAAAAAGTGGGCCCGGTCGCTCCTCCATCAAATCGTATCCATCCAGGCCGAGTGCCTCATCAAGAAAGATGAACATTATCTCGAAAATCTCAGTTGAAATTCGATGATTTTGTGAGACGATTAGAACTCAACCGTTCCAACGTATGGGATCACATCATAGCCTCGCAATACAGCTGCATGCATTCTGGGACTTGTTCAGGTGGTATCTTATTCTTGAGCATGGTCGTACTTCTACCTCATATCTAACCTAAGCGTATCCCTTGAGGACCGCTGCCTCAGCGTTCAATATCGACGAACCAGCAGCGCCAATGACAGTGTTGTGGCTGAGCGCAACAAACTTGATGTCGAAGATGCCCGACTCGTCTTCGCGCACGCGACCAACGCTGACAGCGTAGCCCCGATCTGTCTCCCTGTCCAACCTAGGTTGTGGCCTGTCTGGCTGATCCATGACCACAATAGCCTTCTCGGGCGCCGAAGGGGCACCCAGCTTCTGCACATCAGACACGTACTCGCGCATGGCCTGCTTGACCTCCTCTGCGCTGGGCGGTGGGCGGCGCTGGAAGCGCAGCGAGACGCAGGCAGTGTGTCCGTCAAGAACGGGCACGCGGTTGCATGCTGCAGAGATCTTCATGGGCCTGTCGACGAAACCAGTAACGTCGTCGTTGACGCTGCCCAGAATCTTGGATGCCTCGGTCTCGAGCTTGTCCTCCTCGCCCGAGATGAACGGCACCACGTTGTCGATGATGTCCATGCTGCTCACACCTGGGTATCCTGCGCCTGAAACAGCCTGCATTGTGACGACCGAGACCTGGTCAATAGGACCGAACTTCTCCAGCGCGGCGAAGGGGATGACTATGCCGATGACGGCGCAGTTGGAGTTGCAGACAAGGAAGCCCTTTTGCAGCTTGTGGTGTTCTCTCTGGTGCTTGATCACGTCGAGATGTGCGAGGTTGACGGTGGGAACCACGAGGGGCACGAGAGGGTCGCGGCGGTAGTTCTTTGCGTTGGAGAAGACGGCGAGGTTCGACTTGAGGAAGGACATCTCTGCATGGTATCAGTATTTGCTCTGCACACGCGACTGCTCGTACATACCAACATCTCCAGCGACATCGCTGTCGAGCCCGGAGAAGACCAAGTCGCAGTCTGCGAACTCCTCTGCTGTGCACTTCTTCACCACCAAGTCGCCAATGCGCTCCGAGAAAGGCAGCGCCTGCTTCCATTTGACAGCATCCTTGTACTTCTTGCCAGCCGAGCGCTCAGAAGCACCGACAGCGTGCAGAACAAAGTGAGGGTGCAGCTGCAGCAGCAAGATGAAGCGCTGGCCTACAGAGCCCGTGGCGCCGAGCACGCCTGCAATTGCATAAGTAAAACAGCAATTAAAATCGAGCAATTGACATACCGCACTTCTTCTTGGGGAAGTTCCTGTTGTTTGATGTAAAGCCGACTGCGTCCATGTTTGCTGGTTGAGACATGGTGGAATTGAGTCAATCGGACGTCTAACAACTTTATGACAATGACGCGGGGTGCTGTGACTGGTGGGGTTTGCAACCAACGGCCGATCAACGGAGCCCGGACGGAGGTCCGCGTGCAGCAAATTTCACCCCAACACTGACATCGGCAGCGTCGGCATACGATTCGTGTGATGATGCCGTCGTTTATTGCAAGATCTTATCATGTTGCCGAAGATGCTCGTGCAGCTACAGTATGCACCCCGCAAATGCCGTGCGTTCAGACATCCTCCCAATAATGCAGGCCTACTATACGCCAAAGGAATGCTCCCATGTCCAGCCTCACGCCTTCGCATCCATGATCTTCCCGGGGTTCATGAGCCAATAAGGATCCAGGGCGCCCTTAATGCTTCTCATAACGTTGATCGTGTCCAAGCCGAGCTCTTTCTGAAGTGACGCTTTCTTACCCAACCCAATGCCGTGTTCGCCGGTGCAAGTGCCTTCCATCTCGAGTGCGCGTTCGACCATGTCATGAACGCACTTCTCGACCGCTGCACGCTCCTTTGGATCCTTGCTGTTGTACATGATGCTTTCGTGGAAGTTACCATCCCCAATGTGGCCCAAAATACTTGCAAAGAGGCCCAGATCGTCCATTTCCTTCTTCGAGATCTCTGTGTCACAATTAGTACGCGAATGCACTCTTGATGCCTTCGTCTACGTACCTATAATGTCTGGTAGTCTTGAGATTGGGACAGCGACGTCTGTCGACCAGACTTCGTCGCCTTCTCTGCGAATCGCCATCATGCTCCAGAGAGACTCCTTGCGCGCTGACCAAAGCTGGCGGCCTTCTTCCGCCGTTTTGGCGAATTCGAAGTCACCGCTCTTGTGCATCTTGGAGATGTCTTTGACGTTTTGAATGTTCTCTCGCACCTGTGCTGGTCAGCTTCTAGTCATTCGATTACATGGTAGTATGAACTCACTCCCGCCTTTGTGCCTGAGAATCTGTTTGCGATGGTTAGTCTCATCCTGGGTTTGCTTAGCCCTCAGAAACTTACTTGAAGAACATTGTTGGGACCTCTTTCCATTTCCTGTTCGTCCCTCCAGCTTTGTTGATCACACCCATCTGCACATCGTCCATGATCTCCATCGCAGCAACAGGTACGCCTGCCCTAAGCACCTTCGAGGCTGCAGCTGCAGCGTCACGGATTGTGGGAAACGTAACGACGGCCACGCTCGTTTCTTGCGGGATCACGGCCAGTTTGAGCGTAATCTCAGTCACAATACCTAGTGTGCCTTCAGAGCCAACGAAGAGATTCGTGAGGTTGTACCCAGCTGAGGATTTCCTGCACAATGTCGGCCCAGTCCGTCCCAAATTAATCGATAGTCACTCACCGTGGCCGCTTTCTCGTTTTGATCACTGTGCCATCGGCCAAAACTACCGTCAGGTTGATGACCCATTCCTTCATTGTGCCGTATCTAACGGCATTTGTCCCACTATTGCAATCTCAGTACAGACATTATCCAAATTGTTAGCAATTAACTAACCTGCAGCTCGTGCCAACCATACCACCAATCCTGGCCTGGTTCAATGATCAGCAAGGTCCGGGGTAGCGATTTGAGTGAATTCGAATGCAGAGCTGCATCTCAAACATATTGACTTACAGATGGCCCAGGGTCAACAGGAAAAAACAGACCAGAGTCTTTGATTTGGTCGTTTAGGCCCATCCAAGGCACGGAAGGCTGGACAACGACGTCCATGCTGCATATCTCACATCAGCTTTGTCTCGTATATATTCTGCAGAATCCCAAGGCTTACTCATCCGCGTGCAGCGCAAGAATCTGGTCCATAAACGTGAAGTCGATGCTCATACCACCAAAAGGTGCAGAGAAGTTGGCCTCAAGACTTGATCCTCCGGAGTATGGAACTATAATGGGTTAGGTTCGAGCCTGGTGTGCGCATGGTGGTATGTACTCATGGGAATCTTGTACTTGTGGCATACTTGCGCAAGCTGTGACACCTCTTCTGTAGACTTGGGGTACGCTACCGCAACCGGAAGCTGATCGATATTGATTGAAGACCATTCTGAGTAACCATGTCTATGGAGGTCTTCATCATCCGTACTGATTGTATCTTCGCCGAGTGCAGATCTCAGTTCTGCGATTGCCTGAACACAGTCAATAACGCCGCGCTACTGCAGTGACATCTAGCTGACATACCTTCTCCATTTCGTCTTTTGAAGCATATTGTGGGCCTGCAGACTTCATCCATGGTACCTGTAATTTTGAAGCATCATTGACACCGTACAAGTATGTCGCTGTGCCGGTGAAAGCCGAGAATAACAGTACTCTTCCTGACGTCCAAAATGCTTTCTGAGCGGGTGCAGGTCTAGACTTAAGGCTCTGGCTGGGTCCTGACGTTCTTGCTCGAGAGCCACTACGTTTGAGGAGAGCTGAGGCAGACTGTCTTAGTCTAATGATCGGTTGACGAAACATGGTGAAGTTAGTGAAAGGCACGGAGTGAGGTTGGAGTAAGCTATGCGGCGGCTGAGGGAACTAAAAAGCGAGTCCACTTTGAACACCCATGGGGTCACGCGGCAAGCTCGATGCTACGGGAATAGAGACATGAAGTTAGGCACCGCTGTGGGACCCGGTAGCACTTCTACGGATTAGAGACGGTCCAAGGAGCGGGTCGTAGGCGGGGGTAGCCTCGGACTAGACGCTGTTGGCGCTACTCGTCTTGCGGCCATCATGAAGGGCAGCAGCGCACAGGTAAAGCCTCAAAAAGCTTCTAGGCGTGGGAGGCTGACAAGATGCTGATCTTATTTCTAAAAAATCTCGGCTCGAGCAGCAGACACGCGATGGATGTGCTGCATGGTCGCCTGCAAGGGGCCTGTAAAAAGCAAGGTAATTGCGGGGAAGACAAGGGCGGCGACAGAAGAGAGCGTCGTGAACGAGAATTCGGGTAACGTTCCGACCTTTCGCCGTCGCGTGACGAAGCATCTTGCATCTACAACGGTTGCCATACGAGCTGCAGTAATACCGTACAACTCGAGGCTGTTGCGTAATCCACGGCTGCATGTTCTGAGTTGAGGTACTATTGTCGTGAGCGGAGTTGGCCGCGTGCCGGATCACAAGAGGTCGTCAAGAGCATGAGGCTCTCGACATCCCCTGCGACTGCAGCGAAGCATTGCTAGAAATGCATGGAAATGCTCGTCGGTCATCATTGGACATCAGTGATACAATTACTCATGGCAACTTATGATCCTTGTCCGTGCTGCACATGAGCTTTGGGCTGAGCAGATGCGTGGGGGTAGAGGCTTTGTATCCAGTGCCATTTCATCCCACGTTTGTGCCTCGATGCGATCTTAGGGCTTTCGTGATCGATGATAGCGGGGCGTCAAACCCGGTCCAAATGCCGCAGCGACGGCACGCGAGTGCGCTAAATCAGACGTCTTCCGAAGTCGTTGAGGCTTGGTGAGGCGCTGTGTTGAAGGTGCATGCTTCGCTATAAGCAGCTGCCAAAAGCAACGAAGCGCCCAAGCTAGACCAGCGGGGTATGAAGGAGAATAGATGAATGCGACAAAAACGGTATAGCATCTCACTGCAGACGATGAAGAAGCTGGGTTGACGTCAATGTCTACGCTGGCGTTGTGGAGTGCTGGAAACGTGAGAGCGCGTGCGTTTCGTGGTTCGGTTGTCAGGACAGCGGCACCCCAAACAAATTCGAGCGCGCTCCACCACAAGCCTCTGACCTCACTCCGCGCAGCTCGACCGACCCAGCATGGACGTGGACATCGGATCAGCGTTGTCGTCAGAGCTGACAAGGATAATTGAATGTCCATACCCAGCCTCCCTGTCTGTGAGTGACTGCCCCGCATCTCCCCAGCTTTGATTGTCGCACAAGAGGGCACATGATTAGACGCATATACGTACAGGTGCTGACGCCCAGACAATACAGAAATTAGGAGATCTCCTTGTCCGTGCTGATGAAGGGACTATACAGTCCTGCATCCATGAAAGGCCGCCATGTGCAGTGACGAAGCTGGCAGGTCTTATATGCGACGCATTACCACATTGGGCTTACACTTCACATGTGTTACAACTTCTCTGTATGCATGCATCCGACTGTATCGTAAAAGCCCAGCTGACAATACATACAGGTTGCTCTTCAGAGTTCACTGAGAAGCTCTTGTTGCAAAGTCCAGGACTTCTCAATGCTCTGCTAGTGAAAGCAAATTCCTCGCAGAGAGACTTCGACGACGTTCGTCTCACGCTGTCTCCTGCTAGTCTCTGCTGACGCTTTCAGTACCTGGGACTATGCGTGCAACTTCTGTCCAGACCACTGCCAGAGTCACTCTCGCTACCTGCAAGTGCCCAGCCGTTCTTCCTCCGGGTATTCGAGCGAGCCACGCAGAATCCAGATGTATGCACACTCCAGCCTGTATACAACATGCTCAATGGAGCGTGTCGAAAGCTCCTCAGTCTTCTCCCAGCGGAGATACGACAGCAGTTCGATCGCGAACTATGTAACATCTTGTCTTCAAACGGTACCGGGCAGAATTCCATGTTGCTGCTCTGGTGCTTTGGAATCATCATTCTTGCTGAACACTTTGAAGAATTCAGTGATTCACAAGCCTTTGGGATAGAGCAGCCAACCTCGACAACAAGCGTTGAGAAGCAATGGAAAACGTCATCAGGGCGCAAACTGTTCGGATCTCTCAACGGGCTGTACAAAACTATCAACCTCACATACCTTAGCGTGATTTGGGCTGCCAAGGGCGATGTTGGCGTCTCAGATGCCGAAGCTATCGAAGGCATACGTATCGCTGTGAGAACTTTACGTTTCGTGGACGTTGAAGCACGAGCAGGTTGGTTGAATTCCAGTTCGTTGGCGAAAAACATATTCCCCAAGCTTCCAGCAAAGATTTTGCGTGCAGGTATCCGCCCGGCCGTTCAGCTTGAGGCACTGTGTTTCTATGCCATGATTGCAGGCGCAAACAATCTTCCCATGGAAATCGTAACACAATATCAGCGCTGTCTGACTACTCTCGAGGAGCTTGCGGACGCCGACTCTCTGCGTGAGGTCCTATCGGTATCGCTCCCTATCTTCGCTGTAAGTGGAACGTTGGTTATCTACTCTAATCAAACTGACGGGCATAGCCTCAATTGCAGGACAGTTTGTTCCGGACTTTGCTTTCAGATATGCTAGATGCTTGCTCTGAAGATTCGGTTCCTCGCTCTATGACAAACTCTGTCATTTTGATCGACACATTGTGTACCGTCTCGTCAAGCTGCACAACTTTAAGCGCGAAGTTGCAGCTTGCACTTTCATCAACAAGTTTGCAGGGCAAGATTTGGAACCTGATCAGAACCAGTACGACAGCTGTGGACGTTGCCTGTCGTACATATGCCGCTTCTTTGCACCGAGACGCTGTCGCCGCTACGATCTCATTGATGCTGAATCTAATTGTCTCAGCGCGGCCTGAGGAGCCGACATTGCCACCACAACTTGCGTCTGCTTTGATCACCAAGCAACGTAAGCTCCCTCATATTCCCAGACACTGCTCACATGCGGCGGGTAACCCGAGTGGTGTCTCGCTATCATTGTTTCAGCAAGAGTCAACACCCTTCACCGGCCAGCACCTGCAAGACTGGAGAAACCGTCTCACATCAGAGCTCGAAAGCCAGAACGCTTATCAGCGCGACTCTATCGTACGCTCAGTTGCACAAATCTGCCAAGATCTCGAAACACGTTGTAACACTGTAGAGGAACCGCTGCGTCGGGAAAAGGCAAGATCGCAACAACTCGAACAGCGTATAGAAGAGCTCAGTGAGCAGGTTTCGTTACTAGAATCGCAGGCAGCAGATGATCGGTTTCACCTGGATGGTTTAGAGGATGAGAAACTCAGTCTTGCAGATGAGAAGGACGGAATTTCCACGAAACTCGATGAGCTGCGACTGCGATTTGAGGAGGCTAACCGGGATGCTGATAAGGCTCTTCACTACGCCCAAGAAGAGTTCAATGCCAGAGAACTCGAGTTGCGCTCGACAATCTTGAATCATGAGGAACAGCTTCGTACCAGCGAGAACAATGTTCAAGAACTAAACAGCACAGTGAGTCAAGTTAGAGACAATCTGGAGCATACCGAAGAGGAGCTCCGTGCTCTCGGTAAGCGATACGAAGATCTTCAGACTCGCCTTGATGACACTGGCCGCCAGCTCGATGACGAACGCGAGGCGAAGTGTCGGCAATCGGAGGAGATCCTGCGACTAAGAGAACGCGGGATTAATCTCGAACATCAACTCCAAAGTAGTGAATCTGAACTGGAGGCCATGTCCGGGCAACTGAGTGATCTTCAAGTCAGCCGCCAAGAGCTGAAACAGTCTTCTGAAGATGCGTTGAGAAGATCAGAGGTCAAGTACACAACAGACATGGCAGCCGCGGCTACTAGGGGCGAACAAGAGTGTAGCAAGCTCAACAGTGATCTCACAGACGCTCTTCAGACAAGTCGACAGCTGAAAGATGCCCACGACAATACCCGAAAGGAGTTGTTCTTTTTAGAGAACGCTTACTCAATTCTCGAAAGCAGAGCAAAGGAACTCGATGCACTTTGTGGAGAACAGGAAGACGAGCTGGAAGAGCTGAGGACTCTGCGCAGAAATGTGCTCGCTTCGATGGGCCTTGCAACACAAAACCCTTTGGCCAGTCGATCAACGACCCGATCAGAAAAAGATGGCACCGTGCCGGAGACTCCGCGGGATCCAAGGGAGCATCGACGCCGCAAGTCGGCTCTCCAGACACAGGACCTCGAACTCAAAGCCACGACAGCCAACCAAGTCTTCACTGACACTGCGACGGAGAATATCGCCGAAGCATCAATTACTTCCTTGGGGCATGACCCGCAAAATGGCTCGACACCAAAGCGCCAAAAGCGTCGCCCATCATCTAAGGTGCCTACGATGCAAACGCCTTTCAACCAGAAGCCAACTCTTGCTTCACGCTCAACATCAAAGAAGATATCACCTGTCAAGCGCTCTGCTTTGCTACAGATGTCCCCGAACCGTCGGCACACTACAGTTGGCTTTGCACTTGAACATGAGGATCAAGGACAGGTGCAGGAAGCTTCGTCGGCCACGAAGAGAGGAGGTCTCCGTGGAGCTTCTCAGGAGGAATTTGACATGGATGACTCTCTTGCAGGCACACCACTGACACCGGGTGCATTTGCATCAGGCACTGGAAGGCTTCCAGCGGAGGACGACGTAACGACGACGGAATTATGAGGTTGATATTTAGGTTCGCTGTTCACAGTTATGGTTGGTGTTTGCGGGGGATTGTATGTCTGGCGTACAGTGATTGACCCTTGCTCTCAGACCTCAGGTCTCATTCTTACTTTAATTTCGTTCCACATTTAACTGTCTTTCGCGTGTTTGACTCTCGCATCGTGGTTTGCTTCAACCACCCGCAGCACTCGTATCTTTAGTTCTCCCGACCACCCCTCCACCACACGGGCTCATGTAGCTCGATAACCAAGTCCAAACATTTCGCCTAAACCCAGGTTTGATGATATAGTTGCAGTCCTTTCGCCAAACTGCACCTGCTTTAGAACTGCGGATCGTTCTTCCCGGGGTAAAGTTTCATTCTCTCCCGCAGTCTCAGACAACATCGACTCACGATACTGGACCGTATTTTCTTCCTTACAAAACTGTTCTCTGGAACTATTCCCTCTTTCTCGACAGAGCTGGTAGTCGCTTGAAGCAATGACTTGCATCTTGTGAATCGGCAATTCGAGTGCAACTGCTGAATCCTCACCGACACCCTTCGGAAACAACAAACAACAATCACATTTTTTTCAACAGGCTTATCTCAACTTAAAAATACTCAGAGGTTGGAACCACTGTTAGCAGCGTAGCAACACGTACGCTGCAACTCAACTTCACCTGGTCGCTTGCTGAGCCGCGCTCCCACCGCTTGACCTGACCAGATTGGCAGTCACAAACAAGCGCCTCTCGCCACCACTCGCACCCACTTCTCCTGCTCACTCCTTACTGAAGCAAGTACGCTGATAAGCAAGCTGCATCAAACTCACCTCTTTCTATCTCATTACCACCATCATCCACGCCACTACACCACCTCCCACCACCTCTCGCTTCGTCAAATTAGAACACGCCCGACAAAAGTCGAAGAACTCCTGCGATCCAAGGCTACTGGCGCCTGACCTTGCGTACGGCCTACATTATGCGCCGCCAGAACAACGACCGTCCCCAGGATGGTTACAAAGGACATAGCAAGTATGGTGACAGTGGCAGCTCGGACCGTCATGCATACTCAAGTAGCTCCGGTGGCTCTGACAGGCAACCTGGCCACGCTCGCCCTGTTATCAGATCTGTTTCGAATGCAGTCCCGACCCCGGTCAACTGCGAAAGAATTCCTGAGCAGCCTCAAGCTGGTTCCAACCGCGTGGACTCGCCTTTTGCAGCGGACGCACTCAGCAGCCAGCTGTCATCCTTCACTATGAATGGCCATCAAAGAAGTGAGACATACAAGCCGCGACCCAGTATGACTGCCAGTCCGCCGAAGCCATCTACATCAGTCTCCCAAGCCACCGGGATCAATAGCCCACGCCAGCATTCAACCCGCAACGAGGCAATGCACAGGCCTCTTACGCGCAATATTCGCGGACATTGGGTCTCAGAGCAAGAGTCCAAAATAAGGATCTTTGGTATACCCAAGCAATACTGGACTAAAGATGTTTATTTCGCCATGTTCAGGTTCGGTACCGTTACGAGAATCGAGATGGAAACGGGCAGTCGAGACAACAATGCATGGGTGGTTTTCCAGTAAGTCATCCTACCTAACAGGCAAGCCTTCAGCTAATATACGTATCGTAGGCCTCCTCATGCCAGCCTACCTCCTAGGTTGTACATCGGCCGAGACCCAGTTCGATATGAGACACGCACACCATTGACGAACACCATCCCCAGCCCTGTGAATCCGTCAGCCCAATATCAGGAGTTCAACATCCTCTTTGCCAACTTGCTTACTTTTGGCATACAGACAGGCGAGATGAACCTGGTGAACATGCACGAAGTGCATGCCACTGGCAAAGTCCAGATCACTCTGAATTTGAGACGAAAAGAGCTCGAGATTCAGTACCCGCAAATGATTGATGAGGAGAATCATCACTTTTGTATCCGATTGCCCATCTCTCAGCTTTCCCACATCCACAAGACACAGAATGGAGGTGCTTTATCATCCTTGGTCATCCCATTTGACCGTCCGCCTCAATTCTTTGTTCAGAAGAAGCCAAAGGTGACTGATGATGGCCTGTTCCCCACGAAGGAGCGTGTCTGGAATATTTGGAGTACTCACTTTCGCGAAACTGATGTGGTCGACGGCAACACAAGGAGAGATATGCAGACACTGCCATTGATGGACCACAAGGGTTCAGCCATCATCGATATAGGTATGCTTAATCTCTTTCATGATCGACTAGAGCTAACATAGTCAGGTCGCTGGACTATCTACCGCCTCACGTTTTACAACGACACATTAGCTGGACCCAAGTTTGACGAGTTCCGTAATGCACTCATTGACTTTGGGGTCACGTTCCAAGACTCTGACCATTTTATCACATCCCCAGGGCATCCCGCACCTCTCTTCGAAATGCTGGGAGAGGAATATACGGTCGCACACTCTCACCTGCGGCTTTCGCAGAATACATCCATCCTCGATGACCTTGCCTCAGACCAGGTCCACCTAGCCTTTCCTGTGCGTTATCAGCTTGAAGCTTGCCTGTCGAACGGTTACATCAAAGAAAATAGTATGACGCGCGATTTTTTAAGCAAGCTTGAAGAGATGAACCCTCATAGAGCCATTAGCATCCTTGAAAAGGTGGTGGACAAACAGCACATCTACTACGATCCCATGGACATCTTCAACATACGCACGAAGGCTACATCGCAGACTATTCCCAAACACTGTGTAATGCAGCGATCTGTGAACATTACACCAACGATGATGTACGTCGCCTCACCTATCATGGAGATCTCCAACAGGATTACTCGCCAATATCTCGCCGATTCTGATCGGTTCATTCGAGTCAAGTTCTCCGACGAGAAGGGCGAAGGTGCTCTAAGGAGCATGACCGGTGGCAGAGCTGACGCACTCTTCAACAGAGTCCGTCGCGCCATGAGGAACGGCATCGTCGTCGCTGGTCGGTATTACGAGTTCCTTGCTTTTGGAAATTCACAATTTCGAGAGCAAGGTGCCTATTTCTACGCACCAACGTCCACTAAGTCAGCCCATGACATCCGTGTGACTTTGGGTCAGTTTGACCACATCAAAACAGTGGCCAAGTACGGTGCTCGTCTAGGGCAGTGCTTTTCCACCACTCGAGCCATGCAAACTACTGTTACCGTCCACAAGATTCCTGATATCGAGCGTAATGGCTACACTTTCACCGACGGAGTTGGCAAATTATCTCTCTTCCTAGCTCAAATGGCTGCGCAAGACCTTGGCCTACACAACGCTTTCGATGATCCGCCATCGTTGTATCAGTTCCGCTTAGGTGGCTACAAGGGTGTACTTGCTCTCGATCCAGCCATTACCAAGAAGGAGGTTCATATTCGGCCAAGTCAGCACAAGTTCGACGCTCTGTATACGGGCCTTGAAGTCATTCGCTGCTCAACTCTTGCTACGCCATTCTTCAATCGACAGATCGTTGTCATATTGTCAGACTTGGGTGTGCCTAACCATGTCTTCATCCGCAAGCAACAAGAGATGGTAAATGCTTACGAGCTGGCAATGACGGACAAGACAGAAGCGTTGAACTGTCTTCTAAAGCATATTGACTTGAACCAAACTACTCTGACGATGGCCAGCATGGTCCTAGATGGATTTCTGGAGAGTCGCGAGCCGTTTATGATGTCCCTTCTGAATCTTTGGCGAGCTAGCACCATAAAGGAGCTAAAGAAGAAGGCTCGTATCGCCATTGACCAAGGTGCTTTTGTGCTCGGCTGCGTAGACGAGTCCGGCATACTGCAAGGCCATTGTGATGAGCCTCAGTCACGACTTCACGCAACAAGGGAGGAGAAACTGAAGACCCTCCCAGAAATCTTCATCCAAGTCGACGATACCAGCAGAAAGGGTCATTACAAAATCATTGAAGCCATTTGTGTGCTCGCGCGCAACCCATCTTTGCACCCTGGGGACGTTCGTGTCGTTCGAGCGGTCGACGTTCCGGCTCTGCACCACCATAAAAACGTTGTCGTACTTCCACAGACTGGCGATCGCGATCTTGCAAACATGTGCTCAGGCGGTGACCTCGATGGCGACGACTACATGGTGTTGTGGGACCAAGACCTGACACCCAAAACTATTAACGTCCCTCCGATGGACTTCACTCCCGATAAGCCACCAGAGAAAGCTGGTCCGATCGACATATCGGAAGTCAGCGACTTCTTCGTAACATACATGAAGAACGATTCCCTTGGTCAGATTGCGCACGCACACCTCGCACAAGCTGATCAGCAGGCAGCCGGTGTTAATAGCCATGTCTGCTTGGAGCTCGCGAAGTTACACTCACAGGCAGTGGACTACTCGAAAAGCGGTGTCCCAGCGATCATGGAACAGGCGCTGAGGCCTAAGAAATGGCCCCACTTCATGGAGAAGAAGTACCTACCTGCAAGCCAGATCTATCAGTCGAGGAACATTCTAGGAATGTTGTATGATCAAGTGCAGCTAGTCGACTTCAAACCTGTATGGGTTAATCACTTTGATCAGCGAGTCCTCGACGTTTTCGATCTTGACAAGCCTCTGCTAGAGAAGGCTGTGGAGATCAAAGCAAACTATGATGATGACTTGAAGAGGGTGATGGCAAAGCACGGTATCCAAACGGAATTCGAAGCGTTCTCCGTCTTTGTACTGGAGCACAACGGAGAGCATCGAGATTACAAGTTCGCTGAGGAGTTCGGCAGGACCATTGGACTCTTGAAGTCGCAATACCGAGGAGTCTGTATAGCCGCTGCCGGAGCGAAGAGTGTCGCCGAGTGGGATCACATGGGACCGTTTGTGGCTGCCATGTACTCGGTGAGCGCGCAACAGATGAGAGAAGCGCTCGAGGAATGTAATGCAAAGAAGGCGGTGGGAGGGCAGCAGGTCCCTGCACGCGAGATGGACGCGGAGAATATGCCTTTCATGTCCTACCCATGGCTATTTCCCAGCGAGCTCGGGAAATTGGCAACCGGAAGCAGATCGAAGGCGCAACTGGAGTCGATTCAGGCACAGCGCCCGCACAAGCATCGTACCAGCAAAGCAAAGACTGCAGACATCGAGCCAGGTACGGTGGAAACTGATAAAGGCATTACGCGATTTGGAGAGATGCTGGAGCTTGATTTTGGAGGGTTTCAGGTAACAAGAGCAATCAAGCAGCAGAAGGGGGAGTCCAAGGGATAGCACCACGAGTCGCCTGGTGGGTCGCCGCCTTTCTCGTCCTTGCCGGGGTTGAAAAGTTGAACCACATCTCTAATAGGAGGCAAGATGTATGACAGGCTATGACCTGGTATTGAAAGGAAGGAGTCAGGATTGGGTCGACGTTGGGGAAAAGTATGGGCGCGCAGAGTGATTCAAGCCATCGAGTTTCAACGGTAACATGCGAAAGTATCTCAGGGTATGTACGATAGGTAGAACCTCAACAGAAAAGCACAAAAACATCAGAAAATAAAATAAATGTTACAGACATCAAGCCCAACATGAGCAGTGACGGAGTACCTCCACAGCGGGGGAACTATGGGACGCGTCTTATCGATAACCTTGAAGCCTTCCAGAAATCTACCCTCATAATTTCTCCCCGCTTCCGCTCACGATGAACTCGTCATCACGCATACCGCCACTTTTACAACCTTATGTCAAGCTTCCTCGCGACGACTCGCTACTCCTCCTCACAAGCACACTCGGCGCCAGCGCAAATTGGCTGCTCACGCGGTTCCTTTGCGATGCGCTGAGCAACAACACTCAGGATGGTGGGGCAGACGAGGGGCACAGTGTTGTGCTGGTATCATGGATGAGGGACTATGAGTTCTGGAAACAAGAAGCCAGGAAGGGAGCTGGACTGGATCTGGAGAGATTGAAGAGGGAAAAGAGGTTTGCATTTGTGGACGGTCTGAGCGGGTTGGTCATGGGCGATGGGGAGAATGCGCAGGCACAGCAGTCGCAGGCGCAATCTATGCCACCTCGACCCCAGGCGCAACCTCAAGCGGGATTGCATCCTGCGAACCTGACAAGAGAAGTCGATCCGGCGCAGAGAGCAGCACAAACACTGCCTGTACGAGGTCCACCAGGCCGTATAATACCCGCCAGAGGTCCCCCAGCACCCACACGTCCAGTACCCAGCGCAACCATGCCCTCGCCAGCGCCAGCCCCAGCGCAAACCAGCGCCCCCAGCCAAACCGCAGGCCACTTCACCCTCACCTCCCTCGACATGGCCCTCCTAAAATCCACCCTCATAACCGCCATCTCCTCCCTCACCACCACACCACCGCGCAAAACCCTCCTCATCCTCGACACCCCCGACCTCCCCCTCGCGCTCTCCTCCACGGCCCCAAGCGCCTTCATATCGCTCCTGCTCCACCTCCACACCACACCCTCCGTCTCCCACATCCTCACACATCTACACTCTGACACACCGCTCCTTACACCCTCGTCGCCCGCCCAACCGCTAGAAATAAACTCGTACAACTTCCTCACAAAGGTTGCGCATATGAGCGCGCGGATACTAGGGACGCGGGTGTTGGACACGGGTGTTGCTCGGGATGTGAGTGGTGTGGTTAGGGTGACGGAGCAGGATGCTGGGTGGATGGATTTAGGGCTTGAAGGGGATAATGCGGGGGACAGGAAGGATGCTGATGGGAGTGGGAAGGGGAAGGAGTTTTTGTATCAGGTCAAGGGGGATGGGAGTGTGAAGGTTTTTGAGAGGGGGGCTGGTGCTGAGGGTTGATTATGGCTCGAAGTTGAAAAGGATACTGAGATGATTCAGGCAGATGCAGTTCGTAGCGAAGAAGTCCGAGCCAGGGGCGTATGCTTAGTAGTACTTCTCACGGATCAAGGGAACACACTCATGTCGAGCCGTCAGTGTTTAATATCTTTATTCCAGCTACAAAAGCGAACTGGTGCTATATGGGGTTATCTCGAAAACATGCCAATGCCGTCCAATGCGCGCCGGATGATGCCGCCGTCGCCATGAGATACATAGAAAATATCTTTTCTGTCTTACATTGTCTCCTGCTCTACCCTTCTGCTGTGCTGTCTCGCTCACGACCTCGCGGAGAGCATACGCTCCACGAACTGCGCGAAGAAGCTCCTCCACTCCTTCTCCTTCTTAACACCCTCGAAAGCGCCTGCGAGAGTGCGCAGGTACTGGTCAGCGCCGTCACCACCAACGCCCATACCACCAAGATCACCCTTGAGACGCTCTGCATACGGCTCACCGACCTTCTTGATGATCTCGGTTTGTAAATTGGCGGTCTCGTAGAGAACTTGCTTAGCTTGTGCATCCTTGGAGTTAAAACCAGGCGAGGCGGGAATCGACCAGACGAGAGGAGAAAAGCGCTCGACAACATAGTTATCGAAGCCGGGTAGCGGCTCCGTGCTAGGTGTTGTGGGAGTTGCGTTTGCACCGGGGCCAACTTTATCGGGCCCGCTCCAGACGTCAATCATGCGGATGATTACGCAGATGGCGAGACGTGCGGTCTGGTAGTCGCGAGTGTCGCGAGCAAAGGTCTCGATCGACGATATCACGGGCTCAAACGTGGCTTGATTGGCTGTGCTGTGTTAGGGGTGAATATAGGGGGAGTGTGTGCTCTAACGTACCGTTGCTGACGAGCACAGATCCGAGATTCTGGTTGAGAACAACTGTGATGAAGTTCAAGTACTCGCGGCGGAGCTCGGCGAGCTGAATCTCGTCATCTGTGCCCGATGGTGTCACTGCCAGCGCTGTGAAGATGCGCTGCAGGACTGGAGTCATGACCGTGTCCAAGATGCTTGAGATCTCCGACTTGAAAGTAAAGATAACCTGGGCAAGGACCTTGAGGAAAGTGCTGATCTCGTCCATGGAAGAGCTGAGCGAGAGAAGTCCCTCGATCCAAGAAGGCAGTTGTTGCAGCAGTCGTGAGCCAAGGACAGAGATCAGTCGTGAAAATGCGAAGCGCGCGGCGTGGCGAATCGAACCAGATGAGTTGAGGGATTGAAGGGCGACAAGAATAGCTTCGGAAGCTTTTGTGAACTCGTCGGCGACTTCGGTAAGAGGTGCGGTGCTGTTGTTAGCTGTAGGTACCCAATCCGAATAACCCCTCGCAAGTGTACCAAGCGCCATAATGATGTGGTGGATCTGGAGGATCGATCTTTCATCCCCATTTCGAGCCTGAGGGAGCGTCTGTTCCATGTCGGCGAACAAGGGACTCATGATTGTGCGGGCGTACAGCTGTTTGTTTTCTGTCGAGACTGTGTTTGCGGAGGCTATGCAGCCAATGGCCTCAAACAGGTACAACTGGGAGTTGAAGAGAGCATCTGCGGACTGATCGTCCTCGTCCGAAGACATATCATCTTCAGAAGTATCAGGAACCTCCGCCTTGATCGTAAGCAAGTCCCCAACAGCCTGAATGATGTCGTAAGAGACATTGCCTAATTGGGCTCGGAGGTGCTTGACCAAGCGTTGGAAGAGGTACCATGATCGTGAGCGAACCTTGATGTGGTTGCTGTGTGTCAACGAAACAAAGTTCTCCAAAACTTTGGGGATCAATTGAGGGTTCTGCTCAAAGAACTGGTAGTATCGGACGCAGATTTCCATGTACTGAAGCTGTACGGCAGGATGTGAGTAGTTTGCAAGACCTACGCAATATCAGTACGGCGTGTCTCTTCTCAAATCCTGAACGTGCTTACCGGAATCAATCATGCTGTGCATCATACCCACAAGCTGCTGAGCAGCGACAGATGAAGGCTCGCGCTTCGCATACAAACCCTGGTTCCTGACCGCGAGTTCTCCAAACAAGTACATCTCGTACAAAGCCAGCTCTAGATCACGCCAGTTTAGGCTCTGATCGCCCTGTGACAGCCGTCCAAAGGTTCCATTGACCACGCGGCTGAGAGTTTCAATGTAGTATGGCTCATCTATAGCTGTGACTGTCTGCTGCAGCACATGGAGACGTCTTCGCAGATCTTGAAATTCGGCTTCATCTGTTTCCTCGTCCTCTTCGCCCCAAGATGCGGTGTCGTCGTACTTCATCTTCGCAATGATGGCGTCCAGGACAGGTGGTAGCACGGCTGCATACTGTGGCGGCACTGAACCAGTCTTTTTCTGGAGTTTGCGCAGGAAAGTGAGAAGGTCGGTTAGAGCTGGGATGACAGTCGAGCAGACTTCGTCATATTGGTCGGCGAAGAAGCGCAGTAGGTACGGGGTGAAGATTCGAATGAGGTCGTCAGCTCGCTGGCGGGTCTCGTCGTTGACAGAGTCGCTCTCCAAAATCTTTACAACGTCGAAGACGATGTTGTTGACGAGTTTTGCAACGGTCTCCGCAAGGTCATTGTCATAGTTCGGGCTGTTGTATTCTGCCAGCGCAGGGCTTCCAAGAAGCTGGCCAACAACTTCTGAGAGATTCAGGAACAATATGAGCTCAATTTTGTCCCCTGGGCTCATTTTCTTGCCCACAATCTCGGAAAAAGTGTCAATGGCAGCATCTCGGACCCTGCCAGCTGGACTCTCAGGGTCATTGATGCCTTGCTGTCCAGCCATCTCTAGGAACGTGCTGATCATGGACTGGTTCACGATGAGATTGATGTCCGTCCAGCTGACCCATCGACCAATGGTCCGCAGACACATCTCAACAAGATTCAGATCGATTTCCCTCCACTTGCCGAGAACCTCCTGCCATGATACAGCGATTTTCTGTGCGTCTCGTTGTCGGATGAGATCCTTCAGCTCGGTGTTGCGCTTCTTTTCGTCTTCAGGCCTCGCCACAAGCTGATCGGCAATTTCGTCATGTACTTGGCCGAGTACGCGCAGGTATAAGAAAGTCGTAGTAGTGTTGGTGCTGCCGATAGCTGCCTGGTCGCCGGCCAGCGCGCGGAAATCGTCGAAGAAGGACTGCCACGAAGAAGGGTATAGGGCTACAAAGAGATAAGTCATAGTCTGCATCAGCTTGTTCTGGATATGGTTTGTGTCGGCTGAGCTACTGCCCGGCGCATACGACTGGCGAATGTGACTCATGAGCGTGTCCTTGATGTATGCGAAGCTCTGCTCATCGAGCCGGTGCTCTTGAACGGCATTGTTGACGAGGTCGAGCGAAGTATGGCGAATGATATCAGAGGGACGGGGATCGCGGATGAAGAGAGCAAGCGAGGCCTGCCATGCTGTGCCTTCAGCGCGCAGCTGGTTGAGGTATTCTATGGCCTGGCCACGCAGCTGTTGGTTCGAGGTCGGGTCCGAGGCGATTTGGATGGCATTTTCGACCTGTAGAAGCAAACCAGGGTTAATATAGAGCTTTGCAGTGTGGACATGTGAGAACCTACCTGGGCCTCCATTTCCTCCACCGTCTCGAATGCAGAACGGTTTGTGTGTAGTCAAGGGCAGTCGGTAGGGGGTGCAACCATACAAGGGCGTGTACAGTATGGCTGGGGTTCGATTGGGAGTGATGTGATGTGCTACCGAGTGCTTGGGCGGGGCGAGGACTTCATTGTGGGAATGTTGCGGGCGGTGAAAGTAGCCTTCGGCGGGGCACGCGCGAGTGACGTGCAGGCGATTTGCAGGGATGCTGATGAATGAGCTGGATATAAAAACCGGGGCTGGCAGATCAGAGGCTCTCACGCTGGCCAAGACAGGGCAGGTGCGGTTGGTCCTTTGTTGACGTGCAGCTGGCTTGTGTATGCTGCTGGTCAATTGTGATGTGCCGAGCTTTGGTGGGCTGTCCTGCTGCCCGAACGCACACGGACCACCAAATAATTGCACAAGTTCGACAAAGTGCTCAGACGACTTTGATATTTGATATGCAAGTCTCGTTCGGGGGCAGTCGAAACTTGGTCTCCAGCATCTAATTTGTGGTTGCCTATGTACAGTACATTTTACTCTTCGCTTCATTTGCAAGATTTATAAAGTTGTGTCATTCTACAGCTTGTGTCTACTAATCGAATCGCTTCTACAGCAATCAGCAGGTGCTATTCAGTCGTACGGTTGAATCCACATACTACGCGTTCAAGTGCTTCGCCGCCCACTCTACGTGATCATCCGCGAACGAGGCCATGAAGTAGTAGCTGTGGTCGTAGTCGGGCTGCATGCGTAGCTGGATGCCCTTGTCGTTACCAGCCTGCTTGGCTGCCTCAATGAAGTTCTCCGGCAGCAGCTGCTTCTGCTTGTAGAAGTTGTCACCAGTGCCCTGTGATGTGTTAGTTGTCTTCAAGACAAGCACGGGAGAGAACACATACCACATCGATGAGGATCTCCAATGGTCCCTTCCACTGCTTTACAAGCTCTGTGGCATCGTGCTTTTTCCACTCTTCCTGGTTCTCGCCGATGTATCCTTTGAATGCCTTTTGCCCCCAAGGTGCGTTGATTGGGTTGGCAATGGGTGCGAAAGCGGAGACCGACTTGTACTTTCCGGGGTTCTTCAGGAACAACGTCAAAGCACCGTGTCCTCCCATGCTGTGACCTGTGATGCTGACCTTGCTCGAGTCGAGTTCCTTGAACTGTGCAAAGAGCGCCTCGGGAAGCTCTTTGGTAATGTACGAGTACATGTTGTAACCCTTTGTCCAGGGCTCCTTGGTTGCGTCGATGTAGAAACCAGCACCCGACCCGAAGTCGTAAGCCTCGTCCTCACCCTCAATGTTCAGTCCCCCTGGTAGACACGTTAGTGGGGGGGTTCATCTCCCAGTGGCAAGCAACGCACTTGGTGATGTGTCTGGGTATACAATAGCAATGCCGTGCTTGCTAGCACCGTGCTGGAAGAAACCCTTTTCAGAGCAGTTGGCCGCTGTGCATGTGAGGCCAGACAGGTAGAATAGCACAGGGACCTTTGCGCCAGACTTCAATGCCTGGGGTGGCAGGAAGACGTTAAGAGCCATGTCTGTGTTGGTGCTCGACGACTTGTGCTTGAGCTGGAGCAGCTTGCCCCCGAAGGAGGCGATTGTGCCGGTGGTCTCGAACGACATGATGGATCGTCTAGTGTGGTATGAGAGGAAGGTGTGGTGGTGGAAGCGTGGTGTTGTGGTTTGCAGCGTCAATGGACGGAGCAATGGTAGTTTTGAAGCTGTCCTCGTCAGTGACGTTGGTGGGGTAAGAAGCCCCTCCACACGGACAGCTTTAGGGCGAAATTGCCTGATTAAGATGTCGGATCCGCACCCGGTGCACATGGAGGCGCGGACAAGACTTGGAGATATGCGGAAACTCGGTTCTGATTCGGGGAGGTATAGATGTGCAGCCACTCAAAGACTCCTTTCGCCGAACATGCCCCGTCAGACATTCAGTTTTCCTACCAAGAAACTCCACCCAATGCAGCCAAGACAAACACTCTCGTTCTCTTAAATCAGCAGCTCCTCGCATGTCCAGTCCTCATAGAAGCCGTCGGGCAGATATCTTCGTACTACGAGGGGGATCTTCTTCTCGCGCAGCTCCTTGGCTGCAATCTGAAGGGGATCTGTCATGCCCTCGACATCGATCAGAACGGGAGCATTTCCACTACATAGCTGTTAGCCTCACACGCCTTCTGCAGAATATGAGCCTGTGTCGTACCTGATTTGCAGCGCCCTTGTGCCCAATACACGCGCCTTCTCGTACTTTGTCATGTATGGCGTTGTTGTACGGTTCTCGTTGGGCACCTTCTTCTCCTTCTCAGCGTCGACTGAGTTCTTGACCTTGTCCTTCGCCGCAGCTGCCGCGCTTGCGTCTCCTGAGACTACAATGTTGTCTTCCAGCTCTGCGTCATCGCCGCCCTCGGCATCATCTATGTCGTCCATGATTTCGGGCTCTGCTTCCTCATCGAAGTCGATGGCGCCGCCACTGCTTCACGTCAGCATATGCCCTCCATGCCGTGCTCTTTCAGCAGCGCCAGTGCTGCGCTGCACGCTGAGGGCCATGCACGTACTCGTAACCGCCGTCGTCAAAGCCACCGTCGTCGCCGCCGTAGTCAGACATGATCGCAATCGAGGTGTGTGCGTGTGCGTGTAGATGGTACTGTGTGGGAGGCGTGCGTCGTGAAATTCGCGGAGCTGGTGTCGTTCTGTTCGATGTCAAAGAGGCAGCCGCAACAAAAAAGCTCCAATCGCGCGCCAATCACCTCCAGCCTTCCACATGCCAAGAGTTCGCCGAAACCCACTTTTATTTTGTCTACGCCATCCACGGACCTCCGCCTCCGAATGCTTCCACAGGAACTGCAATGGCTGTGAAACGCAAGACAGACGGCAGCGCTGCCTCGGTGCCGCAGAAGAAGTCCCGTGCTAGTAAATCTCTCCAAGAACACTGCTGTCGCTTCCTGCTGACATCACACAGCCTCTGCGGCGTCTTCCCCAGATTTGGGATGGGCCTCAGACGATTCGGCAGACCTAAAAGTGAACTTCACCGACAACGGGACGCGGAGAGCAGAAAGCGAGGCCCGTCGTCAATGGCACTTCATTTGCGAAGTTGACGGCTGCGGTCAGCGCTTCAATCGACCCTGCCGTCTCGAATCACACATGCGCAGCCACAACAAGGAGCGACCTTTTGCCTGCCCCGAAATAGGCTGCGACAAGACTTTTCCTCGGAAAGACCATTTGCAACGCCACCTGAAGAATGCCCACAGTGGTTCGAACGACCAGGGAGCCCATGTGTGCCTTTGGGAAGGTTGCGGGAAAACCTTCACATCGGCCGGCCGACTCCAACGACACAAGGACGTCCACGAAGCCAAGTTCTACTGCACAGAGTACGC
Organism: Phoma sp. XZ068; assembly: GCA_004835665.1. Taxonomy (NCBI): domain Eukaryota; kingdom Fungi; phylum Ascomycota; class Dothideomycetes; order Pleosporales; family Didymellaceae; genus Phoma; species Phoma sp. XZ068. The sequence continues at coordinate 1,341,923 of RBKR01000003.1, forward strand.
TCCATGCCATGAGTCGTTTAGGAAAGAGACAGCGCTGGAGGCACACATCAAGAGCCAACATCTGGAGGTGAAGCCATACCCATGCACATTTGTTGATCCAGAGACGAATGAGAGCTGTACGAAAGGGTACCAGACGGAGAATGCGCTACAAAAGCACCTGTCCAAGGCCCATACTACGGCACAGGAGGAGGCGCACTACTGCATGCTATGCATTACCCCTGGTACCGAGGCCGAATCCATGGAGACTGACTCAGGTGTTACCACCATACCCAAGAACCCATTGTTCTTCGCAACAGCCGAGGAATTACACGCTCACTCTCTCGAATGCCACCCCCCAGTGTGTCCCGAATGCGGCCAAAGATTCAAAAATGAAGCCAACCTGAAATCCCACACCGAGACTGTCCACAGCGACACCGCCGCCCGCTTCCCGTGTCCCAATCCACACTGCGACGCCGTCTTCACCCGCAAGCACAATCTTACCGTGCACGTTCAGACCGTGCACGAGCATCAGTTCAAGTACCATTGCGTACCTACCGCCGTCAACAACTCGAAGCACGCAGATCTTGCAAGCTGGAACGGCGAAAATGCATGCGGCCACTCATTCAAAGCAAAGTCCTCACTCGACAACCACATCCGCACACACCATCTCGGCCAAGGAAATCGCAAAGAGCGCCGTCTCGCCGCGAAGAGCAGGAAGAAAGAGGCCCCCTCGATGCTCACCCTCTTGACTGGTGTGGGCTACGAGAACGAGCGCGAGATTCCTTGCATCAAACCAGACTGCGAGTTCCGCTTCCACCGCGACGTTGACCTGCGGCGCCACCTGAAGGCAACACACGACATGAGCGAAGACGAGGCCGCAGCCGCGATCCTGGAACGCGACGCAGCAGCCGGCGGACAGTTCTGGATCGGCGGTCTCAATCCCGGTGACGAGATGAACTTGTTCGAGAGCGCGACGCCTAGTATGCCGCAGACACCTATGCCGTATTTCGTGGATGGTGCGGCGGTGGGATCCGACGGGAAGACCATGGATGGGTACTTTGATCACCGCTTTGACCAGCTGAGTCTGTTTAACGAGGAGGCTGAGATGGATGCCGTCATGGGTCTGGGAGACTTGGACCCAGCCGTTGAAGCAGGCGAGGGCCTGCAGTGGGACATGCTTGCGCCTGTTGAGCAGTACAACAGCCTGGGATAGGTTCTGTGGTGTCTCAAGGGCAACAAAAGTGATTTGAATGCATAACTAGCGATGGAGATACCCAGCGAAAGCAGCGCCATAACGCGATAACGTAGTTTGAGTCCGAATGCAATTGATGTATGGATGTATGTTGGCATGAAATTCAGTCTGATCTAGTTTTGCGCGCAATTGCAGCGACCTTGGTATCTTCTTCGTATGAACATAAGAAATCAGAACGCCGCCGAAACAAGCGTCCAGCCCATGCAGGAAAACAAACAGCAAAAAGAGAAACCCTGATGCCTGATCAGCCCACCCATCGTAGATCATGAGCGACCCAGCGCATCTGTATGTACACCAGTACTTGTCACATCGCCTAGGTCCTCTCCCTGGAGTCCACCTTCGTCATAGAGCGTCCTCGCTCCGTCTCCTCGCTCTCCTCACTGCTATTCCGCTCGCGCGCACCTCTGTACTCCTCAGCGTAGTCCTCCTCCGCCTGATCAACATCTTCAACTAGCACGCGTGGACCCTGCACATCCGTCTTCTGCTCCATCCGCGCCGCCTCCCTCGCCTTCAATAGTAGCCCCAAGTCCCGTCCGGGAATCATCACTAGCTCCTCGCTACAACCCCTGCAGATCCTCAACTGGCACCACGTGCAGCTGAACTTCCGGTCCTTCTCATTGCTGTGGCAGACCATGCAGCCCATGGGTTGGAAGACGTTGTTGGACCACACGTTAGTGCGATGCTGGGTGTAGCAGTGAACTTGCGAGGCAGTGATACGTGGGATAAGGTTGACGCGGAGGGGAATTGATTGCCGCGTTAGAGGGATGAAGGGCTCTTCGGGCTCTGCTTGCAATTCGGCCCCTTCGAGGTCGGTGGGCAGCGTGGTCGCGGACAGCGAAGGATGAGTGTTGCTGAAGGTTGACTGCGGTGCTGGCGCAGTGAACGGGCGGACGGATGGGCTGGGCTCAGGAGGGTCCAGGGAAGTTGTTCGGAGGGACAACGAAGGTTGAGACGCGGGTGTTGGAACAGCAGCTGGGGTTATGATTTGTGCGGTCTCCCTTTCTTTCTGTTGCTCAATGTTCTCCCCATGCTGCTCGGCTTCTTGCTGTGCAGCTTCATTTTGCTTGGGCAACCCCTGCTGCTGACCACCAAGCCCCTCGTAACCAAAGGAGGGACCCTTCTCGGTTGGTGGCGGAAGGGGCTTCATTGGGGAAATTAGGTTGTCCATGCGGATCTCGGGTTTCAAAGTAGGAGAGGGTGTTATCTCAGGCGTGGTGACCTCCTTGTGCATTGTTGGAATGGGGGGAGCGGGTCTCTGGGCCTAAGTACAAAGCGTCAGTACATACTTCGACGGCTTCGGACTGGCAGATTTCTGACCTTGTGCTATCAAGGCTACCGGAGGAACACGGGCGATGGGAAAGGGAGTTCAATAAGTACCTTCAGGATGTTGAAGCCCGTGCTGCTCTTACCGCGAGTATGAAGAGGTGACAGTGGTTGCTTGGTGCGAGGGTTGGAGGGTAACCCGACACCCACAAGGGCTTTGCGTGGAGGCGATGGAACAGACGTCTCCTCCGGAGGTGTGGGTGGTAGTTGGTTGCTGGTAGTCACCTCCTTCCTAGCTGATGTCTTGTTGTGGGCGCCGTTTGAGTTGGATACGATGCCAGTGTCCTGATCTGGGCTTAACGTTCGTGGCGCAGAAGTAGGAGCAGCAGCAGGTTTGCCGCCACGAGGTCCATTTTTCAGCTCGAGCAGACTGACGAATTTCTTGACTCCAGCTCCGGGAACAGCTTTTCGCTCCACTGGTGGTGCCGCACTAGGAGTTTCAGATTGGCTTGACCTTGGGAACATGCTTCCGCTCTGAGAGTGGAAAGAGTCGTTTCGCTCCAGCTCGCTTTTCGAAGGCTTATGCCCCATAGTGGCAGCTTGAAGCTCCTTCCGCTTGATGGAGCGTTCTGGTGGCGGTGGTGGTAGTTCTTTACTATCGGGGATGATTGAAGATGGAAGTGGCTTTACCGGCGCGTAGACAACCGGCGTGGGTGGTATGTGGGCGGTCGCTCCGTTGCTAACGAAGAGTTTGAGGGTTGGGGGCGTTCCACTGCGAGAAAGGCTGCGAGATGTGATGCGCTTTCTGGGTGATTGATCTATCGAGCCATTCCGCGAGCCATGCGAGGATACAGATGAATCGTCGCCTTCTGTTACACGTTAGCATGTAATATTTACGTGAGTGATAAACGAGCACAGGACTTCGCTGCTCGCTGAAGTTGTTCTTGGAGAGCACGAGGGAGGGTACGGCATATAAGTTTCAGGTTGCGAACCTCCGTTTGGTGAGGATCTCACAGTGAAGGGTGACGCGTAAAAGTGATGCCAAGCCAGCAGCTGAGTTATGTCATGCACCGGCACCCCTCGGGTACCTCGCGGGGACGAGAGCATAAAAAAAGCTTACCTCTCAATTGGAACTTGGTGTTCATTCGCTGAATAGCTTCTGCCTTTGGGTCTCTAAGGCTGTCTGTTCGCGGTGGAGGCGGAGGGAGCTCTTTGAATGCTGGTGCTAGGCTCGACATTGGCGACGCATACTCTGCATCGTAGGAGTCCTCATAAGCATAATCGTCCAAGAGCTCGCTGACGACATCTTGTCGCGAGGTAGGAGCGGCAAGGGCACCTCCTTGCTGGGCTATGACTTCAGTCATTGTATTGTAGTGAGCGCTTTGACAAGTTCAAGATGTCTAATTGAAATGGCGTATGAATGAAATGACGTCGAATGATGGTGTATCGAGGTTGGTGGTCACTGACCGAAAAGAGCGTGGATGTCGAAAAGAGAGTGAATGAATGAATGCAGAAGATACTGGTACCCAGCACCACTTAATATCGAAACAGAGCGAGCAATGACTGACTGAGGAGGAGAGAAGGAGAGACGCGCAAGACGTTCGCGCGCAGCTGGCCGTCTCAGGTAAGGAAAGGACATGGATCACGGGTGACAAGCGAGTGACGGGTTCATCAAACATTCATGCGTTTAATGCCCCGTCAGGCCTCTTCCCGACCTGTCGCGAGATCGAGCTCCGCTCAAAGGCGGGTTATCCATGCAAGGTTGAAGGCATTGGAGATTTGAGGATGGTACCGAAGCCCCGCCACGGGAGAATCGGTGACTGAAGCGGAAACTGCATATCAGCTTCCAAGATGTTAACAAAATTCCTTAATAGTTGCTTTCTTGCTGTTGCCGTGCAATACGGAGGGAGTAGGAAGCTGCGCATGTGCTGCAAGTTCGCATTGCTGGTGGAGACCTGAGGCATTGCAGGCCTCAGGATTCGGCAGTGCTGCTCCCCGCGAATCCTTCCCAGGGCATATTGCACGTGACACTAACTATCGTGTTTCAGACAGCGCATCCCCGGCTTCGCCAGCCCTATGAGAAGCTGTCAGACCTCGCTAGCGGCCCACAACGAACGCGTTGACGTGTGATGGTCATGGATCGACTCTTTTGTCGATCTTGACCGTGAGGTGGCCCAGCTCTGGCCTGCTGCTTAAGTTTCGTCGCCCGAAACATCCACAAGGGACCAGAGCGAAATGACGATGATGCACACGGATTGCTCGATTCAACGGCGTGAGTGCAACGTTGTACACGATCGCGGCAAATAGATTGTGTGAAATTTTGTGGAATATTCCCAGGGTTATCGTGCAACAACCCTGGTGCATAACAGTGAAGGTCCAATCGGAGTATGCGGATGTTTATTGTGGCTTCAAAAATACCTTTTGTTTGACAGTTGTTCCAATCTCGTTCTATGAGCTTGTGAATGTTTCCACACATTCCTCCGAAGCTCCTTAATTACCTGAACGCCGGTCCCTGGCCAGAACAGGGTTTGAGTGCCTCTCAAGCCAATGTTCCCCTTCCACAAGTGATCCGCTCCAATGGGTATCCGCTGCCGGTCATGCGCCGGCTCAAAGACAAAAGTAAAGCAAAAATAGACAAGCCCATACGCCGTCGCTAATGAGTGAAGGCTGTGGCCATTCGTGAAGTCCATGACAATGTAAATACAAGAATATTACAAAAAGGCCCGCATGGTCCCTCTATTGGAAGAAACAGAGAACAAACATTAGAATTAGGGCGAATATCGGCGTGACTGATGCACTCGAAGACGATGCGGCAGCTCCTTTCAGTGGAGCGGCAGTAATGTTCACGAATTTTGACCCGCATGATATGGAGAGCTGTTGCGCAGCTGACGTGTAGGTTTTGCTGAGTGGTTGCGTGGCATTGTTGGCAAAGTTGGCGTAGATCGCCATGGCGTCTTGTAAACACGAATTGCAGGTCGGTCGCGACCCTCCCGGGAGTTCCTGGCCTATGGGTAGATAGAAAGGATAGCTGTCGGTGGTCGACGATGAGTTGCTCACTGCGTTGGCAAAACCTGAATTACTCAGTTAGAGAGGTTCCTCCTGAGTCTTCAAACGACTTACAATAGTTGCCGTCATCGTCACGCAAGCAACTTGCTTGGTATGAAGGTTTGTATGCGACGAGTCCGTTGTAGGCTTGTAGCACGATTGGATTGTCGTTGTTGTAATCCGTTTTACAGGCTGTATCAGACAATAGCTCTCGTGCAAAGGTGTTCAATGTTGTTGTGCATTGGCTCTCGTTAACAGCGCATGTTGCTTCGAGAGTCTGGGTGATGCGAAAGAACGATTTGGAGGCATCGAAGAAGCCACTCGAGGTCTGACAAGATTAGCACATGGGCTTTTGCTCCAATTGGAACAAGAAGACGCACCTGCAGCAGCAAAGAGAACGGGTGACAGTTGTTGAATGCATCGCTTTTAAGCAGTCGGTTTAGGTAAGTCGCACAAAAGCTAGTAAAGTTGTTTGACAGGCCCGTGTCGAAGGGTTTTGGTACTTGGAAGTCGGACGCAGAGCTGCTCGAAGCTGTCGCGAGAGCCCGTTTGGATGGTGGTGCGGAAAGCGTTCTGCTGGCATCTTCGTTCGCGAGTACGGGAGGCATCAACGGTGGAATTATTGGTGCCGGACGTGTATCGAGGTGCAATGACGATCCTTTCCACACGAGATCGTCGTCGACGATGGAGAGCCGATCACCATGTGGTTCTGCAGCGGTAACGGCGCCGAGCAAGGAACTCCAGGATAGGAATATGACGAGCACTGAGAGCAGCGCGGAAGGCGACGTCCTGCCGATATATAAGGAGAACATGCCGCGGCGCAATCTATTCTCGTGCTTCCTCTTTCGCACCGAATGGTGCGACATTGGGGCACGGTGCATAACCGGTGACTCGCGTTCCGCGAATGGCTGGAGCTCCATATTTTGTTTCTTCAACAGTCTGATGCTGCTGCTATGGTTGACGAGGCTGATTCAGGGCCACACAGAGCATGACTATCCACTTTGAAAGTCAAGAAACAATGGTAGCGTTGATGCTGGATTAGCTGTTCTGACACGCTTGCGTTTTCCAGGCTACCTGAAATGGTCCGAGTATTGGTTTGCGGATCCAGGAACGTGCGGCGGCACGTTGGCGATGACAACCACACGGGATACGGGATGGGAAAGCAGCGGCCTGCTTGTCGATGTCGATCGTCGCCCGAAAGAATGAAGCAGGACTGTTCCCCCGGTGTTCTTCGTTTGATTATTAGGCTCGACAGTTTGTACCGCAATGGGAGCAGCCGTCCTTATGTTGAATATTGCCATGGAGCTTGCAGGCAACGATAAGCCACCAATGCCAGCCAACAGACATGGTAATAAAGCCACGCGCCGCCTCCTTGAACAGAATCCCACTGCTCGGCTCTCGACTGGCATTGCGACTCGGTTGCTCGCCCTAAGGTGTTGGGAGGGATGCCTCTGATAGGTGGGCGGATAATTCGTTTAAGAAAGTCAATATGCCCTTGCCGCATTGAGCCGCCAAGTGGGAATGGCTGCCCCTGGGCGAGCTTCATGGGGCCAGAACCATCGCAAGCTTGTCAGAACCTGCAGCCCTGCACGGCTCCGCTGCTCGATCTGTTGTCGTGCAGAGGGTCTTCGATAGTTTAGCGGCCCGTTGAAAGGTACGCAATGCATGTCCATCGTCGGGTTGAGCTCCGGTGAGTATTGAGAAGCAACTCGCGTCCCCCCCACACGCACGCTACACGAGCATGAACACCTTGCTGTAGTTGATCGGCGCGAGTTACTCAAGAGGCAGGGCAGCGCTCAGTCGAATGGGTTGGATGCCACTCGATAATGCAACTGGATGGCTTCACAGACACGTGGAATGCTGGAATGCTGCTGCCCTCAGCGCGAGACCGCACCTTCCGCTTTGCCAAGCTAAAATTCGATAAACACCAGCGCCATCCCTCACCCCTCGATTGTCCTGACAGCTGACAACGTCAGACATGAATGGCGATTGGGATCTGGTCGTGCCGGGACACTTCTCGATGGTGTTGTGAGAAAGACGTCAGCGAGCTGTCACTCTGCTCGACCAGGCGTTGGTTGGAATCTGGACTGTGGTCCTTTTCTTCAGCTCTCTCGCCTGTTCTTAACAACTCACTAATGCGTGCAGCACCTCATCTCCCAACGCCTACCAATTGCGCTCGTCACTCACACTTTTGGTGCTCGTCAATACTCTCTCGTCAGCGTACAGCAGCCATTCATGCAACACGGTGGTGTCTTGCATGAAGCCCTGCCTGAGGCCGTTATTGCCCGCCAGTAAGAACCGTATGCTGCGATAGACTCCTGCGAAACTCTCGATGCATTTTGGCTTCTTCTTCCTTGAAGCCGGCACGAGCTTACCGCGCGGTTTGAAATCCTTGGTTGCGGGGCTTTGGAGCTTTGTCTTCCCATGGCACGCTGACTGCTCTAACCAAAGACGTCTGCAGGCGTGGAAGGCCTACGCCGTACGACTCCCTACGTCGCAGTATTCACAGTATAGTATGCGTCAGTCCTAGTACATACGAACAGACAACAACTCGTGCTCGATGTCCTCGCCCTGCACAACCTTTCCTTACTGCCCGAGCTTTCACAGTCAAACTGATATCACCCTTGTTGCCACTACGCAGCGATTCTTGTCGTTCCTTGGTAGTCTCTCGGTAGGACAGAGCCATCAAACTGTTGCATTATGGACCCTTGATCGACCTGAAGTGTTGCATTAGGCAGACCGGAGGACTCTCCGGGTGTTACTGCAGCTACTGGTTGATGTACCAGTGAAGTTGAGTCTTGCAGGCAGCTAATTGAGGCCTCGTGGCATATGCGACGGAGCTGTGGATATCTTGAAATCGATAAGCCAGTCACCATCAAAAGCTACTCACGTCTTCGACCATGATACATCACCCGCTGACGTAGGTACAGAGCTTACGGTATGATCGCGCCCTGCAATGCCTCAGCACGGGTCGCTCTACCAGGGCGTTGCAACTTCTTTGACACCGCCATGTCTGTGCCTGAGTCTAGGTTTAGTCAAGTTAAGTCCAACCCCGATAACGGATGCAAGATAAAGATGTAGTTCAAGTCCGCATGCCAATTAAGCGTATAGTCTAATCGCAATCGACTGTGGATCTGCCTTTCGTCGGTCATACATTCAAACGTAAATCTGCTGTCAAGAATTCTATCCTCCTGCACAGTTGCACCCCCAGATACACTTGCCTCGTCTAGCCATCCCAAACTCTTGACCGGCAATGTCTACAAAGGCAGCGCCCGCTGTGCAGCCTCCAGCGTACTTTCTAAACTCGCATTGAATGCGAATCTCTGGCCTGGGTTATGCTTCAACACAGTATTGATGATTCCCTCGAAGTATGGCGTATGCTTGGCCACACTTCTGATACCAACCTGAATGTGTTCCATGCGTTAGCAACATAGTTCCGGACCTGACTATTTCGCTTGTGGACGCAAAAGATAAGCACACTCACACCGACAAGTACCAGATCGTATTTATTTGTCTGCAGTTCCTTCTCAAGGGCAGCGATACCTTCCGCCATGTGTGGTAGGAACAAGTTGACCGTATAACCAGCATCCTTCATCGCGTCGGCTGCCTTGTTAATGATAGCGTCCAATGCTTGTGGTAAGACATGCGGTGGGAGGTCGATGTTAGGATCCTGTGCGCCTACGCCCATGAAGAGAACGGATGCCATGGAGAACGTCAGGGATGCGATATGTTGTAGGAAATGTCTCTCTCGAATATGACCTCGAACACAGGTGAGCGAATGTAATTGTGCAGTAACGCAGAGTGCTATTTATGCGGCTTGCGAGTAAAGCACGCTGCAATATATTGATTTCGCCGCTAGCACGGAGTGATTCACAAGCTCGGGACATGGTTCCAGAGTGAGAGTGGCGTACGCCTACTATGCGCTAAGGTGAGGAGTAGATCAGGTGACGATGTTGGTGGTGGGCGAGCCAGACGTATAGTACTGCTTACCTAGGTATATCAGGCTGTAAAGATAAGAGAATTCCTCAACAATCGAGATGCAGGATTACACTGTTTGATATAACGGACATGACTAGAACCCAAGTGATTTGCAATGTACTTTCATATTATTTTGTTGTTCGTCCACCGTCCACTCGAGCATCGCCCATGTTTCCTCGAGTTAGGCATACTACATTTAGTTACGCTGCCCTGTGCGCCTACGAGCATCGTTCTAAAAGAGTTCACGGTCGAAAATAATACATTCACGAGCGTACTACCGCATGAATTAATATGAGCTTCGAGGTCCACGTACGTCAAATACCAAACTGTGGAAGTAGAGAGCAAGCAGAAGTGCTTGAACTTGGGCAGTGATATGTGAACCAATACACCTCTCTGCTGTGAGCTATGATATCAAAAGTGGAATCAGCAACGCTTTTAAACATGGAATGGATCACGGGTTACCTGTACAGACTCGCTGTCGTTGCCCAAACCGGGTATCTGAATTTTTTGAGGGCTGACATCTACACATCGCCATGATTCCCGCGGTGCATATCTCCAGGAATATTTCAGAACCTGCAGAACAGAGTATGGCGAGCAAAGTTGCACAGATATCAATTAAGTTGATACGGTGATGACAAGCATGACGAAGTGAACAGGTATGTTATTACGTCTCGATTCCACAGCTGCAACCTTTCGTGGTCAAGTGACAGTGGGAAGTGCAGATTCCAGCATGTTTGGGTATCATATCAGTTGTCATTTGAACCTGGTACACAAAGTCATGCACTAATGGTGCTCAGAGCAGTCTCAACAACTTGAAGATATTTGATACATGCAAAAGGGACAATATGAATTTGTTGATGTGAGCTGCCTCAATATTACATTAAGGCTTATTTTGATTGAACTATTTTTCCAGTTGCCTTCAATAGGCCCTTTGCAATATGTCGCTAAGATCCAAGATATGTACATGAATTTGTCGAGTTAGGAATTTACTGTCCGGTGATGGTGAAGGTCAGGTTGTTGACCTGAGAGCAGACGAAGTCGTTGGCACCGTTGCCACCGGCATGGCAGTAGGTGGGGACGTCGGAAGTGGCGTACTTGCCCGCGAAGGGGGCGGTCTGGTGGTAGATGGCGACACCGTATTCCGAGTCCTTGCCCTCGATCAGGCCGAAGCTGTAGAGGGTGTTGTTGCCGCAGCCGACGACTTCGGAGGGCAGGCTGGGGACGGCACCAATCTCGCAGGCGACGTTGGTGACGTTGTTGGCGGAGAGCTTGAAGCCAGCGTTTTGAATGCCGTCATTCTTGCGGAGGTAAAACTCGCTGACTTGGACGGTCTCGCCCTGGGGAGCGGGAGCTGCGAGGGCAGCACCGAAGAGAACGGAAGCGATGGTGAAGAACTGCATCTTGAGATGTGTGTAGGTAGAGAGCGAGTGTTTCAAGGAGTTCTTAAGTGTAGATGTTTGGGTTTGATAGGAGTGATTGGATGAAGATAGCAATAGCAGAAGAAAGAGTCTATACTTATGTCTTTCCAAAGATCATGCCTTGTTCTCTGAATCGAACAACTCGCGTCGACCCACAGTTGTTAGCCTCCTTCTCCATATTTCTTCCTAACCCTGCAGGGACGCACAACCGAGTAGTTTCCATGCCTTCCACATGTAGCCTCGTATTCCTGAGAAACCCCAGTCATATCTCCTTCCATATAAGATGTTCCTGGACTACGTAGAAGCCGGTCCTGAATTTTCCAGTCTGAAACAGGCAGCTGCCGCTACACGCAATCGAACATCGACAAGTGGAAACCACCGACAAGGTAAGCATCGGGACCTCGGAGTATCTTGGGTATGTTCAATTTCATGTGTGGATGCAAAGAATGCCAAAGCAGAAACGTTGAGAAATACAAAGACGTGTAAGGCTGTGAATAGAATGGCTCATTTGTCAGTTGTTTCATGCCAAAGGTAGGGAGGTCAAGGGTAGGAAACTTGACACTCAGGGATGATCATGATCCAAACGCCACTTCCGCCCAGAAAACGTTCGAGTGCCGCCGAGGGTCACATCATGAAAATAGAAAATGGCTGGTTGAGGTTTTTGCTCCGTGACGATCTGTATGCGTGAGTTACTCGCGCGGAGGGACCGTGGAGTAGCAGAAAAATAAGCCAAGGCTGCGTCATTTACTGTCCGACAGGGTCGAAGCCATGAAGGTTAAACAAATGTTAATCTCTAATCTAATCCTCTGTGAAGTATTCTGCATGGCGCAGCCTACATAGCAAAAGTGTACAGCCTCATTCTGACGAAAGAACGGCTGCTTGTCCAGGCAAAGCGTGATGTCATAGCCCCACTGCGCAACGACCACCTTTGTGAATGGTGCGGCAAGAGGGCTCGTACGCGAGGTTGGTACTTCGGTCGGTCACCCCGACAGATCTTCATTGTTTGTGGGCGTTGACGTGTTTTCGAGCATCACAATCATATGGTGTTTCCCCGGCGAGTCCAGAACATTTTCATGCGCAACCCCAGAATCTGCCGCGGTCTGATCGTTCCCTTCAATGTTTTGATCGCTCCGGCTCTTCAACGCTGCTTGACACCGCGCAGCGCAACCGCAGGTTGTCTGCATTGACATGGCTGTACATAAGATTGACACGGCCAGCAAGATGACCCCAGCCAGGCCATGGTAATGTTTAAGCACGACCAGCGGTTAACATACAGGGCAACAACTCAGTGCGTTGGCAAGCGTGCAAGATATCCTACCGAAAAGGTCATGCATGGAGTTGCTGCCAACATGCTTCGCAATCAACAAGCTCCCTAATTGATTTCGGGTTGCCTACCCAAAGCAGCTGCCAACACTACAAGCGTATGGATCAGCGGCATTGGGAATCTTCACTTGGTCCTACGCAAAGGCAGAAGAATGCAGTCGTGTACATGTGTCAGCGGCAGACGTCGCAAGATGTCTCGTGTGAATGATCAGAGGGCGCAATGCAAGGGCACGCAGCACGCACAGCACGACTAGATGGGCTCCAATGTTTGTGATGTGAAAAGGTTTGATATATTCAACTATGAACAATGAATTGCCTTCTGTGTCGGCGAAGCGACCGTGGGTATATAGCACATGTAATCCACAATCAGAACAATCTGAGCCAACACGATCGCAAAATGCTAGATCTGACAAAGGAAATTCGTGATGAGGCGTCACGAAGAAAGCGCAAGATATGGTAAATCAAAACGCATAGAATCGCTTCAAGATAGACATGCGGTTCCGTGTTCGCTCGGCACTAGCGCTTTTCTCAGCTTCGTTCGAGGACGAAGTAATTGAGGAAACGCGCTTGCGAAGGCTTGCGCTGCGTGAAAGTACTTTGGAGGTGGGGAGATCGGCGTATGTGAGGTTGGAGGTTGTGGAGCGATGTACAGAGTGGGCGGGAGTGCTCTTTGTCGCAACAGGGGAGGATGGATCGAAGTATGAGGACTGCGAGCTGATGCTTGGGCTCATCGGCGGTGAGACCGGTGGAGAAAGTGCAATGCCGATCGCGGTGTCTGTGTAAGGTGGCCGGAAGGCTGGGTGAATATCATCGAAGCTGGCTGTTTGTGTCGCATCATTGTCCAAGGTGATCTTTTGTGGAGCGTCATCATCGAAGTGGAATGCTTGCATGTGCGTAACGACCGGTGGTAGTGGCTGTGAGGCAAGTGACTTTGTCTTGACAAACGACCGTGTTCGAGGAGTCGGGACCTGGGAGCTGTCGACGGACACAAGGCCTCCCAAGAGACCGCTGTCTTCTACCGTGGTACTGTGGCGTTCTTGGTACTCTTCGTCTGCACTGGACTCCGAAGAATATACACTTGATTCGCTCCATACCTGGGAACCTTGCGAACTTGTGCTATCCGAACGACTCATATCCGTTGCATCGCTTGGAGAGGGAGGACCAAAGAGTTGCTCGAGGTGAGCTGCATCTAGGAGTGGTGTTCGGGTACGCGCGTGGCGGCGAGCTGTGTTCAACGATGATGTTCGCTCTGGTGGGATCGGCGGAGACCGAGGTGTAAGCCATGATACCTCTGGATCAGTGCTATCCTGAGGATCTTTCGCAGACGAATTACGTGAGGGGTCCTGGACCGGTACATCTGCAGTGGCTTCGTTCAACCCACTTCTGTACCAGTGAGCGATGAGCTCGGAGTCGCGGGTAGGCCTGAGCTTTAAGCTGTTCCTTCGCGAGCTTCGTCCAGACAATGATTTTAAACTGAAAGAGCGAGTGGGCGGGTATGAGACATGTGTAGAGATCCTCAGTGGGGCTGGCACATCAACAGAACCACGTTGACTTGACGTAGGAGAAGAAAAGTAATCTTCCCTGTGGCAATCGGGCTCGATGGAAGCGAAATCAGATTGTGAGCTTTTGAGGTACTCGTCAATCGCTTGAGGTACGTTCACTGCTGCCGCAGCTGAAGTAATTGAAGGTGTGGTTGCTTGTGAGCTGCCAGGCCACGACGACTGCTCCGGTAGCAGACAGCAGAGAGGATATTCGGCACTGTCTGCATCGCGGACTTCTTTGGGGGCTCGCAATGCTGACACCAAGTATTGTAATGTGCCATAGATAAGAAGCCACCTGACTTTTCGCGCGTCGACAACAGAGATCTTCTCGTCGCGCTGGTTGAGTGTTGAGCTATATGTGCGTTCGAAATGAGAGTACTCTTGTATGATGTTCGAGCTGGTGACAGCTGCATCATGTGTGTTGGTTGCTGCAGCCAATGCGGCACTCAAAACCTGAATGTTGTTGGCTTTGTTGTGCTGAGACGCTAGTGATAGTTGTCGGAGAGCTTTTGGAGATTCAATCTTCTTTGCTGGCTCCGCGTAGGTTGGGATCAAGGGTAGTGGATGTGGTTGTGGCGTAAACTTGTGGCGCTTGTCGAAGCTGTCAAGATTCTGCAGAACGCAGATACCTCCGCTTGCTAGTCCCTGAAGGGCCAAGTTGGTGGTAGAACTTGTGTCGACGAGGTAGTCGTACAGGTTCTGGAAGTCGAAGTACATTGACTTGTACAATGCCTTTGGAAAAGCTGATCCCTTCGGAGGCGGCCAGTATCCGAACTTCTTGACATAGAAGGTGTGCAGGAACCGGCGGAAGCGGTTCAGATGGCTCCTGGTCCCTTGTGTAAGGCCAAGGTAAGCAGGGGACATGTCCTCATCGAGGAATTTGCTCAACGCAACGGTCACCTGACCAAGGTGGTTATCTACATCAAGAGAGGCACGTGTGATGAGAGCCTTGGTAAGCCTGGACGTAGTCTAAAAGGAGGTAAGCTGGTGAATGAAGATGATAAAGCGTACACTTACAGGATATTCTGGACTAAGAGACAGGCTTTCGTTCATCCCAACGCAGTGAGCGAAAGCATCGATCCAGGCCTGTCTGAGCTTGTAAGTCTCAGCATAGAACAGGCTGGCAAGCGCGTAATCTGTGCACTCGGCAAAGTCACGGTATCCTTGACCGTCGGCGTACTGCAAGAAATCCTGGTGGTTTTCGGCTACTCCCGATCGGAAGAGCTGTAATCTTTCTTGAAGATCAACAAACGTTTGCCCCATATGGTAACCCACCAGAGGCTTTCCGAGAAGGAATGCAAAGAAGTTCCGTGTTGTGACATGCCATTTGAAAGAATCCTGGCGGGACGTGTCATTGGGTGCGGGGATGAATAGATTCACAATGCCCGGCTCACGGCTCGGCAGGATCAATGAGCTGGACATGCTCATCAGCTTTTGCGATTCTGACCCGTCCCGCGACGCAACCTCTGCGTATGAAACGCTAAGCAAAGAGTTGCATCGTTTCTGCCTCAGAGCCCTAAATGGGATACAAAATGATGGGCCACGACGCGATGCTCCTTGCGCATAGAGATGCACGTAACAGTCGCCGTCTTCGACCCATAATTCGGTGTCCTTCGTAGGGTTAGTGAATGGAATTCCTGATCGTGTTGGCGTACGTACTCTCCGGAGACCATCCCAGTCACTAATCGTTCGGGTCATCCCAGACCATCTTTGAACCTTTTCAACGGCCATTTGTTTTTCGAATTGAGATACGAGGTGTTGTCAAAGTGGTGATCAGCTACGCTAGTATTTTCTAACAATCCGATGGGAGGAGAGTCGTCACCATTGAGGTCGGGTGTCGCCTTGAAGATTCTCTGCCTCGGGGAATGGTGCTAATTTATCTGAGGAAGCCCTGGAAAAGGCGATATTTGCAATAGGGGGATGCTTGCTGCCCGTCGCGAGCGAGGTATTCGTGTGACTTAAAGATTGGCAACCATTAGGATTCGAGATTTGCGGCTCGACTGGCGATTCAGTCGCGCTTAAGTAGAACAAGTAACGCCTACGGTGCGGAATACTGTACGAGTAGGGGTTCGAAGGAATTTGTGGCCTCGATTTACCTAGTAGGCTGACATGGGACAGCGAAGCTTTGTACAACCGCCGCGCCCAGGGCCTCAGCTCGATACAAGTACATGTGAAATGGGCAGAGTACAAACCCTAGCGTGGGCTTCTGTTTGGCGAGGCTGCATCTTGAACAGCTAGGGCCAGCGAGAGCAGGAGCTGATCTGCCGCCAAGTGTGGGGACCAGGCCAGTCGGAGGCTCGTGGCTTGCGCTCGCCCGCTCCGAGTCGCTGGGCCTCGCTCAGCTGTCAAGAGGCTAGCTAGATCGTGCTCATATCTGCGGTTGCAAAGACGCGTCCCAACGCCCGGCTGGTCTCTCCAGCGTTCGGCCTTCAAGTCAATGTGTTTCACGAGATGCATGATGATGATAAGGTGCATCGGAGATGCTCCTTTGTAAGATACACTACGTGTAGCGCAAAGCGTCGTCATGAATGACAGCAGTGAATGGGAGTGTCGGCGTCCAAAAGTCCCGTCTGCAGATCCGGGATCACCGCTAGACAGGGGTCCTGGTCTCGCTTCCCGTCTGAGTGAGCTGGACCTCTGTAGACCATGAAAGAGCCCTCAGCTCAGCCTAGAGCGTTCCCCTCACTTCAAACTACCTGATTGCGGTATGATCGAGACCTATATTCTCAATTGGTGAAGAGAGCCCGTCGCATTTGCTCACAGAAAACCAAAAAGCGAAGCTCAATTCACAGTTGGCTGTCACAGAATGGATTGTCACAGATGGACCGTGTGTCGCTTTAGTGGGGCCGCGATTGCACATCTCTCGGCTCTCCACCTCAAGCAGTTACAGCATGCACAACGACACTATCAATCACGATATCCATCTATCTGCAACTTTGGTCCATATTGCCGTTGTCAACGTGTCCGCCGATGCCACTATCAACAACTTGTACAGAGGCAATCTAGTTAGGGACCATTAGGTACATATCGTGCACCGCAGCTGATCAGCTTCACCAAGCTTCCCAAGACACTAGGAAACGTGCCTCGAAAGCCAAACCTTGAGGCAAGAAGAGTACAGCATGTGTTCGGATTGATGCACTTCTGCAGTCGGCCTTGAAGCCGCATGTCATTTCCGGAGCCCACTGCTCGGTATGAGAGTTCCACTGCTCCTGCACGGCGATCCGGCTTCCATCGTTACGCTGACATCCGTTCAGTCTTGTCCTCGACGCAAGAAGGGATCCGCTGCTGCAAGATTATGCCTCTGTGCAACTCATATCGCCGGCTCATCCGTACGCGCAAGCCAAATCTTAGCATTCACACCCAGTGCTTGAAGGCATCATTATAGTGCAATGTCTGCAGTCTACTGGTAGCTGCACTGGTTGACCCAATACAATGGCTGACAGTCCTCACCGTGTAACGTTCCCGTATCTGATGGAGACACAGACCGCAACTAGAATACTCCGAAACATCGCACAGGCCTTCTGCAGCCAGATACCTTCCGAACTCTGATCACAGAGCGAGCCAAGACACAATAGAAATTAGAGATCCACAGACGAGTATGTACAACCCCTTGTTGGGAGATTCACTTAACTTCGACACGCACAAGGCCTCTGTCACGCTGTTTGCACCACTTGCGCTGTCGACCTTCCTCGTCTCGAGTTCAAGAGTTATCTGGTACACCTATTTTACACTTCCGTAAGCCACAGCATAAGAGGTCGCTTATGCCAATGAAGCCAGGTGGGTTATATCAGCACCCCAAAGTCGAGATTACCATTGCCAGTACAATATCCGATGTCAGCCACGGCTCACGTCTCGTAGTGCGAGCCTAGCTCAGCCTTGGTGGCGCCCCGTCAGCCTCGTTCGGCTACAATCTGGTCCAGAAGGAAGTGGACTCTCCTTAGCGAGCGCCACACTCGAACTCGCGACGGAAACGGCAGCCAAGTGCTTTGATATGCCACCTTTTGAGGTTTATGTCGATCTTCTGCCTATCTCAGCAGTTGCTCTAATAGCCGCATTCTTTGTCTCTCGTGGCCTGCGGTCTTCTAGAATGTTGACATGACCGCTTGAAGATCACACAGGCGATATCAGCTTTGCAGCCCCGAAACAGCGGCGTGAGACGTCGTAGGTAATCAGAAGTTAGTATAATATATCAGCGCCAAACTTCTGCGAGAGACCAACCTATCTAGTTCGACACAGCCGTTAGCCCTCCGCATAGCATATGTGCACTTCATACCTGTTGGTCCTCCACAGGACGTCAATGCCTTCTCATGGTAGTAACTTGAGCAGCATCACAGCGTACGTTCTAGTATATGACTCAGCAGATGCTGTATTTGCAGTTGCATTATCAAAAGTAAGGGAGATACATGCAACGTACTTCTATAGAGCTCCTCTGCCGGACCGTAGACCACAGGAGTTATTTGGTGGAAGACCTTCAAGGGTTCGATAGCCTTCATTTATGCACGTTCCTCATAACTTAACCCTGTGAATCTACCTACAATCCTCACACACCGTTCCATCTGGATTCCTCTTAACTTCATCCTGGTTGCCCTGCTCCTGGCCTCCCCTATCCGGCGCATCTTCCACATTCAAATCCTTCACAAGATCCTCCGCAACCCTCTCCTCTCTTCCCTGGACTTTAACATCAATCTCTGCTGACTTCCCCTCTTCAGTACTACTCTTCACAGCGTCTTTCTTCTTCCCGCCAACATCACTGTGACCAAGATCCTTCTTCGGATCGATCCTGTCTCTAACTCTTTGCTTTAGGACCTTGGTTTCTGGGAACCCACCCTCGGTTTTGCGGTCCCAGAGGAGTACTTTTTCAGCTTGCACGTCACCTGTCTCGGAAGCGGTAGGTGGCAGGTACGTCTACTTCGTTAGTATGGTGACTATCCGATCGGTGGAGGAGAGACACACCAGCTCAACCTGAAAGAGCCCACCTGTTGCAGGTATCAGAGCTATCTCACCGATTTGGGTGCCGAATGTGGAAAGGAGCTCTTGGCCGAACTAGCAGAGTGTGAGCTGGAGAATGTGGAGAGCTGAGGAGAAGCGGGGTGGTGTACGTATGCTGCTCGTAGCATCCAACGGCATTGCGTGCAGTATGTTATTGCTACGCGAGGAAGGTGTACTGGAGCTACTTGTGTCGAGGCCATGTCTTGCGAAATTTAGTGTATGCTGTGAAACCAAGCTGGACGTGCATAGGAATTTGAGACCGAGGTCGGCTTATCGATTGGTTGCGTCATCGCTCCAATACCGTTCTATCATCAACATCGAAAGTGAGATCTCGGATCTGCCAAAGTTCAATGCTTTCATGAGTGAGATGAGTGGGATTTATGCACGTTATGACTTTGGATTGGGGTTTGCTTCTTCAGATAGTCTCAAGTGCCTGCTATCGAATCCATCACGAACCAGGACTTGCAAACAAATCTAGATCGCCGTTCGTGACTCCCCTGACAATGTCAAATAGCTCGCCTGTTCAATCGCCCACCCTGATGGTCATGACAGTTGGGCAGGAACGATAGCGAAAAGGGGATTTTAATGCACGGGCTGGGTGTATGTGATTGGCTAGCAGCGATTCACGACTGCTGGCGATTGGCGCAGCCGCTGTGATTAATGCTCGGCAATTTCGCATGAACCAGTGGGCTCAAGCGTTGCAATAAGGGCCAGGGTGTCCTGTTCGCTGCCGTTGTGAGGTTGATGGCTGTTGCCATGCTGCGACTTCTCTGTTTGAGGGATGGGGTGGAGGAGTCGGCGTGTTGTTGTTCAAGGGGATTTTGGCCATGTAAACAAACAGTGCCTCGGGTAGCTCAACAGCATGGCCTCGCAGCTCTGCCCGAACGACGTGAGATGAGCCCGGGGTTTCAGGCTACATGATGTGATGCATGGATCATAATTTGGACATAACTTCTCCAGATATCGAAAGCACCGCGCACTGAGTGATTACTTCCAAGTACGTCACGTTTAGCGCGTTGCTACGGAAGGTCACCGCGGCCAGGACAATTCCACGACTCCTTTTCTACAGACAACTGTTCACAGTCGCTTGACCCACCAATTGCCACGCTATTCGTATCGTCTCCAGAGCAATCGTTGTAAGTGCTGCACTCCGCTGAAACCCTTGTTCCCTGGCCTCCGTGGCCGCAGTTGGCGCACACACCACATCATCTCGCACGCCGTTTCAACCACATAGTGCTGCCACTCGTCCTCTCCCCACAACGCATTCACAACCCCCAGACGCACTGCTGACGACCGCTCGCTCCCACCACAGACATGAGTTCCGGCGTGCGCAACCTTCGCGCTATGTTCGAGCAGAACGCAGCTTCTTCTCCTGAACCCCGCGGCCGTTCCCCAGGAAGCTCTTCAACAGTCGACGACACCAGCCGCCCGACCTCCAAAGTGCGCGCTTCGTTCGTTTCTGTCGAGCACCCAGTTCCTCAGACAATTGATCTTGCTCCTCCCAAGAGCACAGCCTCCAACAGCACAGCCGCGAATCGCCGCGAGAGCTTCAGCGTCAGCGAAGACACCGCTGGAGAAGTTGCAGACCTCAAGAAGGTTATAGGCGACGAGAGAGAGGAGCGCAGAAAGAGTGCTGCCGTCATTGAGCCCATCCCCGAGCAGGCCGTAGCTTCGCGAGAGTCTTCAGCAGCCCCACCGCCGTTCAAGAACCAACCTGAGGGAGAGATGGTGAACCTTGGGACCATTATGAAGGGCTCGGATTTCCCTGAGCCCGCAGCAGACACGGCTGCTGGCGCGCCCCAGCCAGCGCCCCAGTCGAATGAAGCCCCAGCCCCTGAGCTGCCTGCGGTCAACGAAGAGCCCGCAAAGGAGGAGGCAGCTGCCCCCGCACCAGTGCAGGAGACTCCCGCTGAGAACCCAGACAAGCCTACAACAGGAGCGCAAGAAGAGCTGTCGTTGAAGCCAGCGGTCCCAACCGATGCACCCGCCGTTTCTGGCGGCGACGCCCTCTCTCCACCGGCTGAACAATTGCAGGCTGCAATTGTCGAACCCGCTCCGAGTGCCCCAGCTGAGCCGACAGTAGAGACACCGAAGCCTGCTCCAGGCAGTACCAAGTCTGTGGGAACACCGGCAACAAAGGGCAAGCTTGAACCCAAGAAGCCTGCAGCTATTTCTACTACCAAAGCCTCTGCATCCAAGAGTACACCAGTCAAGAGCCCTCTGCCCAGGGTCGCACCAAAGACACCTACCAACACGAGGCATACTGCGCCTGCACCCAAGCCTGCTACACCGGTCTCCAAGCCTGCTGCTGCTGCTGCTAAGGCTTCAGTGAAGCCAGCTTCAAAGGAGCCAGCTAAGGCAGCTGCTCCAGCGCCAAAACCAAAGACCAGCCACACATCTCTGCGGCAAGCGACCGCCACAGCACCTACTGCCGCAGCAAAAGCAAAGACAGTCGCTCCTGAGACCAAGAAGCCAGCAACGACCAAGCCAAAGTACGTTTTTAGCGAGCTTGAGATGGATTCATGCTAATCATTCCACCATAGGGACCCCATCACTACTTCTCCTCCTGCCTTCAAAAAGCCAAAGCCGAGGTCCCCCACCCGTCCCGTCACGCTTAACTCGCGCCTTACTGCACCTACCGCAGCATCCGCTGCAAAGTTGCATGGCGAAGAAGCACCCGTCACTCGTAAGCCCACGACCGCAACCCGCCCAGCACCGAAGCCTGCGACCACCAAACCTTCTCGTCCTTCCGTTGCACCTAGTGCGAGCACGAACAAGCGACCAGAGTCGCGCACTTCTACCGTTGGTGCTAAGCCCGGGTTCCTCGAGCGTATGTCGCGACCTACGGCAGCCAGCGCCAGCAAAGTGCACGAGAAGCCCACCTCGCCTCCTAGAAAGGCGCCTGTGAAGTCGAGCATTCTCCAGAAGGGGAAGAAGAAGGTAGAAGAGGTTGCCACTAAGGCGAAGGAAGCGGTATCGACGAACGGTCACGCAGAGGAGGCTGCAAAGACTGAGCCAACCAACGGCACCAGCGCGCACGCGGAGCATGCCGAGGAGCCGGTCGTTGAACCGGTCACAGAGTCTGCCCCTGAGTCTGTCGCTGAGAAGGTGGACCAGCCCGAGCCTGTAAAGGCAGAGACACCTGTTCCAGAAGGTGACTCGTCTGCGATGGAGCTGCAGACGCCTAACTTCCAGGGTGAAGCCGTTCGTTAGTCACCGCCTGAGCCTCCTCTTGGAAGAGAGGTTGTCTGGCTGCATGCCAGTATTCTAGCCTGTCTGATATTGTGCATGCTCCACTATTTCATTCTATACCAGCATTTTCAGGAGCGTTCATTTGGCGGAGCGTCATATCCATTGGTGGTGTTCTTGATTTCTACATCGTTTGTTACATTGCTTCGTCATGTGCGTCGAGTCTGGATATGGGAATTTGTTCAGAGAGCTTGGGCCGAAGGCCGAAGACTATTGATGGCCTGGATCGTGGCTCAATGGATCGAAATCGATTTCATATGGCTTTGGGACGGTTCCTTGTAGCATAGCAATCAATGTATCCTCACTCAGACCAATCCGCGGACGCGTCGTGTGAGGCTAGTCTTGGCGCGTGGCCCGTTCTCCAAACTTTTTCGGACTCCCGAAGACCCCAGATCGTGGAGCCTCAGACTGCCGTAGCGTCGTGCTTTCGCCTTTCCTTCTTGTCGCCTCTATTATTGTTCGAGATGAGGGTTCAGTCTCTCATTAAGGCGCAATCGCTTGCCACAAGCAGCCTTCGCACTGCTGCTCGCACAGCTTCGCGGACCCCTTCTCGATGCGCTCTCTCGACTGTCGCGGCGTCGCGCACACCCTTTAGCAACGGCTTGAAGACGGACACATGGATCAACAACCAGCAGAAGAGATGGCAGTCTGCGGCAGCACAGGTGTAAGTGCAATTGCCGTTGTCGCAACATTACTGTTGTGGCGTGGAGGCAATGGGGCTAATAGATACTCTCAGGCTGGCGAAAGCAAAGGATGACCCGTCTACTTTGACTCAGGACGACATCGTCGCCAACCTCGACCCCGTCGAATGGGAGCGGTTGTCTCGAGTCCGCAACATTGGTATCGCAGCCCACATCGATTCCGGAAAGACGACCGTCACCGAGCGCGTTCTCTACTACACCGGCCGAATCAACGCCATCCACGAAGTTCGCGGCAAAGATGCCGTCGGTGCAAAGATGGACTCCATGGACTTGGAGCGTGAGAAGGGTATCACCATTCAGTCTGCCGCGACATTCTGTGACTGGGTGAAGAAGGACGTTGACGGCAAGGACGAGAAATACCACATCAATTTGATCGACACACCTGGGCATATCGATTTCACAATTGAAGTAGAGCGCGCTCTGCGAGTACTCGATGGAGCTGTCATGATTCTCTGTGCTGTCAGTGGTGTTCAGTCTCAGACCATCACAGTCGACAGGCAGATGAAGCGTTACAACATTCCCAGGTTGTCGTTCGTCAACAAGATGGATCGCATGGGCGCGAACCCGTGGAAGGCCGTCGAGCAGATTAACAAGAAGCTTCGCATCGCCGCTGCCGCGATCCAGGTGCCCATTGGACGCGAAGACAACTTCCTGGGTGTCGTTGACATTATCAAGATGCAGGCTCTCTACAGCGAAGGTGTGAAGGGAGAGACAATCAGGATCACAGATGAGATCCCAGCCGATCTGATTGATCTTTGCAAGGAGAAGCGGGCAACGCTCATCGAAACCCTTGCGGATGTAGACGATGAAATCGCCGAGATCTTCTTGATGGAGGAGACACCCACCATTCCCCAGATCAAGGCTGCCATCCGCCGTGCGACCATTTCCTTGAAGTTCACACCCGTGCTGATGGGCTCTGCACTCGCCGACAAGTCCGTTCAGCCTATGCTCGATGCCGTATGCGATTACCTTCCCAACCCCTCCGAGGTCGAGAACATGGCGCTGGACAAGAAGAGGGCTGAGGCACCGGTCAAGCTGGTCTCGTACAATGCACTGCCATTCGTTGGACTTGCCTTTAAGCTCGAGGAGAGCAACTTCGGCCAGTTGACCTACATCCGTGTCTACCAGGGTACACTGAGGAAGGGCATGAACGTCTTCAATGCGAAGACAGACAAGAAGGTCAAGATCCCCAAGATTGTGCGTATGCACTCCAACGACATGGAAGAGGTCCAGGAGATTGGCGCTGGTGAAATCTGCGCTGTGTTCGGTGTTGACTGCGCGTCTGGTGATACTTTCACTGACGGCGGTCTTGGATACACCATGGTAAGTGCTAGTCTATGCTGAAGGTTGTTCGCACCGCTAACATCTGGTAGACATCTATGTTCGTTCCTGAGCCCGTCATTTCCCTCTCGATCAAGCCCAAGCACACCAAGGACACCCCCAACTTCAGTAAAGCCATGAACCGCTTCACCCGTGAAGATCCCACCTTCCGTATCCACGTCGACCCCGAGTCCCAGGAGACCGTCATCTCCGGTATGGGTGAACTGCACCTGGACATCTATGTCGAGCGCCTGCGCCGCGAATACCGCGTTGAGTGCGAGACTGGCCAGCCTCAGGTTGCCTACCGTGAGACCCTCACCAAGCGCGTCAACTTCGATCACACATTGAAGAAGCAGTCTGGTGGTTCCGGAGACTTCGCTCGCATCATCGGATGGATGGAGCCCTCTGAAGCTCTCGAAGAGAACAAATTCGAAACCCAAGTCACCGGTGACAACCTAAGCGAGAAGTTCTTGTACGCTTGTGAGAAGGGCTTCAATCAATCCGTCGTCAAGGGCCCGCTCCTCGGCCACCGTGTACTCGGTACTACGATGGTCATCAACGACGGTGCCACCCACGCTGTCGATTCCAGTGAAATGGCATTCAAGAATGCCACAGCGCAGGCTTTCCGCAAAGCCTTCGCACAGGGTGCCCCCCAGGTCCTTGAGCCTCTGATGAAGACCACCATCACCGCGCCCAGCGAGTTCCAGGGTTCCGTTATTGGATTACTGAACAAGCGCAATGCTGTCATTATCGATACCGAGGTCGGGTCTGAGGATTTTACCGTCTACGCCGACTGCAGTCTGAACAGCATGTTTGGTTTCTCTAGCTTGCTGCGCGCTAGCACACAAGGCAAGGGCGAGTTCAGCATGGAGTTCAGCCACTACAGCCCAGCACCACCGCAGCTGCAGAAGGAGCTCTGTGCAAAGTATGACAAGGAGAGGAAGGACAAGGATTAGAGAAATAATGGCGGAGAGAGACGAGATGAAGATACCTTGGCATAGCCGAGATTCATGTTATAGTACGACTAGGGCTTGCATATAGATGGGCGCATTGGAAAACTTGGGTACTGTAGTATATTTGTACATGTACGATTGATGTATGTACTGTACGTGTACGGGAACAAATGATATCCCCTCTTTTCAGCGACATTACCCAATTTTACTGCCTATCGTGACCGTCAGTGGTAACATGTACATACTGGAGGCCTTACATGTTGACTATCTCGAAATCCCCGACATACGAGTGCACTCAATGGGACATCTTCCGTCATGGCATTTGAACGGTTTAAGTCCACATCGTGCACCTTGTTGATCAAGCTCAAAGTTAAGGACGGAAGGCAGGCGCAAGCGAGGCACTCGTCACAGGGCCCCTCCAAGCTTCAAGCTGCCCCACCTGCCACAATTACCTGTTCCTTACGCAGCTCCAGGACAACGCAACAACAACACCGTCGCCATGCCTCAAGAAGCGTCTAAGATCTCCGACCCCGACACGTCCGCAGCCGCAGCCGAGGAAGTCATCGCGGAAAGCAGCAAACAGCACGAGGCCGAGGTTTCTGAAGATGAGAGCGGTGACGAAGCTACCGAAACAGTAGAGGGAGGAGAGGGAGCTACGGAGAAAAAGAAGAAGAGCAGGAAGCGCAAGATCAAGGAGGCTCTTACTGGCAAGGGAAAAGCAGCAGAAGCCACAGACCTGAACGCGCCAGCAGCTGGACAGCTGGGTAAGGACCAGATGAGCATGTTGCTGGATGCCAACCCTGCGCTGAAGAACCAGCTCCTTTCCAAGGCAAACAACAAGGCAGAGCTGGAACAGATGATCAAGAAGCTTAACATCAACGAGATGTTAACTGGTCTGGCACCGCAGGGTGCTACAAAGGATATGGCCGATCACGCATTCTGGAAGACACAGCCCGTACCCAGCTTCGATGAAATGGCTTCAAAGGAGCGGATACCAGATGGTCCCATCAAGGAGATTGATATCGAAAAGGTGGACAAGAACCCAAGCCCAATGTACCCAGGCTTCGAGTGGGTCACAATGGATCTCGAGGATACCAAGCAGCTCGATGAAGTTTACGAGCTGCTCACAAACCATTACGTCGAGGACAAGGACGCAACCTTCCGCTTCAAATACTCGCCGTCTTTCTTGAACTGGTAGGCTCTAGACATGTGTAACGGCTGGCCACCATAGCTAACATTCGTAGGGCTCTCAAGGCACCCGGCTGGAAGAAGGAATGGCACGTTGGTGTCCGCGCGACCGCTTCAGGCAAGCTTGTCGCATTCATCTCAGGCATCCCTATTCAGCTGCGGGTACGCGACAAGGTGCTCAAGTGCTCAGAGGTCAACTTCCTCTGCGTGCACAAGAAGCTCCGTTCGAAGCGACTAGCCCCGGTCCTGATCAAGGAGATTACTCGTCGTTGCTATGTTGAGGGCACTTTCCAGGCCGTGTACACTGTCGGGTCGCTCCTACCCACTCCCGTATCGACGGCCCGTTACTTCCACCGCGCACTAGATTGGGAGAAGTTGTACGATGTAGGCTTCTCACCTCTGCCCCATGGCAGCACAAAATTACGCCAGATCAACCGCTACAAGCTGCCAGACGTCACATCAACACCAGGGCTGCGCAAGATGGAGTCCAAGGATGTAGACGCGGCCCTCGACTTGCTGAAGCGATACCTTGAGCGCATGGACATGGCCCAGGTTTTCGACAAGACCGAATTTGAGCACTGGATCTGTCCAAAGGAGGAACCGAAGGAGCAGGTTGTGTGGAGCTATGTCGTCGAAGATCCTGACACACATAAGATCACAGACTACTTCTCCTTCTATAACCTGGAGAGTACTGTCATTGGAAACAAGAAGCACAACACTATCAAGGCTGCCTACCTCTTCTACTACGCATCTGAGGTTGCGTTCGAGAAAGATGAAGGGAAGCTGAAGACAAGGCTGAACTCGTTGATGAAGGACGCCTTGATTCTTGCAAAGAAGGTGAGTCACTCCAAGAGTTATGATTTTGATGCAATACTTACCCGTGTAGGCTGACTTCGATGTTTTCAACGCCCTCACGCTTCTGGACAACCCGCTCTTCCTCGAGGACCAGCGCTTTGGTGCTGGCGATGGCTCACTTCACTACTACATGTACAACTACCGAGCAGCACCTATCAAGGGTGGCATCGACAGCAGGAATCAGTCCAGCGTCAAGCATATGGGCGGAATTGGATTGACCATGTTGTAACACCGGCAGGAGCTCAAAAGAGAAGCCATGAAGAGGCCAGTGTGCAGACTCAACTGGTCATGCAGCGATGAGAAGTTGCTAATGGGGTCACAAGAGAGCTGGAAAGCTACCAGGGACCCGATATGCGGCGCTCAACCAACAAAATAGAAACAAGAATACCACACATACCAAGCCATTCCACACGAACTAATGATACATTTGCGTATAGGTACAAGCGATGTCGCGATGCCCAGCTCCTCAACATGACCGGATGGCACGCCTGAGATGTGGAGTCGTGGTGACCCCAGCTGGAGTTCTCCCCGTGGGCATGTATCACCAACGTCGAGACCAGCAGGCTATCGATGCGGCTCAGCGAGGCTCAAAGTGGAGCAATGGAGCAGTAGCCCGAAAGTAGCATGGCCAAACGACTTCTCGAGCGACGATTCGATGTTGCATCATGCGTATCACTCGCCAAGGACATCAAGTCCGTGTGAAGTGGGTTTGCAGCACAGCAAGCTTGAAACAACGATGCTTGGTAGTCCGAGAATCTTTCCGCAGAAATCCTCACCCAGAGTCAGGTCCAAAATGAGCAGCAGGGCCGGCATCGATCAGGCCTGGAATTGCTTCATTGGACAGCCAAGCATAATCCAAGGTCTTGAGATGTCGATATCAGCGCTCGGACCCAAGACTACCGGCAGTTTTTGACGCTAGCATGAGGCTCTGACGGCACAGCGGCGCCTCGTCAACATCATCAACAAGCAAATGAGCGATTTCTTGCCGGATGTGCCAAGTCTATAGCAGAAGAACCTCTCTTGACCTTCTAGCGTATTACGACTTTGGGACGTGAGAGGAAGTGCATGTCTTAGCTCAACGATATGCACGTCGCCCCCTCCAGGTTAACACGCATATTGGGGGGCTTCTTCACTGTACGTCACACAGTCGTGATTATTGTGTATGGTAAGATGCTTCGAGTAGTGTATCAATACAATGCGAGACAGCTCACAACCACTCTCATTCTGTTACGGCCGCCGATCCTAGCCGATCCTCAACCCCACAATGCCAACCATGTCGAACAAATTCCCAATGAATTTGAGGTGGAGAACTGCTTTCCCATGGGGTGCCATGGGGTCAATGGCCAAGGCACGCCATTACATCCCGCACTCCAGCTCTCCCCAACCCTGTCATGCCATAGTGCCGTCCCAACGTACTAGCGCCGCCCCAGCACTCCCGCAATTTGCTGAGCTTCAGGAAGCCTTGCCAGATCAGTCTTACCGCGATTGTCTAATGGTGTAGTAGTTCCGGTCCGATTGCCTTCACAGACGTACAGCCTGATGGCCAAGTACAGCTACAAGGGTATATTGGATTGGCATCTTGGAAGTACCGCGGAGGTGGAACTATCAACGTTAAATGCAGCTCAGCGTCTAATCTACATATAACTATCATGGTGTCCGCGCAGTTTGAAGCAGCAGCTCGAGCTCAGTGCTTCTCATCCATTACTTGACCAGGACTTTCTTCTGTTCTCGTCCGTCACCATCCATACACAATGGGCAGGTTCAACTTCGGCAAGAGCGATGCGTCGTCAACCGATAGCAACGCTGAACGCCGGCCATCAGCAGTCGAAGCCATGGACAATGCCACACGAAGGAAGAGCGTTGATGACCACGCCGTCACCGGTGCCGGCGAGATCACAACCAAGCAGTCCATCATTCCTGTACGTCGACTTTTCGAGCTGGATACCACAATCTCTAACATGATCAGGTATCTCTCGTCACCATCCTCTTCTTCATGTGGGGTTTCGCGTACGGCCTCCTCGACGTCCTGAACAAGCACTTCCAGGAGACGCTGAACGTCACCGCCGCGCAATCATCTGGCCTCCAAGCGTAAGCTACACCACCTCGTGGCAACAATCAATTGCTAACGACCACAGTGCATACTTCGGCGCCTACTTCATCGGCCCCCTCACATACAGCGGTTGGATCGTCCGCAAATTCGGATACCGATGGACCTTCATCACTGGTCTCTGCATCTACGGCGTGGGAGCTCTGCTCTTCTGGCCCAGCGGTGTCAAGCGGTCGTTTGGCGGCTTCTGTGGTGCCATGTTCGTCGTTGGTTCAGGTCTGAGTACGCTTGAGACATCTGCGAACCCCTTCATCGTACGTTACTCTGGATGTTCTAATTAATGAAGTTGTGCTGATTGTGCTAGGCTACATGTGGTCCTCCCAGATGGATGGAACTTCGTCTCAACCTCGCTCAAGCTTTCCAGGCTATTGGCAGTGTTGTAGCACCTGTCCTTGCATCCTTCGTTCTGTTTAAGAATGTAGACAACAACAGTTTGCAGTCTGTACAGGTTAGTGTTTTTGTCCATACCGCAAATCAATCACCCTACTAACCAATTCAGTGGGTGTACCTTGGCATTGCCTGCTTCGTCTTTGCCCTCGCAGTCGTCTTCTTCTTCGCCCCGTAAGTTACCATATCCTCGTACCTGTCACGTCCCTTCCGCTAACTATTCTTCAGTATCCCTGAGATCACAGACGCCGATGTCGCCGCTCAGTCCGAGAAGACGGAAACCGCAACCGGATACGTTGACAAGCCCTTCCGCCACCAGTACACGCTCTTCTGGGGCGTTGCAGCACAGTTCTGCTACGTCGGTGCCCAAGTTGCGGTCGCAGGCTTCTTCATCCACTACGTCACAGAAGTCAAGCCCAGCCTCACGACTGCCGATGGTTCCAACCTCCTCGCCGTCGCCCAGGCTCTGTTTGCTGTTGGTCGTTTCGTCGCCTCGCTGATGATGAAGTGGGTGAAGCCGCGCTTCATCCTGCTCGGTTTCTTGACTGGTACTGTGGTCTTCATCGCTGCGGCCATCCCAACCACAGGCGACGCCGCAATCGCAATGCTGTGCATGGTCCTGTTCTTCGAGTCTTGCGTCTTCCCTACCATCTTCACTCTCTCGCTTCGCGGGCTGGGTCGCCACACTAAGCGCGGTGCTTCATTCCTCGTCGCCTCAGTATCTGGCGGTGCTGTCTTCCCGCCCATGCTTGGCGCCGTCGTCGACGCACGCAACACAAGAGTTGCGATGAGTGTTCCGCTTGCGGGATTCTTGATTGCATACTCATTCCCCGTCTACCTCAACTTGTTCAAAGCGAAGGAGTTGGATGCGTTCAATGAGTCGAAGGTCGGTGTTGAGACTGGGCCAACTGACAAGGCTATTGAGGCGGAGTTGTTCGATGAGAAGAGTGGTGGAGTTGGGCGAGTGGAGAAGGTCTGAAAGCTTTGAGTATTTGGGAAGGCGGTTACTCCTCTCTTCAAGTGAGGTGTAAGCGTACCCTTTCGCAATGACAGTTAGACGATATGATATCCCATAGACCATGATATACGAGAATAATATTTCCTCCAAACAACCAGTGTCTTTCACATCTCATATCTTACTTATATACACGAAGTTATTCTCATATTTCAACTCTGACCAATATCATCCGTATCAGAACTTGGCGACCACATCCACACCCCCCAACGCCTCCAACCCCCTCCTCTGCTTCAAATCCGCACACGTATACATTTGTGTAAAATACCACCGATGCGCCTCCACATCCGTAAGCAACCACGCACTATTCCCCTTGAGATTAATCGCGCCCTCATAAACCTTAAAATCACTCTCGGTAACAGCAGCCTTACTCTTCTTATTAATGTAGTACTCGGGACTAATATGCACATATCCCATTGTCAGCAACGGGACTCGTGGAACGGGATCGTTCCAGTGCGTGACGCGATAGTTCCCGCCGGCTTGCGCGGAGATGTATGTGCTGATCTTGGAACTTCCTATCCGTGGGCTGCCGAATGTGTACAGTGCCGCGGTGAGGCCTTGGTTGCGCAGTTGCGCAGCGGCAAAGGGCGCGATGGCGCCGCCGAGTGAGTGCCCCGTCACGGCGATGCTGTATGCTGGATAAGTTGCTGCCGCGGTTTTCACAGCGGGGATGACGGTGTTGCGCGCGTCGACCCAGGAGTTCCAGAAGCCGGAGTGGGCGTTGCAGCCGGCGCAGATGTCGGTGGAAGTGAGTCCGAAGTCGAGGTTTGTGAGCCAGTTGTCGATGGATTGGGAGCCGCGGAAGGAGATGACGATGGCTTTGTTGGTGTGGTCGACTGCTACAAAGCCAGTTACGTCGGTGAGGGTTTCTGTTCTGCGGGTTGTGAGCGTTGTGGTTAGGAGAGGAGGTACGGGAAGGCTCACTTGCTGTACTCGAGTACGGTTGCTGAATCTGCTTGTTCTACAAGCGGGCAGTTTGCTGAACCGCATTGGATCTGGTCCCCAGGGGAGTTGAAGTTGTTGGAGCAGTAGGCTGCGGAAGCGTATTGAGACATCAGTCTGAAGGTTTGAAGAAGAGTGGTGTCGATTGCTGCTTGGGATCAGTGGATGACAACGGATGAAAAGGATATTTTGTTTGTTACCTCTCTTCTCGGCAATGAAGGGAGCAGCATTGCTGAGCAAAGCGTTGAGCAAGATGGTGAAAAAGAGCGAGAGTAGGGAAACCATTGTGAACTAAGATTTAAAGAATGTGAGCACCTGAAGAGGCAGCTTGAGTGATAGAGAATGATGACGGGTAGTTATATCCGCATCTGACCCTCGTCCTTCACTTGATGGAGTAGCATTTGCGGGGTGATGGCACGCGGGGTGGTCACTTAAAGCGAGATTCAAGATACTTCTTTGAGCAAGCGTATTGAAATCGAAGCCACGCGACGACCCGCACCTCCCGCTTGACAAGGGCACAAAACAGAAATAGAGAGAGTCATTGGATGGCGGTTCCTCTCGGAGGCTTGAGTGGTCACTTGAGCTTGTCGCAAGGGATGTTGAGTTCTGGCCTCTCATTGGTCGATGTAGATAAAGTCCGGCGTTTAGGTCACAATTGTTCGGCCATGGTATTGTGTGATAGAGGCTGGCGCATCTGGATCACGGCAGTCCGAAAAGTAAATAGAGAGGACGTGGATCGGACTTTGATGCTGCTCTCCTGGCTCGTTTGGTGGTCGTCGGTGAGGGTACATCGGTCAACATGCCGACCAGACAGCAACACTGGCTACAGCTCAGCAGTCAAAGGCACTCTTACCGAAGAAGTCGACGCCCGTAAAAAATTCTGGTGAGCCAGAGACTTCGACGAATTCCCGCGAAGTCTAAAGCGGATGATCGAGGATTAACTATGTGCAGCGAGTCGCCGACCATGATATTACGTATCTCAGCTTGACAACCATACTTTACCCATTCAAAACTCTATTCTTCGCGAAAGTTTGGCCTCCCGTCTGTTCAGCCAAGGCATTACTCCACAATGCAACGACCTTGATAGCATAAAAAGGCTCGTTGCGGTCCTGTTGGTGCGCCTATTCATCAAGGGAAATTGTCGAGCAAAGCCTATGATCTGCTTAGGAAGCGTAATGGGTATTGCAGCCTACAGCAGGAAGGCTGAGCGACATCGAGGGTTTTACCTCCGCCCCAGGCCCGCCTTAGTAGCTGTTGGGGCTACCGTCCTTGAAATTGCTGTCCATCCAGGAGCTGGACAACGTTTGTTTGCCGCGGGAAGACCAGAGCGAGTGATCGTAAGGCCGCTGTCCCCGGTTGTGTTTGATCGTATTTCAACCAAACCTCGCTCACGCCTTCAAATACTCAGCAATCTCCTCTTCCCCTGCCTTCTCCACACCCTCAACCCCCAGCAACCGTCCCGCGATCTCCTTTACATACTCATCCCCCACCTCCTCCACCCTCTTCCCTGCAACTCCCTCTCTCTCAAAACTAGTCGTCCTCTTTCCCTCCAACCCACACGCAACTATCCTATCAAACCACCACAAATCCGTCCCCACATTCAGCCCAACCCCATGACTCGTAACATTCCTCCTCATATGAACTCCAAGCGCCGCAATCTTATCATCAGGACTCGTCCACACGCCCGTATGCTCCGTCGTCATAGCTTTAATGCCATTCTTGGCACACGTAGCAATCAGCGATTTCTCCAAGAGACACACGTAGTCGCGTGGCGTGAGTCTGTGCGTACGCAGGTCGATGATGGGGTATGCGACGAGTTGGCCGGGCCCGTGGAACGTCGTTTGGCCGCCGCGCATGGCCTCGACGAATTCTGCGCGGCCGTTTGCGCGTAGGTAGGTCTGCTGCTCTGGGGACACGGCGCCGATTTCTCGGCGGCCGCAGGTGTATACCGGGGCGAACTGGGCGGTTATGATGTGCGGGAAGGGTGCGGGCGCATTGGTGGGCGGTTTGGAGGCTAGGAAGCGCGAGACGAGGGATTCTTGGAGGCGGGCGGCTGTGGAGTAGGGGACGATGCCTGGGAGGTGGATATGCCGCAGGATTTGTGCCATTGTGTGTTGTTTGTTGAGTTTAGAAAGAGTAATGAAGCTCGAAGATAGGTTGCGTCAATAGCCGTAGTTGACATCGGGCGCGGCTAGCGTCATGGAACTCTTATGGGAACATCTTTCCTTCTTACAGGAGAAAAACAAAATGCGATAGAATATAGAATATGAACTATACTATATTTCGCTTACACAATATTTGAGGAAATTACTAACTGCTAAATCCAACCTGGGAAGCTCAGCGCTGAGCAAGAGGATGAATGTACCTGTGGCAGCTTTATCGATAAGAAAAGAAGTTCAAACGCGCCTACCAAAGACGCGCCCGACTTTACACCAACCGCAGAACTTCCTCCACTCCACAATCTCAGTGCCATGGCCGGCCAAAAGCGAACTCGCAGCGGCGACCCCAAACCCCAAAGCAAACCCCAACAAGACGCACCCACGACAACCCCACCGGGCGCCCAAGCACAACCCTCCACAACGCCAACCACATCAAAAGCACCTCACACAACCCCCACAAAAAAGACTGCAAACAAACGACCCCAACTCCCTCCAAGCGCCACAATATCCAAACGCCCGCTCCTACACCCCGCAATCCCAACACCGTTCGCATCCGCCGACAAGCCCAAAGTGCTCTACATCACAGCCTCATCGCCCTTCATACCGACATGCAAGCGTGTGCGCAACCTGCTGAGTCAGATACGCAAGCGGGACACGCAATCTGCTGCGTCTGCGGGGCGGGGAAAGGGCAGGGGGAGGGGGCGGGGGACGAATGTGGAAGCGAGTGGGCGGTTGGAGGCGAGGGATGTGGAAGCTAGTATTGCGTCTGCTGCTGCGAGAGATGTGGGGAGAGGGAAGAGGAGGGTGAGTGGTGAAGAGGTGTTTTTGAAGGCGACGGGGCGGGCGATACCGAGGGCGCTTGAGCTGGGGGTGAAGTTTCAGGGGGAGGAGGATTGTAGGGTTAGGGTTGAGATGGGGAATGTCAAGGCTATTGATGATGTGGAGATGAAGGAGGGTGTGGATGTAGGAGATGAAGAGGAAGTACCGGAGACGAGGATACGGACGTTGAGTACGGTGACGGTGTGTATTGGGCTAAAGTAGAGCATGAGTGTCTGAGTCAAGCGGAGTTAATACCATAGATACCCACGTTGCTTCAAACAACAAAAGCAAGCAGTAGTTCGAAGAAGGTCGAATATGTATCATTGAAGTAGAAACGTCCCCGATTCCCATACCAATCAACAGCTCGGCCATAACAGACCTGCTGTGCTCGCCCTCTCTTCTCACCTTGCAGTCATCCAAGACCCAGCTAGACAGTTCATGATGTTACAAAGGAAAGTTCGCTTGCTGTTACAATGAATGGCAAGGGCCCTCTGGTGCCCTCATAGAGCCCACTAGGGGCCGTCATCCAGTCCAAATGAAACGCCACCCAAATAACTCCGAAAAAGATATGATGAAACGCCTGGTGGTGCTTGCCCAATTATGCAACGCCATTGTAAAAAAGTTTGTCGCATCAGCTACTGTAATGAGCCGTGCGACGCTGAAATCGATCCAAATTGGTTCATTGCGTGTGTATGGTCGTGATCTTCAGATGCTTGTCGTGTTGTGGTGAGGTTGGAGGTAGTGTTGTGGGAGGCACTGACCCTTGGCTAGGCGGAGGGAGCAGGAAATCTATAGGTAAACTCATCAGAGACCGGCGGTAGGGCCCGACACCGCGCTCAGACCCATGGACTCGGCCATCCTGCTGCGTGGTTCCGCCGTGGAATCTTTGGCCTCGTGCAATGATATAGTTGAGGCAAGGTGATGCGCTCACTCAGCGCTCGGCCTTTGGATACTGGTTGAGCATAGCCATGACCGCTACACCGATTGCGACTACTGTCACAATAGCACCGACTGGTCCACCATGATACATCAAGTCAGCGCTGCTGTGACGCTGAATCGAGAGGGCGTTGGATGGCTTCGAGGTCTCCTTAGCCTCGCCATGCACAGCATGCCCGTTTTGGTGGCTGCCTCTCTGGTACAACGTGCCTGCGCTGTCCTCGTCCAAGTCGTGGTCCTTGATGATGGTGATTTCGCCCTCTTCGGCATCGTTGCCGTCCTCGGAGCCATCGACACCAGCTCCTGTAATCTCTCTTGTTCCATCACTGCCGCTTCGGCTTCGTCTCCTGCGGCCACCACTGCTCGACCTTGCATTGTCCTTCCTGATGTTCTCGATCATCTCGGCTAAGCTCTGCCGGTCAGACTCTGCAGCTTCGGCACGTTCGCGGTATCGCTCCATCTGCTGCTTCATCTCGTTCATCTCCAACATCATGGTCTCCAGGCGGTGTTGCAAGCGCGCTGTCGTATCGGCGGCGGGCGATGCGGGGCCGCTCTCCGACTCAGCGTTGCCCACCTCTTCCACCACGGATTCGTCTGCTTCCTTTGCCTCCTCATCCTCCCCAGGGTTCTCAGGTTCCTTAATTGACTCTCGCTCGAGTCGGTTTGCTCGTTCTTCGGCGTCTTCTCTTGCACGACGCTCTTCACTCAACAATGACTCCAGGTCTCGAAGTCGAGCGCTTTGAGACTCGATCTCTTTTTTCGCGCTGTTCAAAGCCTCTGTAAGAGTTGACATCTGTGCGTCAGACCGTACTGGCGACGCTGTCTTGGGACGCTCGGTGTCTGACCTCTTAAGAGACGATGCCGCGTTTGGTTTTTCAGGTAGAGGCTGCTGCGGTGGAGGAGCAGGAGGGTCAGAAAACCTCGCTTTCAGGTTGATGTCCTTGATCGGAGAGATCCTGACAGAGTTGGCTGGCGATTGTTTGGCTGGCTCCTTCTTCGGTTCTGCAGAAAGTATAGCATTGATGTACTGGTGGGCTTGCTGTAACTCTTGTGATTGTTGCTTGGCAGCCTTCATCTCAGCCTAAACGGGTCAGCATTGCCAGCCTTGCATGGACAAGGCACTCACATTAAGTTTCTTTACCACCTGTTCCATGGTGATCGGTTGCAGCCAAAAGTTGGGGTGGCGTGGCTGCTGCATAGCATTCTGGTATGCTTGAACGCCGCCAGCCATTTGCATGCGCTGTCCATTCATCGAACCTTGGCTGGGCGTTCGACCACGCATGTTCGCTAATTGTTGTTGGCCATTCTGCCCCATCATGTTCTGCATTTGGTTGCCGTCCAGTTCGCCAAAATTAAGGTCTAGTCCTTCATTGGGTGAGCGGGCGTATATCCCTGCGTGTTCGACGCGAGCAGCGACTTTGTGGTGCACAATGGTCTTTTGGTCTTCGCTAACGATGTCGATACCGAGCTCCAGCATGTCCTGCTCCCGAAGCTCGTGTGGGTCTGAGTCTCTGTTCTCTTGCGACAGCCGTTGCCCGTTGACGAAGGTGCCGTTGGACGACTTGACGTCGCGAATCCAGATCTTGCCATTGCGATCTGCCCAGACTTCTGCGTGTTGTCGAGACAAGACTTTCGAGTCAAAGTACCCGTTGAGCGGGGTGGGTATTGTCTTGTTGTTGGTTTGGCGGCCGATGCGCAGGACATCTGGGAAGAAGGGAACCGTAATGGTCTTGCGCTCGAAGGTGCCATTCATAGGTATCAAGTGCAGAATGGCTGTGCTCTCTCCAGCTTGTCGTTGCACGCCGTTCTGCTGCGATTGAAGGACGCCATTTTGCTGTGAGGGAACCATGGCGGACGGTGCTTGCAGGGCGCTCATCGCAGAGGCTGCTGATGCGCCAGGGCCTGCAGTAGCGATTTGCTGTGGCCGCGCGATGGACAGGCCGGCGACAGGCTCGGTCTTGGTGGCTGGGTAGAGGCCCTTGGGTCCTTTTGTTTTGCGGGCTGCCCAGGCGCTGGCGTCGGTGCCGTTGGGGAGGGCGACGCCGTTGGGCTGTGACTGCGCAGAGGCGGCCGAGAGGGTGGACGTGGACGAGGCCTGTGACGACAGGGAGGAGGACGAGTTTATTCGCTGAGCGCTCTTCCGCGGCATGTATATGGCGCCGTTGGCGCCTCCTTCAGCGCTCCATGCCTGCCGGTTGATGTTCTGGAATTGCACAGGAGGAGCGACAGCCGTCATTTGCGAGGCGAGGGGCGTGCGGCCGGCTTCCGTGGAAGGAGGTCGCGTTGTTGTTGCTCGGGGTCGTCACTTTTTGTTAGGTCGTCCGTGTTCCCGTGCTGGGCGCCGCAGCGAGACAGCGTGGCAGGCGCGCAAGACCACCGAGAGGCAGCGGAAACGGGCAGCAACAGTCCACGCTCGGCTCAAGCGCTCATGCGTCGCGGGCGAGGGCAGCAGTCGGCGGCGCAGCGGGTGCAGAGGCGACGATCCGCGCCGAGTTGTCTGTCGTGTGCTGTCTGGTCTCCGGAGAGCCCGTGCGACGTCGGGCGATGCAGGCCTGCAGATGG
The DNA here is from genome assembly GCA_004835665.1 of Phoma sp. XZ068. Taxonomy (NCBI): domain Eukaryota; kingdom Fungi; phylum Ascomycota; class Dothideomycetes; order Pleosporales; family Didymellaceae; genus Phoma; species Phoma sp. XZ068. The sequence goes on from RBKR01000003.1 coordinate 1,379,904, forward strand.
GGTGCAGCGTACAGCAGCAGCAGGGCCGAACTGGCAAGGGAGGAGCGATATAGAGGCCGCGAAACGGGCTGCTGGGTGAAGCGTGGTGGGCGTGTTCGATGGGCTAAGATTCCAGGAGCGGGAGGGAGGTCGTCGCTCGTTGGCCTGGCCTGTCCTTCGCTTGTTCAGACTACGGGTGATGGCTATGACGCTGGGCGGACCGAGCAGCGCTGCAGCAGGGCGTCGTATGAGCAAGGAGGCAGATTAATAATGTTTGCACCAGTGCGCGTTTGAAGAGGCAATGAACTCGAATCCCAAACATCTCCTGGCGGCGCAGTGCAGCCGATTCAGTCGTCGGTCACGTGGTCATCCTCCGTGAAAGTGAGGCATGACAATGACAACCAGCTCCAAAGCTAACTTCCAACAGCTGCACACTGAACACTTCCACTTCATGCTTTATAAGCTACATGCTCCATTAAAATGACCGCAGCAGCGTCTCGTGGACGTGATCTCCCCTCCACTTCGAGTGCGTCCACGGAGCTCACTTGGCGGCAGCATGCACAGGCCACCTTGCCGAACTAGGGTGGAGTGCTCTTCGGTGCCGAGCAGCTGTCAAGCGCCGTGTTTCTCTCCGCATTCGTTCTGTATACAAGCGTCTCGCACATTCGTCAAGATGCCAGTACCTGTTGGAGCTATGCCAGGAGGCGGCGCGCATGGCCCCTCCACTCTCGACAAGTGTATGTCGTTGCATTCCACCGCGTCTGCAAAGCCGGCTAACAGCGTGCAGTGAAGATGGGTGGCATGATGGGTGGATGTACGTCGCAAAGACTGCCCACGTCTTGAATATTTCTCTGACATTCTGAATAGCCGTTGGTCTTATCATTGGCTTCATCTTTGGTGCGCATACCCAATTCGTCAATCAAGCCTGTACTGACAATGCCAGGCTTCACAAACATCGTTCGATACGGTCCCGGGCCAAACGGCATGCTGCGAACACTCGGACAGTACATGATGGGATCTGCGGCGACATTCGGGTATGCATAGTTCCTCGAGAAGCGCAATCCAATGCTCACTGAATATCACAGCTTCTTCATGGCCATCGGCACGACCATCCGCACAGACAGCTCGCCCATCGTCGCCCAAGCCTTCGGCGGCATCAACAGCCGTCCCACCATCCTGTCGCGACAGTACCAGAGCATGAAGGCTGCTCGCGCCGAGAAGAACTAAGCGTAAATGCGTTTACAAGTAGCGGAGGAGCAGAGACAACTTCGGTTGGACTACACATGTACAACACCATCGCATTTTTATGACAGCGGATATGTACATATAGCATGGAGAGAGCGAGTATGAGAATGCTGGCAAGAGTGTCGCAAGACGACGGTGTAGGGAACACCAGCACTTGCTTTCAAACAACAAATGACTTTAAATGGCGCATGCCCCAGTAATTGTGCTTGCCGACGTCGTCAAATCTGACTCGTGAGATTCAATTCATCGTGCTGGATGATTGTGTTACAGTTACCATGTTCATATTAGTGATATGGACTGGAAGAATTACATCTCGAGCATTGTTGACAAAATGGCACCTGAACTAGTCAGGAGTGTTCGTTATGGACCTGTGCAGTACATGAGTTGTGTAGAAACGAGAGCCGTACTTGTACTTGCAAACTTTAATCAAATGCTGTTTCGTCCTCATCATTTACACGCGGAGAATACTACGCTTTACACAAGGTTGAATCAGCGATCGGCGACTTCCGATTGGAGCTAGTCTCAAATGGAGGTTATCTCAAGCCATCTCGAACTTCACCCGTCCGACTCCTATCCATCTGCGTGACAGTTTCTTCGATGTTTGAGTAGCATTTCCTCGAGCCCTTCTTCTTTTCTTCTCCCTAGACCGCGCTTCGGCAGTACGTAAAGATGCCAGCACTCAAGCCAATCTTCATCAAGGCCTATTGGTCACTAGCTGGCCTCGGTATCATATGGGCTACGTTTCTGGCATCAATGATTCACCCCACAATTCAACGACAGTGAGTAAACAAAAAAGACTGTTTATACCCCTGATTTGTACTAATCCTCCTGAAAAGTGCCTTATACGCTCACAAGCTCAACACAAACTTCTGGCACAATGTGTCAACCCCCGAGGCGTTTGGATTTGCCAGTTAGTCTCCCAAAATTCAGCTCGCATACCTTCTGTATGTTTCCTGGTAAACTATGCTGACAGGTCTCCAAAGAAGGCCAAGTCCAGCCTTTCTGGCTCGATACGACAGACAATGAGCGATTGTTCTGCTGGCACGTGCTTCCCTTAGACACGTATCTGCAGAATGAGGACCAACTAGTCATGGGAACCACGACCGGGGAGGTCGTTGATGAACTGAAGGGAACAGCTGGGGAGAAACTACTGAGATTAGACCCCGAGGCAAGAGTCGTTGTTAACTTCCATGGAAACGCAGGCCACATTGGACAAGGCTGGCGTCCAGCAACTTATCGCTCAATCTCCGGTATTCCCCACACGCATCTTCTCACGTGCGACTACCGCGGGTTTGGACTATCCACACTCAACAATCCACCCCATGTCCCTACAGAGACTGGCCTCATCACCGATGCAGTATCTCTGCTTTCTTACCTCGAATCCTCACTCAACCAACCAACCACCCGCACCGTTCTCCTCGGCCAAAGCCTAGGAACAGCCGTAACCGCGGCCTCAGCGCTGTACTTTGCAGATCCGTCTTCGGCGGACTTACCCGCGGATCTGAAGCACGTATCGCCACTACCAAAATCTCACGCTGGCTTCGCCGGCATCATCCTCGTAGCGCCCTTCCGAGACCTCGCCACGCTCCTCGAGACCTACAAGATCGGCGGCTTCGTACCGATCCTACGACCTCTGCGCGGCTACACCCGCATCGCCAACTTCATGCTCTCCCGGATCGTCGACCACTGGCGCACGCTCCCGCGCCTCCGCTCCCTACTCACTCTCACCGCAGCCGCAAAAACGCCAGTCAGACTCACGCTGATCCACGCGCGCAACGACCAGGATATCGATTTCCGCCAGTCCGAAGCACTGTTCCAGCCCCTGCAGTCGACGATGCTGGGCGAGGAGGGCGTGAGCGCGAGGGAGGAGCGGAGGAGTATCCATGGTGGAGATCGTGTGAAGAGGGGCGCTTTTGCGTTCAAGAGGGTTGAGGATGCGAGGGGCGAGAGAGTATGTGAGTTGGAGATCGTACGGTTTGGAGGGCATAATGAGGTTGCCGGGTGGACGCAGGTCAGTCTTGCGATCAGGAGGGCCTTTGAGGCTGTTGAAGCAAGGGCAGAGAGAACCGTGGGCTTGGATGTTGAGTAGGTAGTGAGAAGGCTGTAAAACATGGAGCTGCATTGAAACGTTTGAAAAAGGATTGCATTACGTTGATATAAAAGAGACATGAAGCAAATCCAAACAACCACAAAAAGAACCGCTTAAAGTTCCAAACAGCACAATAGGGTATCACGAAATCACACTCAAAACCCGACTAACACCCCACAATATCCCCATCCCTCTCCAAATCCCCACTCGTATGCTCCCTCCACAAATGCTCCATCAACGCTCCAATCGAGCGACACACCGTATCCGCATCCCCATACTTTGCACACAACACGCACGCGAACCCCCCACCGTCACGATGACACTTGACCACAAATACATTCCTCACTAGGAACCTCTTGCGCTTTGAGTGCCGTCCGCCCGTTTCCACGATTACTTCCCACGCTTTGTTTGGGCGCACGGGGATGTGCGTGCGGCAGTGTGGACACCGCTTGTTGCCGTCGATGTCGAAGTTGGGGGAGAGGGGGAGGTGCTTGTTATATTGGAGGTCGAGAGCGTAGCGGCAGAAGAGTTTGTTGATGTTGGGGTTCGGTGGCGGTTTCGGGCCAGGGATGGGGAGTATATGGACGGAGTTGTCCAAGGAGCTGGGGCTGCTGCTGCGGCTTCGGTGTGGTGGCCGAGGAGGTTTGGGGAAGGCTCCTGGTATGTGTGGGGGCTTGTCTGGTTTCTCGGGTGGAGGTCTATCTGGCTTCTTGGGTGGAGGGCTCGATAGTAGGCGCTGGTATAGTAGATCGAGACCCTGGATGGCGGCTGCGCGTGTCGTACGTACTGTCTGCACCAAGTGGATGAGCTGCGAGTGTGACGACGAGATGGTGAGGTAGTTGCTTAGCATGAGGTCTTGGTGGATGCTAACTAAGACTTGTTGCAGGTTGATGATGTGTGACTGCAGCTGGATCCTCGCAATATCATCGCCACGCGCGTAGGGCTCGCCGATCTTGCGATAGGCGCGGTCGTAGGTAGCCTGGACCTGTGGAGATGCGCTACATATGATGTCGTCTTCGCTGTCACTGTGGTGCCTCTCTCTTTGGTCGCGACTCCATCGTACGTGACGACCAAGTGCATCGAGGACGTTTAAGTGCGAGTCCCGGCGGTCTCGGGTGGACTTGTTCTCGCGGTCCTTGCATTCATCGTCATCGTCATCGCAACTGGACTTCTTCCTCAGATTGTGGTATAGGTCCTTGGCTGATCCGAACACCTCTGTCAACACGGGGATGAGCGATGCCACGAAGACAGGGTCGTGAGGGATGGCCTGTACAGATTAGTCTGGGGTCAAGAGGTATAGCGGCCTTTCTCACCGGCTCGACGGAAGCTTCGGCCTCTTCCTTCATGATGAACTTATGGCAACCTGTGGATGCGACGAAGGTGGAATGGGAGCAGCGTAACACATGGTGGATCTACATACGTAGGTCCACACATGTGCAGTCAGGCACTGCCATAGCTAGAATCACATTGTCACTGACAAGTGATGAGCCCGTGGGTTTAGCTTCATCACACGTCACGTCCACCAAGCGCATCATGCGCACCGCTGTCTTGACCCACCGATCACATGCGAGGCAAGATCGAAAGCCTCTACATTTCGTGTGCACAACCTGAATGCATTATCGTGTTCATTATGTTCCTGCGACTCTAATCCTTGACGTGGAAAATTTTCGGCTCTGTCGAACCACTTGCACTTCCTCATTTCAAGCGGTCTGCAACTGATCCTTCGGAGTGAGCACGTGTGGCATGTCTCAGTGGTTGTCACGTGTGGAGGCCCCATGCACAATACGTCCGGCTATGGTGTTCACAACGAGTATACAGTCCAGACTGCTGATGGTTTCTTTGCTGCATCATTTATACATGCTTAGTGTCAAAGTCGAGGACGTAGCTGAAGGGAAGACACCAGCGCGCGGGTACTCCCAGCGAGTCTTTGAGGCTTAGCTCTTCAACGCTATGGAACGAGGCTGGGCGCCAACCGAGGAGCGTTGTGTTCGTGGTAGGTGATAGGTGGATGTCAGAAGGATTTAAAGTTAGAAAAAGGGACGGTGAATGTTCCAGGTATTCATAGCAGGAGCGCGTAGCGCTCTTGGCAACGACATTGTGCTTTCCCCTCCAACTTCATCTCTGTTGTCAACTCTCAAGCGCCATCGTCCACGCCCACGCCTGAATTCAGCCTCCTCACACCTTTTCAACGCTCGTCCAGCACGTCAAGATATGCACGATGCATAAAATAGAAATGGACGTTTAGCCGCACTGCGGGCCGAAACGACCCCACTGATGGCTCGTCCCGGCGCTTATTGTCTCACCAGAGCAAAATGATTCGCTGAGACGCCAGCGTTAAACCCCGAGCAATATCGCAAGCGCGCTCTTATGACTAGAGGATTCAGCTGCAAGAAGTGGATTCGCGCTTGCTGTGCCGCATCAACGCCTCCAAAAGTCCTGCGCCCGCTCTTTGCGAATGAGTGCTCGTCTCACCTCCTCAGAGCCGCATTCTGTGCGAGCGTGCATCTGCAACCATGGCCAAGAACACTGGTTCACGCGAGCATCCGCTTCAACACCAGATTCTCGTATCTCCGATTGCTGAAGAGATGGACCAGTTGCCCACACCAAATACGGCAGCGAAGTCGAAAACATGGCAGACTACTGTAACACAAGTTCCAAGTTGGCCGGAAGAGGCAAAAGCCTTGAAGAAGCATACATGGCTCTCATATGTGTTTGGCTTTGGAGATCTTATTCTCTTGCTGCTACCAGTCTACTTCCTTCGTAAGAGTCAGTACACGAGCTCTATGACACGGCTAATCAGTCTTCAGTCCTTGGCATTGCCGTCCTAACTTTGAACGGCAAACCTACCAAAGACTCTGGTTTTGGTAAAGATGTTGAGTTCGCTATGAGCATAGTCAGTATTTGACCCTATGTTAAGAAGTTTTCTTACAAGACCAGGGCCCTACGATGTTCCCAATAATTTTCGCCGCCATCAGTGGACGAAGCATGAAGATGATTGCCCGCTATCTCGCAGAACGGGGCTCGAAGCTTAGCGTACGCACACCTTGTCCTTTTTCGTTGGTTCCACCCCTACGATCTCGATTGACACATGTATTAGACCTTGGAGCTGCTGATGGCCAGCCAGTCCGTCTGGGGCACGATTGAGAGTCAACTGATCATGCAGCGTCTCTCAATTGTTGGAGCAAACTTACTGTTCCTGTGGGCTTTGTCGCCACTGGGAGGTCAAGCGTCTTTGCGGTTGATGAATCGACACATGCAGGGTAGCCCATCATCCTCAAAGCTCCGATACATGACCACAGGCCCAGGCGGGACGATGTGGGGTTTATCTTCGACCTATGTCGGAAATGGCCAATATGCTGATGCTGATGCTCTCTACACAGCAGCATTGCTTGCCCCGTTGAGTACCAAGACTGGGACAAGAGACCCTTGGGGCAACGTCAAGATACCTAACCTGGAGAACCTGGATGCCAGCACATCAGATGCGCAGGGCTGGATAGAGGTGCCCTCCATCCAAGTACCAGAGACATATTCTTCACTAGTTGGACTTCCAATCGTTGGGCTGCCACTGTCTGGCAAATCCAATTTCACCATTGAGTCAACTTATCTAACTGTTCAGTGTGGTTCTTTCAGCCAGGCACCCTATCCCGGCATCAACAACTCAACAAACAGTGGAAAAACCGATTTCACGAAGTTGGACAAACTTCTTCCCTTCCCGGGTCAAGTCTGGTCAAACAAGTCACAAAACAATCCGTTCGAGCCTGTGAAAGGACGTAAAACAACCTTCTTTCTGGACACAAACCTGGGAAGTCCTTGGGACCCCCAGGAACCCGATTTTGACACGTTACTAGGTCGTCTCGATGGATTCGTCGGCCATTACAACGAGACCCGCCTCAGCGACAAAGAATCCAAGACGAAGCGCGAAATAGTCTTCACTTCGATCTACGCTACATCTCCTATTTCGTCAACATTTGGATTGAATATCGCTCGATGCACCCTCGCCCAAAACCACGTCGAGTCCATGATAGTATGCACCGGGGACCAGTGCGCTACTCAAAAGACTAGGCCTTCGACGACAGATACGCGCCCAACAGCCCTGACCCCTTTCGAGCATGGGGTAATCATGAATGGCTTTGCCGAGCAATTTCCTATCGCGGTCCAATTCAGTGCCGGTTCCAGTCCCACAGAACGATTTCTTAGCAACTCCTCGGCATTCCCATTTGTTCAGCAAGCTGGTCATCCCACACAGGATGTGGCATACTCAAATTTGTCTCTTCTGACCCCTGAAGTCTTTTCGCGGCGATTGAGCTTGTTGTTCAACACCTACTATCAGCTTACCATGCAACCGACCGGGTACTTTGGTAGTCTGTCAAGCAACCTATCTCTTTACGGACCAGACACACTACCTGTGACAGATGTCAATGTCTACCTTCCTAACAACTTCTCAGCTACGAACAATTCGTTTTTCGATTGGTATACAGAATTTGATGCCAGAGTGCAGAGCAGCGATTCTCCTTTCATCGGAGCAACGACCGAAGCGCACACTACCACGACACAAGAGATTTTCCTCTGCAACTTTGCCTGGTTTGCTCTCTTGATGGTTGCCTCTTCTGTCATTTTTATCACCGGAGTTGCTGGCTTGGTACTGAAACAAAAGACGCTCGGACCAGAGATGTTTGGGTTCGTAACGAGCATGACTTACGAGAACCCTTGGGTAAACATTCCCAAGGGAGGGACGTCGCTGGACGCAATGGAACGCGCGAGACTTCTCAAAGATATGGAGGTGCATGTTGGCGATGTCCGAGGCGACGACGATACCGGCCATATTGCTTTCGCAGCCGGCGTTCCGTTACGCAAATTAGAGCGTGGACGCCTTTATTGTTGAATGGGGCTTGAACTGAGGCTCCGAGAGTCGCATGAATGGCTGTTACTGTTACGACACTTGTAATGTCCGCCCATGGTGGCGCAGCGCACTTGAGCACCGCCACCATGAGGCTGCTACCAGGGCTAACCTGCCCGAGGACCCGCATCGACTGGACGTGTAAGACTCACAAGAACGTCTCCACTCTCGGACCTCACCGTTGCATACTGGCGATCGAAAGTCTATTGGAATACATAGTGGAAGTCACTTGGACGGCCTTCGAAATAGCGTGGTATGTCCAGAGAGGCTGTCGCAAGGAACGCATCCTGTCGTTCACGAGCCACTGTGCGACGGAAGTCAGGATCAACATCTAGTGCTGAGCTGTAGCCAGTCCTGTCAGCTGGTGAGAGAAAGATGTGACAAGACACCAAGGTGTTGCTCCAGAAGTCAAGCTTTGTGAGCAAGCGCTGTGGCTGTAGCATGGATGCAGGAAAAGACGGTCTACCAGAAAAGAGAGCGGTCGGCCAATCGGTCGGCTGGGGCAGGGATTGTTAAGGTTGACTTGCGACAGACTCCAAAACACAGGGGTGCGGATGATCTAGCGTCCAACTAAGCGACCCAGCCCGCGACCAATCACCAACCGTGTGGACTTTCGAAACGAAACCTCTCCCGAAGGCGTCTGACAACACATGGCAGTTCTCGAGCCCTCGATTTTCACGGCCTGCCCCTTTAGGCGACGACGCATAGTGTGCCTGCGTCAGCGCTGTGAGGCTACTGGCCTTTCTTTGGCTCCCAGCCTTGGTTATGCCTGGACGCTCGTTTCACTGCGTAGACGCTGCCCGCTGTGGGGCAGCCCACGTCTCTCAAGTCCATTGTTTTGCGTTCGGACTGTCATCGTCCAGACGTTCCGTTTGATTAGGGGATCGCCATTGGAGACTCCATGATGGTATGGTGACAGTAGCGGTAAAGCGGCCTAACATCTTATATAAACGTTTGCCAGAGCCTCCCTCTTGGCCTAATCACACAGTACATTCTCTCAGCAACTTCCATTCGCATTTTCTCTTTCTTGCTAGCTGGACTAGTCGTTTTTTGTTTCTACATCACAATCTTTATCTCAATATCTTGACGATATCCAGTCACATCAGCATCATCATGTCTCTCCGATCAGTCATCGTGGCAACTGCCACCCTTTGCGCGTATATCGCCGACGCTCACGTGCTCATGAAGTTTCCCGTTCCATATAGCGTGGACAAGCTCGACAACGGTCCAATCACGAAGCAGCAGTACCCTTGCAAATCTCAGAATGGCTTCACAATTTCCACCATGAACTCGATAGCAGTTGGAGAGAAGCAGACACTCAAATTGTTCGGAAGCGCAGTACACGGAGGTGGTTCTTGCCAGTTGAGCATCACGCTGGATACTGAGCCTACCCCCAACTCTGTCTTCAAGGTCATCAAGTCGATGGAGGGTGGATGCCCTGGTGTCGAGGGGGAGGCCAATGACTACGACTTCACTCTCCCTGACAGCATTCCTAACGGCAAGGCCACATTCGCATGGACCTGGAACTCCAAGATGTCCGGTGCTCCTGAGCTGTACATGAACTGCGCACCCATCGAAGTTACTGGCGGTGCTAGTGATGATTCTAAGTTCAAGGAGCTTCCCGACATGCTAGTTGCCAACCTCGACACAACCTGCAAATCCAAAACCAACTTCGCTGTTCAGTACCCCAACCCTGGCGAGGTTGTCCAGATGGGTACCACTAACGACGTGGTGCCTCCTGAAGGTAGCTGCGCCAGTGGTACCACACCTGCCGACCCTTCGTCCCCTGCCGGCTCCGGTGCTCCCGCTCCTTCTTCTGCTGCTGGCGGTCAACCTTCTGCTGCTCCCTCCGGTGGCAACAACGGCCAGTACACTCCTCCTGCTGGCTCTGGCGCTTCTTCTGCTGCTGCCACTTCTGCTGCTGCTACCTCAGCCGTTGCTGCCCCAACCTCAGCCGCTGGTGGTGCTTCCGGTGGTGCTTCTGCTGCCCCCCCTGCTGCTACATCCAAGGCTGTCGCTACTTCCGCCGCTACTTCCAAGGCTGCTGTCACTTCCGCCGCTGCTTCAAGTGGCGCTGGTGGTGCCTACCCCACTGGAGTTTCCAGCGTAGCAGCGATCGCCTCCACCCAGACCACGCTCGTCACCATCACCGGCACACCCGCAGCGCCCGTCAAGTCTACACCCGTTGCCTCGAAGCCCGCCGCCACTGTACCAGTCGGCACTGCACCAGCCGGCACCGGGTCCTCGGGCGCCGCACCTACCTCTGCCCCGGCAGCTGGCGGCGCTGGTACCTGCACCACAGACGGCGCCATCGTCTGCAACGGGTCCACGCAGTTCGGCCTCTGCAACAAGGGCAGCGTTGTCTGGCAGGCTGTTGCCGCTGGAACAACCTGCTCCAACGGCAGCATCCAGAAGCGCGGCTACAACGGGCGCGTTGTGCGCCGCAGCCGCGGTTTCGCTGGCCACGTCCACAGCTACTAAGCGGATCATTCACACTCTTCGGAGACACTTTACGATACTGATATCACTTGATATACTTCACACACTCTTTCAACACTTTTTAGACAACTGGAGAAGATCGGTCAGGCACTGAGGATTGTTGTACATTAGACTATCGCTGAGAGACGCATTTGCATAACCGGCGCTTGGGAGGATTGGCCTGTATATATCGGGACCTCATGTTGATACGAAACGAATTCTGGACATTATGAATACATACGATTACACTTTACACTGCACTTTCTTCTCGCATTGCACTTCCATCTCACATTTTCATTTCCACGTGAACATCGGAATTGACATTCCCATCGCCACTGACTGTGTTTCCCTCCTTTTTTTTACAGTACACACGGCACATCGTATCCGCAGCGCATGAAACACCTCCCGTCTCCCCCTCGCCGCCCGCCACCACGTCACCAGCACTCCCCTGCCATAACGGCGGGTCGTGCACCTGGTCTATTGAAGGGTTTTTTTATCGTAGGCTCAGCCACGGTTAGGCGGAAGGGTAATTAGAGGAGTGGTGGAGTTTATGCGTTGTGGCTGTGCGGGGCTGGACTGTAGATGACGAGTGAGTGATAAGGTGGAGTGTGTTTCGGGCATTTACAATTCGTTTCTTCAAAGTTGGACCTGGCTTTGCGATCGTCTGTCAGGTTCCATGGATGTTTGTTCATGGTTGTTGGTTGTTCAGGACTAAGATGGGTGTGTATATCGTGCCCCTTTTTCTCCCGCAACCTTCTTCAGCAGGGGTATTCCGCGGCTGTTCTCTTTGACTAGACATTACGTTTCCCACTTTCCAGATCATGTAGAGCGGTTGTTCGTCCCGCGATGACCAACCGGTGACTCCAACTCCACGGCTTGCACGCCCGCCCCTGCCTCGCCCACGGGCAACTCCACTCGCTTCTCCCCCGCACCACTCAACTCATGCATCTGCGTTACTCCCGTATCCCCCACATGCGCATACTTTGTACTTGGCGCCCGCGAATCCAGCGCGTATTCGTCTGCGGAGAGCTCAGATGGCGCGACGTATGTACCGCGGTTTCGGCGGCGGCGTAGAAAGAAGAATAGGCCTACGGCGAGGAGGGCGGCGACGGGGATGCCGACGCCGAGACCGACGCCTAGAGCTGTGGTGTTGGATTTGTTTGCTTCTGCGGGTGGGGGTGTAGATGTTGATGATGATGATGATGATGATGATGCTGAAGCTGTGGATGATGCTGAAGATGTGGGAGAGGAGCTTGCTGATGTGGATGCGCTTGGTGGTGCGGACGAGGAAGTCGACGACGAAGACGTGTGGGTTTGCGTGTATAGTTCGCCGATAATGGTGACGGTGTATACGTCAGCTGGGGACTGGGCGAAGGTGAAGATTTCGGAGGCAGAGTTGGCGGTGCAGTCGCAGTTGTCGTAGCAGCAGTATGAGTCTGTGGTTGTGGAGTTGCAGCTGTAGACTGGGACGCCGTTGTTGTCGATGTCTGTCGCCGTCAGTAGTGAAGGTGAGGGTCGAGTTCGTGGTTGATATACCTAGGCAGTGGCGCGGACAGTTGCCAGACTTCCAATTGGCGTCTGTACATGTTCCTCGGTGCAGACGCGCCTTGGTAGGGTTGTGGGGGTCGGATACGCAGAGGCCGTTCGACAGACAGGCCTGGTTGTCGTAACAGCACGCTGATACCAGGGCATTTGGATTGCAAGCCGTGTCTGAATCGACCTTGTTACCGTTTGGAAAGTAGCATTGTGCTGCGAGTACAGTGGTGGAGTACAGCAGAGCTGTCACCAGGGCACGCATATTGATGCTCGAGGGACCAAACGGTCAAACAAGCGGGACGAGAAGAATTAAGCATGGCTGTGGAGCCGAGGCGGAGAGTTCGTCTTATTAGGCAGCGCGGTGACTGGGGTCTCTCGTGCCATGCCGTTTTGATGTGGTGTAATCTCAGCGTGGTTCGCGGTCTTCACGTTCAGGCGTGCCCATAACAGCGTGCATCGCGTGCACAAGCGTGGTTATGAAGGCATTGTTTGGCTGTTGATGAGATTGGATTCCATCTCTTGCACGTGTTTCTATTTTATCTACGCGGGGGACAGTGGATGTCGAAGACAGACAAGGGTGGTCGTCCATAGTTCATGCTAGCCTAGCGTGGCGCGTGAGTACCCGCGTCATTCACAATTTCTCCACATCGATTGCACGCCATGTCCTGCACACAACACCCACCATGACTGAGCCACGGCGGTCAACGAGGGCGCGCGCCCGCGAAGAAGCTGCGCCGCCCGCGCCCGAGACGCCCAGCGAGAAGCCCGCAAAGGGCGCCAAGTCGACGCTGAAGCGCAAACGAGCCAGCGTCGCCGTCAAGGACTCAACACCAGGCACGCCCGTCGGGGAGGCCGCGCCGGGACCGAGACAGACGCTGCCGCTCAAGGTCGCCGACGGCCAGCCGCTGCCCACGCTCGCCGAGCCGCAGCCGCTCGAGCTGTCGGCGGCGGAATGGCAGAACATCCAGCAGAGCGGCGTGCTCAGCGCCTCGCTGCAGCGCTCGCGCGCCGTGTGGGTGTCGGGCGTCAACTTCCGCACCTTCCACAAGAAGCACACGATGCCCAAGAAGCTGACCGACCGGACCGAAGCGGACAAGGCCGCCCGCGCGCGCCAGAAGGAGATTGAGAAGAACTTCCCGCAGGTCGGCACCATGGACGCCCAGCTGGTCATCGAGCCGCACACGTTCCCCATCAAGCTGTATGCGCCCAAGGAGGGCACGAGAGCTGCGCCGAAGAAGATGCCGCCGCCGCAGCAGTACGGCGCCTGGCCGAACCACAGCCAGCACAGCCAGCACCCCCCGCAGTACCAGCAGTACAACCAGCCGCCATACCCACCGAAGCAGCCCCAGCCGCGACCGCCGCCGCCCAAGCCTGTCCAGCAGCCTCCACAGACACCCGGGCCAGCGTCAACACCAGCCCCCGACCCCGTCATCCACATGCTGGCCGCGCGGGCTGGCACCGATCCCGAGCTCAAGGCCGTTATGAAGATTGTGGCCGCCGGGCAGGCGAGCAAGGAGCAGCTGGAGTTCTTCCAGACGCACATCAACGAGCTGACCGAGATACTGGAGAAGCAGAAGAAGGCAAAGGCCCCGATGGCCCTGCCGCCTGCGCCTGTTCCACTGAAGCAGGCTCCTCAACAGACTGCTCGACAATCTCCAGCTCAACCTCCAAGTCAGACTCCAAGTCAGACTCCGACTCAACACACCCCCTCTCAACCTCCAGCTCAGCCTCCAGCTCAAACACCAGCTCAATCACCAGCGCCTCCGAAACAACCCTCCGCTCCAGCTCCGACTCCGTCTCCAGCTCCCCTCAAACAACAACCGACACCGACACCTCCTCCTCCACGCCCTGCACCGCAGCAACAGCAATCACTCCCACCCACACCCACACCGAAGCCGTACAGCCCAGCGCCACCTCCACCACAGCAACGGCCGCCTCAGCCACGACCCCCTCCGAACGCGTATCCTGTGAAGCACTACAACCAGCCGCCCTACTACCAACAACCCCCACCTCACTACGCTGCCCAGCAACCCCCACGGATCACATATCGGCCCCTTACATTCGAGTTTGTGGAAGGGAATGGCGACCGCTTCTACTTTCCGTCATACAGCTTCATGGAGTGGCTGCCGAACGGCTCAGGCGCAAAGTTCAGCTTCCTCGTAACCAAGCTGAAGCCAAAGCCGGAAGAAACCAAACCTCCAGAAACACCAGCAACACCGGCAACACCAGCGCCACCGCAAACTCCCACTCCTGCCGGCGCGCCCACTACGACGCCCATCACAAACCCACCGTTCCCACCAACACCGGCCGGCCCGACCGCAACACCTACGCCCGCCCCCACTCCGTCCTACGTCGCCCCTCCACGCATTGAAGACTTTGACGAGCGAAACGATCTGAAGGACGTCGACTTCTACCAGCCCGTCACCGTACTCGTCCTCACCGACGAGCACGAGGTCAAGAACGCTCTCCCACGCGCCATACGTCCGCCGAGCGTGGTCGAGAAGTACATGGAAGAGGTGTTTGACACATGTAAGCGCGCGGAAGAGACGTACCTCGCATTTAGGCTGCCCAAGGAAGGAGTCATGGATGTTGATGCAGCGAGAAGCGGTGATGTGACGCCGAATGTGTCGACGCCGATCGCCGACGTGACGATGGGTGGTATGGGGACATTGGGAGAGAAGAGGAAGAGCATTGCTGGGCGATCGAGAAAGAGTGTTGCAGCATAAACATGGTAGAAATCCAAGTATAACGACCAGAAATACGATACCCTGCGAATACCGCATATCATACAGTGGACACTGTCCATCCCAATACATCACTCCCATCATCGCATACCGCGCCTATAACTTTTGCATCTAGCAGATACCAGTCCACGCCTGCCAACCACATCAATCCCCAATGCGCTAACTCAGCCTCTCCCGCGCTCACATGCCCTGTCTCTGCATATGCACCGTATACGACCACTCCTGCATATCAGGCATCCCAATCCCAACCTCTTGCCCCTCTATCCTCAGCTCTCCCTTGACATCAACATCAACGTCAACATCAACATCCACCTCGCCCACACTCCAATTACCCCGAATAAATCTCGACAAATAGTATTCAAGCCATGCCCTCCAAACAACGCCAAACAGCAGACAAACTCGTCGCAGCGTACAACGCAATGGACATTGATACCATCATTGCCCTGCGCACGCCAGACTGCCGGCGCGTGTTTCTACCGGAGAGTATGGGGCTGAAGGAGCAAGGGAACGAGGAGTTTCGAGTGCGTCTTCACTTCCTCCCTCCTTCTCCGTTCTAAAATGAAAAACTAATGTCTTAATTTTGTGTTGAAAAGACTAGTCTAAGTACCCTCTCGTCAATCTTCTCCTCCTTCGCTATCACGCCGACTGCCATTATTGAAGGCATCGACGATGCTGGCGTGAAGACGATAGTCATGTATGTTACTGCGCTGGGCGAGAGTCCCATCGGTCCCTATCGGAATCAGTATGTTTGGCGGATAGGGTTTGAAGAAAGCGGGGAGAGGATGTGCGAGTGGAGTGAGTTTGTGGATGTGGGTGTTGCGAGGGACTTTGGGCCGAGGTTGAGAGAGGAGATGGGGCGGAGGAGGGAAAATGCTGAGAAGGAGAAGGCGAAGGAGGGGGAGGGGAAGTAGGATTTATTAGTCTAGATATCTGATAAGGAGGGTGCTTTGTTGGTGTGGGAAGTGGAGTTTGGAAGCTGGGTAATCGAGATTACTTTGTCGATGTCGTGTCTGTTCCCTTTCCACCGTTATTTCCTTTCCCACCCTCGTTACCCTTGCCTTCATCGCTCTTCCCGTCCTTCTTAAAACCAAAAAACTGCATGCTCCTGCGCTTTGTCTTGTCGATCTTCTCCTTCATCAAATCCTGCCATCGCATCTTCTCCTCCTCGGATCCAGCAGGGTGCTCGTCAGGGCGTTCAGGGTCATGTTCAGGGTCAGGGTCAGGCTCGTTGAAGACATCCGGTCTATTTGGCGGTGCGCCCGCGACCCGGGGCTCTGGCTTCTTGGGTGGTAGTTTCTTGGGGTCGGACATTGTCGCCGTAGAAATTGAGTGAGGAGTGTGGTAGAGTGAAGACAAGACAGACACGAGATGAAGGCGACTCATATTGCAAGGCCGTTTGCCTCAAAGTCACCACGGGTACAAACGCGCGATCAGGCATGATATGCATCACCTGGCCATACCACAGCTTAGTCGCAATCACTCCGTGTAGTCCAGCAAGCCCTGCGCATTCTCCTCCGCAACAAGTCCCTCCTCCACCATCTGCCCCAGCACAGCCGCAACGTCGGCACTCCGCCCCTTCCAGCTCACTTTCCGCTCGTTCGACCCGCTAGATACCTCCTTCAGGATCTCGGCCACAATCGCTTTGGCGTCGGCTGTAGCGCGTGTCTGCGCCGCCCCAGCGTTCTGAGCGTAACTCCTCGCGCCGCGGTAGAAAACGCCCGCGTTTGCCACGACTACGGCTTTGCTGTTTGCCCAGGCTGGTTTCGCGGCAGGCGTGATCGCAATGCGGAAGCGGAAGAGCTCTGTGTCGCCGCGGGCGAGGAAGATGTCTGCGAGACGCGAGGCAGCGAGCATGGAGGAGAACGGCGCGGACGAGAGTTCGGTAAGTGTCTTCTGGGCTTGTGAGAGCGCGGTCCATTGGATTTCGAGGTCTGAAGTGAATGTCGGCGATGACGCGGTGTACTGCAGACTGTCTGCTATCGAGGACGCCAGGTCGATGAGCGCGTCTGCGTATGACGACCGGATGTTGACGTACGCAAGGCCTGGGTTGTCGGTGCCGTGAGATTCCTTGATCAAGATTGCAAACGTCTGCTCGACTTGCTGTGCGTACTGGCTTGATGTGCTTCTGCCGCTGCGGTACATGGCTTCTGCAATGCTGGCTTGGAAGTTCGCCGCCGCAAGCACCGCGTCTTCCTTGGGTGTCGTCGAGTCCTCTTCTGTGGTAGACTGCCCTATGGATAGTGTTGGTCCTGATTCTGGCTCATCGTCCGAGTCTAATTCTGGCGACGCATCGAGGATGCTAATCAGAGCGGGAATGGTCTCGGTGGCGGTTAGCAGGCCGTCTTGCGCCTTCTTTTCTATACTCGGCAGATCCTCTGGGGTGTAAAGTCCAAGCAGAGTGATGAGAGCGCCCAACTGCGCAGTGCATGTCTCGAGGATGGTCAACGGAGTCACAGGCTCTTCCACTGTAGCCCAGTCTCCCGGTCCCTCTGATGACGAGGCATCGTCCTCATCTTTCGACTCAGCAGGCTCTGGTCGATCACCTTCCCAGGCCTCCTGATACTCTCCCGACGCCTGGGCTTTGGCAATCTCCGCTTGCATGTGCTCATACTCTTGTTGCTGCTTCTGCAGGCATCCAGTGAAGATGTCAACGGCTTCTTCCAGTAGCGTCCTAGCGGGAGTGCTCGCGGCCTCTTGCGTCCCATCTTCCAGTCCTGCTTCTGCTAAAGAGGTGAGAACTTGTGCAGTGTTGAATAAGATGTCCGTGTTAGTAGGGTTGAGCGAGATAGCATGGCGATGCGAGTTAAGTGTCTCTTCCAGCAATGCTGTCCTGCTTCCTAGATGTGGCAGTATCCGTTCATCTTCTGTAAGACTGTACTCCAGGTTTGCCCTGTATTCGATTAGCTACTTCAATTCGGTATAATTTGTGACTACTGACTTGTTGTACGCAAGGTCGAAAGACTGCGGATGCTTCTTCAGGCCTTCATTGTAGGTGTCGATGGCACGATTGAAGAAACGCGTCGCTTTTGCTGCATCACCAGCTCTCCACTTGCCTGCAGCTTGCTCATGCTCGTCTGCCACTTCTAGGAAGTCGTTCTCAGTCTGTGGCTCGGGCGCCTTGAGCTTGCCTTTGGGCTTGCCCGGCTTTAGAAAGTCCTTCCTCTTGGGGCCCATCGCAAGTGTGATTCAGACTAGATTAAACAAGCAGCTACAGATTGAAGATGCAAGACTTTGCTTGTATAGTTGCGTATGTTTTGGTTTAGCACCTGGTATATACAATGTATGTTCAACGACCGTCCAGAACTTTTTGAGCCGTGACGTAGCCCCACTTCCCCGCCCCACCCCTCCTCTCCCTGCAGCCAACCCTCACTTCTTCACTTTAAACTCATCCCAAAGCACCTTCTTGTCAATCAAATACCCTTCCGCATCAAACAGCACCCCCTCTTCTTCGAGAAGTTTCCGCTTCGACTCCTGATTTTGCCCGCTCGGCACCTTATCCCAATCGCCCTTGAAGCCGCCTATAAACTATTCCGCATCAGCACCATCCCGCCGCAACAAGAAAGTATTAACGGGTTGAAACTCACCCCAGTGCTAGCAATACACCTATGACATGGAATATCCGGTGCAAACGGATTATTCCTCAGCGCGCCGCCGACGGCGCGTGGCGAGCTGTCTAGCGCCTTGGACATGGCTGCGTATGTAGTGATGCGACCCTTGGGAATCTGCTGCAGGAGCGCGTAGACACGCTCCTGGTATTCTGTGACTTTTTGTGCCTTGGACATTGTGTTGTGGAGACTGTGAGTGAGAACTCTGTGAAGGAGCATTCGTGAATTCGCAGTGCGGAGAGGCGCGCTTTAACGTGTCGAGCTAACGCGCGGTCACGGGGTGTGCTTTGGAATTGACCTCTCGGCAACGATGGGTGATGATGCGTGAGTCACGACTGACGTTGCTGTGAGATGCTACGCATTTATAATAGGCATTGAAGTGAGTCAGATATTGTATGCTGAGAAACTCTCCCTTGGTTTTAATGAACGGAATCGTGCTGCTGTATGTCCGCTTTTGACAGATGCTAGATACAGTGGAAGGATAGCCATTCATACGATCATGTATCAGCAGCTAGCTCACGGCACGCCCATTTTTAACAGTCTTATTCTAGGTTTTACTAAGTATACTAATTATATTAAAGAAATGTCAATTAACTTTGACTTTTCTTATATATATTGTTAGATGAGCTTACGTACCTCTATATTACGTTATTTGATCAAACATGTAAGGTGCAAAAAGTGGGAAAAAGGCTGCCGCGCAACTTCGAGTGAGGAGAGCTGTTGACAAGGCCGAAGCAGAGTATTTAATATAGGTGTCAATCAGAAAAAGAGAAACACAGCTAGCGCAAACATAGCATCCGGTCGTAAAAATGAAGCATCCAATATTGGGCATGATCCAATGCATCCTCGCCTGGCCCGACCATCCCCACCAGATCAGACCAATAGGAGCGAGAAGTGTACCTACGATCATGGCCGGTACGCGAAACTCGGGTTTCCCTATACCACCATTACGAGCTTTGAGGTTAGCATAGATCCAGTCGTTGAGGTGCCCGGCGACATTGACACCAACAACGTATCCTATTGCAACTGAAATGTAATTCAGACTCCCAATTCGAATGCTTTGGTGATAATTTTCGTCCCACATGCGAGGATACATGTAGAGGAATAGGAACATGATTCCGTACAACAGGCCCATGTAGGTTGCGAGAAGTTGGCCTATGGATTGGGTCGCAAGCATTCGGAACGGTCTTTGGAGATTGGCTCTCATCAGATCCAGGAAAGCGCTGCTCTGTTCGGGATCCACGGGCTGCTGCTGCTGGGACTTTTTAGCGAAAGTCCGACGTAGCTTTGGCTCGTACGTCTCTTTGAAAATGGGCAATGCTACGACCATGCCCACTCCTGCGGCTATTGATGTTGTCTAGAATACCCACTTCCAACTCGCGCCTTCAGAAATGAATGCTCCAAAGATGGGGCCCAAAGCAGGGCCAAGAAGCGGCGCTGCCATGTAGACTGCAAATGCTTTCCCCCTCTCTTCAGCCCACCAAAGGCCACTCAGGAGACCACCAGCAATGGCATCTGCGACGCAAGCTCCAAAGCCAGATAAAAGCCGGAAGCCCAGGAACGATTTGAGGTTGGGTGCTGCTCCGCAGCCCGTATTCCAGATGAGGAATACCGCACTGCCGCTCAACAAGATGGGTTTGCGGCCGTATATTTCGGATAGAGGTGCCAGGAAAAGTGGTCCAACCCCAATTCGTACAAGAACAAGAGAATTGCATAGAATCCACTCATAGGGTCTTGTTATGTTCAAGTCTCTCGATACCTGTTTTTCCACTGGGACGAGCATTGTCTCGGTCAATGCTTGGAGGAACAAGAAAGCCGAAGGTATCAGCGTTGCTATCCATTTTCGGGGCCGTGGCCAAACTCGGGCACTTTTGACGTCGACTGACAAGCCCTTGAACTGTTAGCATTCAAATAATGGACTGGCATTCGTTCAGACGCACTTGCCCATTTCGAGAGACTTGGGCTGTCTGATCAACTTGGTGGACTGAAGATCTGTCTGGCTCAGGGCCCCTTTCTGAACCCGCGGACTGTGCCATTGACATTGCCACGGACATGAAGCCGCCATCTGCCGAAGGGCCCATATTTACAATGCCTTTCATCGTGACTGATTGCTATAGAGGAGAGAGGGAATTGAGCCAAATTTGTGATTTACTTTGGTCAAACGGCTCTCAGGTGACACGAGCATCTAGCTGCTGTGGGGCATGACACATACTGGACATCAATGGATGTCTTTATCCGTTAATGTTGTTTGTTCTTAGTCGGCTAGCCAGCATGGTAGCCGTGCTTTACCCACTTCGCCATACCCGTCGTGCCTTGCATTGCCTTGCATTGCCTGGCCGTACCGCCAGTACGGATAAATTGGAAGCTTAGAGCTAAACCATTGAACCCAGCTGCCGACGTAACTGATATATAATGTGCTTTGCCAGAGAATTATTATGAAGCTAATGATCAATTGGGCAAACCCTTAGGGTAACAAGACCAACAGAAGTATTGCAAATGCAAGAAATATGGTAGCCTGTTGGCTAACATGCATCTTGGTGTCCAATGTTTACAGGGTTTAATTAGTGGGGTTTGCGGCGTAGTTGAGGCTGTGGGAAAGGAAAGCTGCGTTAAGTAGTGGTTGCACCGGGTCGGGGAGAACCACTTTCTGCTGCTCAGAGAGGAAATAAGGCACAATTATGTTGGTTCATGTTGGGCCACGGCAAGTTTAGGCACGAATGAGGAACAATCACGACAACTCGCGGCGAGCTTGGGCTTGCTCAGCAACAGCTCACGTTGCTTACTCAATAGTACCCATGTCACACCAAGATCAAATCCGGAAATGGGATTGGAGAGTAGATTTCACTTCATAGGTAGCCGCTACTGTGATAGATATCGAAGTGAGTCAGACTTAGTCTGCTGAGAAACCCTCCCTTGATTTCAATGAGCAAGAAGTCTGAAGATCGAAGCCAATGACATCGATTCAAAGATGAGAGTACAAACGCCTTTCGACCAAGAAAAGACGTTTTTATATACTTCGCTCTCTCTGCTCTCAAGTTGACCTCAGCTCAGGAGGCCAAAAGCACAAGCCCCCACAATCCGCTCCTCCATTCTTAGGATCACATCCATCCGTTGGGTTATCTGCGCAAACCTGCCCCTCTTCCGGACATTTGAACCCAGCAAAGCCGCCGCACAACTCATCCTTCACGCAAATACCTGGCGCGTCGCATGCCATTCCACAGCCTTCTCTGTAGGGGTCATCGACACAAATGTATCCAGTAGGGCAGTTATTTGAATCCACTCGGAAGCCGCCGCAGCTCTGAACTTGGTGCTTCCCGCCGATGGGCGATGGGGTGGGCTTTCTAGGCGGGCTGCAGGACTGGGAAAGTTAATCGAACGATTCGAGGATGGGTCAAGTTGTGGCTAGAAACAATGACGCGTAGGGATAAGGGAGAGATAGAACTTACTCCATAAGCTGGCTTCAAACCGCCACATTTCTTCCAACATGCATACTTGTTTGCTTTGTCACAGATGCAGCCTGCTGGGAACGATTTAACACAGGGGCGGTCATCGCACTTGCACGGGTTCGGGAAATTCGGGCGAGGGAGCCCAAAAAGCACCGGAGCGTCGGAGGGGAAAGGCTGGGTGAGCTTTTTGGGGGTCTCTTGCGGCTCAGGTGCAGCAACGCGTTTTACAGGACCGTCGATTTGAATACCACCAAACGAATGGGCTGGAGGACAGGTGTTGACACCTGGAGATTTGCCGCCGCACTTCGCCCAGCAGGCCTGCGCGATGCCATATGCACAATGGCATGAGGCCGGGTAGCTTTGGATGCACATCATCTCTTCGCATACGCATCCTGGAATGAGAGGCTTGTCCGGTAGTTCGACGGCCGGGGGAGGAACTGGTACGGGCAAAGCTGGTGTTGGGAAGCCTAGGATGGGAAGAGTAGGAACCGCCGGAGGGTCAGACAAGGTTGAGGTTTGTCGCGGCTGAGTGCATACCTATGACGGGGTCAGTGACTGCTCCCATTTTCACATCATGGAGCCTACTTGAAACTTCTTCGGCGTGTACTTTGGACATCGTTGCTTGCATCTCAGCTCAGCAAGGTTGGTACATCTACAGCCTTCCTGCCAACAAAATTAGTACTAGTGGAAGTCTCCATCAAAGGGGGACTCACAAAGGTGTCACTGGCAGGGCACTTGACCAGAGGACACTGACAGTCGTCCTCTACCAGCGATTGAGCGATGACTAGCGAGCCCAACAGAGGCAGGGCAAGGTAGAGGAGCTTCATTGTCGATAGGGTGTGAAGGTTAAAGGTGGGAGATGATGAACGGATATATAGTCTGCCACGTGTGGAGATATGATCCCACGCAGCTTGCGGTTGTAATTCAGAGCTGCAAAGAGGTCTTCTTATGTTGGGCTGCCCCAAGCCACGCGTTGCCTTGACATCACAGTCAAGCAATTCACACGTTCTTGTCTGCGTCGCCAAGGTGCTTCATTGTAGCTCGAATTATGTTCTGCAAGCCAAAAGGTAGTTTTACCAAGCCAATTGATATCCCACAGCGGAGCGCATTAACCCTCGGTTTTCCGTACCCGGTAAATGCGGAGATCGCATTCCACAGCCCAGAAAATACGACGGGCAGATGACTTGTTTGTGGTACAGACGGGCGCGAGAAATGTGTGAGTTTGGTTGTCAAGGGAGATGAGGTCGGCTGGGAAGCTAAGAATAGCTGAAGTAAGCTTTCTTGAAGTACCCGCCTAGGACCTGCTTTGCGGGGTACTGCACGCTCAGTCCATCCGGAACTAGAATCCGATCCTCGTTTCTGGAACTGTACCTCGAGTTTGTGACCGAGTGCATGGATCGCAGCAGCCCGTCGTGGGCGGCTGAGAAGTAAAACGCCATTCCACTTCACCCAGATCGTGCGTAAATTGATTGACTGTTAATGGACACAAAGGGCCGACTCAGATGAGAAACAATCATTATCGGTGCTGACTGTGCCTTGCAGCGATGCGTAGGCGTGGTGATCAGTCGCATGGTCAAGGGGGAATGCGCTGAAAGCTGACCCGAACCCACGTTGCTGAGGAATGCCATCACTAGCGCAACCCAGCACCTGTCCAATTAGCGACTTCCAAATGCAGCTGCCAGCAACCAAGTACAAAGAGACAAGTGACTGAAAACTGGAACAGGTCTTTAATGATTAAAATTGAGATGATTCAGGTCTCGTGAACGCCGTATGTATGCCGCTCAGCAAATGCAACGCCGATATTCCTAGCCGGGGTATGTAACGTTCCAATGCGATCAAAGTGTCGTTCAAGCGTAAGTGGTGTGACGTCGATCATCGATCTCGGTCGACATCTTCCGGTGGAGGGCGTCGTTGTAGGCCAGCAGTGTTTCTAACCGCATCAAAGCCTCGCCAAATGACTGTGGAAACAGTGGAGCTCAAGTCGCGTACTGACGTACTTAACTCGGTGCTTCCGGGTATATCTTGCGCATTTGGCTGGCGCTCTCCACTAGACCAGTTCGCTTCCACATCATCGTCAGACTCGGTGCGATAGCTGCTGGGCGCAGAAGCGGATATGGGCAAAGGTCGAGAGGCTGAGGGGGAGTCGTTGCGAGTCTCGGCGGCTTGAATTTGCAGTGCATCCACGATGTGTTCATCGTCAGCGAGCCGAGGAGTTGGGGCTGATGGGCTCGGACTGTCCAGGTAGGCTTGTGATAAGGACCGTACAACGTCGCCTTTACAGATAGGGCATGTTCGCCTGCGCGTCACAAGCCAAGGCGTACTACATTTGGTCAGCATAATGTCGGCGCGGGAAGGGTGGATACTCACATGCAATCAGCATGGAATTCATGACCACATGGTAGACTCATGACCTGGCTGACACCATCCACATACTCCTCGAGACAGACGACACACTCCTTTTGTCGGCCGCCATATCGGCGTCTCCATTCGGCTAGACCGGTTTCGCGTTTCTCCTCTTCCCGGTCACGGCTTGAGCGTTGAACAGAGGACGACGTCGCAGGCACTTCAGGCTCGTCTCGCGACATCGAACGAGATGGCGACGGCATGGGTTGAGAGGAAGACCGTTGTAGTAGAGGGGTGGTGGGAGTCGCTGCTTCAGACGTAGACGATTGGGACGACGATGAGTCGCTTATGGTGTGGTAGGTCCGAACAGGAAGGCGCTCAACGACTGACTTGGGCGCTCTCCAGCGTCGGCGCCTTATACGAGATCGAAGTAGCAGCAGAGCATATACCACGGAAAGAGTTACAAGTGGACTGACAACAAGAACAAGGAGAGTGTCGAAGAAGGGGCTGGAGGACACATTGGTGGGAGTGAGTGTCACCCACAGGCCTTCGTGTGGTTGCGTGTCGCCAGGATTGGTGTCAAGCTTTTGACCAGTAGCGCTGGAGATGGATGTGACACTCCTCCGGCTTGTTCCAAGCCAGGAGCGCCAATGCATCTTGTGTTCGCTGTTCGGCGCAGTGTACTTAGACTCAGCTTTGTAACCATTGCTGCTTATCGCGGACGAGGATGATGTCGGGGTGGACGTCAAAGATGCGGCAAGGGTCGTTGTGGGCAGATTGCGAAACTTGGGGTCTCGCCAATCATCCTCGCCAATCCTGAAGGTGTCTGTCGGCTGCTCTTTCGCACTGACGAGTCCGAGTGTGGATAGTAGTGAATGCAGCCAACCTTTGCCAGGAGAGTCTTCCTCAATAGGCCCAAGAGGGCCATCCTGACTGCCAGCGGATGAAGTTGACTCAAATCGAGTCGTTGTACCAGTCGATGTGGGCTTGTTCTGTTGACCAAGCCGGTTGTCAGAAGGGAGAACGCCCGATAGTGTCTTTCCGGATGGTAAGAGAGACGAGAGTAGGTGGGCGGTAGTATGCGAAGTGAACAGGGACGGGATGGTGACGTTGGATGTGTCGCCCCTAGCATACATCCGTATCAGACCTCCACCGCGCACATCGTCGCCCACGATGACAGCGACACCGCCACGTCTTTGTGCCCACTCCACCTTGGCCAAGAAGCCACAACCTCCTCGTTTGAGCAGTACCACCTTTCCTGCAATCTCGGCGCTTTCTTGGAGTGACTGGATATCGGCGTGGTCGGAAGAGTGCCGTGTGCTCTGGTCGAAAGGCTGGTGGAGGTGGTCGTCGGTGCCATCGTCTGTAGACAGTGCTTCTGTCTCCTCTTCCACGACAGCGCTCCTGGGCTTGTCCTTCTTTTCAGCTAGCGGTCCCGTCCTCCTGCTTTTAACGTTAGACGTTGGCTTTGGAGCACGTGCGAGGCCCTCGCTGCCCCCATCCCATCCGGGTATGTCGCTGCAGCCCAGCTCGCCTTTGCTCAGGGCGTCGTCGCCAAAGCCACTGCCAATCCAGAGTGGACCGCTTAGTCCATCGCTTGGCAATGCTGGCCCAAACGCCGCAGGCCGGGCGAGGAAGAAGGTCGAGTTGTCGTCTGTGAGGCTTATGATGGCGGACGGAGGGAAGAGCGAGCCTGGCGACGTGAAGGAGAAGAGGGCGTTGACGCTGGACTGTTTCTGCGCATGTGACGCTCCCTCGAGCTTTTGATCGTTCTGCGCGCCCAGGCTAACATAGAGGAGGAGCGTGACGGCGAGCAAGCTCGTGGTCAGCGACAGGAGGAGTCGCAGCAGGCGGGGCATGCTGGCGATGTACGGCGGGCTATTGTGGAAGGGAAGGGGAGGGTTCTGGACGAGAGCAGCAAGGTATGCTGGGCTCTGTGTTGGTTCACGGCATCCGGTGTTGTCTGCAAAGGCGCGCCGTGAGTGGATGCAGCGGCTCGTGATAGTGGTCAATGACGATGACGAGGCTTGGGCACGCGGGGAAGCACGGATTCGCTGGGACAGGTGAGATGGGGTGACTGCACAGCAACGCAACAACAAAAAATGGCCAACACGCGTAGAGGAACCAAGGTGGACAACAGGAATATTGCTATGCAAGGACGTGCGTGAAGGGAAAGAGACTAGAAGGTAGCAGCCAAGCAAACAACCGCCTGTCGTGCCCGCTTCGCCGCGCTCGTGAGGCGGGCCGGCGCTGGGGCCAAGCGAGACTCCTCATTCAGGGCAGCATGCTTCCGGCATGTTACTCGCTCCACTTCACACCAGCACCCCGCAGCATGCTTGGGGTTAACGTATAGATTGCGACTGAAACACAGGCTCGGTACATACCGCTGTTATGGCCGAACGCAGGCTGCGGTCTCGTACCATGTCACTGACAACAGGCTGTTCCTGCCCAATACACCTCCAGGACCAGTGCACTGGCGAGACATCATACGAGCCACTACTCATGTCGCAGCTATTCCCTGCACCGTTGTCACTTCTGCAGATCTCGATAGTACCTTCATGCAATTCTCTGGAAAGCAGCAAGTTCGAAGACGGCCTTCCTATGAACAGACCTTGCCCGTGGGTTGCCAGCTGCTGTAGCTTCCATATACGTGTTTGTGACTTCCACATATTGCGTTCTTGACCACGACAGTGCCGTTAACGGCGTGGCTTCTTCTCTCCTTCTTGTATCTTCACCACTCCACATCTCGATCCATCTCGATTCATCTCCTACAAATTCTTTCAGCACCCTGTCCAGCATCATACCCTTATCCTAGTCTTACCACACCTCGACTTTTGCCCAAGCCTACCTGTAGCATCACTTGTCTCACCTCAAGAGTGTCTACTGTTGCATACGCTTTCAGCAACACTTCCACACCACCTATTAGTATCCACGGAGCGAGCCGCAGTTATGAACAGCACACGCCGGTACCTAGCCATCGGCAGACAGCTTCAAGGTCTTGCCAGGAATGAAGCCAACGTATACTGAGGATCCGAGCCGTCCTGGTGAGAGGCGGGCACTCGCATGGCTTCCAAACAGAACACGCCATCTCCTCATTGCCTTCTTGGGCGAACTAATTGGCACATTTCTGTTCCTGTTCTTTGCCTTCGCAGCAACACAAACCGCCAACAATCTTCTTGGTAATCGGGCCATGAACATTCAGACCCTGATGTACATTTCACTGGCCTTTGGATTCTCCCTCGCGGTCAATGTCTGGGTGTTCTTCCGTGTCAGTGGAGGTCTCTTCAACCCTGCCGTAAGTCATCAACCCACACCTCTCCTTGTGTTCGACCAGTGATCGCTATACGCTTTCTAGATTCTTGTCAACAAGACTAATTCGTCACTGAAGGTTACCGTTGCGATGGCGCTCATCGGCGCTGTCCCTTGGCTCAAGGCTGCACTGCTCATTCTTGCTCAGTTGTTGGGTGCCATGGCCGCCGCTGGCCTTGTGTCAGCGACCTTTCCAGGGCCACTCACTGTTCGCACACGCCTTGGTGCTGGGACATCAATTACTCGTGGTGTATTCATCGAAATGTTCCTGACTGCTATGCTGATCTTCTGTATCTTCATGTTGGCAGCCGAGAAACACAGGTCAACGTTCATCGCCCCTATTGGTATTGGCCTGGCTTTATTCATTGCTCTGTTGGCTGGTAAGTAGACCCGATCAGAGCCTTTTGCCTCCTAAAGCTAAAAGAGATAGGTGCTCTTTACACTGGAGGGTCACTCAACCCAGCACGTTCGTTCGGTCCTGATGTTGTAGCCAAACGCTTCGACGGTTATCATTGGATCTACTGGGTAGGACCACTTCTCGGCGCTCTTCTCGCCGTGCTGCTATACCGTCTTCTCAAAGTACTTGAGTACGAGACTGCCAACCCCGGCGCTGACGGCGATGGTCGCCACGAAGATCAGTACGAGCTGAGAGGGACTTCAGGCCACCACGAGGAACGTGATACGAGTACGTCAGACCGCCACCTCACGTACAGACCAGCGCACTGATAACATAGCCCGCGGCCATGGCGCTACTGATGGCGCTATTGATGGCATCTCCGATGAGGTAGACTTTGCAGCTCGAATTCGTACAGCAAGGCACGGACCCCACCACAACGCTGCTCTCCACAACCAGACTGAACCTACTGCGATGCCAAACCTTAAGCCTGTCTTCCACCCGGGTCATGATGGCCATCAATCCCAGGTCGGCTCTGATCGCGGCTATCGCAACGGCCCTAGCGTTGAGTCTGGCTCATCGTAGTCTGGCAGTACCAACTCTTTTTCCTCCTCAGTCACGTTCACATCCGCTTCGTCATCCACTCTACGATCTGAAAAAGAAGAGGAAGATGGACAGCCGTCAAAGAAGCGCGGGCCCCTTGATGGCCACATATATTACCCGTGTTGTTGGCTCCCTGGCTTCGTTTTGAGAGCCATTTTCTGTCCCGGCTAGCGTTGTCAAGGACTGGGATGTGGGGTCTGCACGCAACATCGGTGGTGAGTTGATCATACAGAAGTTTGTGCTGAAGTGGGCTTTCTATACCACGAAGCAATACCTCAGGGATTCATTACTTTCATTGACTTTGCTCCTATAACTTTTCACACGTGACACTCCATTTCAAAATTACATACACTGTCATTGAGGTTGATGGCTTAGTTGCCCACAATAACGACCAGCAAGTCAGTCCAGCGGGCAATCGGTAATTCAGCCATCTTTTACGCCCGCCTTGCCTCTCAAGTACCTCTCCCCAGTTGGAGATTAGCTTCACTGGGTACGAATGTGCGGTTACCATCGTAGTCTGAACCCAGATGCAAGCGCGTCCATGCAGCGTCCGCCCCCCACATGTGACAGGAGTTACGGCAGCTCGGAAACGGCGTCGGACCAATCGAGACTGAGTAATCTGACATCGCTGCTGTATTGACTGGAGTATTGTTTGTAATGTCGTTGGTAGACTCACGGGATTCTGGCGGCGGTGCTGAATTGACTGGGTTTTCTTGCGAATGAGAGCTGTCTCTCGATGGTGGTGAAGTTATTCTGGCGCTTGGGTGGCGGGAGGGGTCATCGATGTCATCGAGATATTGGTGGTATAGGCCAGTGACTCGCAGTGCGTGTCGTGGTGGTGCGGTTAGAGGAGGAGAGGCACGAGAAGCGGTGGTTCTGTCTTGGAAACGCGAGGTAGAGGGTTGCAGCGCAGGGGGTGAGTGGCCATGAAGTGTGGGTGATGCTGTGGCAAACGGGATTGCGACGGTATTAGGGTGTGTTGCGGCGTGGGTGGTCGCTTTGGGTGTAGTGGGTCCAGCGCTTTCGCGCCGTGCATCAGTGTTCTTCGGCTTCTTGTGGTAGAGTATTACTAGCATTAGTAGGGTGAGGCAGGCTAGTGTCGCGCTGATGGCGATGGGGATAGCTTGGCTGCTGAGAGTATATTTCGATTTCAAAAGGGCTGCTGGAGATGCCAGCCAGATGACTGGCAGGTCGTTGTTGCTTGAGAGTTGCGAGGTCATGGAGTTTTTCGACCGTGGTATAACAGTTGTTGACTTGAAAACGCATGGCGGGAGTTTCACAGCGAGTGGTAAGATGTGGTACTTGTTTATGGTCTAATAGTAACAGTGAATGCAAGGCGTTTACACTCTTCATGGATCAACGCCCTTACGTGCTCGCCTCCGGGCTTCTGCAGCGTCAAATGTCCGTCCTGAAGACTCTCCAGAGTTACCATCCGCATCTGAATCTTGCTTGCTATGCCTGAGCTCGTCCATCGAGATCGGTGGCGGTGCCCTTCTCTTCGCAGGATCAGGGTTGCTCATTTTCCGCATCTCCATCTGTAGTCGAGCAGACAGTCTTCGAAGAAGCCATTGCGCTTCGCTCGCATTACCCATCAGCGGACTGCGGATACCCAGCCAACTCCATGCTTGCTCATCGCCATCGTCTGCGGTGCCGAGATCAGGTGTTGAGCTGTTGTCGTGCTTATGGTGAATCTGAGCTCGGCGATGAACAGAACGGTCATTCTCATCTTGACCAAGTAGTCGAAGGTAGTATGCCCACTCGGAGTAGCTGTACTGCCGTGGTGGAGATGCATCGACATCCTTCATCAACTGTCGAATCTCCTTGGAGAGGACAAAATGGTAGAAGTGCACGTCTCGCATCAGCTTATCGCCGTGTTCACCGGCTTCTTCAGCCAGGTCAAGTTCTTCTTCCTCCATGTGACATCGTAGCCTGTCCATCATGTGCCTCACAGAGGCGCCTGGGTCAGCCTGTTGAGAGTCTTCGCTGTACACCTTCCTCATCCGCTTTGCACCAATCCTTAATGTAGACATGAGACCTTCCTCGTCTGGCAGGAGGGTCAGAGAACCGAGCCATATCGTAAAGTCTTTGAACTCCTTAATGATCGTGTCGCCCATGTTGCTGATGAGAATGGTGAGCGTGGGTACGGCCAGCAGACTCCAGAACACGAAGAATGACTTTCCGGCATTTGACTGCGGGACGAGATCACCGTATCCAATTGTCAGTAGCGAAGTGTACGCAAAGTACAGACCCGAGAAGTAGGTCCAGCCTTGCGGCTTCTCAGCGAACATGAAGACTAGAGCCCCGAGAAACCACAATAGCATCGCCGCTATTGATGAGATAGCAAGTGATGTGTACCGACGGTTCCTTTCTGAGAGCTCTTGTATCCTTCGCATGACACGAAACTCCTGTTCTCTCTTTTGAGTCTCAGATAGCCCCTTCTGAAAGTACTCCATCTTTGAGAACCAGCCCAGTGTGATGGTCCTTGTTTTGTCGTTGTATGAAGCGAGGACTCTCTCCCTCTTTATCTCTGTGAATCGCGCAGCCATCTTCTGCTTCCCGTGCTCGAGGATGAGCGATCTGATAGAGCCAATGACCAAACCAACTGTGACCAGCCCGCCAATAGCATAAGGGAATAACAGCGAGCGGGCGGTGTGGGTTGTGGGAACGAATTCGCCCCCGATACCAACAGTGAGCAGAGTGAAGTCTGCATAAAATACTCCATCAAGGAAATTCCAGCCTTCAACTTCTGCAAAGATCAATGCGCCCAAAAGGAGGTAGAACATGAAACCGATGGTCTGTAGCATGAGCGTCCTTTGGCTGGGAGACAGCCTGAATTCCTTGGGGTAGCGGCCCTTGTATGCACCATAGATAGTGAACACCATCAGCGAGGCAATGATGAAGTACAGGCCGGAAGCGATCATTGCATAGTAGTAGGCCTGGCTTAGCGCATGTTCCTGTCGTGGTTCCAATCGAAAGACCGAGGACGAGGCCACGCCAACTAGAGCCATGAGGAGTAATGATGCTGTGTAGAACCCAACTACTGTGATTGGTTGGGCAACTGCAAAAGATACCCTCCGAGCCATGTTAAGCAGCAGGGCCATGTTCGCTGCAAGAGCAAAGACTAAAGAGATGGAGTTAACGGCGATCAGCCACTTTGGATCCTGGACTGTAAATCCGTGACCTTCGTCACTTCCTGGTGGAATGTAAACCCTCCATTTCTCAGGAAGCGCGCAGATGCTGAAGGCGTTTGCCATGGGACCGAAGGTGCCAGCTATCAATGGGCATGCTGTGGATGCAAACCACCAACGACTACAACGATCAGTCAGGATACAACATAGTGCATAGGTGCGTACCCAGGCTTCAGAAATTCTTGTTCTTCCTCTTCAGCTTGCTCCTTGTCTTGATCATATTGTGTGTTGTTTGCTTCGACATCTTCCGCTGCCTGTGTTGTAGGCTTATCGAGGCCTGGATCGTTCATGATGTATGTGTCGCGTTGTGCAAAACGCAAAGCAACTTGGAGGCATGTCTTTCCTGAAAATGAATTGCAGATCAATAGCTGGAGCCACTGCCATAATCAAGTCCAGGACAACCAAGCTGGGGGTCTGCCGCATGGTCGAAATGACCAATGACGTAGTGCGCTAACCGCGTCAACTTGGACTCTTTCAGACGTCTCAAAGGGCTGCGGTAACCAATCGGTCCAGGATTTAGTGCACCCAAAACAAACTTGGATGTTGCGAATTATCGCCAGACCCTGTTGTCCGCTGATCTTGATCTGTGGAGGTGGACTGTAGAGAAAGCTTATCACGATCAAGCCTGGGCACGTGGTTTCGCGTTTTCGTGAATACCCCACCCAGTAATTGCTTCTCACTTAACATCCACGACGCTATGGACGAACGAAGTTGCACAACAACCACGAGACGATCCCTGCCAATATTTGACATCTACATCAACCTAGATGTCGTTGTTTGGTGGTGACAGCAGCGCGCCACCGACCGAATCCGAATACGAATCTGGATCAGATAATCCACCTTCCTCCGTCGAGCAACTACCGCCCATCACAAGCTTGCAAAGCCCTCCAAGCGCGCAGGATCCCTATGCTGCGCTTGACAAAGACGGATCTGCAGGAAAAGATGCAGCTCAGGAGCTAGCTGGTAATGACGCAGACACCGAAGAATCCGACGATAACGAGCCAGAACGACCAAACCGATTCAAAGGTCCACCGCAGACATGGAAAGGCTACACCGCAGTAGACCGCCACATTGCTGAGTCGCTTCAGCAACTCGAAGACTCCGATCTTGCCGCCCACCTCTACAATGCGCATGCTTTGAAGCGCCGCGTGCGCAAGCCTGCTACAGAACTCTCAACGCTCAACAACTGGCAGAACAAAGATGCCTGGCTGAAGCAAGGGACGGAACTGCAGTATACAGATGCTGCAGGACAATTACAAACGGACTTGATCCCCGCAAAGGACTGGACGGCGTGGCCGTTACCTCCAGCCTCGCTCTACACTCTCGCCAACGGGTTCAGAAGGGCTGTAACAGCACCAGAAGAGAACGAGTGGGTCATTGGAGGCAGCGGGACACAAGACGCGGGAGAGGAACTGAAAGATGAGATGTTGGGTCTGTTCTTACGGCTAGCGAAGGACAGTTGGAATGCAAAAGATTCTCAAGATGGTGGCCAGCGACGCGCAAAGACGAGGGCGCAATTACGAGCAAAGTCTAGTTCACAGAGTGTTCGATCTGATGTCGAAATGAAAGATGGCAGTGGAGACGAGTCGGAACCTGGCCAAGGAAAGGACACTCAAGAGCGGGGAGCTAAGCGTGGTAGAAAACCTCAGGTGGTTGTGGACACCAAGCCAGCTGTTCTCGCAGACGACGCGAAGGCTCAAAGGCTATTGCGTCCAGTAATTGCTTCTATGCTCGACCAGCTGGATGAAGTTGTGCTAGCTTTGCAACGGACTCGCCTGAATCATTTTGGCCGCGCAGGTTTTGGCGAAGGATCGTCTCAGAGCGAGTTTACGACAGACGCAGAAACAACAGAGCGAGATTCTCGTTCGAGATCGCAGTCTCGAGCAAAGAGTGCAGCTCGAAGTAAGCCAGGATCATGTCAGCCGTCGCGTCCTTCATCTGCTCGCGCCAGTCACGCTCCGAAATCACCCAAAAAGCATTTGAACCCCGCAGGCGAGCCTGAAGACAGCGACTCTACTTCTGACTACGGCGCACAATTTGACAAAGAAGACGCTTTCAATGCGGATGCGTCCCATAGCCCTACAATGCGGAAGCGGAGAAGGTCTGAAAGCACAATGAACGAAAATGATGTTTCGAACACACGCGATTGGTCACGCGCCGGCCTGATGGATTGGAGCGAAGTACTCGGGATAGCAGCTGTGAAAGGCTGGAACCAACAGGCGCTCGCGCGAACAGCACAGCGCTGCTCAGCCCTGTTTGGAGAGGGTATGTCATTCATGCCCTTTCCCGAAGACCCTGCCACAAAATCTACTACCGACCCGATACACTACACCCCTTCCACCGTACCTCCTCCGACCAGTTTGCACTCAACTTCTGCCCGTCCCACAAAGCGACCATACTTCCAGTCAGGCGCGATTCGCTGTCCACACAGTGACTGCAATGGCCATTACAAGGACTTTCGTTTTTCATACCGTGTTATTGAGCATTGCATAAGGCAACACGGCTATGACCCTCGACAGAACGACTCTGACAACGAAGAAAGAACACACGGAGGTGTTCACATAGACGGATTTTTACAGCCAATTACGGCAAAGCAAGGATGGCTGGGGCGTGGGAGGTCGAAGGCTGGGGGCAAGAAGAGGAAGACTGACACAGATCTCGCGGACCCTGCTGATGCAGCCACCACAATTGAAGAATAAGAGATGTGGATATATACCCCATAGAAGCGTCGGAGCACAAATGAACATCTGAACAGATATTACAAGGCTCATGTCTTGGTGAACAACCGCCGACGTTAACCCCACATTTTCCGGGAGCTAATCTAGCGCGCATCCCACGCGTCTACCCGACGCGACGGGACGTTCACACAGTGCTGCTCATATGTGGTAGCCACAAGCTGCCATTGTTGGCCGTTCATAGTTGTTAATTGTCATATGTTCTGTATTCCCTCTCGTACATACTTTCCATCCCCATAGCTGTAATTTAGCTGCTAGGTTAAATGACCTCATACGAAGATGCACACGGTCAATGGCATGCACAATGGCATGGCTGTAAGTTCATGACCTACCGCAGTGTATTCAGACTGATCCACATACTGCAACAGATCCATCAGTAGCACCCAACCCATCGAACTCTTCGCTTCCGTATAGCTCCCCGCCTCCATACTACCCGCCTCCACCGAATACTGCGCCTTACTCCCAAAGACTACAATCCAAGCCGGTTCCTGGTGCTCATGATGATTGGCGACCTGGGAGCTATCATGCTGTAACTCCAGCATACAGAGGCTCTGACGAACCAGCATCAACATCATGGACAACAATGATCGTACCTGATGAGCCTTTGCAGCGAGAGCATGACGAAATGCACCGAAACCATGACGAAAAGCACATAAAGCCGAATATGGCAACGCAAGGGCAAGGGCAAAACCAAGCAGACTATTATAGAAGTACATACCAGGTGACATCACCTGGATATGAATCCCATGGGCCTCCTCACCTTCCCGGTGCAGAGCAGTATCTACAACGCCGCGAGAGCCAGAGTGCTAAAGTACTGGACCCCGCAAGCGTCCTCGGTGGTTCCACGGTCCAAGCCTACCTTGCGGATCATATACGCTCGACACACTTTGATCCATACCGATCTACTACTGCCCAACCTACAGCTGCAAGATCTGGCGTTGACAGCATGGACAGCCAGCCCCCGCGGACCAGCCAAACAGCTTCAAAACGATCCGCGCCAGCTACCGGTCCTCTGTGCGGTACCCAATATGCGCCACTCGAGATTCTGTCCAGCCCCGAACCAGAGACGAAGCGCAGGAAAAAAACGACGCCTCCACACGCTTCGTGTTCAACGCAGCGCGAAGCGTCGAGACCAACAAGCCCTACGAGCTACGAAGGGTTTTCGCGACAAGAACTGACGAAAATGCTTGCCGACTCGACTGGTGTTCAGCCAAAAAAGGTTCGATACTACGCTGTGGCTATTGGACGTATACCAGGAGTATACCCAGACTGGCCGTCTGCTGAAGCCCAAGTCCATGGCTTTGTTGGCGCAAAACATCAAAAGTTCAAGACTGTGGAAGAGGCATTTGCTTATGTTGAAAATCACAAACAGCACATCGACGCAGAATCATTGAGACAAATCGCTCGGCCGATGCCAGAAAGGTCCTTCCACTCGGCAATTCACCACTTCGCCGCGCTGGAGGAAGGTCCCAAGCCTGTTTTGAACGACGAGCCCAAGCTTGTTCCTGAGCAGCAACACGTTGTAGATCTGATCGTGGAGGGTCATAATGTTTTCTACACTGGATCTGCAGGGTGCGGTAAAAGCACAATCCTAAATGCTTTTGTCAGGCAGTTGCAGCAAAAGGGGAAAAGAGTCAAGATCGTAGCTCCGACGAACTTGGCTGCACTCAACGTAGGTGGTCAGACAACTTGGAATTTTGCCGGTTGGACACCGGATAGCATGAAAATGCGCATTGACAAACTCATGGAAAACTCTCGAGGTAAAGAAAGCTGGAAGAAGTTCGACGAAACAGATGTCTTAGTGATCGATGAGATCAGTATGATTGAGAATCTGCAGTTCGAGCGCTTGAACATGATATTGAAAGCTTCCAGAGGAGAGAAGTATGGTGGCGGTGCATTTGGCGGTATGCAGCTGATCGTTACTGGAGACGTGAGTTAATACGGTGTATAACAGTTGAGTCTGAACTGATTGATGTAGTTCTACCAGCTTGCTCCTGTAAAGCCATTCAGCCGCTGCATGTGCGGTTGGGAACTGGAGAAGGACAACAAGAACAACCCCAAGGAATACACGTGCACGAATAAAAATTGCCGAGAACACACCTTCTACGACATCGATAAGTGGGCTTTCCGGAGTTACGCTTGGGAGGTATGCGTTCTGTTCCAAGCCATGCTTCCATTGGCACTGACCGCTATAGGAATGTAACTTCAAGCACGTAAACCTTACGCAAATTCACAGACAGCAGGATATGATGTTCAAAAGCATCCTTAATCGCATACGGACGGACGGCAAGATCCTTAAACCACACGCCAATGTTCTCTTAAATCATACCTCGGAGACTGAAGGCGCAATTGAGATTTACGCTCGTCGCAACGATGTCGATCGAGTGAACAACGCGAATATCGACAAGATACCTTCAGCAGCACGCGCATACACATGCTTAGATCACTTTGACTGGCCTGACCACCATCGTAGTGACAAAACTCTTGAAAGGAATACATATCGTCTGCCAGATGGGAGTCTATCCGCGCTTGTGAGTTAATTTCAACGGGACATACGTTCAGTCTAATCCTTCATGCAGAAAGAGCACCGGTTCGAAGTCCAAGTGCAACTCAAGCAGAATCAGCGTGTTGTACTGCAAAACAACATCGATCCCGCCGCTGGCCTCGTCAACGGAGCTCAGGGTACGATCATCGAGTTCAAGGAGCATGACGAGAAAATGTTGCCGAAAGCACCAGAGAAGAAGGGCGCAGACGGAGAACTGCGTGGAGACCATGCAATGTACCGCCAAGAGCAGATCAAGGCATTTGCAGACTTGAATAGACACCAGCCTTGGCCTGTCGTTCAATTCACCAACGGCGTTGTGAGGACTATATTTGCCGAGTGCACGGTGAATGTTCTCGGGAATGAAGAGCCGTTTTGCAGGCTCTCGAGAACGCAGATACCGCTTGCTGCTGGTTATGCAATCACTGTGCACAAGTCCCAGGTTCGTAACAGCTTCAATTGCAATGGTGCACACACTGACATAATCGTAGGGCATGACACTCGACCGCGTCACTGTCGATCTTGCAAGGGCATTTGA
The DNA here is from genome assembly GCA_004835665.1 of Phoma sp. XZ068. Lineage (NCBI taxonomy): Eukaryota > Fungi > Ascomycota > Dothideomycetes > Pleosporales > Didymellaceae > Phoma > Phoma sp. XZ068. Next base: position 1,417,575 of record RBKR01000003.1, read on the forward strand.
ACCTAGCCAGATATATGTTGCTCGTAAGTTTTTTCAGAAATCCCAGTTAACAGAAACTCACCGTCATGTTAGTGAGCCGAGCACGGTCTTTGAAGGGCTTGACCGTCACCGCTCTGCCACGCTTCGACTTGGGCGGCGCAAACGCGCAGGTCAAGGAGTTTATGGAAACCGTTGTGATCCAGAAAAAGACTGAGCCTTAGCCTGAGCTGAAGCCTGAGCCATAGATTGCCTAGTATGCAATACATGCTCAATGGCCTATTGATATTGGGAACCCCGCGCGGGGTTGAAACTCCGGCACTGAGATATACTGCCACCTACGCGGGTCACGTTTATTTGGAGTCGCAGTTTTGTGTATACCGTCTTCACGATAGTCTGAGATACCCCGGCTCTTGTAGCCATAAGAGATAAACCGCAAGACGACGGAATTCTTGAATATACAATTCGTTCGAGTACGCTCTCAATTCGCCAGAAATCCGATCCAGCCAGCATCCACGATGATGGGATCTGCTAAATCTGCAAAGAATCCACGACGCTTTTGCTATTGATACAATATGCATCGTACCAACACTCCTCTTTCCTAACATGGCTAGTCATCGCTTGCGCTGCTTACACACCACCCGGCCGCGTCCAATTGGACAACATCCTCACGATTTATATCAACGACAAGCAATCTGCTGAACATGAGCTGGAATTCTGAACTCCTTCGTTCGATTCCTTACTTTTATTCTCACACCCAAAATGACGTCCCAAGCCCGCGCCGTCGAACTCACGAAACTCAATCTCCACGCTGTCTTTGGCGAAAACGACGCTGCGACACGACTGCAAGCTATTTCCGACACTTGGGGCGCAAGTGGAGAGATCACCTTTGTTGATGCAACGGGTGTGTTTAAAACGCACGACGCGATTAGTGGGATGGTGGAGAAGATACAGAGTATGGGCGGGCCGGAGGATGAGTTTGTTGAGCTGGGTGAGTGGATCTAAAGGCAGTATGACCGAGCTGGGTGGCTGATTCAGGCCTTTTAGGCCATGTAGAATGCTTGAAATATGACGAGGAAGACGATGTGTGGGTGACGAAGGTACAGTGGGGAGTGGGGCCGAAAGAGGCGGCTCCAGTACTGACCGGGTTGGATATAGTAACGATTGCTGGAGGGAAGATCAAGGCTTGCTACACATTTCTGGATTCTCGCTAGCCGTATTATACTATCATCCAGCTAGTGTTCAGCAGATGGTTGAGCTACCACGCCAGTCCCTCACTGTCCGCGCGGCTCCTTTGCGCCTTCCCTTTGCCCCTTTTGCGCGCCTTCCGGCTATCTAATTCGACAGGAATGCCCTCCTCGAGCACATCCACGACCCTTCCCACTCCTTCATTCAAATTCGCCAGCCGACTTTTCTCCCTGATCCGCGTATAAAACACTGGACAATCCCTGCTATCACATTTGATCTCCTCTCCCCACGCAAGGCCTGAGCAACTCCGACACACCATATCAACCTCTTTGACTCTAACCTCGGTCTTCCAGATTCGCTCTTTTAGGGTAAGTAGAGCCCTCGCCGGTCTCCTCAAGCACCCTTCACAAAGCGGGAGCATGGCAAAAGCATCGGGCTCCACACCAGGTAGGTACGTTGGCGGCGGGGGCAGCTTAGCTCGACAGACGAGGCAGGATGAGGACTTCATATAGCTTTCCAGCGTCTTCTTGAGATTTGTCTGGCCGCCGGCGATATTGGGATTCGAATTGGAGGGCAGCGGGACGGTGATGTTGCGCATGCGCTGCACCTTGGGCATCTCGTCGAACCACTGTCTCACGTTTGCGCCTACGAGGTTGAAGATACGCTCCAGCGGTGGGATGAGGTTTTTGGAGATGTAGTACTCGGCGTCGAGCTCGAGGTGGTCGTTCGCCAACAGCATCTCCGGCGCAACACATCGATCTATCAACCGCGCGCCAGGCGCACCGGTGGTGACGACGTACGGCACGCGCTCGCCGTACTGCGGCTCTGTGCGTGGATCGGCCAGCATGCGTTTCGTGGCGATCAGGGCGCCTGGCGGTGGAGGACCGCGGTCGGAGTAGGTGCCTAGTTTTACTTCTTTGGCAAAGAGGAAGTCTTGGATGCTGATGCGGCCTTGCATGATCTTCGCGCATTGTTCTTGAAAGTATAATTTCACCTGGCTGAGATCTGCGGTGCGGAACAATATCTTGAGCGCTCGCTCTTCGATCTTTTGTTCAGCAGGCGTGCCATCGCGACGTACGGTTTCGATACCTTTCGCGTCGAATTCAGGTTCGGTTTGATTTCTGTGTTCGTACTTGAAACCAACGTAGCGTTTCTTTGCAAGAAGTACGCAGGGGTGGTAAACCTTCTCGAACTTGAGTTTGACAGGGCGTGGATTTGCATCGGTGATGGCTTTCGCGATTTCTTCGCCGATAGTGAAAGCTTGGTCGCGCGTGCGGCCTTTCAGATAGATGAAAAGCGAGTCGGTGTCTCCGTAGACTACTTCGGCGCCCCATTTTTCGGTGGCGTGGATGAGTGCGATGGCTTTCTCGAGCGTCTCGCGGCCAGTTTGGACAATACTGTCTGCGATTTCGGAGCAGGGCATGCGGCCTGAGAAGGAGGCGGATGTGTAGCCGTAGGTGACGTTGGCTAGCAGCTTTAGTGCTAGTTGCCTGTTGTTGAGGAGCTGCTGTAAGGTTCTGTCGTCCTTCTCTTGCTTCATTCCACTCTTTACCATCACTCGAGTCTCCAAAATCTCGCCAAGCATTTTCGCTAGCAAAGACTTCCGCATTTCTGGCTTGACATACATCATGCCATTTGGTGCAATGTTGATGTGATCTTTCACAAGCTCCAATAGTCGAGGCTCGCGCTTGAAGTCCATGAACCCCATCTTGTTACGGCCGCGCCAGCTGGTAATGCGTCCTAAGCATGTAGAGTAACAGAGATTGTACGCAATCATGACACTAGGGTACAGAGACTGGAAGTCGAGCACCAAGAGTGGGCTAGAGTAGAAGGCGCTCTGTGGTTCCATGACTAGCGGTAGACATTCGAGGGCGTTTTGCTGGCCTACTTGCTTGCGGCTTGGGGAGACGAGGATGAAGTTCTCAGGTTTGGCGATGCGGAACATGGTGGATTCGACCTTGAACTGCGATCCTCGAGAGATGACTGAGAAGAAGTCGACACCCAATAGACGTGCCTGCTCGCTCGTGCGCGGCACGATTTCGTTCGCCTGGAGGATGTCGAGATTGAGTTGAATGCGAGACAAGAAATGGTTCAGCACCTTGGACAGATCGCGGGGCTTGGTACTAAGGTACCAGGTGGTGAGATCTGAATGCTGATAGTGAGGTATGCGCTTGTGGAGGAGGTGGAAGACAACGTTCTCCATCGTGTATTGAAGCAAATTCAGCTCTCCTCGCATGGCCCTCCATATGTTGATCATGTGACGCCCAGTAACACGAATGGTTGAAGTATGCGTGAAGCCCCATCGATCTGCCTCTTTGCCAAACCTACCGTGAGACTGCGATTTCATCCTGCTGATCTCGTCGCAGAGGTTGTATTCAAATTTCATTCTGGCTCGCTCTATGAGGTAGCCCCAAGAGCTGTTATGCACCTCGTAGCCAGTGAGAATGTCGGGATCGAACTGTCGTACAATATCCACGATACGATTGATGAGGTCCAATTCATCTTCTTCGTACTCTACTTCGACTGAAACCTGCTTGGCTATGCGATCAGCGATCCCATTCTCTTCTGAGAGGCAAAGCACCCCGATGCGTGGTCGGTCTGTTGTTGCATTCTCTTCGCCTTCAACTGTCAAAAAGATGCATTGTATCTCATCTTCTGCTGGATCTGGCACAAAATCACCTCGTGAATTGACGTGCACCTCCAGGCTCATGATACTCATGTACTGGGTTTCATGCTTGAAACTGGTCGATCGCTGCTTCTGGGAAAACTTGAATCCGTGTTTGTTCTTCTGCGTGGGCCCTTCAATTTGCGAGAGGTGTTCCATGAACTTGACCTTCCGCGGCTTGGGGGTCTGAGACTTCTTGCGCTTAGATTGTGGCTTGAAGGGAGCAAGTTTCGTTGACACCTGTTCCAGCCAGTCGTCCACTTCCTTAAAAGTTGGAGGCGGCTTCGCAATCTCCCAGTTTCGCAAGCTGCAGCGCTGGGACCTGATTCTGCTCTTTGCCTTTTCCTTCTTCTTATCCACCAGTACTGGCTTTTGTTCCCCAAAATTGGCAGGACTCTTGCCAGTGGGATCAAAGGGAGGCAGATATGGTAGTGTGGTACTTTGTATCTTGAACTCACGCCCAGCATACTCACGAGCTCGTTCCGGGACGTCTTTCTCGTTGCAGTAGTAGGCGTCTTGGAAGATAACAGGTGGTAACCCAGCATGCATCATGGTTTCGTTTACGACATCCAAGGAAGGAGGTAGAGTACTGAAGTATACAGCACGATTATGGTGCGGAAATATTTCAGCCAGGCGCTCAGTCAACGACGATGCCTCAGCAATAGATTTCGGGTCGCTGCTGTCTGATCGTATCGGCGAAGTCTTCTGGTGGGTCCAAGGTGTGACGGGGGTCATCAATGTGCCTCCAGTTATAAGGTGCTTAACCACGGGCGTCTTGGGCAGATCTTGCGAATTCGAGTATCCGGACTGACTGAGTCGTAATTTCGTCCCTGGATCGTTGGGATCCTTCACGACTGGGAACGACAAGGTTGATGGTCCTCCATGTCCTTGGGCTTTGATGCTACTTTGGGATAGTTGGCTAAGTCGAGGCTCATCGTGAGCGTGGTGTTGTGATGTGCTCGATGGCTTATTACCGTCTAGTCTTTCACGGAAGGATACTTTTCTTGCTGTGTACGGAGAAGAAATCAAAATGCGTTGGCGTTTTTGCGGAGACTCAAACTCGGTTTCGAGATTTCTCTTGCGTACGGTTGATGGACTGGTAGGGTCGACAATACTGCCTACATCGCTGGGATCTACGAGATCAATACCTTCGTCGAAATGATCATCGGAAGTTTCTCCATCGCCTGACTGTTGGAGGAGAGACACAGTGAGCGGGTCAAGCGACTTATACTCTTCAGTATCGGACTGGCCATCCTGGCCTGCTTCGTCTACCTCGGCGTCTTTTACGATGATATCAGGCAGCTGTTCAGCTCCGCCTGGCAGAGCATTGACCAAGGTCATCGTGCTTTTGACTTCGACACCCATGGGTTCTGGCAGTTCCGCTTGCTCTTGCTCGTCACCAACTATTTGCTGGCAGGATAGATTCTCTGGGTACAGATCCTCCACGCTTTCCACGGTTGTTCTGATATTTTCTTGACCAGGAATGTCTTTCACAAAGGTGCCAAAGCTCACATCGTCCCTGTGCTTCTTTTCTTCTTCAATAAGTTCCAACACAAGCTCTCGGTACTCCTCTTCGTGTATCCAACCGCCTTTGTTCGTATTCCTTGGGTCCGCGGACATGGACACTAACACCTCGGCAGGAAATGGGCTACTTGACGTATCACTGAGCCCCATTTGCCGCTTTCGACGACGCGTCTCATCCTTCCAAAGACCTGCCATCGATGGTACATATTTATCGTCCGGGTTTCTGGGCATCTGGCTGGAGCGCTCGAGGAAGTCGTGGTGGATAGGACGATACTGAAGTTCATGGCGATTCAGAATATCTTGTACGCAGATGTCGACCTCGAGGGTGCAGTGGCTCTGGCGAGGGTACTGGTCATCTTCTGTGATGAATGCTGCTGGAATAGATGCATCGTGCCACTTGTGCGTTTTGATGTCTATCTCGTCGCTATCGGGAACAGGGCCGCGGAACTGCACCTTTGCGCAGTTGATGAAGTCACACCCAAACAGGTTGTAATCGCACATCCATTGCAGCAAGTATTGCAGATGACTCTCGTATGGTTGGAATATGCGATTCAAGATAGCACCTTGATGTAGCAGGTCGGCGAATCGAGTCATGTGCATGGGGTTGAGCATGTAGACCTTGAGGAAGACCTTGTAGCCCACATTGTATCCAAAGAATGGCACTCCCTTGACCAACGATATGTGACCAACATACACCGACTTGCCATCATATGCGTTTCGGCGATATGTTAAGGCAAGGGCGTGGTCAATCGAGGCTCGAAGGGATTGGATATAGGTATTGACTACATGTTCTTAGCATTGGCACAATGTGATTGCGTGGGGATCTTACCAACATCCTGCTCCAAGCTACCTGTGTATTCAAGATACAAGTACGGCAGCGCTCCGTGTATATGCGCGCATACCTTCTGACCGGTCTCGGTGGCGCCAAATGCCCGAATGACTGGGACTTGAGGTGATGCCTCACGCGATTTCTGTGACGGGCCGGCACCACGTCTTAAAGCTGGATCGAGGTCCGTCGGCGTCGCCTGGTAACTGTCAAGACAATTCAGACGGAAGCGGAACGTATCCATGACGACATGGAGATGTAAGCAGTCTTTCCGTGACAGACACAGAGAATCATGGTCGCGATAAGTATCCAAACGCAAGCTGCATGATTTCTTGCACGTTCCGGACGATTGCAAGATCAATGCAAGGGTGGTGCAGGCGCGATGCTGAACAACAAGACGCGTTGATGGTCACGCGCTAACATGTGACCATGCTTAGCGCTGCAGCCCTACGGAGCTACCAAAAGTTGCTCCACTCTTCGCCGCATCTTCACTGAACCACCGCGCGTGAGGCCTTCACTGTGCTTCACCACCCAACAAACGCTCACTACCAGGATTATGGCACCACCAGGCGAACCGAGAAAGCCGGACATCTCCGCTGCAGCAAAGGAGCGCAACGAGTACATTCCGTCCTTTATTTCGAAGAAGCCATTTTATGCAATCGATGAGCACGGCAACGACAATGGCGACGACTACCTCGAACATCAACGTTTGCAGAAGCAGGAGCAGGACTCCACATGGTACGATCGAGGACGCAAGCTTGGGCCGGCGGCGACCAAGTACCGCAAAGGTGCCTGCGAGAACTGCGGAGCCATGACCCACAAGAAGAAGGATTGTCTTAGCAGACCGCGCAAGGCAGGCGCAAAGTTCACGGGCAAGCGCATCGAAGCGGACGAAGTCATCCAAGACGTACAACAAAGCTGGGACGCCAAGCGCGATCGATGGAATGGGTACGACGCGTCAGACTTCAATCAGGTCATCGAAGAATACAATGAGCTGGAGGAGTTGCGCAAGAAGACCAAGAAGGCTACAGAAGACGACAAATCTGGGGACGAAGAAGACGATGGCGACAAATACGACGCTGAGACGGACATGGGCAGGAAGCAGGCAACATCCACAAGAAACTTGCGATTACGAGAAGACACTGCAAAGTACCTGCTCAACCTCGATCTCGACTCGGCCAAGTACGACCCCAAGACACGATCGATGGTAGACAGCGGTGCAACATCAGACAAAGCAGCACAACTGGTGGCGGAAGATGGGTTTATGAGGGCATCCGGTGATGCCGCGGAGTTTGAACGGGCCCAGCGCTATGCTTGGGAGACACAAGAGCGCGGCGACAAGAACAAACTGCATCTCCAGGCGAATCCTACGTCCGGTGAAGTCATGCGAAAGAAGGAGCTCCAAGAGCAGGAGGAGCAGAAGAAGGCGAAGGCGAAAGCGCTTGCAGAAAAGTACGGCACACAGGAGAAGTTTACCGACGAGTCAATACGCAAGATTGCGGTCACGGAGAACGAACGATACGTCGAGTATGACGAGCGAGGCGGCATCAAGGGTGCACCCAAGATCAAGGCCAAGTCGAAATACGCAGAAGATGTCTTGCCCGGAAATCACACGTCAGTCTGGGGCAGTTGGTGGGCAAACTTCCAATGGGGATTTGCATGCTGTCACTCCACAGTCAAAAACTCGTACTGTACTGGCGAGGCTGGCAAAGAGGCTTTTGAGAAGGCTGAAGCTATGCGAACAGGTGCTGAGCTTGAGGAGGTTCCCAGATCGATCGCGTGGAAAGAGGAAGAAGCTCTTGAAGAGCACGTACCCAATGCTCCAGAGAGGGATCACAAGGCGAAGCAAGATTCGGCCAGTCGCAAGCGGACTATAGCCGAGATGACCAACGACGTGAACGAGGAGGAGATGGAGGAGTATAGGCGGAAGCGCACAATGGCAGCAGACCCCATGGCTGCCTACCTGAAGGGGAACACAGCCGATGCAGTATGAGCATGTGCATGAGTCGCTTCATGATTGAAAAGCTTCACTTTTTCCTGTAGCATCGCGTGGCGCTGGCAAGGCGTTTATACCCAAGGCTGCACATCAGCAACAGCCTGTAGAATGACATATAGTTCCTGATGATCGAATGCGTTGTCCTGCAGAGTGCAGTGCTGATCGGTGTCATGCAGCTAGGGTTCGAAGCTTCCGTCTTCCCCATATGCACATTTCTCCCACCTCTACAGATGCCAGCTCATAAAGAAACCGATTGCGCATGCAGCCGCGCGTATGCGTTGTATAATGACCAGGCAGCGGTTCTGGGAGAATTGTGTAACGCTGAGTGGTGCGCTTCGAGTGGCTCAGGGCGATGACGAATGCTCTCCAGTCGCCAAGATATGGGGCACCAACCTCCAAGCGATCGCGCATCCAGGGCTCCAGGGATTCGAAGCTCATGCTCGAGCGTCCGAACCCACCCCTCCTAACCAATTCTCCCTACTACACATACGCGCAGGCCTTTGCATCGCGCCTGCCCCCCTAATTGCCACCCTCTTTCCTTCCTTCCATAGTAATCGCGACTGCCTCCAGAAGCTCTGGACAGGCAGCAACCACCGTCGAGATGGCGCTCTACGGATCCACCAGGAATGTTGACATGGGGAAGTCAGTCAACGACATATCGCGCAATGGGGTCGTACCATACTGAGTTTCTCTACAGGCAAGAGTCTGAGCTCGCCATCAACATTCGTAAAGCAACGAGCATCGAGGAGGTCTCACCGAAACGTACGTCCGCAACCTCCGAGACATTCGATCGACGCTCATGGTAATGCATAGGCAAGCATGTACGAGCATGTATCGTATACACATGGGACCACAAGAGCTCTGCCTCGTTCTGGCAGGGCATGAAAGTGTATGTCACGCCAAATGCTGCGCACGACCTCATGGGCGCATTGGAACGGCCGGAACATTGCTGAACACGACTGCAGGCAGCCAATCCTCGCCGATGAAATACAGACGTTCAAAGCCCTCATTACCGTACACAAGGTTCTCCAAGAAGGCCACCCCATCGTTTTAAAGGAGGCGCAATCCAACACAAGCTGGCTGGAGAGCTTGTCGCGGGGTACCATGGACGGAGCAGGCGCACGAGGATATGCGCCGCTCATTTCAGAGTACATCTACTACCTCATGGCCAAGCTTGCGTTCCACCGACAGCACCCGGAGTTTAATGGTACGATCAGCAAGCCCCAGCTGAGCGAGCAGCACACTGACCACACACAGGAACTTTCGAGTACGAGGAATACATCAGCTTAAAGTCCATCAACGATCCCAACGAGGGGTACGAGACCATCTCTGACCTCATGACATTGCAGGATCAGATCGACTCGTTCCAGAAGCTCATCTTCTCGCACTTTCGAAGCGGCGCCAACAACGAGTGCAGGATAGCCGCATTGGTTCCATTGGTTCAGGAGAGCTATGGTATCTACAAGTTCATCACTAGCATGCTGCGTGCTATGCACACCAGTAGGTCTTGCGCATGAGCCTGCAAAGATTATCCTAACAAGCGCAGCACTGGGTGACGACGAAGCTCTCTCCCCTCTCCGTGGCAGATACGACGCCCAGCACTACCGCCTCGTCAAGTTCTACTACGAATGCTCGAACCTGCGATACTTGACAAGCTTGATCACAGTGCCCAAACTCCCCCAAGATCCGCCGAACCTCCTTTCCGAAGACGAGTCTGCGCCCGCCCTTCCTGCGAGACCGAAGAACGAGGAGCCTGCCCCCGCACCACGCGCTCCATCTGTTGACCCGGAGCCGATCAACGAGTTCTGGAAGAACGATCAGAAGAGACAGCAGGAGCAGTACGAGGCAGAGCAGTTGAGATTGCAGCAACAATGGGAGGAAGCACAGCGTCAGCAGCAGCAACAGCAAATGCAGGCGCAAAGGGACTTTGAGGAGCAGCAGAGGCTACAGGCAGAGCAAGCGCGCCTTGCGCAAGAGCAGCTCATGCGCGACCAGTACCAACAACAAACTCAGGGTCGTCTTGCGGAACTTGAGCGAGAGAACCTCAATGCACGCGCACAATACGAACGCGACCAGCTTATGCTCCAGCAGTACGACCAGAGGATGAAGGCGCTTGAGGGCGAGATTGCACAGATGAATCAGAACTTCTCCTCGCAGATGGGCTCCCGTGATGAGCAGCTCCGAGCATTGCAGGAGCAGCTGAACACATGGAGATCAAAGTACGAGTCGCTTGCGAAGCTCTACTCCCAGCTGCGTCACGAGCACCTCCAACTCCTGCAGAAGTTCAAGGCCGTTCAGCTCAAGGCCAACTCAGCTCAAGAAGCCATCGATTCGCGCGACAAGTTGCAGCGAGAACTCAAGACGAAGAACTTGGAGTTGGCCGACATGATCCGCGAGCGCGATCGCGCCATGATGGAGAAGGATCGCAGCACTGGTGGACACCGCGACGAATTGGAGAAGGTCAAGCGCGAACTGCGTGATGCCCTGGACCGAATCGACAACGCAGAGCGAGGCAAGGGCTCAGAGTTGTCTGCTATGCTGTCGAGGCACAACCGTGAGATTGCGGATCTGGAAGAAGCTTTACGCAACAAGACACGCCAGCTTGATCAGCTGCAGATGAAGCACCGCGAAGGAGACTCAGATCTGGAGCGTCTGCTGCGCGACAAGGAAGAGGAGCTGGAGATCTTCCGCGCCGGCATGGACCAGACTCTGCTTGAGCTAAACGAGCTCAAATTGAACGGCAATGCCACCGACGATGTTCTCGATGGCCATCTCGACACCATCATGCAGGACAGTCTACAGAAGATCAACGACATTATCGACTCTGTCCTGCAGAGTGGGGTACAGCGTGTGGACGATGCTCTCTATGAGCTAGACTCCTCCATGCAGGCTGGTAACCAGAACGCGACTGGTCCCTACGTTCTTTCACAGATCGAGAACGCCTCCACAAGTACCATGGAGTTTTCAACGGCTTTCAACAACTTCATCGCGGATGGACACAACGCCAAGCACGCCGAGGTCATCAACGCCGTCAACAACTTCGCCGGCTCCATCGTGGACGTTCTGATTAACACCAAGGGTCTTACAAGATTTGCCTCGGACGAGAACAAGGCTGACCAGCTCATCAATGGAGCACGAGCCTCTGCGACCTCGACCATCAGATTCTTCCGCAACGTGCAGTCGGTACGGATGTACGATCTCGATGCCGAGCAGAAGATCGACGTTGTCATCAACAACAGCTCCGAGGTGGTCCGCAACTTGCAGAGCTTGTCTAAGCTCGCGGATGCTTTCGCACCCAAGAGCAAGATCAACACCAATGGAGACCTTGGCGAGGTCGTTGACGATGAGCTGACAAAGGCAGCTAATGCTATCCAAGCTGCTGCCGACCGCCTTGCTAAACTGAAGAATAAGCCTCGTGACCAGTTCTCTACTTACGAACTCAAGATTCACGACTCGATTCTCGATGCGGCTATCGCAGTTACCAACGCCATCGCACAGCTCATCAAGGCAGCCACAGCATCACAGCAAGAAATCGTCCGTGAAGGCCGTGGTAGCATGTCAAAGACCCAGTTCTACAAGAAGCACAACCGCTGGACCGAGGGTCTCATCAGTGCTGCGAAGGCTGTCGCTACCTCAACGAACATGCTCATCGAGACCGCCGACGGTGTCATCTCTGGCCGCAACTCTCCCGAGCAGCTTATCGTGGCGTCCAATGACGTTGCTGCCTCGACTGCTCAGCTCGTTGCTGCTAGTCGTGTCAAGGCCAGCTTCATGAGTAAGACCCAGGACAGACTTGAGACTGCATCCAAGGCCGTTACTGCTGCTTGCCGTTCGCTTGTCAGGCAGGTACAGGATATCATCGCACAAAAGAACAGGGACGATGGCGAGGTTGTTGACTACACCAAGTTGAGCGACCACGAGTTCAAGGTCAGGCAGATGGAGCAACAGGTATGTCTTTTCTATTTAATCGCGATGAATAAAGTGCTGACAACGTACAGGTCGAGATTCTGCAGCTCGAGAACCAGCTGTCACAGGCGCGCAGCAGGCTTGGCGAGATGCGCAAGCTCTCGTACCTCGAAGAGTAAGATCATGATACCGAACGCTCCTACATACGAGCTTATAGCATTCCCCTTCTCGGTAGATAGCCTTTGTTTTTTGCGCGCCATAGTTTGTTGGAAGGTCACAGTCCCAGGTATCTTTCCAAAGTTGAGAGAAGCACCGGCATTTTGTTTTTGCCTACATCAATACCATATCGCCTTGTTCCCTCCTTACATTTACCTCGTACAGCCTGTTTCTATACCGTTCAAAGCTTATATCCTATCTTTGTACTGCCCGTAGTCCGGCACTGAACTCCCACCATTGCCCACCTAATTCATGCCCTGCACTAGCCACTCAACCTCTACGACTCCCACCCCAGAACCCGCAACTAAGTCCTGCAAACGAAGACATGAGTCACACTCCACACACACCATCGTCGTCTGAAATATCGCCGGCACACCTTGAACTCCGAGCGTCTCACCACCAGCCTCACGCACACACATACACTCCTGCAGCCACGACAGAAAACACGCGCCGTGGAAGATATGTCTGCAATCTATTACTCGGACAATTGGCACATACGCGGATTGCTTGTACATAGGCCTTTTGGACCCATTACTCGCTAGGCGTTTCTGTACCTGCGCGTTCAGCAATAACCCGCAGACACTGCACTCGTGCTCGAAGTGCCCGTGTTCAATCAGTTTGGAGCATGTGAAGAGTGGAGTTGGTATCTCAGCAGCATTTGCAGACTCGTCTGTATTTTCGCATGGCGACATGCTGCGGGCTGCTTCTTCTGGGTAGGATTTGTTAGCTTCGATGCAGGCTTCTGAGCGGCGGCGGTCGGTGCGGCGGTCTATTTCGTTTAGTTTCATGGCGAGGGCGATGTCTAACTGCGTTGGATCGGGGAAGAGGTGTGCGTCTGGGGCTGCAGGGGATGATGGGCGGGAGAGGGAGGTTGGTTGAGAATATGGCATAATCGATTGGGCGCAAGATAATGGTACAATGCAAGTGAAAACATGGAGCAAAAGTGATGTATTATTGCTAGAGTGAGTTTGCTTGTACAGCGTTTGTGACGGAGGGCATAAAGGCACTGGATACATGCCGAAACGCGTCGAAAGGACGCTGGGGACTGAGAACAATGCCCTGTCTCAATACTGTCTGGGTTGCCGTGTTGCAGCTTTCCAAACAACATCTCTATACACGCCGCCTCGTGTCGCTTCCAACAAGCGATCGTGTCGATTATCGAGCTCCTCTCGGCTGTAGTCCTTGATTCGCCGCTTCAGATGCGCACAGTTGAAGCAGCTGCCCTCATCACAGTTGACAGCGGGATCACGCAGCTTGTCGAAGCATGCAGAGTGCACCAAGTGCCTGCAGCCCTGCAAGAGCCAGACGACTGAAGCCCTTTGTTTGACTGAGCTTGTATGGGTGTTCTTGCAGCCTACGCAATCGAACGCGCCCAAATTACGATTCCGTATGCGAAACAGAGAGTAGTAGAGAAAGTCTTCGTCCAGGGGAGGAAGTGTAAGCGATTGGTCTTGTGCATGTTCAGACGCGTTGACATCGCGAATCTTCTGCTGCTGCCGTAAGGCACTCCCACTGTCATACTCGTGGAATCCGCTATCGATGCGCTGGTGAGGTCTCATGGGTGCTCCTGTAACGTTGTCTACCATATCTTGCCGTGTCTCGGCGGTGTCTAGGTATGCACGCATTTTCTTGACGCGCTCTTGTCCCGCCTCGAGGCGTCGGCGTAGCTTAGCTCGCTCTTCCTTGTATGTTGGCAGTGAGCGTGTGAAGTGGTCTGAGAGGTCATTCACTGGAGGCGCAGTGGTTGTTGCGCGAACTGGTGAGGGTCGGAATAGCCATCTTGTACTATCGCGCTGCGGTGTGCCAACCGGAGTTGTCGAGAAAAATGATGAACTGGTGTTTTGCTGCAGTGACAAAGTGCTGGTCTTCATTTGTAAAGACTGCAACACTTTATTGAAGTTCGACTCGGTCAAGGTCAGTGATTCCGTTGACGATGTGAAGTCGGTGTCTGAATTGCCGCTTGACTTTGTCGGCGAAGGCGGCAGAGGGACATTCGTAGGTGTGCGTCTTAGCCAGTTCATGGTAGCGGAAAGTTTATTCGGGGAAGATGGAGGAGTGAAGTCGAAGATGGAGAGAGGCTGCATTAGTTGTGACATTATGTCGTGTGCTCGTTAATTACGTATAGTGTGTGAGGAGATGAGTTGTAAAGTGGTACCGAATATCAGAGACGTGGTTGACAACGGGACTTAAACCAAATTATTGATAGGTATAACAAACCGTTGTATAGCAACACTTATACAGGCCATGTCTAAGGCAAGTGTCATTGCTCAGGTTGGGTGTTGTTCTGTCTCCACTCAGACATGCATGGGTGTGCTTGTCTGGTAAGATTGTGCTCGACGGTAACAGAGCATCTCATAGGGCTGGCACTGGAAGCATGCGTAGTCAGAAATAGTGGCCAACGGGCTTTTTTGGCTGTTTCATGGACAGGGCCCGATGCACTTTGCGCTCTTTGCGGAGCGCAGAAGAACGGACGCTCGTAAACCCAGTCGCGGTTCTTTATGGTCAGCCATTCCTCCGATTGACTGACAACACACTGGCCGTCCACTCGTATGTTAATGAAACCTTTGTAGTGGCAATGTCTCTGATGGTGAAGGAGCGTGGGTGAGTCAAGACGGATGAAGGAAGGTGCAGGCGAAGCACGAGCGTGCACCTGTCCTGCAACTTGTAGGTACAGCTGCTGAAAGGGAAAGGTCGATCGCCAATATACACACGAAGCCGCGTGGATCAAGAAACAAGCGTCGTCTTTGTCGGACACACGTGGCTTTTGATTCTATCAGACGCAGTTGAGGATATCCTTGTCGTTATCGAAGATGACCTCATTCCGAGATCGTTCCTTCTCATTCCGAACACCATCACAAATCACAACTACCATCTCACAATCATACCTCACCCCACATCTACCCGCTACATGCCCGCGCCCTTGATCCCGCGCAACATAACCCTCACAAACCTCAAAACTCTCTACCGTCTACGCAAAATGTCCGCCGCCCCACCCCCAAAACGCCCGATAAAGATTCTCTTCCTCCACGGCTTCACGCAATCCGGGCCCCTCTTCAGCGCGAAATGCGGCGCCCTGCGCAAAACACTGCAAAAAGCCTTTCCAGCGGGGATAACGCTCTCGTTCCCGACCGCGCCGCTGCGCCTCTCCCCAACAGACGTGAGCTTCCTGCACGGCTCGGATGCGAAAGAAGGCGGGGAGGCAGAGGAAGTCGATGCGTGGGCGTGGTGGCGCCGTAAGGGCGATAGCGAGCCGTACACATATGCAGGATTGGAAGAAGGGCTGGGCCGGATGGCACACGTCTTGAAGGAGGAGGGGCCGTTTGATGGTGTAGTCGGGTTTTCGCAGGGCGGCGCTGCGACGGCAATGGTCGCGTCTCTGCTGGAGCCTGGGCGGCGCGAGGCGTTCGAGAAGCTGCAGAAAGAGGGCGGTATGCGATTCCCTGAGTCCTTCGAAGCGGGAGAGAGCGGTGTGCATCCGCCGCTGAAGTTTGCAGTGAGCTATAGTGGATTTGCGGCGATAGGCCAGAACCCATATCATGCGTTTTACGAGCCGAAGATTAAGACGCCAATGTTGCATTTCTTGGGAAGTCTGGATACAGTTGTGGAAGAGAGCAGGAGTCTGGCATTGGTGGAGGCATGTGAAGAGAGCGAGGGCAGGGTGGTGTATCACCCTGGTGGTCACTTTCTGCCAAGTACCCAGAAGGCAAGTGTGAATGCTTTGATTGGGTTCATCAAGGAGGTGCTACATAAAGCTGAAGGGCCAAAGAAAGAGGAAGAGAGCGTCGAAGACATGGATGTGCCGTTCTGAGCTGGTTTGAAAGCATGACCAGCATTACACAGCGCGGCGTTCGCTCATAGATGGGAAGATATAGATTGGCATCTGTTTTGATGTCTATATTACATGCGCACTGCATGCGCGGGGGCGACTATAGACGGCCTCCAATTCTAGACTAATCATGATTCTTCGTCACATCGTCTCCATCACTTATTTCGCCTTGCCCTTGACTGCCTTCTTGTCTACCTTCGTCGGCTGGATGCGCGCCATCATCTCCTCCTTGGTGATGAGATGGTCGACGCGCTCCAGAAGGCCGAGCAAGCTCTTCATGTTCCCACTCCACTCGTTCAGGATATCGTCCGAGTCGCGTGGCTTAGAGAACGTCACAATGCGTGCTGGTCGGTCGATCTTGGCGTAGATGGTCTTTGCGGTCACCAGCTCGCTGATGTACTTCTCTGTCTCGTCCTCCGTCAGGTCGAGGAGCTCTGTCAGGCGAGGAATCTGGATGCGTGTGTAGTACTTGGCAACAACGCGCACATTGTGCTCAATGACGCGCTTTCGCAGGTCTTGCCACCTCTTGTGTGCCTTCTCATCGTCTGAATCGTCCTTCTCTGCGTCGAAAACATCCGTGTCGGTCAGATGGGGGCCGAACTGCTTCGAAACCATAGGCCACCTCATCAGCTCGGGGATGGTGAAGAGCTTAACGAGTTGTGCGTCTTGTGGAATCTGCGAGTTGCGTGTATCGCGCTGGATGCGGTGGATGAGGTCAGACTGCTCGTTGTCGTACGGCGCAAGGATAATGAAGTAGATGACGCGCTGTAGGATCTACAGGAAGCGTTAGATAGACCAAACAGCGACAATTGGAGAAAACATACCGCTCGGAGCTTCTTAGGATCCTCCTCAACAGCCTCGGTATCCAGCACTTGTCGGTAGTGCTTGCAGACCTCGAGGTACTTGTCATCATGCTTCGCCAGCGTAATCTGTTGCTCATAGTACCTCAGCTTGAGGTCTGTGACGTCGTCCTCAGGCTCGATTGGTGGGTCATCCGCACTGCGGGTCTTCTCCTTCTCCTCGCGCTCCTTCTGCTCCTTCTCTAGCTGCTCCGCGGACTTCTTCGGCCTGCGCTGGAAGTATCGTGTGCTGATCTTCCTGCTCAAAATGCCAGCCTGTGTCCAGTCGCCCTTCTGTATGCAAAGCGAGACTTGCTGTAGGATGAACTCGGTCTTCTCTCGTCGGGTCATGGAACCGAATGTCTCGACCTGGAGCTCGCAAAGGATGTCTGTAGCCGCGTTGATGTCGCCCTGCTCCTTCTTGATGTCGGACAGGATCCTTGTAACCCGGGCGCGCTCGACTTCGACGAAGATCTGCCACCTACATTAGTCTCAACGCACATGTCCAGGTCTGCTTGCCGCTTACCTTGCCCTCAGTCACTGTCCGCAGCGTCTCGATAACCGAAAGCTTTGTGTCGAGGTTGGGAGTATCGTCGAGGAAGGTCATGACGGTCTGCACCATCTTGGTCGTAGCTTGCTTGAGCTGTCCATGCTTCTTTGAGAGCAGAAGCACCTGCTCGTTCATGAGGTTCCAGTCATTTGCCTTCTTGGCTATTGTGACGATGGCGATAATGACGCGGGAAGTAGAGGCAAGATCTGAGGCCTGTGATGTGTAAGACTTTGGTCGTATGCGCACAGTATATCATGATCGTACCTGGCGTGTCTTCTTCTCGAGCGGAAGCAGCTGATCGATGGCAGCTTGTGGGTTGCTCTGGAGCGCGACATTAGCTTCGGTCCAGCTTCTACACGTCTCAAACTCACTGCTCCGAGCTTCTCTGCCTCTGGAATCTGGGCATCGGCCTCCTTGCTGAAGTCCTTGTCCGCCTTGAGCACCTCTCCGCTAGACATGGTGGCGGGGTTGTCGTGTGGTCGTTGCGTGGGTGTTGTGGATTCTACGGGAGGATTTGGGGATCGGCGGCGAGTGAGAGAAAGGGTGACGTTGAAGGCGGAAGGTGATGGTGACGGCGCGGCGACAATGTTTGGGGCGCTGGAGTTGCGGCTCGATGATGTCCACTGCGGCGGCGGTTGCGCGCAAGGGCCACCCGGAGCTCGAACGCCGATTCACCCGTGCCAGCCTTACACTAGCTCCCATTCTAACCACTGACTACAGCTGCGATATCAAGCACCACTGGAATTTTGCATCACGGTTACATCTAATTTTGCAACTGTAGCGGATGAAGTCCAATCATTAAAGCCATATCACACTCTATCCAAAGCTCTTCGCTCTTGCAATCCACGCTACAAAGATTCCGCTGGCCGTCACCATGTAGGAACTGATACCAAAAGCACCCTGGATATCCATCTTCAACACGGACCAAAGAACGCCAAACAGTAGGCTCGCAAAGATGAAAATAGCAAATACCACACCAATGATGATGTCAAAATCCATACCTTCCTGATAGTAGATACCCCAACCTTCTGCTGGTTGCCCTGCTTTCTCATTTAGCTGAGCCGCCGCTCTTTTCGGCAGCTGGTTCAGTACCCATGTATCATCTGGATCAATGCACTTTGGAGAATTGAACATGTGAAGCAACGTTTGAGGCAGGGTGGGTGGTCCTCGCTTGAGCGGACCATGAGGCTCACATTGGTATTCTGCGTTTGGCGCGGGTTTGACCTTATCCCTTGGTGGGATGCATTCGCACAAGCCTGGCTGGGTAGATGTGCAGTACGTGCTATGGTCAAAGACCTCTACCAAATTACTTTTCAAGAGGCGGAACTTGACTAGAGTTAGTATCGAGCGTAATGGTTCGGCACAGAGACATACCTGGACGAGATGAATACCTTGCACACTTCTCATTGACAGACAACGGACCCATTTGCGGCTACGCCTGAGTTGGTCTCGCATGAGTTCAAAAAGAGCACGATTGGTCTTGACTTCATCAACACAGTCTTGGAGCAGAATTCTGCTGTGCGGCGTTTGGTGTACACACGCCAATAGACGAAGTCTTTCCTGGGATGGACAGGCGATATGAGACGTTGCTGATGATGCAGTGCATTTTGTTTGGTAGGCGTTAACGTGCAGCGGCAGGTGGAACTTGACTCGTATTTTCTGGGATAAGCCGAAGCCTTTGGCCGCTATCCGCACCCACTCGGGAGGTTTAAAACTCCAATTTTGATTCGTGGAGCTATCACTGTACGCAGTGGTTGTGATTTTGGTGCCAGTGGATCGGGCCATCTGCTCAATCAGTTCGCTGACACCACCTTCACGGTACTCTGTTACATCGCCCCAGAAGGTATCGCCACACCTCTGGCCATTTGTCAGTATTTGCTTTGATTGTGCATTCTCACTTTGTTGAGTAGATCAGTACGACTTACGCATTGCCATCGAATCCGAACCTGGCCAAGATTGAGGGGCGGTTCGAGGTAACCCGCCGCGATGAACAGATATGAGAGCAGACTTTGGATCTTGTGACGTATTTCTTGATGTTGTTGTACTTTGGGAACTCCTTTGACTTGGTTTTCGATCGCGTCTTCATTTCCTTCTCCACTTCGAACCGATTGCTGTCCAACGAGAGGGTCATTGCCAACTGCATGTGCTTCAAATGGACGCGATTTTGGATGAACGAAAGCTGTGAGCTTATGCCGAAATATTGTAAAGGCTTCTCCGTTGACCAAGAATTGTCGGAATGCGATAATATCTTCAATCAAATCTTCGTCAACGGGATCCTGGTAAGACTCTCCTTCTATCTCGTCTCCGTCCTCTTCTTCCTCTCCCGAGCTGTCCTCCATAGATTGAATGTAGGAGGGCGGCTGCGTACGTATGGTCTGGAATTTTTCTATGATCGCTTGGGCGACATAAGAACACTTCCACAAGACCAGGCGTGACGCGAGCGTCTCAAGTCCTTCGTTAGCTTCCTTGTATAGTCCGTGGGCGAAAGCTTTGAGCAATCGGCGGAGGTTTCTCTGTAACCGTTCAGGACCGATATTGGAATGGGGAATGGCGGCTTCGTACAACAATTTAAGAGCCTCATCCAAAAAAAAGATGGAGGAGCTCCTTCGTTGCTGTTTCTATCTGCGCACGGCTGTAGTTACTAACTGCCGAAAGCCCTGTTGCTGATGATGCAAAAGATCCATCTGAGAACACGGACTCGACAATAGAGACCCGATCATCATCATCAGCACTGCTAACAGCCCCAATGTCCCAAGCAAAGTCCCCACTATCGTCGGATTCTGTAAAGAGTGTTTGCTCGCTTGGCATTTCATCCGTGATGTAATCAGATTTCAATGGTTCTGACATCGAGTCAAGATATTGAGAGCTTAGGAGTAGATCCTGATCTCCCGAAAGAGGTGGCCCACTAGATCTGGTTCCATTGAAAGTTTTCGTTTTTGGGGCTTCACCAGGGGCTCGATACCGGCACTTCGCCGTTGATCTATCCGCCAGGATATATCATCTACAACCCCGCCGGAATTTTGGCTCGGTTGGGGACAGTGATGATGTCGCCATTTCCAATCCTCGTACGCAGCATCAGCTTTCTTCCTCTGATATCTCAGCCTGTCTATCATATTGCTCGCAGGTCTCATGTAATCGGCATTGTTTATTGCTGGGGATAAATCGACGTCATCCATCTCAGGGATTGGTTGCCTCCAAGGCTCTTTGCAAATGAGGCAGCGCTCCACCAAAGGGTCATGATCTCCAGGGTCAGTAATTCCTCCTGTGGTTTGTGTTCGAGTTTTGGGCCTGTCGCGACAAGAGGAATACTGGGGGGCATCTATTCCCCGCTCTTCACGCCCAGCCTGCATATATTCTTGGTTGATGCCAATACTGCGTAATGGATGGGCTATCTCGTAACTCGAGCGCGTTGCTTTGAGAGAATTTTCGTCTATGTGTCCTGCAGGTGTTCGTGGTGATTGAGGTGAGTGGCTGGTGTCCGCCAAGTCGAGGATACCTCCTCTGTGTGTGACCAGATTTTTAGTCTGCCCAAACACCTCCAGATCGTGTGAGGCACTTTGAGCCGCATTGACACGTATCGGGTCATCTTGTAGAGTTGCTGATGAAGTTCGGTAGTCAGTGAACTTTTGATCAGGATGCTGGCAAAGCTGGTGCTTCAGGACGGCATTTGCGTATGTCTTGGTGCAGTTGTTCACCCCACAGATGCCGGCGTGGGTTCTCACAATGTGCCCGCTGAGATAATCCCTCCCGATAAAGCGACGGCCACAGCGTTGGAAGGGAAAACATATTTCACTGGAGGGTCTCCATCGGTATCAGATGCTCGCCCATCTATTCGCGAAGCCATTACTCTGTAAGACATTGTTGGACGACCACGATCGACCGGCGTATCTGGTGAAAGAGCTGGCCTAGTGGGGAACAGAACTACAGTCGTAATTAGAGGTTTCCGCAGCATGTAATGTGGTCCATACTCTGGTCCGCCTTCCTTATTTATTTCGTTACTAGCCTCTTAGGCTGGACTCGATGAATCAATTGTTACAGTGGTGCGGTAATTGTGAACTTCGACGATCAAGCATCCGTTATCAAACGGCGTGCCATTGGCGACGAGCTGCTCAGTCATAGCGCGAGAGGGAAGTGTTTTAACCCTCAAAGCCACAAGGATCTCCCTCTTAGGGGAGTCGTAGGTAAATGTCTCCTGCAAGTCATCGATGCAGAAAAAACTTGGATAGAGGAAGACGCGCATCGAAGGTGGTTTTCCGTGGTGCCTAGCCAGGATGTCTTGCTGAGTATAGACTGGAGAATATGTTAGCTATGCTTGATATCGCAGCTGCAGTAGTGCTAGGATGTGTTTACCGTGAGAGTCAGGCTCTGGTGCCTTACTGTTGCCCTCCATATTATCCATCCAGGTAACACCACGTAGAATTGTTCAGTGACTCTACAGATACAGAGACACATAGAAGTTGGGTGAAGTTTCCATGAGTAGGCTGAAGGCAAAAGCGCCTGTACACGCCACCTCAGCGCTTATATGGGTGGCGGGTCTGCATCATGTGGCAGGGTTAGCGCAGCCTTGCCGTGCAATCATCTCTACCATAAATCAGTGAGAATTCACCTCAAGCTCTTTGTACATGACCACCTCACTCTTCTGGAACACTTAAAGATATTTGTGCGTGCCAAGCTGAAAGGACTGAGACGTGTAGTTGTAATTTGTGATTCGGGTATATGATGTGTGACGTTCGAACCGACGTCAATCCGTCTATACTGTATAATACTCAATGTTGCTCGTTGTTGCTGTTACCAACGGATCATAGCCTGCTCCCGCCGCTCCCAACTTACGATGCGGCTGGCTCTTTTGCAGTCCCCCATCTTGTCTTCTCGTCGCCGCCAGCCCACTCCTTTTCCGTGTACCCAAGCCTTCGCTTGACTTCATCGACTGTGGCCTTGTCGCCTGTGTTTTTGCCAATGTTGTCGCTGATCTTCACAGCGTGTCGGCCAGATGCAGAGGCGATCTTGATGACAATGTTAAGCGGTACGGACTTGTTGCCCGTTGACTTTTCCACGAAGTCGTCTGCGATCGTTAGTACACACGTAACACAGCTAGGTAGATGTCACTTACTCGTCAAGAATGTCCCAACACCGAAGGTAGGCTGGAACCCTGCCGCCTCAGCAGCGGCCTTGTACTTAAAGCACAAGTCAAGATTCAGGGAGTCAGAAAAGACAATAGTTTTCTTGTCCTTGATACCCTCCTGGTCATAGAATTCCCGCATCATCTTGACAAAGTCTAATGGATCTCCAGAATCTTGACGCACACCAGTAAACACGTCTGCGTATGTCTTCCGAGGCCGATCGGCTCCAGATGTAGGGGTAGCACTGCTGCCTTCGGTAGCTTTGGTGGTGGCGGGGGTTTGCTTCTTGAAAGCCTTCAGGAAAGTGGGTGTACCGAAGGTGTCGGTGAGAGCGACTCCCAGAACACCCTCACCAAATGTAGCCGTCCAATGTTCCAGCGCAATTTCGTTGGCGTTCTCATAGTCATTCGTGATGGCAGCGACGCCCATGAACCACTCGTGCGCCACTGTACCTACGGGGAGGAGTTCGTGCTTGTGGGCGAAGTGCACGTTGCTTGTCCCTGATAGCTTGCCCTTCCATCCTGCTGCCTTGCCTTCATCTGCAGCCCGGCGCAACCCTTGGAGGACGAGGTCTTGTGTGTGGTAATCTCTCCGCCTTCGTGTGCCAAACTCGGAGAATATGCAGCCGCCTTCCAGTAGCTGGACGCCCTTGTGGTGCGCCTTCTCAACCTGCCCTTCGTGGGTCCAGTCCTTGTCGACGAACTTGAAGTATGCCTCGCTTACGAGCGCGAGCAGTGGGATCTCGTACAATATCGTGTCCAGCCATAACCCTTCGGTGTCGATGCAGAAGTCGCCAAGGTCACCATCTGAGCCGGTGTCGTTGATGGCGGTGAAGGAAAGCTTGAGTTGTTTCGAGGGCTCGAGGTGGAATGTAGAGAGAAACTGAAGGTACTGGCCATTGAGGTAGGGGCAGTTCTTCTTGAGAAAGTCGAGCTCGTCTGGGGTCACGCGAATGTTCTCGAGCTCTGGGCTACCTATCAGCCAATGCGCAACAAGAGTCGAGAGTCTTCATACTGTCTACCTGCGCCTGCAGCCACTTGAAGGCTGCGCGACTCAGCTTCTTATCTGGTGTCCGGTTGGTGAAGCTGTATGTGACTGATACATCAGGGAAGAACTTGAGAATGCAACATTGCATGGTTAGTTTGTAAAGATCAGTGTCCAACAGGGACGTAACGCCCTCAGGCAGATTCGTATCTGCCGCAGCCATGGTTTTGTGTAAAGGAAGAATATGTCAAGAGGTCAAGAGCGTGGTTGGATCACGGCGTATTGAATGCGGCGACTGCGATTGCGGATGGAGGGGTGGTGGGGCTGCGCTCACGTCCAGTGGGGCAGGTATCAAAGGTGTGACCGCGGAGGGGTAGTAAAAGCTTCCCATGAAACGCTTACTGAAGGCAAGGGAGTGTTTGTGAGGTTGTCAAAATATATCACAAAATCTTACATTGATATGCAGCAGTGACGGCATGCGGCGAGGGAGATCATGGAGAGTCGGCGTTAGCGCCTCTCAGCCTTGTGACATGCGGCGACAGGGGTGCTGCTCCTGTTCGGTCGTTTGGAGGCGTGATTGTCCCGAGCGTTAACTTTCACTCAGGGTCCAGCACCAAGTCTCCTCCTGCATCACGCTCGAGAGATGCTCGTTGCAGTTTCTCTCCTGGCCATTTCGCTGTCCATACTCATCTACCACCACCCGCCGTCAACATGGCCCGCCTACTTCACCCCTGCGCCGGGCTCTGCGGCGCCTGCGGCGCCCAAACGGTTGCAGGAGGATGATGGCCCCGCCGAACAGCAACGAGCAGAGTCGCAGGGCCACACAGACGGGTCGCTGCCACTCGAAGACTTGTCGCCAGCGACCACGCCCAAAGCCACAGCCAGCAACGCGAATGCGCCTGTCATACCGTCCTTTGCGCTCGAGGAGCACCACAGTTCTAGTGAGAGCGAAGATGAAGACAACCTCCCGCCGCCCTCGTTTCCGGCCCTGAATTCAGCGCAACGAGCCTCTAAGCCAGCATCGAGCACCCCTAGCTTCACCATGTCGCCGCCGCCCCAGCCCAACGCCATGGCGCCTCTCGCCTTGAACGGCAGCATGGCTCCGCCATCGAAACCGTCTTTATCGCCCTCCCTTATGGCACCGCCGCCACGAGTGTCCGCCTCCAGCCTGCGCCCCCTACCTACTGCGTCCGCGTCTCAAGGCCTCCACGCGCCTGCCACAGGTCTCGTCCCGCCCCGCGGACCCGCTGCACCCGGCCTCGTGCCTCCTCGTGGTCCTGTCCCAAATCGCGGCCTTGTCCCGAACAGAGGGCCACCCACCTTGAACGGGTCCCTGGCCCTGCCACCGTCCGGCAATCCAAACGTCATCAAGACACCCAACGCGCGCAACAAAGTCCAACTTACACCCGGCCACTCACCCCTCGACTGGGCGAATCTACAACGCAGCAGCAACAACCTCTCTGGTGTAGGCTCACTTGTCCGAGTTACACCCTCGATGCTCAAGTTCATGAATGGGCGCAAAGACAGGGAAACAGGCAAGGTGAAGGATGCATGGTCAGCGTATCAGGGGAAGGTATACAACATCAGTCCGTATCTGCCCTACCATCCCGGCGGCGAGGGCGAATTGCGAAGGGCTGCAGGTAAGGACGGCACGAAGCTGTTCATGGAAGTGCATCCGTGGGTAAACTGGGAAAACATGCTGGGCGAATGTATGGTGGGCATTCTTGTTAGTGAGGAGCAGGGTGCGCAAACGCTTGTGAACAGCAGTCTCGAGGACATGGATTAGGAGGTGACAGCGTAGAGAGGTGGGGCCGTGGATGATACCCTTAGACTTGCATTGCGTGGCGTTGGGTGTCATAATCTCAAAGAAGCAGAAACATTTGGGCGGATATGGAGCCTAGGTTTCCCATAACAGTGGATAGTGATCGCCCGCATTACGGCAGGGTCTTGAAGGTGACCAAGGTGACGGGTGATGCGATCCTTGTCCTATCGACGGCGAAGTTGAAAACTCCGCACCGACCATACACCGACCATGACTGCTACAGCACCGTGTTACTCCGGGTCGGCTTTACGGTGAAACGTCATCGAGCGTTCGATCATACGAGGTCGCTCGAGCAGGCCCGGGCTGTTGACTCCGCGCTCAAGAAGCCTGCTGCAAGAGACATGGGATGTAAATGTCTGCAAGCCATGTGCTCCGACCAACCATAGGCAGCAGGAGGACGGCGACGTCAAACCACGGGTAGTATCTCCTGCGGAATGGCTATCAGGCCCGCAGCATGGGCCTTCCTCCGTAGTAGCTGAACCCGAGTCGGGAACTTGATGCCCTTTTGCGAGTGCAGATCGACATAGTCGTCAATGAAAAGAGGATGGATTCGTTCACATTCGTACAGAAATCGCAGCACCAGCACCAGATCCAGCTCCAGCTCCGCGCAGGGATCGGTTTATTGCCGAGGCCATTGGCGATGTCGTGGAAGAGGAGAGCCATGTACATCCGGTATACGATGGTTAAGATCGACTCCACTATTAGCGCTCGATACGGTACCAGGCAACACGTACCATCTATCTCGCGGCTACGATCGCTCGCGGGCATCGGCGTCGACAATGTCCGACATGTATGCTATGGCCAAGTCGGGTGGAGTGGTTTGGTGCTCGCTTGCCCCCGGCCGGGTGCTGCAGCGACTGGCGTGGAGAGCGAAGTCGTGGAGGCTAACTCGTGGAGGCTGAAGATCAACCTGCCAGCAAAGCTTACATCAATGCGGGCGTTCTGGATGAGGATGCCGACTGTGACGATCTGTTGTGCAAAATATGTTGTACCACCTGTCAGAGTGCGCCTTCTGCTTGTTCGGACATACATCTGACTAGAGCAAAGCTTAGCAATCCTGATAATAGTCTCGAATCCACAAATGATCTTTGAACTCAGGAATTGTATTGGCTGTTGCGAATGGAAGTGATCATTCACGCTGCAGAGCTTCGCCAGAGTCTGGTAACCTCGACCAGGTTAAGCGGGTCGCAGACCAAGGCTTCGCCATGTCGGATATCTGATTCTGGTACAACAGATAGGGTTCCTTCGTTGCGAGTGGCCCCAGGCCCAGAGGCAGCTTTGTTTACTTCGATCTTTACCAGTACAGGTAGGAAGCAAAGGAGCCAGCCAACGGGCGACCGACGCTGCTCGCGTGATTTTGCTCCATCCAAACGAGGTTCGAGCGGAAGTCCACTGCCGCCGACGCCGGAAGTGACTCCTGCAAGCCTTTGCATAAAGATCGTCAATGGCGTATCCGCATGGTGTGCATATGGTTGGGGCTGACTGCTCATGTAACTTGGGGTTTAGTTTCCGCGGATAGCTGTTGATGCTTTAGCCGGAGAAAACGTTGTGTTGAGCACGCTGCATCCTGGAGCCGCGCGGTCAAGCGTGACGCAAGGGTACGATGTTCGCAAAATTGAGCGTCAGCGTAAGGCACAAGCGAAGGGGGGAAGGACTAAGTGTATTAGCGAGGACGGGGCGATAGCTAGCTGCGCAAGGCGGGGAAGGGTCGAAACAGGTTTGGCATGTCCTGGAAGAGGTCTGAGTCGCTCTCAAGTGAAGTCTAGATATGATGCTGCCTTAAGCTCGACTGATGGTAGAAGTGCAGGAATAGCTACGAGGTTGCTTGCTTGAGTATGCCCAAAATTTTATTTGTCGTGCTTGTCACCATGATGTGTTGGAAGGGTGTGACGTAACAGGCGTAAAGTACCTAGGTACCAGGCAAGCCTCAACAGCCGCAGCCAGCCACAACTATACAGTAAAGCAATGACGTGCCGATCACATGCGGGCGACAGAATGTGAACGATGTTGTGTGTACTGAAAGGCTGAAAGGGGATTTGTGACATCGGCTCTCCGCACCTTAGGGTTTTCTGGAAACGATGAGGTTGGAAGTTTGGAGGACCGCTTGTTTTGGAAGTAACGAACCGTTTCAAGGCTACGCCCAAACAGTGCAAGCTTGGTATTAGAAGCTCCCTATTGGCTATCACGCGATACGGAATTAGAACGGTTTCAACTTTCGCGCGACTACCTCACCATCAACATCGATTTATTGTTTTAACCATCTCAAAACAACGAGTGCGACCCACAAGCCACTGACGAAGTACTTGAGTGTATCTGACGTGCACCTTAAACAGTTTGCTCGCCATGCCACAGGTACTCCTAGCAAGCCCCTGATGGACAGGTGCACCATCTGCGAGATGCGCCCGTTCGAGCAAATGAGGAGCCTTTTCTGCCTGCGGGCATACTTTAGGTTGACTATTATGCAGCTGCGCGTGTTACCTAAGCAGCCTTGTGCGGTAGTGCTACGTATGCTCTCGGTGCACGGCATTTTATCGACGATGATGCGCCGCGAATCGAACTGCAGAGAACCAGCCGCGGCTATATTATACTCCGGATGTACTATATCCAAGTCAATCTCTGCTATGGTGATCTACCGATGTTCGTTTGGGCGTGGACGGAATCTAAGTCCCGCAAGCCGAGAACACCGTGCGCTACTGAGCATTGCTTCGCGATGATCAGTGGGCCATGAACAGCCACACATACACAGGCAGTGATGGCAAATAAGCGAGATAAACTATCGACCTGCAACGCTACGAGATGTGAGAAGTGTGGTCCACTCAGTCGGCACTGACGCGCAAGATCAGCACCGTGCGTAGGATATTGATACTCGAAACCACTTGCTATACCAGGGGCTGTGGGCACGGCTACTGCGGATCAGGCGGTGGATGTCCCACTCTGACACTCGCAGATCTATATGTAGCACGGGACGCACCAGCGTGCTGTTAGTAAATAATTTTGGTATCCTTTGTACTTTCGCGTTGATGTTCTGGTAACTGTCACGTTCAAGGCTGAAGTACACATCCCGCCAACATGGCACTCCTCACCTTGATCTTAGTAGCCTCATGCTTGAGTGCATACGCACTGTACAAGTACTTGGAATCATGTCGTCTTCACAAGGTTCCCACAGGACTGAAGCCCCTTCCTGGTCCAAAAGGTACGCACTGAACTCTTCTGGACCCTCCTTCAGAGAGACTCTCATATTATGGCTGCCATCGATCAACACCTTCTCACCGACATATATCAGGCTACCCTGTTATTGGTTCCGTACCGGATGTACCAGAGAAGAACGGGTTCATCAAGTTTTCGGACTGGGGCAAGGAGTATGGGCCCATCTACCAGGTCAACTTAGCTGGTTCCAATCACGTTTGGATATCATCTGAGACCATTGCTCATGATCTCCTGTCAAAGAAAGCAGCCATCTACTCTGACCGACCACATATTCCTGCTTTGATTGACGATAACCGTACAAGTGCACAGTATCTACCACTGCTCAGCAGAAACGGTACGCAACAGTGTTCAAACACAGCTGGCCATCGCTAACAATGAACAGAGGGGCATACTCGCCAGAGGAAGTTCGCGAATGTCATCATGCGTGAGTCTGAGAAGGCCACCTTCCATCGATACCCAGAGCTAGAGGCGAAGCGCATGCTCGTTGAGCTGCTCGAAGAGCCCGATCAGTACAACCATGCTCTCGAATCCTTCATCGCCCGTGTTACGTCCCGCCTAGCATGGGGCCACGCTGAAGCCAGTGACGAACTCAAACAACGTGCACGCGAACTTTTGATCGGCGTATCACCCACCGGCGCTCTGCCCAATAAGCTGCCCTTCTTGATGGCACTGCCTGACTGGTTGTCTCCGGCCAAGGCATGGGAGAGGCGTCGAGCTAAGACTGAGCGAACTTTCTTCCAGACCATGCAGTCACAGGTCGAGCGGGACATACAAGAAAAGACAGCACCGGCGTCATGGATGAAGACCTTCCTTACTCAGGGAGCAAGCAAGTTCGGCTTCAAGTCTGATCTCGAGGGCGCGTACGCCGTTGGTATGCACGGCATTGCTGGCGCTCTAACCATTGCTGCACCAATGCAGTCCTTCTGCTTAGCCATGGCGCATTACCCCCAATACCTGCCAATGCTTCAGGAAGAAATCGATCGTGTTTGTGGGGATAGGCTTCCTGTTGCAGAAGACCGTCCAAACATGCCAATGCTCCGCGCCGTCATCCGCGAGTTGATCCGCTGGCGTCCGCCCGTGCCGACTGGTATTCCTCATTACCTCACGCAAGATGATGAGTACAACGGCTTTCATATTCCCAAGGGTAGCACTATCCATCCCCTCGAATGGTAAGTTGCTGTTCTCTGTACCTGTCGATCATACAAGGCTGACATATGCAGGGCAATCTCACGGGACCCTAAGGTTTACCCCGAGCCGGAAACCTTCAATCCTCTACGGTGGCTGAAGCCCGAATACCCAACATACAAGGAACCCCTGACTCAATTCCCTACGATTATCAATTCATCGCAGTTTGGCTACGGAAGACGATTGTGTCAGGGACAGACAGTTGCTGATGAAGACCTCTTCATTGGTATCGGATCCATCGCCTGGCTCTTTAATATCTCGAAACCCTCTCAAAAGAAGCCGCCAGTTCCTAAGAAGCCTAAGCATCTCATCAGCATGAACAAGAAACGTACCATCTCGAACGAAGAGCTCAACGCCGGCCTTAAATCCTCAGACCTGGTATCTGAAAAGCACTCGGACCTGGTATTGGAAAAGAAAAGCCTTGAGCTCGCAAGGCCCACCCGTCCATTCCCACCAGGCTACAAACCAATCGAATGGGGTCACCCATCCCAGAAACCCGAAGACCCAACGCTTGACTACTCTATCTTGCTCATCGCAAAGCCAATTCCCTTCCAGTTCGATCTGAAGCCACGAAACGATGCGCGCTCGAACAGAGTCAGGGAGCTGTTTGTCGAGGGACTTGGAAAGGGCCACTACACCAAGCCTCGCGAGTACTGGGGCCCAAATCAGGGGAGAAGTGAGTCTCTAGGCTGGAGCAAGGTGTGAATCGCCACACGGCTAATCTGCGGGTTTTGCGATGCCCGTAGGAGATGCCGGTGGGGAGCCGGTGATTGAGAAGTGGGTTTTGTCCGGCAGAACCGCTTTGCGAACCTTCAAGCTGCGCCGTGGCTTTCATTGAATTCATATTGCGTTGTTTTGCGTGCATTGCCATGGCGTTTGAGCGGTTCGATAATGCCTTGATGGCTCGTACATGTCTTTTGGTCGCATTTGGTCTCCGAAAGAGCGCGATCCTTGTAATCTTCTGTTAACGATATCTCTCGTGTAGCTATTGGAAACATCATTTACTATCGTTAAGAATGCTGTTTCTAGGAACCTTGCATCGTGTTGTTTTGGGATACGACAAATGTCTCGCGTTCCTGCGCCATTGCCACTTGTGCTTGCGACAACGCGCCGTTCCGCAGCTGAACAAACCTTCGTTATCTCAGCTGGCAGGCACGAAAGCCGGTTAAGTCCAAACTATGCATGAAATGCCATCATATAGCTTCGTGGCTCCCTGGAGAAATTGATAAACGATGATCCCGGTGCCGGGACGCAACTTAACCTGGTCCCCAAACAAACAACCTGGATAATCAGATGACGGGAGCCTCGCATTCTACTCGTTCCTGATCTTGAGGCAGTCGCAGGCGGGAGTATCTTAGGTCTTGAGTCCTGTTTTCCAGCCAATCTCCAGCAAGGCACGCAATGACCACAATAGTCCTTCAACTCCAAGGGTCATCGAGTTGTAAGAACGGATCATGACGACGATCCTGCTGCTCTGTCATCCAACCGCCGATGTCGATATTCTTCTCAACTGGCATTGCAGAGTTTCACCACTATTCACATCGTCCATGATTACGGCAGTGGGATCCTCGTACAGAATGCGGAGAGGAGCAAAAGGAAAGTGGGTTGGTGTTGCCGATCACGTGGCCCACATCAACACCAAACGTCAATTTCCAACAGCCACCTCAAATACATCGCAACGTCCAAAAAGAATACTTGCATCGGCCGGGAATCGAACCCGGGGCTAGCCGAAACTGTCCTGTGATGGATGGCAACGGCTAATTTTACCACTAAACCACCGATGCGATGGAAACACTTTGTGAGTCTCGTCCAGACCTTGATGATTCAAGTTCGGAAAATAGAAAATATGATTGCAATTTTTGTTTTCGTATCGTTCACTCACTCTTTTGCCTATCGTAGGGGAATGAGTTGGGCGACTGAATTAAAGTTCTTTGGTGGTAACTTCGTATTTAGACAGTACCAGCACTATTAGATAATATCCCATTACCGAAGTGTCTCCTTCGGGCTTGGCACAGTTGAAGCTAACCGCCAAAACTGATTTTCGGAAATCCATAAGTGAGATCCCGATGACAACATTCGAGCAGCTGATGGCGGTGAACGAACCCCGTAATGCATGCTGCGAGAGCAGTTGTTCGTTAGCTGCATGTAAGAGTAGTGATATCTGTATGACTAACCTTACATAGTAAAACAATTACATTAAAAGAGAAGACAAACCTAAGAGAGCGCTTTAGGTGCCCTGTAAGAAAATTCTTAGCTCTTGCGTTAGCTAACAATATCTTTATAGATAACGTCTCTCTAAAGAGTCTTAATAACTACTAGGTTCTACTTATAGCTAGCTTAAGGCCCTGTCACGTAATAATCGCTACCCATTTACCAGCCTAGTAAAAGTTTATATTTTAATCTTTATATATAAGATTAGTCTACTTTTAAAGTATAGGACGCTTTTTGTACTTAAAGTATTTACGCCCTTCTTTCTTCTTTAGGTAGGCTAACTAGAGGTTCACTTCTACATGTCGCCTTTGTCTTTGATTTTCTAATTTACTGTGCTGTGACTAATCGGCTCCCAGCTTAGGATTATTGAGAAACTTTTGTAAGTTGCTAGATTCCTGTAGCCACTACGGCAGATATCGTAAGCAAGCCGTACTGGTTCAACAAGTTCCTGAGGCCACATGCTTGCGCTGCCCGGAAATGGCCCGCGCCAGCCCAGCCCAGCCTTGTTCAACTGCTTCTCTTCTTTCTCATTGAATTGACTAAACACGACAAAAACAATATAGTACCGGCGTCCGTTGGCTTCAAACTCTTGATCAAGACGATGATCTGATAGCAACGCTTTATAATCACCATGGTCTAGGTGCCAGTGTGTGTTGAGATGCTCTAC
The DNA here is from genome assembly GCA_004835665.1 of Phoma sp. XZ068. Classification (NCBI taxonomy): domain Eukaryota; kingdom Fungi; phylum Ascomycota; class Dothideomycetes; order Pleosporales; family Didymellaceae; genus Phoma; species Phoma sp. XZ068. The sequence continues at coordinate 1,450,283 of RBKR01000003.1, forward strand.
AACAGCTTTTTTGTTAGCAGCAATACGATCTGCGAAGATCTTTCGAACAACAGCTGGGTAGTCCTGTTTCCAGTTTGGGCGGGGCACTCCGTCGACTAGCCAGTACAGTGTTGCAGGGGAGTGCTGCCTCACCATCTGCTGAACAATGGCTTGGACGTTTCCAGGTCGTAGCTCACCCCGTCCACCTACGGTACCCCACGATGGATGCCACTCTAAGGCTATGCGATCGAAACAACCAAATGTAGTCCCGTGCATAGATTGCTCAATCCAGTATTGCCAGGGCCCATGCTTAAGCAGTGACGTCGCCTGGCCTTGACTATTATGTAGTCGTAAGACAACAAGATCAAGTGTATGAATACGAGGACGAAGCAACTGCCAACTACTATGACGCGCTGAAACCGCCGGATTCGACGGGCTCGACGGGCTCGACGAGTTCATATTAGCATTGTACTGCGACTCCCACTCCTCCATGGACCGCGGCCGGTATAGCGAGCCTTTGCTGCGTCGAATAGGCCAACTACATTTACGATTGGTTTGAATGTATCGTAATGCAGTAAAACGTGATAGCCGGCAGAGTGAGAGAAGTGTTGCAATCTGTGAATAGGTCGAGAGTCGCCTGCAGCGGTTTGTGTATGCTATCTCATCGGCTAGTTCGCTTTCCAGGTTTCCACTTCTGGTAGACTCTGATTGTCCGATGGCAGCTGGCACAGTGGTAAGGAGAAAGCGGAAAAAAGCGCTCGACTCATGCTCTGCTTCGTATCGTTTTTGGAACTCGGGATTGAACCGCCGGTTGTAAGAGACATCTGAGTCCGTCTCGGGCATGCGATCAAACTTGCATACTTGAGTCATACGAATGCTGTCACGGATAAACTCTGGATCTTGTGGTATGCCCTCAACTTCGATCCAGTGCACCCCACGAGAAGTGGGAAGCACTAGCTCCCAAATCGCTTCTTGGAGCTCGACTGCAAGGTCGTTGAAGATGGCCATGGTCAAAACGAAATGCGCAGTAGTTGTTCAGAAATATTGTCGCGTTGTACGGGTGTTGTGACAGTGATGAGCCTGTGATGACAATCGCATAGTCCTTTTAAGATAACGGAGACTGAGTTTGGGATAGGTATTACCTAAGCTTACTTAGTATCAACATCTTAGGCACTAGCGCACCAGCGTCGTATAGGCTCCTTTAGCGAAGTAGGTCTGACCATTAAGGATCAGCATCCCCACTAGCGACATGGACTCTTTTGTTCCGTAGCGTGTCCTTGTTCTGTAGTCGTTATTTGAGAGATCCGTAAACTGGAAATTGTTCGGCACAGTGCACATCATGTTAGTACTATGTCGGTAGATCCTGCTAGCTAGAGCCCCTACAACGACCGGTCAGATATCCATGTCCACGCCGGAATTTGGAGTGTCGCGTTCCGACGCTCGGACTCCGGACTTGACTGAAACATCTCAATAATTACGCCCTGCTGGAATTCGATGACTTGTGGGCGGACTCCAAAGCCCTCCGGGTTTCTAAAATCCAATTTGGAGACTTGATTATGGAGTCCGTAACTGGGACCTCGTCTTTACGGAGGTACATTCTACGTATAAAAGCAACATTCTCAGCTACTATGCTACTCAACCATAGCCACTCTTTTCTACCGTTTGCCTGGAGCAGCGACCCTCTCAGTCCCTACTATCATACAACGATACCCTCACTGTCTTTTACGCATTAGATCTCCTGGTTGAGATTGTCACAGCATCCCCAAACCATTCTGACGAGTACTCTCTTGCACATAGTCTTCATCAAGCGACCGCTCGCAAGCTCTCATTTTCGTCGATTTTGAAGCCTTTCGATCATAACTATTCTTATTGTATTCTCTTCCTCCGCCTTTTCGCACGCAAGAAACCAAACCCGCATCCAATAAGTCAAGATGAAGTTCTTCGGCACAATCGTGGCGGCTACAGCTCTGTTTGCTTGCGGCATATCTGCCGTGCCTTTGGGTGACCTTGGTGGAATCCACCCCAGGGCCCCAGCCGATTACGACATCAACAAAGTTCTCAAAACCTGGATGGGTGATGCCAAGACTCAAAGGAGGCTGGCAAACCACTGTAACACCAAAGGAGGATGGGAGGGTTGGGCGCAGGGTGAAATCGAATCTGAGTTCAGAGATGCATTCGCGATCCCGCAGACTATTCGCGAAGAGACCAGTGTTTACAAAGGCAGGGAGCTCGCAGACCTTGTTCTACCGAAGACAGCGAGAAACAAGGGCATGGTTATCGAGCTCAAGTGCGAGAATGCTTATGGCCAGAAGGGAGTCAAGATTAAAGCCCCTGTACGTGCCGACATTGCCAAGCAGTTCGCTGTCAAACCCGAGTTCAACGACTACACTTTCGTAGCCCTTGCTATGGCCTATACAAAAGAGGCCGACGGATCTCTCAGGAAAATCGGCATGAAGCCTATCCCGGGGGCTGACGCGAATGTAGCAGGCCCACACACAGTGAGAATATACCGGGAAGATTACAAGCTCAAGAGCTTGATCGATGAGATAGAGGACTTGGACGAGGCCATGTATAATTTGTTCCTCTCAAAGTCAAGGCCAGGCTCACCTTCAGGCACTCCGCCCTCTTCATCTAACCCAGCACCTGGCAAGACGACACCTGGCAAGACGACACCTGGCAAGACGGCACCTGGCAAGACGGCACCTAAATAGATAATATTTGGCAAGGCAGTATCTGACCCTAAAAGCCTTTCGTGACAGTCTCCAGTAACGGAAGGCCCGCATCAACCAAGTGTTTGGACTAGGGATAATGTAGACATAGCGGCGATAACGCAATTGATATAAAATTGTTCAAAAATCACCAATGGTACTGACCAAGGACAGTGTTCTCAATGGAAATACGTTAAGCGTTAAGCATAGGTAGTGGTGTGCGGTGAAAGGGACTTTATAAGTAAGAGTCGTCCTCAAAGTAAATGTAGAATCGATAGCTGATGCGACACGCCCAAAGCTGGGGCACCTGTCCTAGCAAACGCTGACTCTCGGTTTAATTTGCTTCTATGCAAATCCCTCAAGCTGGACAGCAGCAATGAGACAAGCATCGGGTTCCGTGCTCCAGGCACGGGGGAGCGTGCGATGCTGCGGGGATAATAAGTTTGGCCATATTGAGAAGTAGTTTATCGAGAATCAAAAACAAATCCCAATCAAGAGAGCTTATTTAGTGCCGTACTATTCTGTGCTTCATGCTTGAGTGACTGTTTGTACGTCCTTGTAACACCTTATGTATCTTGCTGCGCCGCTGCCCCGCCATCTCGAAGGCGCTGAGTAAGCGTGAGGAACCCGATAGCAGGGAGTGAGTTCTGGATTTCAGGATCCAAGTTTCAAGGCACCCAGGGTATAAACTCCTATCCAGTGATTCTGAACACACATGTTCACAAGGGCGCTTAACCCTATGTCTGTGCCTTAGTTTATCACTCTTCGCCAACCGTTCAATCTTGCTAAGTGGAGACGGAAGATTAAGGCGCCGGCTTATTGCCTCCTGCATGAGAGCAGAGTATTATCGGGATTTCACTTGTCGTTTCCCGAAAGTCAATTTTTGCCAAGTCACCGTTTAACAGCACCATGAAAGCCGACTGTGAATCAAAAATTCGAAAATGACACTACACACATTTTACACAACAGAGCAGTAGAAACGATCTATTTAGCTGAAGCGGCCGGTAGTTCCACTAGACCACCGATGCTGGTTGAATCGTGTTGTTCGATGAAAGGTGCGGTCGCTACAATACATATACTCCAGAAATCACCAATTAGGGTTTTATGAACTAGCAAAGGCCTAAAAGCGCTCTAGCTAATTACTTTTAGTCTGTTTGGTAAAAATGGTATGTAAGGTCGAAGGTCCCAAGAGACCTCCACCCAATTCTCCACATTCCTGAGCACCCGTTTCCCTATAGAAAATCGTCAATTATGGTCGCACCCTCTAATATCACCGAGCTAGTTGAAATGTTCTTCGATCGACTCTCTGCATTCTCCCTCAACTCACAGTTGAACCAGAAGCGCGTGCAAACCTGACTTGATATTTGCCAAAGAACCTGTTGAAAAAGATTCGTGTGCCTACAGGTATTTCTTGATCAACGGGGAGGGCAGGATTGCTGGTGCGAAGCTCACCAGCAGCACCACGGGTCTCAGCGTGTATCAAGGGCTCCGTAGCCTCCAGGATCTCACCTTTGTGAGCGATTAGATGGGTTGAGAGCTGCTCAACTACATCGGCAACAGTGACAATGCCGCTGTCTGCTCTGCGAACACTCAATGGCCTGGGGCTCACGTCCTCGAACGCTTCGTAGTCGTCCAGGTTCTCCAATGGTGAAAACTAGCGTCACGACGGTTTAGCGCCGGCACTATTTCTGTCCTCCTTCACAACGTCACACCCTACTAACAGCTTTTGTCGTTTGTAAAAGCAGAGTTCTACGCCTTTTGAGACCTCTTAAATCTTGTTGTCAGTAAGGGAACTTAGCAGTAAGGAAACTAAACTAGCACGATTAGGAAATGTACCTTCAAGCGTGCTTAAAAAAGTAGGAATTGAAGAGCAAGGATGCAGATATCTAACACAATGCTGGATGAGCAGATCACCTGGGCTCACGAAAATGAATTTCTAATTGCTGAAATTGTTGATGCAATGACTATTCTACATTGGCCGCCCGTTAAGTGCGACCAGGAAGATGTGAAGGTAAGTGGACAGAGAAGAACCTTAGTGCTCACCGCTTGTAGTCTTACGAATGATATCAAGACGGAGGTGTCTTCAGACTTCATAGACTCCATTTCCTTAAGGCTCACTTAGGCAGTAAGCTTTCTCCCTGGATAACCATGCGACATACCTACCGACGCTGCATGCCTGCCAGGACATCAGAGTGGGTTCACATTGACAAGGTCGCTGCGATGCCAAGTGGGGCAGAAGTAATAATCTTTTCGCCTTCGGTAGTAGTTGACGCAGGCAACGTCCGTACACTTGGGCCTGATGTGGCTTGCCTGCGGGTGGGGGTATGTTTGGGTGTCCATGGCGTGGAGCCAATCATCGGTGGGGATGATTCTGATAGTAAAGTCCGTCATGGCTGCCGTCCTACAGATCATGATGTCTTTCTCGTAGCTGATTGCAAGACACTGCGAGGATATGACAGTATCGACAGCATCCACTGGGTAATGAGGCCTAATGCTTAGCTTCTTGCCATTTCTCCCGCTTCCATATCGATGACGCCATACTAGCGACGACTCTGAAGGAAGCGGCGGGAATGCTGCTGGTAGAGGTCCTATCTTATCATCCTCTCCCGTCTTGTAGTAAACGAAATGTCCTATACGGGTCGATGGGCCGAAGAGCATCATTTCAGGTAGAGCATCAGGATGGGACGCGGGGCACAGGGTATCGGCCGGCCCTAGACTTCGAAGCTTCTGGAACAATGCTCTGAGCTCTGGCGAGGGAATTCGGCCGTCCCCAGTGAGGGTGAGGGTGTCGATGCGGCTGTGGGGTGTCCACTCTAGATTGAGAACCACAGTGTCCGAGACGAAGGGGCTGGTGCCGAGGCGGGCTCGTGGCCAGGTCGGCGCCTCGGAGGCCGTGCAGCGCTTGTCGTGGCTGGCCTCGTGACACTCAATATTGAAGCTGTTGAGACAAGCTTGCCAGTCCCCTCCTCCGCGCTGCTGCTGCTGCTGCCGCCAGTTGTCGATATGGGCCTTAATTCTGGCCCAGGTGATTTGAATGTGCTCACATAACTGTACCGATCCCTGCTGGCCTAGACACCGTCGTTCCGGCTGATGCCTCAATGACTGCTGGGAGGGGGAGGGAAATTGGCAAACGTCGTGGCGAGTGTGGCAGGCGTAGCAGTAGGGCGTGCTGTACAGGAAATCGAATGAGCCCTTGGGGCTCCGGCGAAACCTCTGCTGGAACTTGCAGTCGTCGAAGAGCTGATCCCCACAGACATCGTTCCACCGCCTGCAGTTGTCACACCGACCGTCCCTCTGCAAGAGCCGCCGAAATTCTAGCATTGGAACATCGTGGCGATGGAAAGATTCACCTTTGATAGATCGTGACTTTATCCAAACGACAAGTTGACGGTTGAAAAGTCGTAAGAATATCCTTGAGACTATCCGAAGACACTTTAGCGCAACAACATCGTCGCACAGGAAGTCGAATATACACAGTAGGAGCTCTTCTGGCAGCCGGCTAATCAAGGGACAAAAGCGATTATTGTAGACCTGAGCAGCGATAAGCGGGTCCATGGTGCGCTGCAGCCCGCGTAGGGTGAGGAGAAGTGCTTGAGCCTGGTGATTGTCTCGTTCCTCTCCATTAGTCCGCTTCTCGGCTTCGCATGCCTCTGTCTCCCGGACAAGCTGGCGTTCCTTGCGCCACCTCTGGATTCGTTTTGAAATATAAAGCATTCTCGAGTTTCTGGTCAAGTTGCACGAGGAGTAGAGCTTGGTCAATTGAGGAGTACGCGGTAAACGACCCTATTTTGGTAGCCTTGAGTCACGTGCCCTACCGCTCCCAGTTTTTCCTGCTTTCGGCGACGTCCATTGGTTTGGTGCTGCGGAGACTATCAATCGTGGTGCATGTTCTCGCCGAGGGTCCGTTCCTATTTCACGGAACCAGGTGCTGATTCCAAGCTGAGAAGCTAAGCGAGTTGAACGATAATTTGATGATGCGACTGATGCCACCTCCACCTCGACTGTCCTGATGATGTGCCGCCTCAACTGTCTTGATGATGTGCCGCCTCAACTGTCTTGATGATGTGCCGCCTTGGCTGTCTTGATGATGCGCTGCCTCAGACTATCTTGATGGATGGTGCCGTTTCGACAGGATCGTAGTCTACTGTGATTTCCTTCTGACATCGGATTTACACTGGTCTCCTTTGGCAAGGGAAGTACCAAGTGAAGGTCTGATCTTTGCTATCCGCTTTGATGATGTTCTTAGCGGACCCACCAGTTAATGCACGAGCGTGCAATGCAGGGTACGCCCAATGATGAGGGCGTCTGACCCGTCAGACCGATGCCCGGCCCGGCCAGGGATAACCCCGACCAGGTGCCGATGTCAGGTAGCGGCTTGGCGACTTGAGGTTCTTTTAACGTGGTTTGTCCTACTCTTCACGGGTTCCTAACGTTTTCCTTCGCGGCTGTGCTCAAGGCCAGCTGTTGATGACGGCCCTCATGCTTTCATGGAGGTCCCGAAACTCGGCAAGCGTGGCTCGAGCGTTGATGGCCTCCTGCCGGGCCTGCTCGATCTTGTGCTCGGCGGCCATGACCTGTGCTTGGGCGGCGGCGAGGGAGACACGGACGGCGGCGAGGGAGGCTTGGGCGGCGGCGGCCGTCTCGGCGGCTCGGGCGCGGTCCCGCCAGTCCTCAAGCTTGAACGGCGAAAAGAGACTGTCCACCCACAGGACAACAGCAGACAAGCCCTCCAGAATCCAATGGCATCTGGAATGGCCTAGTGGCCTCGACTCGACAGACTGGGCCCAGCGGGTCATGCAACCCCAGGCGGCGGCGAGGCGGGCGGGGAGAGCCGAGAAGAAGACGAACATGGCGGCAGCGGCCATGAGAGGGGTGGGGAGGGGGGCTTTACGTTGCCAGCGATGGTCTCGAGCTGTTTCTCGAGCTTTTTGAGAACAGTCTTAAGCTCCTCATCGGTATGAGCAGGGGCGTTCACCCCGGAGACAAGAAGAAAGAGAAGGAAGCAGAACAAAATGGTCGTGGTCGTCATCGTCATCATCGTTAACGTTGTCACTGATCCTAACATCACAAATGAGAACGATCAGGCTTCAAAGTTTTGTTTACTTCAGAGTCCTGGGCTCCTGCCATTCTACACTGATGGGTGCTTCTCAGTTTCTGCTACCATGCGCGCTTCTGTAAGTACTGCCTTCCCTCTTTACACAAATAGCCAGCTATTCAGACGTGCTTGAATGTTACCAGCACCCTCAATGCGCCTTTCGAGGAAGCGTAACTCCGAGCTCCAAACGTATTGAGCATCCGAGCCAGAGGTGAGGTATCTCTCTCTTGCCACAGGTTACCAAGTGAGCACTGTCAGGTCTTTCACTGTCCCTTTTCAACCAAATCCGCCTAGTCATTCCGCAGCGGTCGTCATTATCTTGCTCATTATTGCGTTGCTGCTCAGTTTCAATTGCTCGGCGGCCGTCGACTTTCCTGCATGACCTGTGCGGCCTCACAACCCACATACACCAGCAAGGTTGCTGTTTTTTGCGTTGCCCTTGCTCTAGTTGAACTGTAGCCTCCAAAGCCAGTTGAGTCAAGCATTTCTAACGGGCGCTCATATCTTGGAGCAAACAGTTGTTGATGAGATGTATTCAAAGTAAACAACAAGGCTGAGCGCCGGAGGTAAGATGTTTGCATGAAGCCCACGTAAGCCAACATGCTAGCGCAGTTGCCTCCGTCTCAAAGGCGGCGCAATACGAAGAACCATTCTTCTCATAGGCAAAAATCCTGTCAGCAACGGCTAGATGTACAATCCTCTCTCTACCACGTAAAAACGCTCTAATTTACTATAGCTAACTTTTAGCATAGATTTAAGTCTAAGAAGAATATATCACATGCTGAGAGTTATTTATTCTGCTGTAATGTAGGTTGTATTGCTAAGATAGTGTTCAGTCAGGTGTTCGATCAAGTAGAGCGACCTTCATCGTGCCGCCACTAGAAATATCAACTTGTGAATCGCAATCCTGGTTTGAAGGAGAAGAAGAAGAAAGTCCTTTAATTCAAAAATTACGCCTGCACCTAAGAAATGCAGAGAGGGAGCTCAAACAACTCAACCCGTACCGTGTAGTGCAACGCATCTAGCATGCCAAACGCCTTTCCTAACCCCAGAAATCCTAGTAGAACAAACGCCTATACAAAAGAACTCAACAATCCCATGAGCCTAAGCTAAGGAGCTTAGCTGCCTCCATGACTTCTTAACCGCCTTCCTCCAACTTGCCCAGGCCCAATAGAGCTTGAAAAGTTGGTAATGCTCAGGTTCTCCCTCTCCTCCTTCCCAGCGCCGCCACCAACCGTCTTCCGCATCATCTTCTTCATTGGCAGCTTACTTCCCTCATCACTACCCTTTAGCTTCTTATTCGGTGGTGCAGCCATAACAACAGAATCGCTCGACCGCGAAACAAGCGGCAGAGGCTGGGTGTGCGCGCTCTCCTGGGCGACGATGTTAACGTCGAGTTCGCGCAAGGATATGGGAGCGGTGTGGTTTTGGGCATGCGCACTGATGGAGCGTGTGAAATCGGGCTTTGCGGGTGGGAAGAGCTCGGTGGTGGAGTCGGCGGACGAGGTGGCGTCAATGAAGATGGGTTGTTTGGTTGGGCTGCGGGTGGTGTCGTCTGAGGAGACGGGGTGGTCGCGGAGACGCGAGATGATAGTTTCGTGATCTTCGGTGCGCGGGAGGTTGGAAGGAATGTGGTAGTTGACACGTTGGGGTGTTTGGCCGGTAGGATTGTATTCGATGAGGTTCTGTGCGCCAACGGTTTCGCGGAGCTCGTGGAGAGGTGCGCGGATAGTGGCATCGGCGGACAGGGATGATAATGTCTCCTTGAGTGTACTCTGCTGAGCTGATACGTCGGCCTCAAGAGATTGAACGCGTTCGAAGGATGTAGAGAGATGTTCACCAATGCTGGAGTAAGAAGACTGGACAGTAGACGACAGCGTAGCGAGCGAAGCAGTATGGGCTGTGTGGTGAACATTGTTCTGTTCGCGGATGCGAGACACAATGTCGTCAAGTGAGTGCAGTTGGGTATCGAGATGTGCCATCTGGGTCTCCACTGTCTTCACTGTGTTCGCGTGCACCGATGTGGTGGTATCCTTAAGCAGATCCGAATGCTGCGTAGCCATCTCGTAGTCACCTCGAAGCTTCGTCTTCATGGCATCTCTCGATGTTGTGACCCCGGCTACAATGCTCTTGGACTGGTTGTTCCAGGCCTCAATGCCGGCCATGTACGCGCTCTGCTGTGTTTCGAAGGCTGCGTTCGCAGCTCCCAGCTCTGCACCAACACTGGCAAGCTTCTCGTTCATTCGCTTGTCTTGGGCATCTGCATTAGCTCCGAGGAGCGCAGTGATCTGTTGCAGTAGTTCCTGACGTTCCTCGGCGGACTTCTGCTTCTCCTCGTCAACTACCTGCGCCAGTCGTCCTTGGGTGTGGCTGTTCGCTGCTAGCAACGCCGCGTTGGCTTCGAGGACTTCTGCATGCAAACGGTCGTTCTCAGCCTGTTGTGCGTTGAGACTCTTGACGAGCCCATCAAATGTAGCTTTGAAGTCGCGCCCCAAGTTCGCGTATGACTGGTGTAGTTCATCTCGGAAACCGTCAAGTTCGGTAATGATATTGGCTGAGATTTGCTCTGCTGCAGAGGAGAGCTCATCAAGACCAGACCCAATTTTCGATTTGACATTCTCACGTAGAGTTTTGATCTCTTCCAGAACTTCGTTCATGTCATCACGAGTTTTCGCGGTCTGCTGATCCACCTCTTGCTCCGATGTCTGGTATACTTGCATCTTCTCTTGCAAGAAAGTCTGGGATGCACCGAGTTGTTCGAGCTCATCCCTGACAAAGTCCTGCATACGTGCCGAGAGCAAGTCCATGATCTGTCCTTGCTGTTGCTGGAAATCCTCGATCCGGTCCTCAACCATGCGAGTTGTGTCCAAAACATGGTTTTGCGAGGTGGCCCAGTTGCGACGGTTTTGAGATTGCAGATCTGACTTTCGGCGAATCTTCGATCGTAGACCATCAAGATCTGAGGTGGTCTTGCCGAGTGTTGAGATCATTCCGTACCCAATCTCTGCAAGTTCACCCTCAGTCTTTTCATGTGCTTTCCGGAGTTCCCCCTCTTCGGCGAGATTCTGGCGAGTGTGCTCCAACACAATCTCAGTCTTCTCTAGTATGCCCTTTGTGCCATCCAGAGCGAGTTGAGTCTGCTCGTTGTCCTTCTTAAGCGTCTGGAAGTTCGTTGTGATCTTGAATAATTCCTCAACCCTGTTGCGGAGGTTGACTTCCATCGTCTCAATTCGGTCCCGTTGTTCCTCGCTAAGGATGCGTCGCGACTCGCTGATTGTGGTGATCTCCTCGTAGTTCTCCTGGGTGAGATAAACACCGTTGCGCTGCCGTGTTGCGATAAGCTCGCTCTTTAACTTCTCGATCTCGACCGTGAACTCTCTGAGCAGCGTCTTCTTGTTGATGGCCTGGTTGACTTGGGGCTTGTTTCGAATGTTCTTCGCGCGGAAAGCATAGTCGAGCGTGGAAATAGTCTCCTCTAGGTTACTCTTCGCTGGCGACAACGTCGCGATGATGCAGGTTTTGGTTCGACCGCCGAGGGAATCTTGCAAAAGTCGTGTCAGTTTCGACTCGCGATACGGGATGTGAGAACTGCGTTCGACCAGGGCGTTGATAACGCGACCGAGAGTGAGCAAACTCTTGTTGATCAGGCCAGCCTCGGCGGCGCGCTTGTTCTCTGCTCCGCTGCGCTGGATGTTCTCACTACCAGCCAGATCGACAAGGTTGAGCTTTCCGGCGCTCAAGTACTCTTGTCCATCTTCTGCAGTGCGTTTGATATACACTGTAATTGTGAAGACTGTGTGGCTTCGAGAACTCAAGTCATTGCACTTTGTCGCCGCCACTTGACGCTTGTGGCTACCAGAGCGCAAAAGCTGGATACCCTCTCGGGCGGTCTTCAAGTGGCACTCTTCCATGCCTTGAACCATCGTTGTAGTCTGCCCCTTCTTGCTGTTGTCGTCGAAAATCTTCAGCTTCGCTGAGTCGTCTGCCGCGCATAGATCGCGCAGCTCTTCGTTGTAGAGTTCGATGAAGGAACATTTGACGGAATTCTCGGTTTCTTCCTGTTCGAGTTTGTCGAAAAGCGCGTAGAGAACACGAGGAACGATACCAGCGGCGTCTGGAAGGGGGAGGACGTCGGAGATGTCACCAGTCATTGTGTACGTTTTTCCAGTACCAGTCTGGCCGTATGCGAAGATGGTGCAGTTGAAACCATCGAGGACCTACACCATGTTAGAAGCAGTCTCAGAGAGCAGTTAGCTGCATTGTAAATACCTCGTCGATAATAGGCGCAACAACCTCATCAAAGACCATGCCTTGATCTGCGGCAGATGAGAAGACCTTGTCAAACTGGTAGGTCTTGTTGCTGAGCGCACTCGGGCCCATGGAGAGCTCGACTGTGTTGCCCTTGATGCCGTTGGTGGTCACAACGACACCGCTATTCTCGCGTACTTCGCGGTCATTGCGGCCACGGCATCGGACCACGACGTTGATATTCGTCTCCTGTCCGATGTCTTCAAAATCGGTTGCTTTCCTCTTGAGTGGCGATGAGCGTGGTGTGCCTCTTGTCCTTGTGGAAGCTACTGATTCTGCTCGCGATGTGCGCCCGTCAAGCATGGGCGTGGCAGAGCGGCCACGGAGGACGTTGTTTGCTGCCTGTCGCGAAGCTGGTGGGCGCATGGTGGATGTTGTGCGCTTCACCGCCGGCGCGCCTGGTCTCGGGAGGCCAGACATGTCGAATTGTGTTGGCTGTGGTGGTTAGTGAGGTTGGCTGTGGTGCATTCGTGCTGTGTTGACGCACGTAAACAACAAAACAAGCGTTGCAGGGATCCCGGTGGGGCCCGAACGCGCTAACGGCAGCCGCCCGAGCTGTCCCCTCCGTCATCTACGGCAGCTCAACACCTGCATCTGCAACTAACCTGGCTGTTTGATCTGACTTACCCTTGATTTGCTTTGCATTGCACATGATACCCCGACTCGCGCATCTACATTGCTCTCCATAGGTTTTTGGAGCGCTGCCATAGAAAGGAAGCTCAACACGGCCTTGCATATCCCCGCCAGCGCCGCCCCTCATCTCAACACAGCTCCTCCATAAGGTCGAGCTCTGCACCTCGTGGGTAGGTACACTGTAGCGCCCTCGACTATTGCGAGTGAGTCGTCGTTGGAAATCGTAGACCGACGTCACATCGGCCACTTCACTGTGTCCACGTGAACGAGCACAAGACCACTCCCACCACGCGCGCCTGCGCATAGGCTAGTGACACCGACTGCGGCGAACGAACACTCCTCAGACACTCACGCAAGATGGAGGAAGCTAGTATGCAGCTCCAACCAGGGCGCAGTGTGGGCTTCATGAGTGAGCAGCCTATCTGTGAGACCCTGCACGTTACTGACTGAACCACAGCGCTCGGCTGCTCCCTGCATGATATCCTCACGACGATTAAAGCCGAAGTGAAGGCATTTCCGCGGTTCCAGCTTTACCACGATGACCTCCGTCCCATCTCATCCCCCGTACAGCTCGTGCTACCGGACAACGGTCTGCGACTGCAGTTTGATGGCCCCGATCAGCGTTTGAGGTTGATCGAGGTGCTCGACTTCACAAAGGCTCGACTAGTATACAAGGATATCGAAGTGTTCAGGCCTGCTGACATGCACGGCGGCGTGGCAGGACCCAGATTTAGGCACATCTATGACAAGCTGCTTGGGCCTACGTATGGCGGAGAATACTTGCCACCAAAATCTGAAGACCCAAATGCAAGAGGGACATATAATCTGTCATACCCCGGTATTGCATTCAACTTCCCAGTACAGAATTCTGCGTACTCGCCCAAGAAGGACTTCATCTCGTTATTGTCGTCCTCCGCGACAGGCCCTGCAACCTCTATGGCCGTATTCAGCGGCGAGTCGTGGCAGAAGGCGCGGGCGACGCTCTTCACGGCAACACCTTCCAATCCGAGGTCCGCGGCGCTGGTAGGTACTAAGGGTCCAGGAGGTGGCCCTGATGAGATTGAACTTGTCAAGGTGCATGGCGAAGGGAGAGTCGAACTAGTTAGACGATCAAGCCCTCCTTTTTGGATCGTGCTCAGCGAGACGACACCCCAAGACCTCATCATGGAACTCGGAGCACCGGACTCCATCTACCGTAAGAATGACCATCGACTGTCAATACACAAAGACCGAACCACCAGCGATACGTCTGATCACTCACCGGGTGGGCTGACACCCGAGGATATATTGGACTCGGACCGCGGCTCAGCGATTGGCACAGACAACGAAGAAGACTGGGAAGAGGACGACGATGCGGCGCTTGAAGCTCAGGAGCGAGAAATCGCGGCAGCAGAGCACTTCTACAACTACTACCATCACGGCTTCGACATATTGATTTCGCAACCCACAAATATTTCACCGCCTTCGCCCACAGCGGAGCGCAAAGAAGCGGATCTTCACGACGAAGGTGAACTGGGCGCGCAGCCACTCAATCACCTGACCGCCACCAAGATCATCTTCCACGGCAATATCCCAGGCTCTTACCAGTTTAACAGACACAGGAGAAGCAGATGGACATTGGAACATGTCCCCTCAGCGCAGTATCGGGAAGCTTTGAACTCCGAGATGCGCTTTAGCGACATCTCAGGTCGGCTGAAAGAAGTGTTCAAGACTTACTACGACAACGAGGAACAGGAACGGTTGCAACAGCGTGGCATGGCTCTTAACAGGGGCTGGGGCGACAGTCCTGGCAGCAGTTGCGAGCTTCTTGGAGGCTGGGAGGATGCATCTGGCCGGCGGAGTAAGTTTGCGAATGCTGGGAGTGTTACGGTGGACGGTGCCACAGATGTCGGAAACGTGGAGCTGTTTGGATTTCCAGGCATGGTTTTCGAGGTGTTGAAAAACGGTGCAGTGAGCTCTCTGACTGTGTACTGAGTATGAGTCGACCTCTGAAATGTGACTGTTGGTATGAGTCGAGTTTTTTACAGTGACTCAACAAAGCCATCATATAGAACAGCAGAGCATAGCACGTTAATTTACGAAATCAACAATCTTATTTCGACTTCGTCAGTCACCGTTGCTCTTTGCTCTATGGCCGACCAATCTCCAGCGACGGCCGAGGCATCGCCGGTTGCGGACCTCCGAAGCTCAAATCACCAAAAAACATCACAAGCTACAACACCTCTTAACGATGCCATGCTAACCCCAACGCGCATTCTCCGCGCATCCTACTCGTCAACTCTGCGCCTGCCGAAATCGCCTTTCCCACCGCGTCCTCTCCCGGACAAGACACCGCTCTACCTGCAACGATGCACCGATGACCTCTACGCATGGCAGCGCACGCGCAACGCCAAACCATTCACTCTCCACGACGGGCCGCCCTACGCCAATGGGCCGCTCCACATTGGCCATGCCCTGAATAAGATCACAAAAGACATCATCTGCCGCTTCCACGTCTCGCAAGGCCAGAATGTGTCCTACATCCCCGGCTGGGACTGTCACGGCCTCCCCATCGAGATCAAAGCCTTGCAAGCCGCGAAGAAATCCCTCGGCGACACCGATGCCGTCTCCATTCGCGCCGCTGCACGTGAACTCGCCGCTACAACTGTCGAAACGCAGAAGCGCGGGTTCAAAGAATGGGGCGTCATGGGCGATTGGGAGAATGCGTATCAGACCATGGAGAAGGGCTTTGAGCTGAGGCAGCTGGAAGTCTTTAAGGAGATGTGGGAGAAGGGATTGGTGTACAGGCAGTTCAAGCCTGTGTATTGGAGTCCGAGTTCCAGGACGGCGTTGGCTGAGGCTGAACTCGAGTATGACGAGGGTCACAAGAGTCTTGCGGCGTTTGTGAGATTTCCGGCGCATATCGCGGAGGGGTTGAAGGCAAAACTGAAAGAGAACGGTGTTCAAGGGGACGTTAATATGGTCATCTGGACAACTACGCCCTGGACCTTGCCGGCGAATAAAGCGATTGCTGTGCATAGAGATATGGAGTATTCTGTTGTGAAGGACACGGAGATAGATGGTGAGCTGACACTCGTCGCGGCGACAAGAGTATCAGAGTACGAGAAAGTGCTTGAGCGCAAGCTTGAGGTTGTCGTGTCTGGGTTGCGCGGATCAGATCTCGCTGGAAAACTTCAGTATGAGAACCCCTTCCAGAAAGCAAACGGACTGCAGCCGGTCATTCACGCGGATTTCGTCACCGATTCATCCGGTACTGGATTGGTTCACTTCGCTCCCGGTCACGGAATGGACGACTACCACGTTTGCCAGGCTATAGGCATCCCTGCGTTTGCGCCAGTAGACGATGCTGGTGCTTTCACCAAAGACGCGTTCCCTGAGCAGCCAGAGCTTCTTGAAGGATTGCCTGTGTCTGACGAGAAGAGGACTGGCTCACG
This sequence comes from Phoma sp. XZ068, assembly GCA_004835665.1. Taxonomy (NCBI): domain Eukaryota; kingdom Fungi; phylum Ascomycota; class Dothideomycetes; order Pleosporales; family Didymellaceae; genus Phoma; species Phoma sp. XZ068. Next base: position 1,466,440 of record RBKR01000003.1, read on the forward strand.
AGCTGTGTGCGACTACCTTGAGAAGCAAGGCCTCCTTCGCGCAAAGCATAACTATCGCCACAAGTACCCCATCGACTGGAGAACAAAGCAGCCGGTCATCGTACGAGCGACCGAGCAGTGGTTCGCTGATGTCGGTGATCTCAAGGATGCATCGATGAAGGCTATCGCCGATGTACACTTCCTCCCTGAAACAGGTCGACCGCGTCTGGAGAGCTTCATCCAAGGTCGCACCCAATGGTGCATTTCACGCCAACGCGCATGGGGTGTGCCTATCCCTGCTCTTTACAAGGTTCAAGGCGACATCCTCGAAGCCACCATGGACTCTGAAACCATTCAGCACCTAATCAGCACGATCAAAGAGCGTGGCATCGACGCCTGGTGGACAGATGCTCCCTCAGACCCAGCCTGGACACCTTCTCACCTCGCTGAGACAGGGACCTTCATCCGTGGACGCGACACGATGGATGTTTGGTTTGACAGCGGCACCTCCTGGAAGCTCCTGCCACAGTCCAAAGATGCACCCGTAGCAGACGTCTACCTCGAAGGTACTGACCAGCACCGTGGATGGTTCCAATCTTCACTCCTCACTCACATCGCCACACAAAACTACTCATCCGGCGTCGCACGTGCGCCATACAAGACGCTCATCACACATGGCTTCACGCTTGACTCTGACGGTCGTAAGATGAGCAAGTCTCTCGGCAATGTGATCTCTCCAAGCCAGATCATGAGTGGTGAACTTCTCCCACCCATCAAACGTAAAAAGCAAAAAGGCCAGCCAGCACCAGCTCCCAGCGCAAGCCCAACATACGACGGCATGGGCGCTGATGCACTCCGTCTCTGGGCCGCCAGCAGCGACTACATGCGCGACGTCACCATCGGCCAGCCCGTTCTGCAGTCTGTGAATCAGGCCCTCCACAAATACCGAGTGACATTCAAGTGGCTGCTCGGCGTACTGTCACTGCCGTCTTGCCCACCGACATTCGAGTCATTCAACAGTCTGCGCGATGAGCTTCCAACTTCACCTCTCCTCATCGACACCCTAGCTCTGCAAAGGTTGAGTCAGGTATCGGCGGATGTTCACTCATACTACGCACGCTACGAGTTCTTCAAGTCTTTGAACACGCTCAACAGATACATTGCTACCGATCTTAGCGCGTTCTACTTTGAAACTCTCAAGGACAGGATTTACACTGGTCATACTTCCGACTGTGTCACCCTGCAGTCACACCTAGGCCTCATCTTCTACGAACTCCTGCAGATCCTTGCGCCAGTAACACCGCTGCTGGTTGAAGAGGTATGGGATCATGTCCCAGCTGCTCTGAGAGAGAAGAGCACGCACCCGAGTAAGGCAGTGTGGGGTGCATTGCCCGCAACGAGTGCAGCAAAGGCAAAGGCACTAGACAGCGTGCTTGAGAGGTTGAACGAGATCGGTGATGCAGTCAAGGTTGCACAGGAGCGACTTAGGGCAGAAAAGAAGATTGGATCTGGTCTCGAGACAGCCGTCACGCTCGTTATGTCTCCCGACGCTATTTACGAGTTCAACGCACTGCTACAGTCTTGCGTGCCACATGCTGAGTTGGACGTGCAAAACCAGCTCTCCGGTCTTCTGGTCGTCAGCGACTTCCAGATGAGCGCTGCCCAGCCCGACGTAGCAGACGCATGGGCATGGTCCGCGTCAGAACCCATTAAGAGTACCAGCGAGAACAGCTTTCTCAAGGACGCAAAGGTTTTAGTCCACCCTCCGCCGCTGGACAAGTGTCCGCGCTGTTGGCGCTTCGTCAAGACAGCAGAGGAAGACCTGTGTGGCAGGTGCGACGATGTTGTCAAGCAGGCAATGTAACATTATGTATGGACTATGTACAGTGCTTTGTAGTATATTGCTCTCCACGTAGTGAGGGCTTAGATGTGTACGATTACATGTCGCGAAAACACATTTTCTCTCTTCTGGGTTTGAAAGGGAACATCGCATCCACCCAAATGATTAAACTCCTGGTTCTGCCTATCTCCATGCTCTTTGCGAACGGCAATACAGCTGTAAACTCCACTATGGCCGCAAGCCATATGCACCTTCTACGAGCGTCCACGAGAGTCTGCCAGAAACCTATGCACGACGACTCATTGGCCACAATTTACATCGTTCGGTCCTGTGAGCGATCTTGGCGTGATCAACATAACTCGCCCACAGAACGATTACGCAGCGGTTACCGACTCCACGCGAACGAAGACTGCAGTGTGCACTGACTTGTCCCACCGGCTCCATGATGTCGAGTAATTTTCCGGGCCTACTCCCCTCCGCTACTTCCCGTACTCGGCCGGGGTGTTGTCGCAGGTGAACGTCCTTCCTACCTTAGACTACGCAAACAAATCGAGGCAGTGACAGCACGGTTACATTCTGCAGGGCCTGGCGGGTAACCGAACACGCGGGTCTGCCGTGGCATGCCCACGTTTAGGAATCATGGGGGCCGTGGGGGTTGTGTCTTGAATGAGCTATCTCCGAAACAAAAATGGTAGATCTTATGGAATCCTGGGGCAAGGGTTCGTGGGGCAAGGGCTCGTGGGAGACGTGCGTGGTTTGTTTCGAGTCATCGGGCAGACTATCGGAAAATGCAAGACCAATGGTGCTTGACATCGTGTCTCTGAGCATGGCTGGGTTGGTGGGAGTGACAGGGTGTCTAGTCATGTATGTAATTTCTGCAAGACGGGATCATCCGCTGTACAGACGGCAGAATGCGTTGGTTGTTGAAACGCCGAAAGGCAGGAAGCGCAAGCAATGACCTTTCTCGGGCCGTCTCGTAAATCGTCGTTGCATCTCAATACTGACTGTCAATTGCGCGGGAAGATCAGAGCGTCCCAGCGTCACGCACTACCTAGATCTGCAGCAATCGTGTTCCAAGATGCTCTTGTCTAAAACCACTTAAAGCAAAGTGATCGTCAAAGACACGTGTCCTAAGTTGTCTAAGTTATTGTGAACCAAAATGGTTGCCACGCATCCTACTGCACGCGCTGGGATTGTAAGATATGACGGTACCATACGTTGTGTTGTTTACATAATGGGAAGACAAGGAAAAGGTAGTATGTTTCCAAGAGCACACAAGTGTAAGCATCGCAACACGATGGTGACCTTCCACTTGAGTCATCCAGCATAGAGTTTCATCTATGTATGACTTCTGAGCTTCGTTGCGATTGGATGCGTACTAGCAACCATGTTCTTCCCCGATTGCATGTGAGAGCTGCGTATTTACGCACTGCAATGTTCTTGTGATGGAAAAAAAATCCACCTATGTTCTAGTGAAGCTTCATTTGCTTCGTCTGCAAAGTGGACAGCCACAGCATCAACACCAGTTATGGGACACACCTGGCTTCGTACAGAGGTAATGCATCGTACAGCGCTGCAGTATATCTACCCGCCATCAGGATATTCGGCTCTAGTTCGGCCTCATACGCAACAGCACAGACGGTTAAAGGGTATGAAAAGGTCCGCAAAAACAAAGTAGTACACTGCCTCAATGCTAGAGTGTACTTGATATTGTGAACTAAGCGACATGAATCGAGACTCTAGAATATTACAAAGCTCGTAGTTCCATCAGGCAACATCAGAGGTGTTGACTATGTACGGACTGAGTTACGGGCACTGAGTGCTGCTCTCGATGTCCGCAGTCCAATCGGCTTAAGGACAGAATAGCGTGGTTCGCATTATCCAGTAATTGCTTCGTATCTTTCGACGGGCAGAACATCATCTCATGTTAAACGCTGTAGAGTAGAGTACGTCATTAGGTCGGTTTATCGTCTCTAAGCGACAGGCGCTTCCTCGGAGGGATCGCTGATGTTTGCGCCCAAAGCAGCGGAGAGTGCATTCCCAATCTAGCGATGTGCAGTATCGCGAGTACTATGATCCAAGAAAGGTGTACATGCACATCTGAAGTCCTGCATGTTGGCCATAAACATGCAGCTTGACTGGGCGTCTCATCGTTTCACCGCTTCTGCATCGCCAATGATCAACCACGCGAAGTGTTGCACATGACCGTCTTCATGCATGATCCTACCTCCTCGCCTCGAGGCTTTGCATTCATTGCAAATTGGCGTTTCCCCCACGACCGCTAGATCCCATGCAAAAAATAGTGTTATTACAGCTTTGGGTTCAGCCACAATTCTCGCACTGTACACGAGAATCCATTCCCGCCGCAGGCGAACAGTCTAAGTCGACAAGGTGCTGAGCAGGCTACTGCACGTTCGACTTACAAGGAGGTAGCCAGAGCCGACTGTATTACGAGTTGCCACACGATTTCCTATAACAGTAAAGACTTACTTTATACACAAGATGATTGGCTCCAGGTCGCGGCAGTGGCAGTTCGTGTTCCGGTCCGCTCAGACTACCCCATTGTAGCCAGGTACGGCTGCTTTACATTAGCACTTAGGCGTTACTAGCTGGTGTCAGATAACCCAACTGTTCGTGAAGCTCGTGCATGGTACTGTACCCGCTGCAGGGCATACCACAGTTCATGAGTACCCGGAACATGCATGTGCGGTTACCAGGTCCGTGCACTTAACAGTCGCCCACAGCCAATACTTACTAAACATGTCAAACGCCGGTTAGAACCATGTTGCGGGACAAGGTCCGAATAACACATTAAGTGTGGCTTCGACGTGCTGTTGCCGTAGGCCTGCGATGGCGCAGTTGAAGTGCATGGCTCGCTTGAAGTGGTGACGAAGTGAGACGGCTGAATGCAGCGGATCCCAAATGCTTGCTTAGTTGAAATCGGACGTGAAAGGTGCAAGTCCTTGGTGAACTTGATTATCTAGTGCATCTGTATCTTCCTCCTACTTAGTCGGGGTAGAACGAAGAAGCTCGTTATTAGCCGGGCACTCTCAGCAACAACAAGACTTACAACCCTCATTCCATAATACAACAACGCTCTAATTTACTGCAACCACTGCTAAATATAAACACAAGCCTAGCAATATTGTATTGCGTGTTTAGAGTTAAGTCTTCCTGTGGCGTAGGTGTGCTGTGTTGCTAGGTAAGATGGGGCTCTGCATGCGGTCGGTGAGAAGGAAATGAGCTTCTTTGTTCGTTTGACGTTGAACCGGAGGCTGAACTCTGGACGCTTCTGGTCGTATTGATGAGCATCTGTTTTGGCGCACCTAGTTACACCCTTTGAATGCGGTCTCGACCTTAAGTGCTTTCCTACCCCTCAGATGGCTGAAACTGCCTTTGGCGCTGAGGACAAATCGGTGTTTGGCGGTCAACAACCGCGGCGACTGCTGGTTTGTCTTAAATGCCGAAGCCAGTCTTCAGCCACCTGAGGCAGTTTCAGCCACGTTAAGGTAAATTCGATACTGCTGTCGTCCAGACCGTTAAGAGACGAAGCTTTTGTAGAGACTGCTATTGGTGTTTTGTTGCCACAGCATGGCTGGTCTTGAGTTGGGAATTCGATGATCCTACAAGGCGGACTCAAATCCATGGGTCAGCACATTCGTGTCTCGTAATTTGGCCCACCAATGCAGTGTCAATGAGAATTGCTCCAAAATACTTGGAATGATGGGTTTCTGAGGAAACAATTTCCCGCCTGTCATGGATATAAGGCGGAAAAGACCCCATATCGGCCCGTGAGAAGGGCCGGAACCCTTGGACTTCGATACCAAATCAGGCCTAGAGAACGTGTTTGCCAGTGTTATCCATTGAGGTATGCGGAGCCGCTCTTTGAGCGTCAATAAGCTTGGTCAGACCCCCACACTGAACAGGTTTACGCTGCACGGTTGAATCTTTCGGTAACCGGAAGCCATGGAAGATCTGGCATCAAGATTGGCTCCGGTCTCGCTCGGATGATCTCTACGAAATCGTTTGGGAAACGCTGAGAGTTCACAGTGCAAGTACTCATTGCTGTCGTACGACGTACTTCCCCGGATGATGTTGACCAAAAATTCGTCCTTGAGAAATTCCTGCCAGAGGGCCCAGTATATCGTGATCAGGCTTGTACAGGGTGTGTACAGATATTTAGTATTCACATGAGACAATGACGCTCTCGTCCTTCAAGATCAGCAGGAAACGTACGTCAGACCGACTCCAGCGAAATGCTTGGTTGGACTTTTGTTGAGGGACCCAGAAAGTCCAACAACCTTGGCCTTGTCTGTGAAGATCTTCAGTTTCCATAATTCTTCCTGCCAAATGCTGACGGAAACAATAAAGCATAGGCCGCCGAGTGACAAGTCTTGCTCAGAGACCTAGCATTGGGCGCTTTGGCCTCGTGAGTGGGCCATGCACGGGGTTCCAGGTTGCGAATGGAGGATCGCACGAGCTGCTTGGGGAGCTCCAATGGTGATGAGGACTGTTTGAAGAGCAGCTCCAATGTTATCATAGTTCGACGATCTGGCGACTTCGCTTCGGAGCGGTTGTGATGTCAGTTGCATGCACAGTGTCGTCGTTCGAGTCCAGGGTGTAGATGCACTCTGCTGCATTTGCTGGTTGCACCCCTGCGTGGCCGAGTCAGTCGGCAGGATTGCGGTATGCTCGGCCTTACTTGCGGCTCACGCTGAAGATGTTAGATGATGAGCGCAGCCTGGTCAACCGTTACTGTCAGTTGTTTCACGAGGTCATAACGGTTGCAGGTCGACCCACGGTGACGTATAGGGCAAGGAATGTCTTCGGGGTTTCACTGTCGGCTTAGCCACCCATTTGAGGAGCTCAAGGATCCTATGCGCAACGTATCTGAGCCCAAGATCCTTATCTCGTGCTTGTAGAGACAGCTGTATACCCTTCGAACGTGGGGGTCGCACTGGCATTGGAAGTTGGTTTGGGATGATGGTCTTTATTGAGAGGTCCATGGTTGATATGATGTGAAGTCATCGAAAGTCAACTAGGAAAGAATCAAAGTTGAACATGTGTGCAGAGTTCTGAAGACCACTCAGGCGCTTGAGTAAGTTGGATATTTGGAGCAAGTCGTTAGGTGCGCCTATGGCCACGAACACCGCACATGGAATGAGATGCACCATAGGGATACCTGTATGTCTCTCTTGGAAAGGTGAAGATGTTCTTCGATTGCTCAAACTTGTTTGCGCATCTACTGTTGTCAGGGTGAAGGTGAGTTAAATGGAAATATTGATGGTGCAAACGCGCTAAAACGCGTGTCACGTGGAAACATGAAGCTTGGACGCGTTTTCGGATAGCAACCGACATCAACGTTGCGCTCTCACAATCATCCAACCCACGCCAACACTCCGCTGCCGTGAACAACCTTTTTGGAAGTCGCAAATATGTAGGCAATATAGCGCTCTGGATTAGAGACGTCTGCCACGAGCAACAGGCTGACACGGAACAGGGAGGCCTTCAACGACATCTACCTGAACCTTTCACGAAAGCCAGGCGCCACTCGATTCTCCGAGTCTGGATTCGGGTGGAAGCCAGCAAACGGCGAAACTTATACTTGTGATCAGTCACAGATCATTCAGGCGCAATGGAGTAGAGCGGCGCGCGGCTATGAGATCAAGATCCTGTCTCGTAATGACGGCGTGGTACAACTTGACGGCTTCAAGCAGGAGGTAAGGGAGAGCGGTACAAGTACAAAAATTCTGCATACTGATTGTTTCAGGATTTCGATCGCGCAGCGAAGCTCTTCAAGGTCTGGTACGGCATCAACCTGGACAATCGCGAACACGCTCTTCGTGGCTGGAACTGGGGCAAAGCCGAATTTGGAAAAGCTGAGCTTACCTTCAACGTCGCGAACCGCCCCGCGTTCGAGGTTCCCTACACCGAAGTGTCGAACACCAACTTGGCCGGCAAGAACGAGGTTGCAGTCGACTTCTCCCTCCCTGCCGATGGCGATACTGGCGCAAACGGGAGTCTGGGAGGCGCTCGCTTCAGGGGCAAGAAATCAGCCGGAGCACGCGACCAGCTGGTTGAGATGCGCTTCTATATCCCTGGTGTTGCGTCCAAGAAGGAGAAGAACGAGGACGGTGAGGATATATCTGGCGCAGAAGACGGCGAGGAACAGAATGCTGCCAACCTATTCTACGAGACACTCATGGACAAGGCCGAAATTGGCGAGGTCGCTGGTGACACATTCGCTACCTTCCTGGATATCCTCCATTTGACACCTCGAGGTCGTTTCGATATTGACATGTATGAGACATCGTTCAGGCTGCGTGGAAAGACATACGACTACAAGATTCAGTTCGACTCGGTCAAGAAGTTCATGGTACTACCAAAACCTGATGACATGCACACATTGATCACAATAGGATTGGATCCACCTCTGAGGCAAGGTCAGACACGCTACCCATTCCTGGTCATGCAATTCAAGCGCGATGAGGAGGTCAACCTCGATCTGAACATGAAGGAGGATCTGCTGGAAGCGAAGTACAAGGACAAACTGCAATCACACTACGAGGCGCCGATCGCAGTAGTGGTTTCTGAAATATTCCGGGGACTCAGTGGGAAACGCGTTACAAGGCCATCGCGGGACTTCATCAGCCACCACGAGCAATCCGGTGTCAAGTGCTCCATCAAGGCTAACGAGGGTCACTTGTACTGCCTGGACAAGGCTTTCATGTTCATCCCCAAGCCAGCAACTTACATCGCAATGGACAACATTGCGTCGGTCACCATGTCGCGTGTTGGTGGTGCCATGGCAGCGAGTCGAACATTCGACATTACTTTCACCATGAAGGGGGGAATGGCTGAGCATCAATTCTCCAACATCAATCGGTGAGTACAAGCCATAAGACGCAGGAACACCTTCCACTGCTAACACATGACTACAGTGAGGAACAACAGCCACTCGAGAACTTTTTCCGTGCCAAAGGTATCAAAACAAAGAACGAGATGGCCGATGACGTAAGTGCTTCACTTCTATACTCACTTGATTGAACTAATGCATTTGATAGTCAGGAGCAATTCTTGCAGCCGCACTCCAAGACGATGACCTTGCCTCGAGCGATGATGGAGGTGTCGCAAATCGCGGAAGTGCAGATGAGGACGACGAGAGCGTTGATGAGGACTTCCAGACCGAATCTGAATCCGAGGTCGGAGAAGAATTTGACTCCGACCACGATAGTGGCTCCGGCGACAGCGATGCTGAAATGGAGGACGCAGATAGTGACGCAGGTAAAGATGCGGAACGGCCGAAGAAGAAACAGAAGACCTCGAACTGAGTGGCTTTGCCAGCCACCACAAAAACGGGGTCCAGGGTCTACGGAAGCGCTCAAAGTCGGTGAGAACGTCCGAACTTTATCCGAATGCTTCTAAAATCCTTCGATGTTTCGATGCGCGCTGCATGCACGTTTGTCCTCTCGCTGATAACGCGATTAGTGCTTCGGCCACGAACTGGCTAAGGGGCACGGAGTTACGTCCGATAAACATCATAAGGTATTACCATCAACTGAAACTTAGCGGGATGATAGGGTGGAGCACTCCGGGATCTGAGCTAAGAACGAGGGATGGGTGCCCTAAACAAGCGGTGGCTTGCCAAGGCGGTCTGCTGGCGGTATTACGCGAAGCAAAAGCAGCCAGGAGAAAACTTTAAAAAAAGTGGCAACTAAGCGGTCACATTCCGAACTAGTCCCACGTGCGGTATCTTAGAGTGATATGCATTCTGCGGCTCGGTCAGCCTTCGGCGAGAAGCACATCATTACGGCGCTTGACGCGACTCGCCGAAGGGGACTAGTGGCTGGTCTTCCGTGCTGAACTTTAGCTCAATGCTCAAACTACCCCAGATCGAGCGACGCGAACGCGATTCAGGTTGATGCACCTAGAGCAGGGAAAAAGCCTTTCGCCATTTCCTACAGGCCCTGTTTAGATTGTGACGGTGGACCGTCGCTGGCGCGAACCATGCTAGACCCCGCATCCAACCTTCAGCAAGATCGCTGTATCGCCTTCGACTATGTTGTTATATCTATGACCCAGCGCTCGCCGACTCATGCAGACATTCCTTCATACCCACTACGCTCGATTCAAGTACCCGTGACTACCACAACCTCACTGACCCACGCGGACCACTACTGAGATGCGTTCACGAACCGGATGGTAAGTGGAGCGATGTTCCTTCCTTCACCTCCTCTAACACTCTGTAGCCTCACATGCCGTCAGCGGAAGCTCAAGTGTGATGAGAAGAAGCCTGTGTGTGGACAATGTATCAAGGCTTCAAGAGAATGCATCCCAAGCTCAGGGATAGTGTTCCGTCACCAACATAATGCCTCCATGAACGGCGACGACTCGGGGGATGAGAACTCCTTGAAGGGCTTCTATTCCTACAAGAACACATTTGAGGACGATGCCATCTGGCTAGAGATCCCAAGGAATGGTAGGTTGCTTCCATTGCAAGAGACCCCTCCCCCATTTGACACCATCGACAGTCACATTCATCAACACAACAAATCCATACCTCGACCCCGTTACACCAGATTTCGAGACGATGTCTACCACATCAATGGATTCGCCTGCTCCTTTCCAGCCTCGATCAGTCAGCTCGTGGCCAAGTTCTGGCAACATCCACTCTCTGACCAGCACACCATCCAGCATGGGTCCAGATCTAGCGCCCACCAGTGTGCCCATGTGCTATACTCCAGAGCTTGAGGCGCTACCGCCTCTCATGCAATCACCTCCAACATCGACAGTCAACACTCCAATCTCACCGCCTGCTTCATTATGTAATCGTCGGATCCACCCAATCATGGACTGGTCAGGTGCAATGACACCACCACCTATCGATCCTCGCCTCACATCTCCACTCGATTCCACCACAGAGTACATGCCTAGATCATGCTCAATGTCAAGCTCGCGGAGGTCACCTCCCCGCTCCGACAGTGAATCTCTTATGTCAAAAGATCACGAGGCCGCTTTCTTATTACGGTATTTCTCTGAAGGACCGGGGCGCTGGATGGATCTCTTCGACAGAGACACATACTTTGCCTCTTACGTGCCAGTACAAGCACGAGAGAATGCTTTACTAAAGAACGCTGCTGTCGCATGCGCCGCAAAGGCTCTTGCGCAGGTTCAAGGTTTCAAGTCCGGAGGTTCCAGGTGTCAATCACGGATGGAGGTCTACCCTGGATCCTCCTCGGTGGATTGGAAGCACAAGGCTGCGGTCTACTATGATAGTGCTGTATCTCTCCTTCTTCGTGCTTTGAAGTCCGATACCACGATTACACCCGACGATTCAGATTGCGAGTTCCGCAAACACAACGGCGAACTAGTGCATCCAACTAAGCGACGCCGAACATCAAGCAACGCCTCTTGCAAATCTGGTACTGACGAAATCCTGGCGGCTTCTGCCATCCTTTGCGTATATGAGTTCCTCGACGCCTCGATGTCCGAATGGGCCAAGCACCTGAGGGGAGCCAAGTCACTTCTAGTCCACTCGCAGGAGCACACGATGCCGTTTCAGATGCAGTCACCCGGCTCACCTCTCTCAACATCTAGCCTCAATTTCATTTCCAAGGCTCGACGATCAACCTTCTGGAACATTGCGCGACAAGATATGTATGCAGCTTGTAAGTTGTTCACGCCACACGTATTTGGTCTCTGCTGACCTCTTCTCTAGTCATCAACAAAACCCATACACAACTTGATACTGAGAATCTGTCACTGTGGACGGAAGCCGGCTTACTCATTGACGACCAAGGATTCTTGACACCCAACAACTTAATCGAGAGTGGCTACTCCGACGACGGAGTAATCTGCAACGCTCTTATCTGGCTCATGTCAAAGCTGATCAACTTCATGGCGGCTGGAGAAGAACCCCCTGCAGACGTGGGAATGGGATGGGGTAGTATTCCTCAGTCGACACTTCTAGATTACTGGTATCACCTGCGCAAACAATTCCAGGCATGGTACGATAGCCTTCCAGTGACCTTCAAACCTTCCAGTCGAATGGAACCGACCCTAGCACCTGGACGACTTCTACGAGGAGAGAACGAGGCTTTGTTCCCAGAAGTTTGGTACAACATCCCGATGTGCGCTTCGACAATGCAAACCTACCACATGAGCCAGATCTTGTTGTTCATGAACAAACCGCATGAGTCAACCCAAGGCCGCAGCACTGTCTGTGCTCGCCTCAGCTCCTACCAGTCAGCCCTTGCTGCTTGCCAGAAGCACAGTCGCGAGATTGTTGGTATTTCACTCGCCCAGTCCGATGATGCTGTACGCGTCTATTCCGTTCAGCCACTCTTCATCGCCGGGCAATGCCTTGGTGACGCCCGAGAACGTCAAGTGGTCCTCGACCTCCTTCGTGACGTCGAGACCGACGTCGGTTACGCAACCGAATATCGAGCTCGCCAGCTCACCGAGCAATGGCGGTGGGAGGTCCAGCAAGACGTTTTCGCCACTTGAACAACGCCATTCAAACACCACAATATTCAGAAACCTTTTCAGCGATATGATACCCAGTGCTTTGCTAAACGCACCCCTTTCCCCACGACCTTGAGGCGTGGCCTTCCGTTTCTAGCGGAGGCGGGAGACGAAACATAGGGCGGGAGAGGATATATACAGCCACTTCACACTTTGGTTGTGCTGGGCACAGCAGGAGACTGCAACGATATTGTTAGATTAGAGACCTCTTAGGCTCACGTACAATGCAGCAGACACTCAATAACGACATCACGAATCATGTTCCAACGATCCCAATTAGACCATAGCATGTAAAAACACAATATACTCTTACAATCACGAAACAATTCCTGCACTCCACATAACTCCTCTCCTCTAACCCGACAGCATGGCTCAAATAACTTTCTTATTTTGCAGCATGTGAACACATGACGTTCTCCCCTCGCTCAGCTATCGGCGATAGACTTTCCTTACTCGTGCTGATCAACACAGAACGACGTAAACACCTAAAGTCTCGCGAGTGCTATCCATCCGTCGATCAGACATAGGATGCTATCTGTGGATCCGGCGTATTGCACGTGGGTATGTCGATCATTTGCCTGGCGAATCTATCCTTCCGGGAACCTGCATCACCAAAGCTGGGCAGCTGCCTCGCTTGCAAGGATGCGAAATTATGTCATAATTGTCAGGGCTTGGCGTTGTCGCTGCCCGTTTTCGTCGAAAAGAGCATCACACTTACCAATGCTGTCTTGCTTGCGTACATTACTTATCAAAGCTGTAAGTGACTGTGCTTGTGAATCCTTCAGCTGAAGCAGCACCCCAGTTTGGCTGTTGGTATCGCAAGAAGAGCTTCGAGTAGCAGAACATGAGACGCATGCACGTGTTATTAGGTTAGTATGACGGCTGCTGCCTCGATACGGGGTTTGGCCCCAGTCTAGGGCATGTTTACATAACTAGTTGCGGTCGGCAAGGGTGGGGTGGAATCCATTGACTGCGAAAATGGAAAGGTGATTCTGGCGGTGAACGGACACCAGGGTCCGTCAGACAACCTCCGATGAATTGTCGCACATTTGGCTGGCCAACCACGGTAGGGCGGCTAGCCAAGGTGGGGGCGCCTCATCTTGGCATCGGTGGTAGATTTGAGCCCAGCGGTCATTGTATACTTTGAGCGATTTGGCATAGTTCACTTCAGCGGAGCATGCCCGGCTAGCCGAAGACTGTTGCTTGAAAAGCTATCCAGTGAGCTTTGAGACAACAACGGTTTCTTTTTCTCCTAAAACATGGCTCTTCTGGTACACTACACATGATCGAGATGCTTGACACTGCGGAACGAGAGACTGGCCTCCAGCAATGCGCCTCAAATCTTGGATGTGCTTTTTCTTATGCACTGGGTCTTGAGGCTTGACGGTTGTCAGGGACCTTATGCAGACTACTGCAGCCGCTAGTAGCACTCGCAGACTGCCAATTGCGGGAGTGTTCGCGCGGGACACTCAGCGGTCTGCGCTCTCAAAACGTGCCGCTTTAAATTCAGTAGTGGATCAGATATGTGCGTCTGAGGCGTGTAATCTCATGTACAGATTGTAGGTGGTTGGCCAAATCGCGTTGACATGTAGCTCAACAAATGCGTTGACAGGCCAGGGGCTGGCCTTCGAGAAGGAAATGGGTCAGAGTGTATCCGGTGAGCTATGCGGGTGGCTATTACTAGACTGCAGACGTGCCGCAGTAGCTGTAATAATGATCTGCTCGTGTGTGTTGACTCTGAGGCTTCAAACATCTGTCTTCCTTTCATTGGCGTGCGGAGGCGAAAAGTGACACACCGGTTTAGCGATCGAGCTAACAAAAATGCGAAGATTATCCTTCGTCCAATAATTGGGATCTCACTTGATCATATCAGGAGATTTTTCCACCAAGTTTGACGAGCACACTATGACGTCTTCAATGCAGGTGATTCGATAGCTTGGGAGGCGTTTGCAGCCCCTCCACTCATGACCCTTGCCCCCTATGGCCCAGTCGTCCCGTGTTCAAAGCTTCCACGTTTCTTCCATGCAGGGAGAGGCGCAACCCAAAACACGCTTTTGCAGGTGCACAGATCACCCCCAAGTGTGCCTTCGAACACCCGTCAAATGCTAGCTGTACTAACGCAGCTCTAAAGCACTCTCAACGTGCACGCCTCGTGGCTGCCTATCGAAGCTTGGCAACAGAACAAGAGGTTATCATAAGCACCGATGTGCGGCCGGCGCCAGCCCGATATAGACAGCCACGCTGACTTCTCCGGACAGTCAGTTCGACTCGTTGGGCAGTCAAATTATTTGACTTTACATATTTCTGGTCCCAGTCATAGATCCTCGATGTCTGTTGTAATCAATACGTTGTAGAAATCATGGCCTCGATGCTGTGCAGATAATTTGGACATTTTGGAGAAGGCACAGAGGGATGTCCCCGAGTCATATTACGAAGAGGTTGTCTTCCCGCATGCGGGTCTGTCCTCCCGCCAGAACTATCAAGTGAAACTTGTACCCACTTCTTGACCGACCGTTGAGTTGCAAGAGCGGCCTGAGGATGCCCGGACGCGAATCCAGCCACTTGCATAGCCACCCCTGCCGTTATGACAGCCTCACGACTCATGAATCTATTTCGCTGTGATGCCGGTTATCCATTAAGAATGTTGGTTAACTCTGGAACATTAGGCAAGCACCTACGGGCGACATCGGCCAGAGCTGGACCCGGATGGTTCCACGCAATCTTCTTTCGATGGTGTTGTAGATCCAAAAAATGGTGACATGGACATGATCCTCGAACGCAGAGCCTCTAGTGTAGGATGATGCGCGGGAAGGATTCCGCAGCGGCGATCTTTTTTTCAGGAACAACCGGATCGATAGAACCGGTGGTCTGTGCGATACTGGCCCCGAATTCGATACTTGTCGGCCAGGGCGAGTCATCGGCGAACGCGAGTTCTCGATGCTCCAGTCTCGTCATGCCATGCAATTCGCCATGAAATAGGATGATCGTGTCGTTGGAGGCGTCGTGCGAAGCCACTTGTTGACTTACAATTGTTGAGTAACAACACGCGTACACGCAAGCAGTTTCTGGTGACAAGGATTTTCCGCACGTCCTTGCATGGGTGAAAAGTCGTACACTGCATAATACCAATGACTTGCTCAAGTTTCTGACAGCGGTGTGCCGGTACATTATCGACATAGCGGCTGAGATTTTACGGTGTGATGTCAGTGCAAGGGACGGGAGTCGCAAATGATTATGGCAAATCAGAGGTTAGCACCAAGTCAACAATTCCTATAATCCTGACGTGTACTTTGTAAGCTCAACAACTTAGCTGCAAATCATTGAGAGAGTCATGTCGTGGTGAGACCTTGGCTTTGCATCATTTCAGATTGTTGCTGCAGACTTGACACATGCTGAGCAATATCCTTGAGGCATCTAAAACTTCACCACTGAAAACGTGCCGCACTGAAGCGAGGATGGCCACAACAGCTCAAAAGGCTGCATTAACTCAGCATCTGATTTGCCTACGAATACGACATCAAGGTGGTCATGGTAACAGAACAGTGGTGGTTCCATCTGGCCCATAGTCAACCACAAATCCAATAGACGCCGGATATCACTTGTATAGTATCTGTTGTCCATGCAATCAATGCCTGCAGCCTCAAATTTCAGGCCCAAACGCCCGAGACACGCGCCGTCTTCGCGCAGTCCTCACCCCAAACCTTACCACCCATCTCTAGCCGTATGTGCAAGCTGATTGAACGCAATCTTGACTTCAACACGTGGCAGGCGGATATCACGCCACTCATATCAAGCCACCTATAACCCAACGGATCGGTCCATCCGCTGCAATTGACTGCAGGTACTCCTGCCGATAAGCTACCTTTAGCATCACTCTACGAAGATATGCCACTCGCGATAGTACGTTATTTCAGCCATGTCTCATACTATGTGCCAATGTTTAGCTTCAGAAGACAACTACTTATCGGATTTCGATCGAAAGCATCTAGGTCTTTGAAGATTGCTTGGAACGCAAGATAACCCGAGTCATGGACCTGATGTGAGTGGCTGGGTGCAGCCACCTGGTATTGGCAATCGACTGAGTAGTAACAGCTGCTACTTCATTGGCCCTGGTTGTTTCAGCTGTGTCAGTGCTGGATAACAATGCTCGGTTTACGTACCCGCGCGCCTTTCATTGGCCTTCGTTGTTGGGCACTTATGACAGGCGAGCATCGAGAACGTCAGGCGTCACACATTCAACCAAAGCTGAAAGGCTGCATCAAGTTCGGCAAATGTTCCGAAGTTGTGGTCTATGTTGTTGTTCTAGCCTCTACAACTCTACCTATCGAACAGATCTGCCGCAGCGTATCGCAGCATGCGCCACAAGCCTCATGTCTGAACAAGGGTACTGTAAGTGGGCCCAAGG
The DNA here is from genome assembly GCA_004835665.1 of Phoma sp. XZ068. Classification (NCBI taxonomy): domain Eukaryota; kingdom Fungi; phylum Ascomycota; class Dothideomycetes; order Pleosporales; family Didymellaceae; genus Phoma; species Phoma sp. XZ068. The sequence continues at coordinate 1,483,188 of RBKR01000003.1, forward strand.
ACAATAAGCTGTCCCGTACCCCAGTCTTTTAGAATGGCCTTAGCTTGACAAGCATCACCTGATTGTGAATTGACTTGGCGTTACCCCAGCTTTGTCGATCCCGGCACTGCCATTCTCCACGGCAGCAGAAGCCGCCCGTGGAACCTTAGGGTCCTGTGCCTACACAGCGGCTGAACATACCATTTTGGAGGCTTCAACCATGCAAGAAGTTATGTCAGCGTGCAGATAATTGCTTGGGTTGCCTGGAGGCCCTTGATTAGAAGTCACCAGGGATAGTGCTGCAGACGCGTGTTCCTTGTTTCGCTGCGGATCCGCAAAGGAGATATCCATATGTTGCGTGATATTGTTTGCGTTCTCCTTGTCAAACACCTCAGCAGGGTCTTCGCAGACCTGGGATGTAGTGGGACAGCAGCACCGAGAGATTCCCACACCCATCTCGGTCTTTGCCTCATCACCACCGTCCATAACTTCTCGCCAACCCCTGAACAACTATTCAACGGTTTCTTGCATTTGTACATTGGTAGTCTCGATGTCTTCCCGTTTTTGTGATCGCCAGGAGGTTATTGATCCACTTTAGCTGTATCATGAGTTGTGTCAGGATCCACTTGAGCCTCCTCTGCCCCACGCCGATCCGTGCCCGTGCTGTGCAACCCCGACTGTTCTCTGGCTTCACCGGACCCTGCAGGTGCAGTAGCAAGATCCTGGCCAATATTGCTTGGCTATGAAGGATTACTGGCCTGTGGAGCCTCGCTGGAAGCCTCGCTTTCGCTTCGAGTATTGCTGTCCTATTTCTCGTCTCGACCTTTGATAAACTCGCCAATTTTTTATGGACGCTTCTAGCCGCTTCAAATCAAGACGTCTCGCCAAGTGAGGCGTCCAGCGTCGGCTTAATGAGAAAGGCAGGAGTTACAGTATAGACTTGTCGTTGTCTGAGTTTGTATCATTGCCGGCTACACTGAGTGTAGTAAATGTCTTTGAGAGCATTTCAGGCTTGGAAGGTTGTGACCTTGGTAATACTCTGTGATTTGACATCAAGGCCTTGTTTGACCTGTCTTCTATGCAGTAGTTCAGATGATCGCTTCTCTTCCTAGATCATCTGAGTCCGGAAGAGCCGTAAGGAAAGGAATTGGAGACATCCGTAAGAGGATACGTGCAGCCGTCCGTGACTTTTACGATGAAGGACGAGTATGTGCATCAGTCTATGGCGGCAGGAGATGTTAAGGAGTTGCTAAGCTCGTTCCTCTTGGCTGTCTCCTTGGGCTCGTGGCAAGTGTCTTCAAAGTGTGTGATTGGAGATAAAAAACGTCTCGCAGCGTCGCTGTTATTGCAAGCCGCAAGGGACGGAGCGGGAGTAATACGGTTTCCCTCCAATCGTGTAGATGTAGCTTCTGTAGCCACTTCGATCGAAGGACTTGCCAGGTTCATGTCCACACTGTGGCTGGTCTCTGCCTCCTCGGACTCAAAAATTCTAGACGCGTTCTGTATGCATTCCATTGGCATGTCATTGAGAGCGTTAGTGTTGCGAGCATCAGCTTCGTGGACTTCCTCCTTTTGAGTGATTGTACCACTGCATAAAGGTGCATTGTCGCCTTGCTTGAATCCCTCGACTGGGCGTGGAGTATCTAATGAGACCACTTTGTCAATCATATCCAGAGCTTCGAAGTATACGCTGTCTTCCTCGGGTGCCTTTTGATCCTCCTCAGCCCCGTCCGATTTGATGTGATTGAGTGCCCTTAAGGGCTCCAGAGTTTGGAAGAGACTGCGCACTGCTGTGGAGACTACGTCCTTACACCTGGAAGTGACGATGACTTGACGTAGTGTACTTAATTCGTGCTCTATGTTCGACACAGCTTTGTTGATGTTCGCAATGTCGGCTGCTTCCATTATCGCCTCTCCGAGATCAGAACCTCGAGATGGCTGTTGACCGGTTTCCGCTGCTTGTGATGCTTGCGTTGACACTGCTTCATTCGCGGATGCGTCAGCTTGGGCGGGGCGGGTAGGTTGCAATACCACAACGATAGACTGGTTTTCGCGGGATTCTCCAGGAGCATCTTGCCCACCGTAACGGGCGATATTCCTTCGTGGCCTCGTTGTCACCGTTGGCAGTGTGGATCTGGATTGCCTCACGTCCCTCAATTGGCGGCCGTTCACCTGTCTCCCATTTGTTTCTCGCTCAGGAAGTTGCTTCTCTCCAGAACTGATCACCTCCTGATCAGCTTGCTTCTTTTTGACATTAGCTCTCCCCGCTTTCTTTTCTGCTGATGTCCCACTTCCATCATCGTGTACTTCTTCGTTCGGGACAATGTCGATAAAGGAGGAGCCTACCTTCTTCTGACCGGTAAACTTGGCGAAGGTCAGGGTCGAACCACTGGTATCGAGGTACTCAGAGCCTTCAGCTACCACGTATCGGCCTGGAACATACTCTTTGCCACCTCGGTAGAACTCAACAGTGCTCCTGTACTCTGGGCGCTCTTCAACTGTTTCGGTGAACTTTATTCGTTTGCGCTCTAGTTTTGAGGTGTCCCGATTGCGCAAGACTTTGCGTTTGGTTATGAGTGAGATCTTTGTCGGCGATTGCGGTTCCATTCGTGATTGCTCGCCGTTGTTACTTGGCTGACCATCAAAGTACTCCGGTGTCCTTACTCGGTCTTCTATGTGCTCAAGCTGCAAAGGATCTGCGCGGTTCGCAAACCCAGCCTGCACTACGTCGAACGTTGCTTCGTTAGGCGCTTCAATGCTGATCAGAAGATTTTCAAGTGCAACCCTTGCGTTGCGATATTTCTCGTGTGCTACAGCGCGACCGTGATGCTTTTGTCCTCTGTCAAGCAACGCCGTGTGCTCTCGTTCTCTGGTTTGTAGGGTTTCGTATAAGCCAAGGAATAGCTCACATGACGCGCAGGCCTGCTCCTGAGGCACAAAGGGGATCAATCCGCCCTCTACAGAAATCCTTGCAAACCGTCGTTTGCAATGCTGGCATTTGATCGAAGTCTCTGAATCCTGAGAGATGTTGTTTGTGGCCAAATCGCTTGTCGCCGGCTGTTCACTGAGGAGGTCCATCTGAGGTGTATACCTTGATGTACTTGAGTACAGCTCTAGTGCGCGGATTTTGGGATCGTCAAGGTAAGATTGAATTGGAGGTGGGCGGTAGCTTTGTTTGTATGACGTGTCTAGGTGTTGTGGAGTGAAGGAGCATCCTGGTAGGAAAACAAGATGTTAATTTTCTGCAGGCGCTATGACAGGCGTGTCGATGGTCGAGACGGACGCTGTCTAAAGCTGACACAGAGAAGACAAGGTAATGGAAGTCTGGCCAGATGATCAATTGTACATCGTTTTGATGTCTGTGAGACTCGTTGTTGTGAGGGAGCTCGGCAAAGTGGCGGAGATCCACCGCCGGAACAACCCCAACACTAGCAATTCCACAAGCAACCACTTCACAGCGCTCGGCACTGCAATGTCACCAGATGGGGCAGTCCTTTAGGTTCAAGGAGGGATGCAGGGTGAAGAAAATTAATGAACGCAATCATTGGTATTGCTGCGAAAACTGCACAAGCGGACGCCTGTACTCCAAACACCATTCGCCAGTCCAGACATCTAGCCTATGCCACTCGTGTTCCAAAACATATACACAAACCAAGTCTACTCCTCCATCCTATCCCCTGATCCTCCATCAACAATACCAGCATTCCCTTCACCCAAATGCTTCAGTAACCAACTTCTCTTGAAGTACGTATTCGGGTGGACAATGGTGTCCAGGTCGGTCGCACTCCAACTCCCATCGTCCTTAACCTTCTTGATTTCCCTTTTATGGCTCCATTCGAACACACGGTTACAGGCAACGTGGTACCTCTGTTTGCCCACATCCTCTCGCACCGTTTTGAGCACATCCCTCTCATTTACACCTACCCGCTGCAGGATGGAAATGAGATTGTCAGGCGTGAATGTACGGTATGGGCAGCCATGTGTCTGACCAGGTCCAGGGAGCGGCTCCGTCAGCAGCTTCTGGCAGGAGTATGGGGTATAGCCCCTGCCCCTCCGATTGCTGTCTCCTCCAACGTCGCCATACGAGTGGCGAATGTTGTAGCGATACTCCTTTGTGAATTTGTCGTCTGTCATCAACTTGAAGCTTCTGCGCCAGAAAACTATGCACTCGTCGAGTGAGAGCCCGATGCCTTTTAGGAAGAGTGTGTATTGTAGACGCCCGAAGTGCTTCAAATGAGAGTTTTCCCGTAATGTGGTGTGGAGATTGCGCATACATAGAGGAAAGTTCTGGGAGAGGGTGTCGATCGAGTTGGCCGTTATGGCGGAGAGACCATTTATATTGGCGTCTGAGGAGGAATAGGCGGCATCGGGTGCTGTGAAGGACTGCGATAGGTGGGCTAAAATTGGGGCGAGACGGTCGTCTTCATCGAGGCGAGGAAGGGCGCGGGACGTGAGCTGATGTTATGGTTAGTAGTGTATCGGTGTGTTGCATGGAGCTGTCGCATACCTCCAGTGCCTCATCCAGCTTCTTGGTGAACTCCGCGACCACCAGGCTCATCTGCTCTCGCTGAGGCACGTAGGCCTTGCCCCGCTTGACAAGTACCCTCCGCTGCTCCACAAGCAACGGTACTCTCTCCCAATCGACCTTGAACCACTCCTGCTCCTCGCGGTTTCGCATGCCGCCACCAGCCGCAGCCAGCAACTCTTCCTTCAGTTCCCTCTTCTCTCCGTCTTGTACCTCTTCCCACTCAAGGTTCAGACTTCTCACAAACTCAGTCTTCTCCTTGAGATCGTTATCCTTGAAGCGCAACTGGAATAGCATTGTTTCGAGCCTCGAGAATCGCCTGCGCAGGTCTTCAGTCGCAGAGAATGCAAGCCGCAGGATGAAGTGTGAATAGTGATCCTTCTTCCTCTCCTCGTGTAGCTTTGGACTTTTCGATGTGCCGGATCGCATTGGCATGTATTTTTCAAGTATGCTCTTCATATACTCGACAGTCTCCTCGGGGCTCTTGTTGCGGAACGTGCATGCTTCTAGTTCGGATAGAACTATGGTGTGCAAGTCAGTATAAGCGCTCGCTGATAGCTTCCAGAGCGCTCACGTACCTTTCAAGCGGTCGATCGCCCACTGTTCAAATTCCTCAAGCGTAATCTCGGCCGTAGGTGGCAGGACGTAAAAGTTGAGACGATGATCATAAGTCTGTTCCTGGAACTCTGCTTTTGCGAACTGCTTTTTCTTGTAGCTAAGATTTGCGCGGCGCTTCGTATCAATACGGGAGTGGTCGTGGCGGATCATCTTTACTCGTGAGTGTAGTTGTATGTTGTGCTTCCCAGCCAAAGCGGGATGCAATGATGGGCGATGCGTAAAGTGGTAGGCGCGTCGCGTGAACGCGTCCAGCACTAGTCCGCTTTGAGCGCACGCGCTCAACTTAGTGCACGTATCACCATGGAGACATTGCTGAATTGCATCCGTATAGGCGTCTACTTCTAGTTGTCACTATGGTCTATATAGTCTATATGCACATGTGTGTCTAACCCATCAAATCACCAAGAGCGTTCACGTAGGCGGTAGGCACCGTGGGCGCACCTTCAGCCAAGAAATCCTCCTTCTTGCTCACGCCAGTCAGAACAGCGAGCGTACCACCCAGCTTCCCATCAATGCCAAATTGAATGTCAGTGTTCAATCTGTCTCCGATCATGCAGGTCCTGCTGCGGTCAAACTGGAATTTGCCCTCGACAGCATCCATCATAGCCTGACTAGGCTTGCCTAGAGACAGCGGCTCCCTTCCTATAGCCTTGGCCAAACCAGCACCTGATGACCCTGCTCCAGGAAAGAGTGTGTGCGCCATGGGCAGCGAGCTATCAATATTTGTAGCAAGGTATTCTGCACCACGCTGCAGGTACTGAAATGCGATTGCCGTCTTGAGGTAGTTTGAGTGAAAATCGAGGCCGCTCAACACAATGCCGACATCTGGATCAAGCAAGCTGCCGTTGGCGATGTTCGTAAAGTCCTCAGGCTCGATATCGCGGCGAAATGCTGGGTCTGTGCCGCCGATATACGGAACGCCCTCAGCTTCAAGTTCTTGTTCAACACCAGACTCTCCAAGTACGAACACTTTGTTCTTTGGGGCGGGGAGCTTGAGAATTCGGTTGATATAGACCGCAGCGCTGTACGAGGAACCGAAGACTTCGTCCTAGCACAGAGTTAGCAGACAACCTGGCTTGTTGGGTTGACCGTACCCACAACTTCAGCGGGTATGCCTAGCTTGTCAAACTTCTTCTTGTAGTCTGCGCGCGACTTCGTGCTGTTGTTGGTGACGAACACGAGTTGCTTTCCTGTACCTCAGTCAGTATGTGTGTGTGTAGGTGAGACGTATGTGTGTTGCACCTTTACTTCTGAGCATCTGGATAGTTTCAGGAACTTTCTCGTACAGGTGATCACCAGACCAAAGGACGCCTATCCTTCTTCAAAATCAGTGTCCGTCGCGTATCGTTGACGAAATATCAGAGCATATTGCAGGGAGTGTTTACCATCGCAATCGAACAGGAACACCTGGACATTCACTGTTAGCAGCTGGTCTGGTGGGGTAGCAAGATTCCTTACGTCGAACCTGGACAAGAACTCCTCAATGGCGGCGCTATCGCCAGACAGAAACTGAGGCGCCATGCTGCTTAGTGACACTTGAATATCTGGGATAGCTGGCGGGTGCTGTTGTTGTCAGACGGTACAGCTGGGCGATGACACTTTTGGTGGGATGGCTTGGTGGGGCTCCTAGCGTGGACCCTGAATCAACGATCAATTCCGAGCAAGCCGAGAGATTCCGATTGTCATTATGGTGCTCACATGGTTTTACTTTGTTCATACTGCTATGTACGTGTCGCTTAGAGCTTAGAATCTAGTCAGTCAACCACTATATTCTTCTCCAGCTCCTCGAAGTTCTCAAAAAAGCTGTCAAACAGGTTGACAGCGTGCTCAACATCGTGCGCACCGCCGGTCTCTCGGATACTGTGCATGCTAAGCTGAGGGTTACCCAAGTCAAGTGTTCGCGCACCCATGGCTGCTGATAACATAGGACCAATCGTGCTACCGCAAGAGGAGTCGTTACGGACAACAAAGAGCTGGAGTGGTACACCTTCCTTGCTGAGGCCTGACGATGCGGGCTTTGCGCGGCGAGCAGCCTCTTGCAACAGGACAATGCCCGGCGAGTTGGTGGCATAACGAGCATTGGCGTTGATCTTGATGACTGTGCCTTTGTTCATCTCAGGCCTGTGCTGCGCTTCATACTTGGCCGGATAGTTGGGGTGGACCGAGTGAGCCATGTCTGCTGAGATAAGGAAGGAGGTGGACAGTGTCTGCTCATAAGCAGTGGCTGTATCAGCCTCGATCTTGTCGTAAGACTTGTCTGAATTGCTCGACTCAGATCCAGGCAGGACCGAAAGGCGACGAATGACAGCAGGCAGCAGGTTGGAGTCTGCTCCTTGTGCTGTTTGTGAGCCAATCTCCTCGTGGTCGAACAGGGCAATCAGCCGGATTGTCGAGTTTTTGTCAAGGCTCGAAGAGGAAGACAGACTCTTGATTAAGCCCTCGATACTGCAGTACGACATCATGAGATTGTCCAATCGCGGCGAGAAGATGAGTTCGTTGTTGAGACCACCGATGGCCGACTTCTGGGTATCATATAGCACGATCTCGAAGTCCAGGACGTCGTTCGGGTCAGCGCCTGCCTCCTCCGCGATGATCTCGACAATGTACGAATGGTGCCTCTGGTATGGCGTTGCGAGTGGCTCGAATGGGCCGTCCTTCTTTTCCTCATCCGTGCTCCCCTCAGTCTTGCCCTGCCTATTGAGCTCAGCCTGGACCAGCCCAGCAATGGGGAACAACTGAGTCTCCTTGTTAAATTGGAAGTTCTCTTGACGGTCGAGGTGGATCGCGAGTGTGGGGATGCGGAGGATGGGGCGCTCGACCTTCACAAGGCGCTGCTCGATCTTGCCGCCCTTTGTTCGCACCATGGCCCTTCCAGCAATGCTAAGATCACGGTCAAACCAAGTGTGCCACAGACCGCCACCATACGTCTCGCAGGCGACTTGAAGGAAACCATCGCTCTGGCGTTTCGACACAGGCTTTATGCGCAGGCACGGCGAATCAGTGTGGGCACCGATCATACCAATAGGATTGCCAGCCTTCCATTGCTTGCCAACTGCGAAGGCGACGATGGACGAGCCGTTTCGTGTGAGATAGTACTTGCCCCCGGGGTGGATGGTCGGTGCCCAAGAGTCTCGTTCCTGAGAGGCATCAGCCGTCGATGTTCAATGAGGATAATGTGCCTTGGTCACAGTATGTGTGCTTGTGACGGGCTGAGCTGTGAGGTGCAATCGAAGCCACGATGAAGTCAAAACATACCTTGATCTGCTGGAAGCCAGCCTTCTCCAGGCGTTCTTTAGCTGACTTAACAGCATGGAATGCTAGGGCAAACGTCAACGGCTATCGAGCATCAAGGATACCGACAGAGACATACGGGTGGGGGAGGCGTTCACAAAGGAGAGGAAATCCTCGGCAGCTTGGAGGGATGGTTTGGCAGCCATGGTTCGCAGAGCACACGACAGCAACAATGGAGTCGAAGTAAAACAGCAGGTCCGCGTGGTGGTGGGCGTCAGGTGTAGCAGAGTGGCTCGCAGCGGCTGAAGCTTGGTGAGCATAGGGATTGGCTCGGGACGTCTGTCTACGGGCCCCGCGGTGTGGGGTGGCAGAGAGACACGATGATGCAGCGCAGGTGCGCGCTAGAGGCGGGATTGGTTGGCTGTGAGGCTGGCAACGCGTGGGAAGGAGCGACCAAAACAGCGACAAGCCAAACAAAGAAGGCACCACGCCGAACGGGTACCTTGCGCACAACAACAACGACGCGCACTGCACCTGGACGCATGTAGCACCATATCCTTAACATTCAACCCATCACCCAGCGCGAGCTCGCCCTGCATTAGACAATTGTTATCAGCCTCTCCTTGCCTGCACGCTCATTATTGATCACCCGTTGCTCCCCTGGTCCCTGGCGCTGCGGCCATCCTGAACCAAAGCGCCGACCTCACAACAAGTCATCCCGGCCACCCCGCCCATCACCATCACCCGCCAAACCATTCACTACTCGCGACCCTGCAATGCGCCGCACCTTCCGCTGAGGGTTGAAGACATTGTTTGGCCCTTTGCGCATTGACGCCTGCCACTGCGCAGCAAGAGCTGGGACAAACACCTGGAAGGCCCACTGATCATCACAACCACCGTCGTCACTCGAGGTCACCGTCGCATTCACCTCGTCTTCCACTCCTTTGCACTCTCACCAGGCGTCTGCGACCCCCACTATCCTTTATTGCGCGCCTCGAGGCACCTACCGCCCCGCCTTGACGCTCCCCGCAACCGCTCGCTCTCCACCTCCCTGCGCATCACCAACGACTACGCTACTGGCGCATCCACCAACATGGCGCGAAACGAAGCAGTAGAGCAATCTACAGAGACGGCGCATGACGATGGCGTTGCGACACCAACCCTCATCTCACCGCCTGAATCGAAGACGCCGCCGACTGCCTCGCACAAGCGCAATCAGACCCTCAGCCGCAACTCAGAACCAGTAGACGCATCAGCACTGTCGAAAGCGTTGAAGGACTTTGAGCAGGCTGGCAAAGCACGAGAGCGAACACCAATAGCTAGCCCTAGTCGTAAGCGACCGCGGATACAGGGCGACAGGTGAGTGCTTGAAGGCATCATATATAAACATTGACAGCAAACTAATGCTCAACTCAGGTTTATACCTAATCGTGCAGGTCAAGACCTGCAAGCCAGCTTCAATCTCCTGCACGATGATGGCTCACCAGCAACACCCTCAAAGTCTAGGCGCACACCTCACAATGAGCTGCACTTCCAAAAGAGTAAGCATTGGTGTGGCTTCGCTCCAGACAGCGAGACTAACTTGCGTTTAGCTGAAGAAGCAAATCGGACGTACTCAGCAGTGCTGCGCCAGGAGATGTTCGAGGACTCAGTACCCCAAGCACTACAACAGCGCTTGTCTCCCACCGATAGCGGAACCATGCGGTCCGGGGGACGATCACATACTCCACCAACAAGGACTACAAGCTCACTACCGCCGCCAAGCGGGACACCGTCGACACCTCACAAGAACCTTTTCTCCTACTCCGGCCAACCAACACCATCGAGAACGCCATCTAGTCGGCATGGAGTTCTGAACCTTAACGCACGTGCAGACATCTACAGCTTATCACCGATTAAGTATAGCAGCCAACGCATGCTGCTCAGCCCCCAAAGAGCGCCACGAGCCGTGTCTAAAGTCCCGTACAAGGTTCTTGACGCGCCAGATCTAGCGGATGATTTCTATCTCAACCTTGTCGATTGGGGTAGTCAGAACACGCTTGGTGTCGGTCTTGGATCATGTGTCTACATGTGGAACTCAAGTAGTGGCCGTGTGACGAAGCTTTGCGAATTGCAGGATGATTCAGTGACGAGCGTCAACTGGATACAGCGCGGCTCACACATCGCAATTGGTACAAACAAAGGTCAAGTGCAGATCTGGGATGCTCATACCCAGCGCCGCCTTCGAACAATGATGGGTCACACGGCTCGGGTTGGTGCCCTTGCGTGGAACGAACATATCCTTACCTCCGGTTCACGAGATCGCATTATCTATCACCGCGACGTACGACAACCAGACCAATGGCTCCGGAAGCTTGTTGGGCACAAGCAGGAAATATGTGGTCTGAAATGGAACCATGAAGACCAACAGCTCGCCTCTGGGGGCAACGACAACAAATTGATGGTTTGGGACAAACTGAATGCTGAGCCTACGTTCAAATTCAGTGAGCACCAGGCTGCTGTTAAGGCCATTGCCTGGAGTCCTCACCAACGTGGTCTCCTAGCCAGCGGTGGTGGTACAGCGGACCGAACCATCAAGTTCTGGAACACATTAATCTCGTCAAGTGGCCCCTCAGCTTCATCCCTTGCTGCCGCTTCGGCCGCCGCATCAGCCTCCAGCTCTGCCAACATCCCAATATCACCAACAGCGCCTGCGAACCTATTGCAAAGCCTCGACACCGGCAGTCAAGTTTGCAACCTTGCCTGGTCGAAGAACAGCAACGAGATCGTCTCGACACATGGCTACAGCCAAAACCAGATTATCGTTTGGAAGTACCCTAGTATGCAGCAGGTCGTTTCGTTAACAGGCCATACATACCGAGTGCTATACCTTGCAATGAGTCCGGATGGCCAGGTCATTGTAACCGGCGCTGGTGACGAGACGCTTCGGTTTTGGAATGCTTTCAAAAAGAAGGAGCGCACCGGAGGACTCAGCAGTATGGACAACTGGGGTGTCATCCGATAGTCCTCGGCTCACAGGCGTTAGATCCGGCATATTCATTCTACTATAAGCATTAGGGAGGCGCATCGGTGTTGAAGGACGCCGATACCACTACATTTTCATTCTCTTGCGCTTGCAATTGAGAGCATCTGGGTTCATCAAAACATCGGCGTTATGGTTGGGTTTCACACTGGGCATTTACGCACCTGATGAATCTTTGCGCTATTTAGGGACGTCTGGGGATCCTATCATGATGGGCGTTATTGGTTTTTACTCTCATATAGCTTCGGCGACTTTGCTTGCTGAAACTGAGTCCATTGACTCTCATAGCATTTACGATCACGACTGTGTCATAATAGTCCGAAATGACAAGACATATGACGCTATACTTTGCAAAATTTCTTTTCCTTTGCGCACTGCCTCCCAGTTCGATTTACTGACGAAGTCGTTGATCGTTATCATAATGGACGCTTTACTGGTCATCGTGGCTGGTACCTTCAACAGGTCTGCAGTTGCCTCGACCTCGAAGGTCATTTTAGTTGTTTATCTCAAAACCATTCCCGATGGATTACCGACTTCCTTGCCCTGTATTGCACATGTGCAGGCTCACCAGTGCTGAACAGTTGTATAATACCCAGGGCATGTGGTTGAGACCTTACAGTTACCTGCTTGCCTTTTGCTGTGCACCACATTGGACGGTCCTTCGCGTCCTCGCTATTCCCAGTGCTCATCTGCCGTGTTTTTTGCCCTGCAACAAATAGTCCAAAGCAGATGTTTGATCATCTCGCGACCATGCCTATGTACACTGTTGATTGTTGCTAGCAACAGCAATGCGAAGGAAAGATGCTCGCAGAAAGCAGGTTATGATCAAGACGAAACTGCTAGAATTGCTCGAAACACTGATACAATTTAGATGCACGCCTCTATCCTTTTGTCTTATTTGGTGTGTAGCACAATAGGTACCTTGTGTGACGAGCTTCTCTCGAGGCAAAGACAGCAATCCACATCAGTTCGAGCGGTGACAAATCCACCGCCGACTCCAGCGTATCAAAATCTAAACGAGTAATTGGACTTTGCATCAATTCAAGGCCATTCTGCTGCTGGCTCTGGAAAACCTCTGTCAAAGGAGCGCATGTTCGCCCATGCGACTTCCATCCCGCTTTGGGCTGAACCTCGAATATCTCAGCCACCATGGCTTCCAGTTCCATTACGCTGCTGTCTCAAGCTCAGACACCTTTCAATAAATGACAAGTGCCATTTGCCACGCTTGCTGCCCTTCCTTCGAAACTCGTCCAACATACTGCCATCTCACCTTCACACCCAAGGTACTCATTTTAATATCTCAAACTGTTCACGGCTCCGCACCAAAGACGAACTGGTTAAGACTTCTACGCTGTGATGGTCCTTGTAATGAAAGCAACAAACGGCATCGCGACCCAAGCGGAAGGGGTCTTCGTCAACTGTGGCTTGGGGAGCAATGATATCGAATTGTCCTACAGTTGTCAAGGATCAGCTTGCTCGAGCCTCGATGGCAGTTTTCAGAACGTTATATGCCACAAAGACGGAAGTAGCACACTCGTATGTTCGAACGACATCAAGTGTCAGCCGGGGACTTCTTCATACCAGTCCAACTTTACATTCAGTCAAAACAAACCAGACCCGTGGAGCCCGGTTATGGAGAACAAGCCAGACATTTGGGTGTCTCAAAACCAGCATGTCATGGTGGGACGTTGCGCAAAATTTTCTCTGACGAGCGATGGCACCAAGCAAGGAACAAGGGTGGATGATGACGGGCATGAAGATATTTGTCGAAGCATTGAAAGTCTTCCCTCATCAACACCTTATGCAGGACATTTGTCAACCACGACAGGCCGCCCTCGCGCGGGTGTTACACAAAAGACGTTGATTTTTGGAGGCACTGGCTCGCGACTTGTCCTGTCGAAATCATTCCTGCTGGTCGCCTTTCTCTTCACACTCATCCTTGTGCTTCCTGGATCGCAAGCATCAGCTGTCCACAACCGTCATGAAGAATCTCGTCGGAGTCGAGCGACTTCCGACAATCTCAGAGCTTTTGCCGAGAGGTTAAAAGCCGATATTGCGTCGAAAGCCAGTAGCCAGGGTGTCGATGGAGAAGCTTTTGTGCACAACTTAGTTGCTGACGTCGTCTCGTCAATCTGCCAAGGGCATTTTGAAGGCTCAGGTCCCGAAATCTTCAAACCTGAGGCCGTCAAAGATTGCGTTGCATCTGTTTATGGCGGCGATCAACTACCACAACCTGCCCTCCAATTTCTTGCTATCTTCGGAGCGAGCTTGTTGTGCGACTATGTCGTCAGCGAGGCATATCCAAGTGGGCAAAATTTCCTGCCTAATGGATGCGAAAGGCTGCAAGAACTGGCAAACAGAGTTCCAGCCGTCGCTTCAGCACAGTTGCTGTCCGTATCAGTTACTTCCTCTTCGCCGAGTATCAGCATCAGAACCCTGTCAACTGTCACACTGCCGTCGAACCCGCAAACTTCGGGTCTATCATTACCTACATCGCTACAGCTAGAGGCAGCACCAGACTTAGAACCGTCGTCTGCCCGTGCGATACCTTCTGGAACTACTCTGTCCAGTTGGCTGCCTGTAGGCTCACTATCCGGTGACGAAGACACTTCTAGCACGCTGCCTCTAGATGAAATATCAGCAGTTGATTCGCCCTCAGCTACAGAATCAGCACCCACGACGCCTCTTCTATCGCTGGCTCCAACTGCAACGTCGCCCAGCCAGTCGGCGTTCGAGCTGTTACCATTTGGCGTACCCTTTCCGGAAGTTACGCCGGCCATCTCAATACAGAACGATAGGACTGACACAAGGTCAAGTTCTTCTGATTCACTAATGTTAGACTTGTTTGGCATCGATTCGGCTAACACATTGTTGGCCACTATGACGTTCAAAACTGCTCCTTTCATTGCTTCTTCGTGGTCCGGCCAACCAACCACAGAGCTTTCGGACTCTTCAAATGACAAAGCAGCATCAATCCAGACAGCTATTGCAAAAAAACCGCCCTCATCAAAACATTTCTCGGCATCTATCGTATCTGTGCCATCTTTGAAAATCCAAGTACCATTTTCTGACGTGGGAGCATCACTGGGTTCTGACTTACCGCTCTCTGCTTCTTCACGAGTAAGTTATGGATTACACCCCTTACAATCTCCAGGCGATTCTCTTGTCACGGGTATTCCACTGTATGGAGAATCATCAGAACTAGCCATCACGGCTACACTGCCGTCAAGCAGCCCGTTCGCGGCTATTCCCTCGAAGACAATTCCAACAAGCACCTTGGCTTCTGCAATGAGAACGATACTGCCGCCAAATACAGCAATCGGGAACATGATTTCGTCAAGCCCAGCAACGCTTGCTGAGTCGTCTTCTGACCTGCAACCATCTGCTGCATCACAATCTGCCCTTTCGACGTCCACTTTGTCATGTGGCGTGTCAGTATCTAGCGCATTCCTAGAATCCAAATCCTCGAAGGCCGACGTCCAACTTCTGCCACAAGGGACTCCAGAATCTCCTAGAACGACTGCGTCTCAACATTCCAGCTACAGTCTGACGATATTGCGGTCACCAAGTGCGACTGCTCTTTCAGTGGATCAGCCGTTCACACCTGACCTCTTGGGTGACCCCGCTACACTCGCGCTCACATTAGGTTATCAGTCCTCAGCCTTCGAGCCTGTGTTTACTAGTGTCTCATTCATACCCGCTTTAGCTACAGTGCCAATTCTGATGGTTGTCTCCACCAGTTATCCTTTCTCAGATGGTCCTTCATTACTTGATCCCACTGGTGGATCCATCCAGATGTCTGCAGCCAACAATCCTATTTCAACTTCGGAGACCCTGGGGTTCTCGAGCTCAATAGATATGGCCGTGCTAGCAATTGCGACGGCGACAATTAACGTGTCTGAAGTATTGGCGGTCGAATTATTGGCTCTTTCGCCCTTCGCAGAATCGGCTGCGGAGTTGAGTTTCAGTACAGCTTCGCAAAATTCGACCACCTCCTTCCTCATCGTTGAGTCGATGCTCCGCCCGTATTTAAACGAGCCATCAGATTTTTCGACGTCAAGCATGCGCCAAACAAATGCCTTGACAGCCCTGCCGTCTAGCCAGCCTTCCCCACTGTCCACGGACCTCGCTTCTGTGTTGCCAGTATATCTGGGCAGCATAGATCTCAGCAATCCGGACTATTCTGATAGTCTGCATACTATAACGGCGCAAGGGCCTCCTCTAGTAGCACAATCACACCTGAGCAGCGCCATCGTCACGGCCACTGAGGCCGTAAGCTCTGTGTCCAACAGCCCTGTGTCCCGTATGAACGTACAAACGAAATCCCCCACGGTATCATTCTCGTTATCATCGTTTCCTCCCACAATGACCTTACTATCATCAAGAACCACCACCCTGTCGGCTCCAAGTTTTCAGACAACGCGTCCAACAAGCCCCGGACTAAGCTGGCTTATCTCAAACCCAGATTTTCTGGCAGTCTCTTCTATCGTACCTACTCCATCATCGGTCAATTCGATGTCTCAATTATCCTTCGACAAGAGCATCGCACCAATAGGGGATGAGTTCCCTTCCACTGAAAAAGGCTTGCCAGCGTCGTCGACCACACCAACCATCCATTTGACCTGGAGCTCTACTGCTACTGCCTTGATATATTCTCCAAACCAAATTTCGACCATTTCATGTGCTCAAAGTTCAGCAAGATCAAACTACTGCCCAGGCAGCGGGTGTGTAAGCCTCATGACGGACAGGGCGCACTGTGGCGCATGCAATCAAATCTGTGAATATGAGTGCCATCAGGGGGTTTGCGTATGCCCTGACTTTGCGGAACCGCATGCGGATAACGGATGTATCAGGAGGCCAGGATTTGGCCTATGCGCGGACGGATATACGCGAAATGGCTTCAAAGGTTGTGCCTCCGCTGGGACGACCGCGTCCATGGCTGTCTCGACGCCAACATGGACTCAGTCTTCAATTATCAGAGTAGCCGTGCTGGCAGCTGCATCGCCGACGTCGAAGAGACCTACCCAATTATCAGCCCCTGCAGCATCAACTAAAAATCCAGGTCTCGAGTCTATCCCATATTGCCCACCCGGCCTACCAGATATCTGCAATGATGCCTGCTTTAATACTCAGACTGAACATAACCATTGCGGAGGCTGCGGCAATTTCTGTGGCGGAACCTGCATTGATGGACGCTGTCTCGCCTCATCCACTCAGTCGCATGAGCAGCCAACCTCGGCAGAGCAAACGGTGACCTCCAGCAGCCGTCCATCAACATCGACAGTTGAGCCGGTGGCCTTGTACATTTGGAGAGGGCTTGTGGGGCCTTAGCATGACTGGAGGGTTCTGAATAGGCAACGCGCTTGCCGTCTGCCGTATTTTATCCCGTCGAGTACGCTCACTGTGAAATGGGCAGGTAAACCTTTTGCACGCTTCAAAACACGTAAGAGCAGTTTCCCACTATGTGCAGCAGTATGTATGCTCCCATGTCGAAATTCCAATGTTGGGTTCCAATTGGGTGCGAGGTGGAGAAAATGACCCACAAATGAACATCGTGGTTGTCTCAAAAATTACATGTCGGCTGAATGCTACCGAACTAAAATGGACCCTGTCTCTTAACGTCCATCCAAGTTTGCGACTTTGATGTACAACGCATTGTGCCATTCTGTCGAACGTTGGGTACGAAAGAGATGATGATCGGCTCCAAATCGGCCCAATGCACAATGGTGGTCAGTAGTTGGGCATCACTACACTGCCCTTCTAGACGAAGCAAGCATTTGTCCATGCAATATGTGAAACTAGCTCTCACAGCCCACGGAGGTAGACGAGATACGAGCGCACATCTAATCGTGATTGTACCTGCGCGGATATAGCTTGCGGCCTCTTTTCATCATGATGGTACCAAGAGTCCGCTCCAGGGCGTCCTCTGGGCGCCGTTAGCTTTCTCAGATTCCCAATCTGGACAGGTGAGGTCGTACCCTGTTGAGGGCTTTATTGGATGATTCGTCCAACCGTAGCTTGCGACGTAGATATGAGAGCACGAGGACTCAGGCGCAAGGATGACGCATTCGTGATTGATGAGATGTTGTCCAACATTTAAGCTTCACGGGTGCATTGCATTATCGGCACCACTAGTCTACCGTCGGTCGGTAACGACCCGAAAAGCGCCGTCCATTAGGAGTTGTACGAACATCCTTGGGCTTATTTAGTGCGAACTACGGCTCACTTAGCAACGATGCGGGCCCGCAGTCAAACTTGCGGAGGTTTGACAGCTGTCACGACACTCATTCACCATGGGAATATTGGCGACGTATTCGGGTACAAAAGCACATGCAAACCATCTTGCTCACAGACACGTCCCGCTTCCGCGACTGACATGGCTCCGATCCACACGGCGCCCAACCTTACCCTGGCCCCAATCACGGAGGCCAGTCCGATAGGTACGTGAGCACCATGACGCTGTGGAGTCTCCCGCTCGCAAGGCAATTCGGATTCACAGTTCCGTCGCCTAAAATTCAAAAGTAAGAACCGGTAAATGTAAGCTGTTTCTACCAACACCCGGAACTGTCCATCCCCTTCCCAACGCCCATGAGTCGCCAAACAATATGGCCGAACGAAGCCGCGACAAAGTGGATCCAGCACCACGAAAGCGAGCGCTTGTTAGTTGCGACCGATGCAAACTTCGAAGAGCACGATGTATCCGCGACAACCCAGACGAGCCATGTGCGGATTGCAAAATGAGTGGGGTGTTGTGCGAGTCGAAACTTCCACGGAAGCAACGCGTTTATGGGAGTGTAGAGACGTTGAGTTTACGATACAGGGCACTCGAATCCCTGGTCAAAGGCCTTTTTCCCCAAGAAAACATCCAAGATGTCAACGTACTGTTCAAGCTTGCAGCAGAGAGGAGTATTCCTATGCCAGCTAGCGACGACTTCAGGCCTGCAGATATCTTCAGTAGCCCTAGTCAACAACAACCATCACAAGGGTCGCAACAGCACTTACCAACAACGCATTCAGCACAGCAGACATTCTCGCCACAGCCAGCAGAGTCATCACGGTCGACTGGAACGACCTCCCCCATCTCGACAACGAAAGAGACACAACACAACCCCTTTTCTGAAATGCAGCAAGCTAGACGCAGCAACGAAGAGTTGATCCCAACACGGCACGGAGTACCTCACTACTTCGGACCGTCTAGCAGCTTTCGTCTTGCCACAACCATCCGAGGGCTGATAGCGCGGTGCAGGGCCGCTGGCGGAGACATTCCAAAAATCCGAACATCTGGCTCGGATCCAGCTAGCAGAGCGTCGAACCCCTCTTTACAGCGTGCTAGTACAAATCCTTCGGACGAGGAGTACACTATCGGCGGAAATGAGAGTAGAGACTCACCAGTACAAGACCGCAGGGGACGGAAACGATCGAGAACGCAGATGGAAGGTACGAACGACTTATGGGAGCACCCCAACGAACCTAACCCAGACACTATCGGAGATCTCCTACCCTCCAGATCACTCGCAGACGCGCTCGTCGCGGCCTACTTTGACCATGTCCACGTATACCTGCCCTTGTTCCATAGAAGCATGTTCCAATTTTGCTTAGAAGCGACATATTCGAGGAGATCGGAGTTGCTTCAGGGTTGTACAGATATAGGCTGGCTTATCTGCTTATGTCTAGTATTCTCATTTGGGTGCCAGCAGCTGCAGGAGCATGATCCAGAACAGTCACACAAGCTGCGGATGAAATACCTCAGCTTTGTCAAGTCCTACTTTCGATACCTTCTTATGACAACCTCAATCGTCAACGTCCAGGCTTTGGTACTTCTCAATGTCCATCACCACACCGTTGGCCAGAAAAGTAGCTCATGGCTGTTGATCGGATTAGCCGCACGGATGGTACGTCGTTTCCTTTTCTTTTACAAATATCGTAGACTTGTTCTTACAATATTGTTAGGCAATCACGATGGGCATGCATCGAGATGCTACGAACCAGGAATTCGACCCGATCGAACGAAATACACGAAGACTGGTATGGTGGTCGATCTATAGTTTCGAACGGATACTGTGCAGTATCCTAGGCCGGCCGACGGTTATTGATGAACGAGAGATGTCGATGCAAATACCAGATGAACTTATGCTTGAGCAAAAGAGCATGTCCGCCGAGTACATGATCCACTCTTTCAAAGTAATACGATTGTCGTACACGATCCGGCAGCGAGCGTACTTTGACTCGAACACCGCCGAAGAAAGGACCCCATCATTGGCCATGGCAGAGTCCCTGATGCGGGAGTGCAACAGCTTCTTCCAAACGATCCCACCAAATTTGTCGTTGGATTATTTACCAACAATACCACCGGAACATAAGGCGAGGATTCTTCTGTTACACGTTTACTACTATTACACACGATGCATAGTATCGCGAGACTTCTTGATACAAAAGGTCGAAAGGAATATCGCCTATCTCGAAGGAAAGCCAGCAGATTACTCCGAGGAGCTACCGAGGATACTGGCTCTTAGCGAAGACTGTGTAGAGTCAGCTCATCAAAGCATACGATGCATCATGGAGGGCGCCCATCTTGGAATGATCGGCCACTCCTGGCTGGATCTATTCTTTGTTTTCCATTCAATTCTCATTGTATGCGCTGACTTTCTCGCCCGTCCAAGGAACCAACAGGACACCGCAAAAGATATTGAGCGGAAGGAAATGGTGCGTAGCATGCTGAAGCGCATCCGTGGAATGAAGCTCGCCGCGACATACAAAATCCTCGGCAAGATCGCGATACAGTTCGCGAGCATAACTGGTGTGACTGAAGATCCCGGATCCACTCGAGAGACATTTGCTGGACAAGGTGTAGGAGAGCATCAAGCAATGATGGGACATGATGAGACTCCGCAAACTCTCGTTGAGATATCATACATCCAGGAAGACTGGTTCGCCAATGCAACGTCAAGCCTAGGCGTAGATTTCTTTGACCTGCAACAGGGTCCAGAGGCGCTCCCGCTGCATGCGGAGCCTTCCGCATACCCTGAATTGTACGGTGCCCAATCTGGCAGCAACGACGTCGATGACTGGACAGCACGAACATTGAGGGGGATGCACACACTCTAGCTTATTGACGCGCATAAACACGAACGAACAACACATGACACCTTTTCTCTTGACATCACAGACATGACGCGATTCACATGATGTTAAGACTGCGCTTGCTATTTTGTTAGGCTTAGCGCGATCGTGGAGTTGATGCTGCAAGATCTGAGATCGAGGCCCGCTTGCCGTATCGGGACGCTCATGACGCAGGCATTCGACGACATCAGTCGCACTGCAAAAACAAATACAGAGCAAGCCGCCCATATGTGATACCCATGAGTGATAGATTCCAATGCCACAACCACACGACACGGATCCGATACTGCCTGTTGCAAACATGGCGGCTAGACCTGGAGACAAGAAGAGAGTGCTGATCGTGGGGGCTGGTGCCGCTGGTACGTTTGGAGAAAGCGCTGCGGGCAGATGCAGGGTCTAACACAACTGTAGGCATGTCGTGTGCCCATCACCTAGCCGAACATCCAGACATATTCGATGTAACCCTTATCGATGCAGTCGACTATTGTGGTGGACAGGCCTTCTCAATCCCACTTGACAAAGAGCGTCATGGAGCCAGCTGGTTGAACCAAGGTGTTCAAGGTGGAAGCTACATCTTCCACCACACCATGACTATGTTCGCACGACAAGGACACCGCGCCGATCCCGTCAACCTACACGTTTCTTTTGGAAAAGATGATGTATTTTGGACCAATGTATTTCCCACTGATTTGCTCGCACGACACCAAGGAGAGATCAAGCGGTTCAAGCGCATGATGACCTTTTCTCGTTGGTTCGAAGTCATTTTCGCTCTGATACCCATCAAGTATATGTTTAAGCTCTGGATGTTTTCTGAAGAGTTCACCAACACCGTCGCCATGCCCATGATTGCCTTATTCCTAGGAACTGGGAATGAAACGCCGAATGTCCCGTTTATCGTTCTAGAGCGTCTTTGCACAAGTCCAACATACGGCTTGTGGTACCCACCGGACAAACTAAGCATTGCGAGCAATTTACCACCGATGGTTGTTTTTCCAAAATTCACTGAGTTTTACGGAAAGTGGAAAGATGATCTGATCTCGAAGGGTGTAAATGTCAGACTTTCGACTGAGGTTACAAGAGTGGTTAAGAGAGACAGGGATGGCGTAATTGTGAAGACTATCAAGCGTACTGCAGTTCCAGATGGTCATAACCCCAACAGTTCTCAGGTGCCGAACGACCCTGTGAACGCTGATCAAAACGCCAAGGAAGAGACTGAGCACTACGATGAGATCGTTCTTTGCGTTCTGTATGCACAACTATCCACTTCACGTGGCCACTGCTAACAGGGAACAGCGCCGACACAGCTAAGCGCATTCTTGCACCATGTGCATCTCTTCGCGAGAAGAAGGTTCTCGGATCTGCTAAATTCTCAGACGATATCACAATCACCCACTGGGATAGCGACTACATGAAGAAGCATTACGAGAACTTCTACGACGACAACAAGGCTGTTTCCAGCCTCTCAGGCGTCGACCAGTCGCAAAGACTGAAGTACGCCAAAGATTCTTTCAAGCCCATGTACTATATCAAGATGTACCCCGAAGACCGCTCGAAGCTGGAGATGTGCTTCGACTGCACAAACTACCAAAGTCAATTTCCACCAGACATGCCATTCGATAGGCATGTATTCCAGACTATTTACCTAAATAAGGACCGTGACGGCCACTTATGGAGCGACGCAGAGATCAACAAGGACAAAATCATCAGACAAGACTGGTGGCACCAGCTCTGCCACTCATGGACTCACTACGCTTTTGTCGTTCCCTGGATGTGGCTGCTGCAAGGCCGCAAGCACACCCGTTTCGCCGCTGCATGGACGCTAATCAACGCCCACGAAGTGGCCGTTATGTCTGGCATCGCCGCCGCTGTCGATCTTGGAGCTAAGTACCCCGAGGACCTTGAGCGTGACAAATTCGCTCTGCTGAGTTTCAGGCTTTACTATCTGCTCACTTATGGAAAGTGGTACAAGAGGCAGGCGACTAAGCACACAAAGGAGGGTGTTGGGAAGGACTGGGCTAGTGGCTGGTACGGCAGTGTCTACAGAGGTCCTGGCGTCGGCACTACAGATAGGAAGCAGTGGAGAGAGGAGAACAACATACAAGGCAACGGACCTGCATACGACTGGCCGGTTGATGCTGGTGCGCGCCACAGAGTGCGTGGAAAGCCGGGAACTGGTGAAGGCGGCATGGCGTCGCAGGAAGGTCTAGTCGCATAGGGTACTAGAGGCTCTGATGGTGTTAGTGTTGCACAGTATGCATCCAGGTGAAGGCGCATGTGAGGCTCTATAGTTTAATCAGAAATCTTCCGCTTGACATCACACCTAAACGCCCGGTTGCCCCTCGACTTTTACGTGCCATAACGTTCAGTACTTGATAATACTGTTTCCAGCAGATATCCTGGTCGCGTGTTTCAATCTCGGAACGCGCTATCCAATCAACGTCCGTTTCGGTGGTGGTGTTTGTCTCAAACAGGGTTCGGGGTTGTCGAATTGATTGCATGTTTCAATGTCAAGTCTGGGCAGATCCTTGCCCGTTCATCTACATTTCTATCCGGCGGTGTCCAACACCATAATGCAAAGGCCCTACTATCTAATATAGACGTCTGCATTAGATGAAGCAACCAAAAACGATGAAAGGAGTGCAAAGTATTTATATAGAGCCGCAAATGGACTCAAAGTTGCTCACGCTACAAGACACATCAACACATCATCATTAACTATGAAGTCACTCATTTTCTCTTTCCTTGCGCTCGCCAGCAGTTCGGCTGCCCACTACACTTTCCCAGCGCTCGTCATTGACGGCAAGGCAACAGGCCAGTGGGAATATGTCCGCCAGACGGCAAACCACTATTCTAATGGTACACCTCCTGCACCTCGCAGCCCGCCTCAGCCATACTAACAATACACCAGGTCCCGTGAGTGACTTGAAATCCGAGGCAATCCGCTGCTACCCTCTCGCGCCTGGGACCAGCGCAAAAACTTATACCGTCAATGCCGGCGACACGGTAGGCTTCACCGCCTCATCATCCATCTCGCATCCCGGGCCCATGCAATTCTACATGGCCAAAGTCCCCTCTGGATTCACAGCCGAGGCCTGGGACGGCAGCGGCAACGTGTGGTTCAAAGTCTTCCAAGAAGAAGCAATCATCACACCGAGTTCCATCTCGTGGGCATCGCAGGGGAAAACCGAATACCCCGTGACACTGCCCAAGGATCTGCCCTCGGGCGAGTATCTGCTGCGCGTCGAACACATTGCGCTGCACAGTGCGCAGAGCTCTGGCGGTGCGCAGTTTTACCTCTCGTGTGCGCAGGTTAAGGTTGAGAATGGAGGGTCTGGGAGCCCGGGTCCGCTTGTTAGCTTCCCTGGCGCGTATGAAGCAAATGATGGGGGTATTATGGTCAATATCTACTATCCCATCCCGCAGAGCTATACGCCCCCGGGTCCGGCTGTCTGGAAGGGTGGAGCGGGCGAGACGGGTTCGTCTGGTTCGTCTGGTTCGTCGAATTCGTCTGGTTCGTCGGGTTTGACCGGGGAGCAGGGCAGGACGGGTTCATCGGGTTCATCGGGTTTATCAGGCTCGTCGGATTCGTCAGGCTCGTCAGGCTCATCGGGTTCATCGGGTTCGGCGGGTGAGCAGGGCAAGACGGGTGACGAGTACAAGACTGGTTCGTCAGGATCGTCTGGTTCTTCAGGATCGTCTGGTTCTTCAGGATCGTCTGGTTCTTCAGGATCGTCTGGTTCGTCAGGCTCGTCTGATTCGGCGGGTGGCGAGTACAAGACGGGTTCGCCAGGATCGTCAGGTTCCTCGGGTTCATCAGGATCGTCTGGTTCGTCGGGTGAGCAGAGCAATTCAGGTGAGGACTCGATGCCTTCCTGCGAGTAAGGAGGACTCAACACCTTCCTGTTGACCGGGGAGCTGGAGTGGCAAGAGCTGTATATAGTTTAACATAGATGTATTTAACACTAGCACATTCAGTCTCATGATGTTCTGTTTTGTTTTGTATGCTATGACGGCCCAGATCTGAATTGAAAGTTCGCATGTTCATCACCTCCGTTTACCGGGCGATCGATCGGCCAGTCCGGTGCACTCGTAAACAATCAATATAATAAAGAGATGGCGTGCTTGTTTGAGACCGCAAGCAGGACTACCGGTAAGCCAAGTGTTGCACACGAGTTGAATGCAAAGTACTGTCGAGTGGCAGTGTTTCGAGGGTATCAAGAATATACATTCATTACGGAATAGCTCATTAGTCGCGGCGCGGCGCAGGTGTAATCTTATTATGTCCTGCAACGTCCCATCTAGCAGCAATCCAACATACAAACACTATTCGCAATGTCTTGCGCTCCAGCCCCGTGCCAGACAGATTCTCCTCCCGAATACTGCCCAAACCACGTACACTATAATCAAATCGCTTGACCGCCTTCAAGCTCGCGACTCCACAAACAAATGAACCAACTCTTTCAAAGTGCGCTAACAAACGAACCAAAAATGCATTATGCACAATGCAAGCTTCGCAGCTTCCGAAGAGAATCGACTGCATTAGAAGACCCAGCAACGCCGTCTTTGGAGAGTATGAGAATGTGAGGTTTATCCACACCTGAACAATCCGTTAAAGATACCCGAGGGTCGACAGTGATCGCGTAAAACAAATAAAAAGTACAGTAAGCGGAGCTTTTGGTGCGCCCGTCATGTCATGCGTCGGAGGTATCGTGTCCTTAGGAAATACGGTAACGAGAGGAATGTTGTTGGTTAGGAGAGTATGGTGACAAACTTCGAAAAATGCTTTCGAGTAAAGCAAACAACTGTTGGCGGAGATGTGGTATTAATCGTGTAATCGAACGGTAATCGGAACGTTCAACCATCGCTGTTCAGCGATCGTCCTGGGTCGCTGGTGGGCGGCGTTGTCCGGAGCTGTGAGGAGCTGCCGAAACTTGAGAGTTGTTTCCCTTGCTCATCCTGACCCCTTGGTTTCCGCTTAAAGAAGCTCTTGAATCGACCCGTTGTGTTCTTCCTGCCAGGGCTCAGTCCGGTCGGCAAATGCGCATTCGAATCTGGGTGCGACGTGGGAGCGTTCAGCATCGACTCCCTAGGTTGGCACGGAACGTCGTGGTCGCCGTTCCTGGCATCCCGTGTTGTACGTCGTTTCGAGCTCATTTGTCGCCACCAGCTCGAGTCGCGTGACAAATCGGATCGTGTTGCACCGCTTTCACCACTCATCTTATTACTATCCCATTGCTGTAACTTGGAGCCTTCAAGATTGCCGTTAGCGCCTTGCGAGAGATCTATCTCTGAATGGCTTTGTGGCGACGACTGTTGGACGGGGTAAAGTTCAACAACTGCGCATACGTTAGCTCCGATAATACTGTTGGGTTGGTACAGTGTACTTTGATGCTTACCCTGGCTTCGTCTGGCGGGGGCAGGAGCTGTTACTGGCCTGCCATTGTCCCTATCCTTCTTTTTAGAGGGAGATCGTGTCAACGTATCCTTACGATCCGCTTTGGCACGATCCTCAGTGCCAGCATCTGAGCCCCTAGGTGTTCCATCACCCGCATTCGGGGTGTGTGTGACAAGTATCGCTGTAAGGTTCGCGTCGCCACTACCTCGTCGGGAGGAGCTTTGGTTTTCACGTGATGATAGGCCTACCGCAGCAGAAGATCTGCGCGAGCTGTACACGCCGCCCTGTGCTGAACCATTTGAGTCGCGGCGTCCAGCGTCTTCTTGAACGGTCGGCGGTGCAAGAATAGGGGCATGCGGTTTGCCTGGGCCGCCAGAGAAGGGACTCGGGGTAGGGTCGGGCGCGAACGAGCCTTGCAATATGCTGAGATGCATTGGACCCTTTGTCTTCCTCCTTTGCTTTTCTTGATCGATTTTGTTATCCCAAATTGATTTGTTGGTCAAGATCTCGTCGACAGCAAACTGCATCGCAGGGAGGATATCGGTTACCGCTTCGAACAGAGGTCGTGCGAAGATGTTCATGAAGCCGATCTGTGACTCTCCCAGCTTAATTATGTCGTCCTGGACGGGTGGTCCTCCAAAAAGACAAGATGGCATCTGTAGCTCTTCTTCCATCATGCCCTGGTTACTGAACTCATCTGTGAGAATGTTGGCCCATTTTGCGGCCGTCTCGAATTTACGTGCCTGGAGCTTGAGTCAGCACTAGCCTGGAAGACCAAGGGAGTTGAACTTACAACATTGCAGATGTCCGCGCACTTAATCAAGAGGCCACAAGTTAAATCCTTGTGTTCTTCACGAACTTTGACACTCCAACTATCAGTGACTCCCTTATCGTGCGCAATCTTTTCTTGAAGGCCTCCTAAATCACTCATGTACTTGAAGTGCAGCCCCATATCTGTTGCGAGAATGTTGTTGATCATCAATTTGCGCATGGCGATGTCGGAAAAGATCTTTGGCCAGTAACGGCGTAGAATCTGCGAATATGCTGCGCAATGGAAGGATTCGAGTACGGATCGGTCGTTGTATAGTTGCGCCAATGGTGCATTGAGCGCAACCAAGAATGCGTTGTTGACACCGGGGTGACCAACGTCGTGCCCGATGGCAGAAATCAGCAGTGTGAGCGCGTCGAACGGCTTAAGTAGGTCGGCGATCGGTGATTTCTTTTGCGATGGGTCTTTGTCGGTGGGAGGGTAACTAGGTAAGGTGCCTATCCGTACCAGGAAGTGGAAAAGCGCTTGAAGTACATCGACAACGTGACGGAAGTTGTGATACATGACAAACTCGTTGTACGCCGTACGACTGGCAATGAGAAAAACAATGAGCTCATCTGTGGAACATGTCAGTACCCAGCTTCACAACAGACGAGCTAACTATACCTTCGGTCATATGCCACTGTGAGAGTTCTGGTGAAGAGAGTGCATGTTGTAGCATGACCAATGCGGCGTATAATAGCTCGTCATCAGTGAAATCATGCGCTGAAAAGGCCCAGGTAGCGACCTTGTCCTCGACCACTTTCCTTCGCTTCGGTTCAAGTTCAAAATCCCTGTTCGTGTAAGCTTTGGCCAGAGTCTGGTAGAGTGATCGACTTACGAGGAATCTAACGAGTCCCCCATGGTCTCGGGGTTGCAGATACCCGTCATCAAGTTGGATACCATCGCCTCACGTAGATATGCGTATGGCTTTGCGTCATCCACACCGACCCACGATAGCTTCCTGTTCCTCTTAGATGTCAAAAAGCTTGTTTCTTCGCGCGAGGCCTCCTTCTGTAACCGGTAGGCATGCACCAGCAGGCCATGCATACGGTCCTTTGATAGCGGACTTGATAGTACATCGACGGCACCGGAATCCAAGTATTTAGACAAGCGAACAGTGTCGTTAAGAACTTGGGTCTTGTTAAGACTCGTTGGAGGAGCGGGCGCGGAGGCTGTCTCGCGCTCCAGTCCCGTCAGCATAACGACAGGAACCACCAGCTTGGAAAAGTTTCTCGACGATATCTCTGACGATACGTGCGTGAGCAGGTGTGTACCGTAGGTGTCGTCTGGCTCGGAGTTGTCCATTCGCACGATGCGCGAAGAAGTTGGGGAAGGTGTGCGCGGTTCGCGCGACAACCGCTTCAGCCGTAGTTCTTCGTCATACGGAACATCGAGGATTACAAAGGTCGGTATATTGGATTTGGTAGCATTGACGAGCTGTGTGATTTTGGACAGACATGAGCTGCCAGAGCCGCATATGTGGACTGGGCAGCGTGTGAGCAATGGCAAAAACGAAGCTACGGAAGCTCCTTACCTTCATTGAAGATGGACAGAATGGTTTCGACGTTCGCGTGCACCTCGACAGGCGGCGTCTTGCCCAGCGCAAAGTAGCTCTGTCCCACATTGCCTGTGCTTGTTCTTGCGATCAGCGAGCTGGACAGCGTCTCTCGTCGTACGTGCTCGTCGTTGGCCCGCCGGTCAACGTAGATGACGTTGCACGCGCCATGTTCCATGGTCTCCACCTATGCAGCGGCGACCAGCCTGCACTGGTCTCCGGCGTCTGGGAGCCTGCCGCGCAGAGGGGTGTAGGGGGGTGGGTTACTGGCAGATAGGTGTCGCGATGGATCGTGGGGATGGCGCTGGGTCGGGGCACAGGCGCGCTGAGAGGGCAGTGCAGGAGGCAGGGTGCAGCAAGAGCTGGTCGCAGTGCACGGGAAGGCCAATGGCACAGCGGGCAGAGCTGGGCGCAGCGAAGGTGTTCGCTCGACAGCGCGCCAGACGAGTGCAGCCGCAGCGGGCGATGGGGAAGCGCAACGATTCAGACCCGGGCGGGAGTGCGCCCGTTGATCTGAGATGCAATCTGAAACGGCGACGTCGAGCGCGGCGCCGGGGAGCCCAGTGACACAGAGGCAGGCGGTTCCACGGTCTCGTGCAGCAGCAGCACACAGCAGCACTAGCGGCTGCGAGGAGCCCGGAAGGCGCGAGCGACGGGCAGCGACGTTGGGAGGCAGGCGCGGTGGCAGGCGCAGTGGCAGGCGCGGTCGCGGGCGGCCACAGCAGCGCGGGCGGTCGACGTAGCAGCGGCGGCGGGTGGGTGCGCGGCGCGGCGCGAGGGTCGAAGTGCAGATGCGCTGCCGCGGGTGGGAGCGCAAGGGGACACGCAGCGGCGGCGAGAGGCTGAGGCAGCGACGGCAGGCGCTCGACCGTCAGCGAGTGCTGGGGGGCAGAGGGCGCAGAGGGCGCAGAGGGTGCTGTGGTGCAGCGTCAGTGTCGCAGGCAGCGGCGCACTCGTGGCAGGCCTCTGAGCAGCATTGGGCGCACTACAGGAGCATGCAGAGGGGCAGCGCAGAGGCAGGCGGGGATCAGGGCGTGCGTGTTGAGATGTGGAGGGAGACGACGTGAGAGGTGGGTACGGCGAACGACTCGATGCACGAAAGCAGTATGGGGCGCTCGCTCCCCACTGTGGCTCGCTCGGATTCCACATCGAAGCGGATTCGAAGCTGCATCGAAGCGCCAATGATTCGAGAAGCCTTTCTCTCCGCCAAAACCTCCGCGCGCCGGCCCCGTGTGCGCGCCTTCATTCCAGCGCACGCGGCCGTCTGGCGCGCTCCCCGAGCTGTCACTTGCACGTCGCCCGTCGCCAGCGTGCTCGCGTCCCTGCCCAGCGCCGTCTGCGGGTGCTGGCCTGCCCTGCCGTGGCTGCTGCCCGCCGACCCAGGATGAGCCGCCTGGCCGTCTGCGGACTGTGAAACGATTCAGAACACAGCCTGTGCTGACTGAGCCGTGGAAACACTGGCTGACTGCTACCTTGGGTTAGGCTGCCATGTACCGCGTGCTCTGTGTTGTTCATCGTGCTTCTTCACGGATGCATCTGATACCAGGTCGACGAATCTCACATGAACAATCCTCTTGTCCCTGCCGGTCATCGCCGTGCATCGTCATCGTGGAAGTATTCTAGAAGTGGCAAACGATTAGAAACAAGCCTGCGCTGAGACACCGCCATCACCATTCGTTCGTCTCACTGGCTGGCAGCGCAGATCACGCCAGCCGCTCAAACGCAACCGCTTGCGGCATTGCGACGCATGCTGATCAACGTCGCTGATCTTCGGTCGCGTGTCAGAACGGTACACACCTTGCATTGGCATGCAGTCGTCGCTCCCTTGCTTCTGATGTGCATCTCGAGAACTTGACCGTCTGTACATCTGCAGACGCACATTACCGATGACATGATCGTGTTCTAAAACCCCATCTGTGTATTTTCCGCCGCTAGGGTGGCCTTATCGCCAAATGGGCAGGTGCAGTCGTCCTCCCCAAACGCTCGGGTCGCGCTACACGTAAGCAGACGTGTGCCGCGCTACCACTCACCAGCTGCATTAGCACCTGGTATATATCTCCGCTGGTGCAGCACAGAGCAGCAACAATACACCAAAATCAGCATGTGTCTCGAGCCAACAAGCTTCAAAGGTCTTAGCCTTACTGGGCGCTTTGATTCATCAACATTGTGCTCCCCACCAACGTGCCGTCGGCCGCAGTATCGGCCTCTAGCGCAATGACATGATGCGCCTTGTGGACAAGGCTGCCGATCGACAGCCAATGTCAGCTGAAATCCGGGGCTTCACGGCCTATTCGGAAATGACACCCCGTTTACTGCTCCACACACCTTCACCAAAACATCGCGGCCTCGGCCTTGCACAACTGCCGGTATTCCTTCGGTCAGCCAGAGCTCTTGGCAGATGACCTTGAGTTGCTATCGTAACTGCATTTAATTTAACACTCGACAGCACAATCAATCGTTGCTTGTTGTTGACCACAATAGGTATTCACGATAAGACCATATGACGACATTTGATTTCTAAAATGCACAATGGTCACGGACAATACCCTTCCTTGGAGAATCAAGAAGGTCAAAGCACCAGTCGTTGACCCTCACCTCACCTCAACTCCTCTATTGCCTGGCAGGACGCTACTGCTTTCTCAACATGGGCTTCCTCACACCACTGCTGGAGATCTCTACCATTCGTACACCTAATTGTAATCCCTGGAGACCTGGCCAGGTAGCGGCCAGCTTTTAAATTTATCATACACATTTCCTTGAACGGTGAAATACATATTTGTACCCGTGGCTATTTCTACTACTCGAGCGAGTGGCCCCCACGAACAAGTATACCTGTGGCACAACCTATACCACTGAGGCATCTTGTGCACTGTGAGCACGATCGAGGCATAGTGTAAACCTGAAGTTCGTACTCAAGGAGGTAGGGACTCTTACCTTTTTTTTAGTTACAATATGCATTCACTGAGCTGCCATTTCTCCATGGCTTCCTCAGTAGATTCGATGATATTTGCCGGTGATCTCGACGGTAGTGATGTAGATATCCAGGTTGTTACTCTTTCGATAGATTATGACCCTCAGAATATTTTCATATTCTTCTCAAACATTCCGCTGAACCTTCGCTCTCCTCAAAATGCTAAGTTTCTTGGCCTCTTCATCGTTTCAGCCAGTCCGCAAACCAGCCTTGCATCCTTCCCCAAACCTGAACGATCGTAGGATTTTTCGTAGACCTCTCAGGCTCAAGAATCCATCCCATTAGAAGTCTAGCTACCTATCTGTCTCCACAAACCCCACCCCATTCAAAACTACTCAAACTACGCCGGAGGATGCATACCATCCGGAATCTCCACACCCTCCGTATACACCGACTGTCCCACCATCTTCCCCCACGTCTGCACAACACTCGGCAACACCGTCCGCCCCGCCCTTACCGCCCCCGTATTCGGCACCGGCCAGGGCACATTCTTATTCTTATTGTTCAGCTTCCCGGGGTAACTGCTGTTGAAAAACATCTTCTCAAACGGCACTGCGCCGCTCCACTTGCGCAGCTCGTCGCCCGTCTTCTCGGCTACGAATTTGTACACGTTGGCGCCGACGTCCCAGCGGCCGAGGGTGTGGAGGCCCCAGTTTGCTTGCACGGTTGAGAGTTCGCTGTAGTGGTTGTAGTAGGTGGAGTCTGTGGTGCCGATGAGGTTCTTGGGGACGGCGTCGCCGAGGAGAATGCCGACGATGCGGTTTTGTTTGGCGTAGGAGTGGTTCTCGTCGAAGGTTACGATGACGAGGGTGTTGTTCACTGGTCCTTGTTAGCGTATTTCATTGAAGGTAGGACTGCAGTCGTACTGAAGTTCTTGTTGTTGAGCAGCGGTTCGAGGAAGTTGCGGGTCCATGTGCCAGCGACTGTGACGGTGGTGTCGTGGCCATCACTTGTCATGTTTGGGGTAATGAACATCCACTGAGGCAGTTGGTCGTTCTTCAGGTCCTCCTGGAAGAGCGTCAAGTTTTTGATGTTTGCTAGTCTCGCAGGCTTCTGCGCAACTGAATCGTACAGCACGGCTGGATTGTGCTTGCGCACATACATGTTTGCGCCGGTCTTCTGGTTGCGGTAGCTGGCTCCTTGGAATCCAGTGTATGGCATGTCTACTCGTTATTAGAAAGATACTGATGGTGGTGGAGTATATGCTTACCCTCCTGGTACTCTCCCCAGCTGATACCCTTGTCCTCTAGCAAGTCAACGACCGTCGAGACGTTCGAAGGGATGTTGATCATATCGTCGTGGTTAATACCATAATAGTCGCCAGACACAGCAGCCGCGTAGTTGGGCATCGAAGGGTGTGTCACCGCGAACTTGTTGGTCAGAGAGATACCCTTCTTCGCCAGGGCGGCCAAGCTGGGATCTCCAATGGCGAGGTCATAATCGGTGTTTTCGAGCCATATGATTGCAATGCGGTCAAATGCCTTGCCCTTAACCCAGTCCTGCCTTGCAAGACCCTGACCAGCCAGGAAAGCCAGCGCCAGGAATGTTTTGGAGAACATGTTCGACGCTGGGAGGTCTTGTTTGCGTGGGAAGATGACACTTCGTTCAATCACGAACGAACAAAAACGACAGACAGATGCTCACCAGCAGCAGCAGCAGAGACGAGGGCCAGGGGGAAACACAACCGTATACAACAAACTAGAACCCTCACATTGTTGCTGACCATGCATACCCGCTGCACACAATAATGATCTCCGCTCTAGTCTCCTGCAGAGCACCATTCGACGCTCCACACCTTCCGCCTATGGCAACCCACATGCAAACAACGTGTGCTGTCAAGCGTCAACAGCCGCATACCAACGTCAATTGAACCAGCGCCAAAGCATGTGACTTAAGCTTTTCGGGAAGGTGAATAAGCTTCGACGACAAAGCGTGCGTGCCTGATTGGCGCTGCTTGGCTCGGGAACGGATGGTGGGGCTGCACGCAGATTGATCCGCAAGGATTCAAACAACGCACATGCGGGAGTGCATCGCCACAGGTGGGCTGCGAATGATGGCGGCGTTAGTGATAAGCATGAAGCACGTGAGTGTTGGTGCAGGACGGTTTCCAGGCTTCTTCACGATGCATGATTGTACGTTCTCACCTCCAGAAGACCCATCGAGGCAAGAAAATACGCTAGGCCTGAATTATCGCGGATGATTAGTTTGAATCGCTTTTTGCTGTTAAGATGCATCAGGAGAAGGCGTTCAGGATGAAAGAGATTGGGAAAGATGTTCGGGTTTATGACGAGGAACAAGTTGGCTTGTTAAGAGAAGACTACGAAGATCTCGAGGAAAGCATCGAATCAATAGACGAGGACGAGACGTTCACGGAGAAACCAGTCACACATTATGTGCCACGAGGGTATTGGGTCAAGCGATGCATCATTCTTCTGGTATCGATGTGCATAATCATTCTCATCACATATTGGTACCTGGGACGACGAAGATTTGACACGAAACCTGCCTCGGCGCATGCAAAGCTGCGATCAGAAGACGACTACATCCTGGATTCTAATTGGGATTTCAACGCCGAACCAAGAACCAGAGAGTACAACTGGATCATTGAAGATCATAAACTAAATCCAGATGGCGTATACCGACCGATGATGCTCATCAACTCCACCTTTCCCGGCCCATTGATCGAAGTCAATGAACACGATGAGGTCGTCGTACATGTGCACAATCAAGCCACAAACGCGACATCGATACACTGGCATGGTATCTATCAAAACGGTACAGCCCATATGGACGGAACAGTCGGCGTAACAAATTGTCCCATCGCGCCGGGCCAATCCTTCACCTACCGCTTCAACGTCACCGGCCAGAGTGGAACGTACTGGTACCACAGCCACGTGTCCATGCAAGCCTCAGACGGCCTCGTCGGACCCATGGTCATACACAGTCGCCACGAAAAAGAGGTACAAAAAGTACCGTATGAGCAAGATCGTGTAGTGCTACTCTCAGACCACTACTACGATCCCTCCTCTGAGCTACTAATGCAATACCTCGCCCCCGGGTCTGAAAACGACGAACCCGTTCCTCCATCCGCCCTCATCAACGGCCGTAATGTGCGAAACTGCACTGCCCTTCCCGGTCGCAATTGCTCCACTCAGGGACTGAATAATGCGCTCTTCTCTTTGTCTGCGATGCACAATGCTCGGTTGCGCATTATCAACGTTGGTACTTTTGCGGAGTTCTCGTTGCAGATCGATGAACATGAGTTCAGCGTCACAGAAGTAGATGGCACAGACGTGCACCCCCAGGCTATACATAGAATGAACATCAATCCCGCACAGCGGTACAGTATCGTACTTTCTCCGCCAGCAGAGCCGCGAGAGGAGGGGTATTGGATGAGAGCGCGGATGGTGACGCATTGTTTTGCATATGAGAATCCGGAACTGGAAGAAGAGGTATGGGGTGTGGTACGGTACGATACTTCCTCTTCAGTATCTGGTACAAGACTGAGAACTGGAGAAGTTGCGAAGCCGCAGAGTAAAGATTGGCCTGAGATCATCGAAGTCGAATGCCGCGATCTTAACACAACAACACTAAAGCCTGTGGAGGCAGTGAGGGCGCCGGAGAAAGCTGATGACTTTCTTTATCTGAGGAGTAGCTTTCAGATCGGTGACTGGAGATTAAGTCGTGGATTTTTGAACGAGAGTTCATGGCGTGGCAACGCAAGAAAACCAGCCCTGCACACGCTGCTGGACAGTGGTGCGGTCAAGGGGAGTGATATTGTAGGAAGTGGGTTTGACACAAAGAACTTTGCAGAGAAGACGCAAATGGTTTACACAACCCACGGTATCCGGACAATCGACATCCTCATCCAGAATCTAGACGATGGAAACCACCCTTTCCATCTGCACGGCTACAAGTTTTGGGTGCTCAGGCAGGGGAAAGGTTACGCGCCCCAACCTGGTTCCACTCCTTCTATTTACGACGGCATGAGCCTTGCAAATCCGCTTAGAAGAGATACAGCTAGTATTGAGTCGTACGGATGGATGCTCATTCGCTTTGTCGCCGATAACCCCGGTGCCTGGGCGTTTCACTGCCACATTGGGTGGCATAATGAGGCGGGTTTGGGCATGGTGTTTGCTACTAGGGTTGATGAGATACAGGATGTGCCGTCCGAGGTTCGGGATGTCTGTAAGAATGAGGGAGGAGTGAAGGGCATGGGTCCTGAAGATAGCTTTTGGTATGGCAAATGGGATTGAGGGTTGAAGAGCAGTAGACTTGCGCTAAAAAGTGTACAACAATTTAAGAAGAAACTGCATTATAGAAGACTCATAGATAGCGGTTCAGTGCTTTACTTAGTTCCTCGAACGCCTTGTGTCGATGTTCCTCTTGATTAGTTTGAAGAGCAAGTGCGTCTAACTTGAACATGACTTTAAATTGTCCTTGAATTCCTAGGTATCGTTGCATGCCTCTTCTTCAACGTGTTTATAGACGGATGTGCCAGATTTGCTGATAACCATCTGAGCCATCAAATAGCAACCATAATGTGTACGATGGACTTTCTTACCAATGTCGCGCCCCCTCCAACGCAAAGATGTCGTCGATTGTCCATTATACACTCGGATCGCGCATAATTGGGTTTCAATCTCTATTCTATGTGCTTTCAACATTATCTCGAGAGGCAACCTCTCATTTCACTCTATCGTTCCCCGTATACACAATGCTTTACTAGATTCACGAGATCGCCACCGCTTCACTGTCCCTCCTGATGGACTGCCTTAACTGTATTCAAGTGTATTCTGCCTGGCTTGTAGAGATCATCGAACAGAAACTGCATCCACTGAGTCTCAACAGTACAGATTCTCTACTCCTGCATTCAGTGATCTCACCTCCCGGTCAAGTACATTTCCTCAACGATCGAACACAGCACCAGTGAGAAGTACTTTACTATTAGAGTGAAGACACACGGGAAAAAAGACACACAACAGATATCTACAAGTGCAACATGACCGCTCCATTTATATTAGATCGACCTACCACCGCGGGTGCTTCTGCCATGGTCGCCATGTTCGCCTGGGTCATCTTCCTGCTCTACGATCTGCGTGGTCGACCTCATCCGCCATCGTTACGCAAGCGTAAAGGCATGTTCTGCCACGTCATTCCTGCTGCCGTCTTCTTTGGTACCTCCATCTTCGCCCAATGCTCCACCGACTACTATCTAGTCTGGTTTGGCTTCCTCCTCGTCTTCCGGTACTGGCGAACACTCGTGCAGGTCTACTACTGGACGCAGTACAAGCCCACTCTTCCAACAGGTAATGACAAGTTCAAGACGTCCGACTGCACTGTCATCTGCGCTACCCTCGGTCCTGAGGATAACTTGGTGTTCGATGAGCTGACGGCGTCTATATTGGTTAACAAGCCTGCTGCTCTGATCTTCGCTTGCAACACCATCAAGGCGGCTAATGACGTTCGCAAGTTCCTCGAGGAGTTTCGTCGTTGGTTTGAAGCAGGCAACACACGCTACCAGCGTGCTTACAACATTCCCGGCTTCCCCATCGATAAGTTCACCGATATAAGTGTCGAGGACATCGGAGTGTCTAACAAGCGCCAGCAGATTGTCGCTGGTCTCAAGCACGTCAAGACTGCGATCACCATCTCCGTCGACGACACTGCTATCTGGACACCCAACTGGCTCGCCTGCTCTCTCCCCGCCTTCAACGACGATAAGGTTGGTCTCGTAGGTACCCGCAAGTGGGTCAAGCAGCTCCCACGCTACATCGACCTGAACGCAGGCTACCTGATGAACATCTGGAACCAATACTACTCCGGCTTCTGGAACGCCATGGGCGGCGTCTACCTGATCCGCCACAACTTCGAGATCCGCTCCATGAACTGTGCAGATGGCGGCGTCTTCTGCGTCTCCGCCCGCTCAAACTTGATTCGTACCGCAATCGTGCAAAACAACAAGTTCTACCACGCCTTCACAAACGAGTACGTTCTCCCCCTCGGCACCTGGTTTAGAGGCTTCGGCCCCCTCAGCGCTGACGATGATAACTTTGTGACTCGGTACGTGATCAACAACGGGTGGTCCATCAAAGTTCAATGTGCAGAAAACACGACCATGACGACAGTGCTAGGTATGTACCCTCAAGGCTTCAAATTCCGCTCGCAGTGCGCACGCTGGTCGCGCTCTACATTCCGACAGAACCCACTCGCCCTCTTCGCAGACCGCACCGTCTGGTCCAAATGGCCGCTGTCAACATGGGTGACGTACCTGCCCTGGCTGTACAACGCAGCTGCCTTCTGGGACTGCCTAGCGATCTACATGCTAACCAAGAGCAACATGTACGCTTCCTCTAGCCACCCTCGGCTCATATTACTGGCATTCGTGTACGTCTTCCAGGTGACCAAACTCGTTAAGACGCATGAGTGGTGGGTTGCGCACCCCGTGGATTTCCTGCTGTACTTTGTTATCCCCGCGTACCCGCTGTTTACGTACTATCACTCGTTCAAGAAGGTGTATACGGCGCTTACGTTCTGGAATACGGAGTGGTCTGGACGTGCGAATCTGCCGCCGCCGGAGAAGCACGTGTTGTTGACGGAGACGCGTGAGAAGGAGGAGTAAGTGGTCCTTCTGTAGTCATGGTTCTCGACTGTTGCGTGGAAAGGTCTCTTCCCATACCACGCTTTGCGTCTCTATTCTTTTCCCACCTGGATGACGACTGTATTATCTTTTGTCTTGTCTTTAGCGTGCACGGAAGGAGATATTTACCTTCCCTAAATCTTGCATGGTCGGGCGTTGTAAAGAAATCGTTGAATAGATGATCGCAGGCTCCAGTTATGTTGTGAGCAATGCCTTAATCGATACACCTACGCTCGTCAACCAGCAATTCATATGTACAACCACATCTCCAAATGGTGAATTCATTATATTCCATGCCTAACAAGTCGCTACAAGAACTTAAAACAACCAATCAACACCCCCATCCA
The DNA here is from genome assembly GCA_004835665.1 of Phoma sp. XZ068. NCBI lineage: Eukaryota > Fungi > Ascomycota > Dothideomycetes > Pleosporales > Didymellaceae > Phoma > Phoma sp. XZ068. The sequence continues at coordinate 1,521,402 of RBKR01000003.1, forward strand.
ATCCTTCCAGCAAAATATTCATCATTGAAAGCTCATACTCATCATCAAAACCACTGTCTACTCTCCATCTTGGACCACCACCGCCCCTTCTCCATTTCCTCCCTGGGCCCCACAAACTCCAACACCTGATCGTCCCTGCCGACCCTGATATCCAGATCGAAAATATCATTCGCAACCCTCCGCTCCTCTCTCGCGCCCAGACAAAAACTCGCTCGGATTCTCACGCCGCCCTCCCTCGCCTTAGCTGCTGGACTCAAAAATGGCCCAAGGTCGTGCGCGACACGATACGCAAGTGCTGAGGGCGTGAACCGTGTTTTCAGCGCGACGGCCCAGCGGTTGAACTCCTGACGCGGCGCAATAGGGTTGGGTGCTGGCATCATGGCGCCGTCGACTGGGTGTTCGCGCTCCGGGCTGCGTGGGGGTGTGACGACGACAAGGGCGGTGCTGGAAGGTGATCGAGTGTCCATCCAGCTCTGTATGATTTCCAAGTCCCGGTACGCGTCCTCGAAGAAGGTCAGCAGCCAGAAACTCACCACAATCTGACGGAGGTTGTGGTACTGCATGAGCGGGGCGAGAAGGGGTGTGGTGTCTGGTGTGAAGTATGAGAGGATCGGGCAGCCGTTGTAGCCGCAGATCTTGAGTTCTTGTATTGTGGAGGCATGGTGGAGTGCGAGAGTGTGGAGGAGAGGTGGTTCAGCAGACCAGCCAAATTCTGGGACGAAGACAAAATCAGAGGGGATGCAGGGGCGTCGTCTGTATGCGGCGAGCATGCCGGCACTGTCTTCTTCCTCGAGGTCCCAGGCGAAGTCTGTGGTGTGGCCGAGGTCGAGGGCTTTCAAGCGCGATCCCCCGGCGCCCCAGGTGTTACCCACTGGGAAGGAGACGCCGATGAAGACAATCTTTTGGAGGGGACAATAGTGTAGGGCCCTCAAGATCTCACGCTTTTCATCTCGCGGGATTCCGCCTTCCAGTTTGATCTGTTTGACTTTTCGCATGTGGGGAGCGAATTCTGCAATGAATCTCCTTCGCCGGATGCGTTGGTGAGTGGCTTCAACAGAACTAGTGTTGTCAGTCGTGGGTTCTCCGTTGCCGGCATAATATGTATCGAGGCGCAGGTCGGTCAAGACCATCGCCAGATGTGCGATTAAACTTCGACACCTGCTTTGGTTCTCCACAGAAGGTCTAGTATGGTTGTAGAACTTGTCAAGCGGCCACGCAAGGCACTTGATCTTCGGATGTGCTTCCATAAACGTAAGGAAAGTATCTTCAAGGAGGAACACATCATTTGGAAGCTTGGTCAGTGGCAGCACGGCGTTGCGCATCTGGAAGGCGACTAGATGTGGGAACCTCATTGCAGCGAGCTCCTTCAGGAACTCACTTGAACCATCATATGCGTCATCTTGCTCCTTTTGGCGCCAGAGTATCCAGTCCAGGTCAAGTCGGGTCAGGGTCGACTGTGAGAATTGGAATAGCCATTGCATGGGAGGTATTGGTATCGATGGTGTCCTGGAATCTGTGTCGACAGGCAGATCATTCACAAATTCCTCTATCCCTGGAAGCTCTGCCCATATCATTTGGTCGAAAGCTCTTCCCAACGCTGTCATCGCTTCCGGCGTGGGCGTCATTAGCTGGATCGGCAGCTCCTTCCGTGAAAACTCGACTGTCGTCCCAACCCACGCGCCTGCCCCATTGTGTATCTGAAAGTAATGGCCTCCACGAGCAAGTTTCATGTTGAACCATTCCATTTCATGGCTGCTCCCAGTGGTCAATGCTTCTGCTCTGAGGCGCCGTAAGCGGACAGATTCCAGACCAGTTGTGTTTATAGGGCCGAGGAAGTTGACGTTCCTAATGTCAAAGGCGCAGCTTTCCAGCCATAGCTTGCGAAGCGGAACCAGCCGCGGTCGCCCATGGTCGAGAAAGCCGGAGAGAAGCGCAGTCGTGAGGCGCCAATGTCCGTATACGATGCGCAGAGTGTGCACGTTGACCAGGTTGCGAATGGCAGCCTTGAGCAACTTATGAAGTCGCCAATCCGTGGAGAGATTGCTGGCGTCGAAGTGGATCCGCGGGAGCTCGGTGAATATATTGGGCGTTGGCAGGTGGCAGCGGTGCGTGAGCGTCTGGACCTTGGAAGCTAGGGTGGGGTTCGTGGCAAGGATGTACAGCTTCTCGATGATGGGGGTATCGTCGTGTTCGTCCGACTCGTGAATGCCATGGTCGCCAAACGGCACGTCAGGAAACTGGTTCGAGTGCCGTGTCCGTTGGTCCGCCAGACAGACATTCTGCCACAGAAGGTCGGTCGCATGGCGGTGCAGGGTGTGCGAGGCGAGGGCGGTCCTCTTGAGATCGGAGGTCTTGAGGTGGCATAATACGAGCTGCAGCAGCTCCTCGGGAAGGTTCTCAAGCTTGTACACGTAGTTAGCGCCTACATGGGCGGGAGTGCAACTGCACATGGCAGCGCAAGGGAGACGCACTGGGCTTCCCGCCGCGCCCGGCGCACCGATTGTGGTCATGACGTTGCACTTGGGCGAGTCCAGGCGTGCATCTTGCAGGACGGATCGGGAAGGAATGCGCGTGCAGGCTGGATATCAAAGCGGAGCCTGGTGGTGAATGCAAGGCTGATGTCATGGGTAAGCTGTGGGGGCCTTCATGTGCGCCAGCCTGAGTTCCCCGCGGATTCAACTTCATGTGCCCCACTTGGACGACGCGCCAACGACCGACATCACGCGTTTCGACTTTCATTCTCCACAGTGCCACAAAAACTCACTGAAATGTGGAGCTACTCCCGTTCCTAGGATCTGATGCATTGGCATATCCACCTTGACCCAGGCTCGCGGTTTCTTCATAAGCAATGTTTTGGTTGTGCCATTTTTCTTCTGCTCTCCATGGTCAATTCCATTGTATATCGAGGCCGGTGTAGCTTGTTCTGCGCAACACAGAATGTTCATGGACGTATAGCATCCGGTACCATTTGGATGAGGGGGATGAACTTCACACCATTGGGTTTCCGCTTCCACCTCGTCCACCTTGCCCGCCACGTCCGCCACGCCCGCCGCGCCCACCACGCTGCGCTTTATCGTCACCATCACCAAGCCCCCTGCCAATGTCATTCGTGGTTCCATGGAAGGGGTCGTGTGGGAATGCCGGAGTTGAGCTAGCTCCTCCACGGCCAAGCCAATTCAAGATACCACGACCACGACCACGACCACGACCCCTTCCAAGCTCAGATCCGCCTGACGGTGCTAATGGAGCACCGCCTAACCCTGCGCCGAGCATATGTCCTCGTCCGTGAAACTTGTAGCTAGGATGATGTGTCGAACGACCGCTGTACCCGCCCCGCGGTTGTACTGCTGGCGGACCAAATATCTTGCTGTCATCATCCACATCCTTGTTGTCTTCCATGTTTTCGTCGTCATCGAAGCCAGAATCAGCTGGATACAGTCCAAGGAATGAAGAGAGTGTGCTGAAAGCTGATTGTGGGATAAGGTTTTCCGCCATCTCAGCCTCTGAACCTTCGACGCGCGCTTTCTTCGGTTGGGGTTCGACGTCTTCTTGTGGGAGCTCTGGAAGCCCAACAGTTGCACCATACTTCTGCAGGTGTTGGTGCAGTTGAGGGAGTGTCTTGCTGTAGCCAGTCTCACGGCCCCCGCCATGCATGTCTTGCACGTAATCTGGCAGTCCGGAAGGCATAGCACGTCCTCCAGGCGTATACTTCTTGCTCCATTCAATGACAGTGCGCAGGATTGTATCCGCATTGGACATGAAGTGCTGTTTAACGACATCTTCCCAGATTTGCGGCACCTTCTCCAACCAGCTGAGCATCGCAAAGTTAACAGTCAGCTCACAGAGCCTGCGATTGTAGGCATCAGAGGCCATGTTGGTATGGTTACTGCCATAATTGCGTTCCCTGCCTGGTTCGTTGTACCATGGCTGTTCACAAAACACCATAGCCTGAAGGGAGACCAAGATCTGAAGCAGTGTTGATTCTCCAGGCTTCCAAGGCTCTCCTGGCCAAGTGCCTAGTAAGGATAGGCAAACTTTACCGTCAGCATACAGGTTTGGGTTGATCGCATATAATCCACCTGCTGTTCCTTTGAACGAGACCAGCGGTGGTACGACCGGATACTCTACGGGGCAGTATATGTCGAATTCGAAGATGCCGTTCTCGTATGGCGTATCTCCAGGACCGACGATAGCGCACTTCATCACGTCTATTCGAGACTCCCCATGTCGGACGAAAATATTGGGTGGAAGACTGGTCTTCAGTACATTGATCTCGGAGACCAAGCGTTTGAAGCGTCCTGGGGCTGAGCGAAACTGCGCTTTTGCCTTCGTAGCAAACGCATGTGAGGCGCATATTTGACTATCAGTAACATCACTGATAGCAGGTACTTCTCCAGCGGAGATAGTCGGCGTACCGCACTTGGTGTCTTCTTCTTTGGGCGTCGAGATGTGTGCTGAGAGGCTCTTCCATAAATCCGATATCTTACGGCAAAGGATGAGGAGCTCTAGATCGCTTCCTCCACCGGAGACCGTTTTGTGATGCTTGGCGGTTTTCAGCAGCAGATCACTGAGTTTGCTCAGTTCGTGGAAATTATCAGCAATGGATGGAGCTGTTCCCTGTAGTGCAGCTTCAACGCGACAGTACGTTTGCGTGAGCAAATTGCATTGCTCAGGTAGCTGCGGTTTCCCCGAGAGGATTATCAAATCGGCCGTGGTGTTGTGCATACTGATGACTTGCACAAAATCGAAAAGTGCGTGATAGATTGCCTTCCGCAAAAACACATCGTCGAGAGAATCGTTGCGCAATAAGTCTCCACAAAACCCCAAGATTTTACTCTCCAAGAGCATGTCTGTGATGGTCCCTGGCGGCTCTAAGTCGAAAGAGTGGCCGCGGTCAAGAGACGGAAGCAGATGCTGAAGTAGGCTCAGGATTGTCGTTGCTAGTCGGTCCAAGGCTTGTTCTGCGTCCAAAACCTGTGATCTGGCGTCGGAGATGGTTCTACCAGAGACTTCTGTTCTGATGCGGCTGTTCTTCGTCATCAGGAACTCTGGATACACTTCGTCGACAAACGCATCGAAATCCTCTGGGTAAGCATCGGATTTGCCAACATCCACTGGCGGATTGTAAGCCGAGTAATGGCCGTTGCCGCCGTAACCAATGCCGCTATGTTGAACTGGGTGACCGATCTTTGCCTTCCCTTTGCCCTTACCCAAGATATTTGTTTGAAGCTGAATTTTTTTCTTCGCCGCATCCTCCTCCTGCTCGATCTTGACTTTAGTATCGCAATAATAGATGTCGAAACCACAGAGCAGAAGCCAGATCAGCAATAGCCGACCGTTATTGCAACACCATGATACTGAGTGGTCTCCAACGATGGCCAGGGATCGTTCCGAGTTAGCGGTAGATGGACACGCGATGCAAGATGACAACCCACAGCCTTTGCATGCGAGAAACGATGAGAGTCTGCATCTATCCTCATACCATCCCTCCAGGAGCGTCCTCACGTCTGATTCACACTTAAGGAGATTGTCGCCGCAGCGAGAGCACTTGCTCGCCTTCACGTAGTCTTGGAAGTCCAAAAGCGATTTGAATGTCTGTCCAGCAGATATGTCCGTCTCGATGAACGTGGCCGTACTTTTATGGGCTGGCGCTTGACGCGCAGATGCGTGAGACGAGTCCGCTTCATGTTTGAGGGACCAGTATGTTGGGGCACTAGCTTTAGTCTGTTCTCGGTCTCTGAATTGCACCACTACAGGCTCGTCAGAGTTGTCGTCGATATCAGCTTGCCGATTTGCAGCTGCCGCAGCTGGCTCTGCGTGCCCACCTAGGTCTCTGTACATCTCACCAGACAACATCAAGGTGCGCTGCAATTCCGTCTCTTCGTCCTTGGAGAAGTCTGGGGAGGGAGACTGACGATGGCGGTCGCGTTCCCGTTCGTCGCTCATAGCGGTGTTGTTGTGGTAACTGTGAATCGTGAAAATGGTGGCTGACCGAACAAGTAGATTTACAGGGTGAGATGCGTTGTCGGCGAGGCCCAGAGTCTTTTATTGCAGGTGACGGTGGACGAGGCTGCCTTCACTTCGACTTGCACCACGGGCCTTTTGTAGTGTTTGCACAAGGCTGAGCTTCACTGCATATCTCATTGGCGAGGTACACAGGTATTGCTGTGGATATTTAGCGAAGAATAGAAGTGAATGGTCGTTGTGCTCGAAGTGAACCACGGGAGTGTGCAACGCGGGGGCTTCCTATTGGAAGGCAGCAGCCAAGTCTTGAGGCTGAACCAGAAGGCAAGTGCATTGCAGCTCACGTGTTTGCCGGCGCCTGCTCCATGATTGGAGTTAGGTGAGACTGTACCACCCAAAAACGCACCAAAGATGTAATGTTACAGTTTCACAAGCAGATGAGGCAGTGGCAACACGGTGGATTCGGTGAATGAGGAAAAAGTGCAAGGCAGTCTACTTGCTTTGCGCCAAGCAAGCTGTGCCATAGGACAAGAGAAATTCTAAGAAAAAATTACCGGTATTGTGCATGTGCAATAACTTTAAGTTCAAGAGTGTTCAATTTCAGTTGTAGAAATCACGGGCACAAATCTTAGAGCATTTGACGCAGGGGCGACACATTCAGTATCCAGTACACAAAAAGAAAAACTCATTTCTACGAGCACTCATCCCACAAGCCCTTCCATTTCCCTCATTGCTCCTCCACACCCTCAGTCTCATTCTCTTGAGGCTTAGGCACACCATACAGCACCCTCTGAAGCACCCCGACCTTCACATTCCCCACCTCTCCACCATCAACGCAATCACCATACATCAAATCATATGTCGTGCCCACTTGCGGCTGTAGGGCTTTAGGAAGCGAGTACGGCCATGGTTTGAACCCATCAAGCTTAGATTTGGGAGTCAGTTGCTGGATATCGGTCGTCGACGGTGCTTGCCCAAACAGATCTGACATGGTCGACGTCGACGTCCGCCCAGCGCCCGACGAAACACCCAGTGACAAGGCACTACTCAACAGCAGCGGATGCGTAGCCCCAGGATCAAAAGCAGAGTACGTGACCATTTGTACGACCACTCCATCACTGTCATCCTCATCTCCTTCTGTCGTCGGCAGCTTGAGGTCCTTGAAGTTGATTGTTGGCTCCCAGTCTGCTGTTCGCTGCTTGATTGCGTTGACGTTCAGAGAGTGGGAGAATACAACGTGCGGCGTGGATGCAAGTGTTAGCGAGATACTGCGGCTGCGGGGCCGTTTGGCGATGTTGAGGGCGGTGTTTGACATTGTGAAGGATGTTGTGGAGGTACTCGGTGAGTTGATGTGAAATTCGTTATTCGACTTGGAGAGTTGAAGAATGGACGGGGCGAGATGATTAGAAAGAGGAATCGTTGAGTGAGATATATATCTAATAGCAAAAATTATTCTTTTTCACTTCGCTTGGTCGAGTACCGTGGTTGTGTGCAGGCAGTTGCGCAAAGGAACACTCGACCTTTTACCAACGAGCGGGTTTTCCAGTTTTCACTTCGAGGCGAAAGAAACACTGGGTAATTCCAGAGTCATCAATACATCGATCAGTATGACTTGAGCCAATTAGAGATAATCTGATGTTAGGTCTACGGTTGGCAGCCTATTTCGGACCGTGGTTGAAGGGACAGGGTCAGGCACGAATACATTGGAAAGTCAGGCGAAGCAAAGGCATGTCAGTCAGATGTGCACGTCTAAATTCAAAGATCTCAGTCATAGAAAGTTTATACAGAGAGGTATTACATAAAGCTAATAATGGAACGAATTCAATATAGATATGTGCGGAAAGGGAAGGGGTATCGAATCAAAAAACATGCTAACGATGCATCGCTAACATCGAAAAAACCAAAGGTTGTATATACAAGTGAGCAAGTATATGACAACCCATGTAATATCATGAGTCTTGTGGGTTGCGCCTTTAGTCATCCACATACATTGGCGGCACCCACTCCTGTCCCGGGAAAGACGTGGCCCGCATAACAGGTTCCTCGTCCTCAAGTGCTGGTAACTCAAATACAGGACGGCTGTTATTGCCCTGCAGTCCACGTCTCTCCCAGCCGGGCGTGCCACCGTTATGGCTGCCCCGAACACTTCGGAGGCTGCCGACTCTGCCTCCACCAGAGACACTACGTTCGAGCTCCTGCGCCCGTGCACGAGCAGCATCGCGTTCTTGTTGTTCGCGCTGTCGTTGTGCAGCTTGCATTTGCGAGCGCTGGATGCGCTCCATGCGAGCGTGCTCTTCTTGTTGAAGCATTTGGCGACGCAGAGACTCGGCACCCATGTCTGGTGCTGTGCGTTGAGGTGACGCGGCCATGGATGCAGGTTGAGGGTGCTGCATAAGTCCGAGAGAAGCCTGGCGTGGTCGACCTTCATGTTGGCGACCTCGGTCACTTGGATCGGTTACGATATTCGGCGGTCGAGGACGCTCTGGATTACTCTTTTCCATGCCATCATTGGGCACGCCGGGGCCATCGTACGATGGAGGTGCCTCGTCGGGTACGTTCTCCTCGTACTGGAGTTGTTGGCTGGGTGGGGATATACGCTGGCTTTCGTTGGGAGGCGTCGGTTCGTACCGCCGCTGGTCGTAGGCAGTGTGTCGTGGGTCTTCGACATACGGCGGGCGTTGCTCGGGGTCCCTAGGGTGCTTTGGAGTATGAGGCTCTTGTGGAGGCGGTTGTGCGCCCGTAGCCACATGAAGAGGTCCTGCCAAACCAGGGGATGAATGAAGAGGCCATGCTGCGCCTTCTCGAGGATTTGATGGTGGTTGTTGCAAGGGTTGGGGGCTACGACGATCAAGTGGTGCGGATGGCGGTGCTGCATACGGCTGTGGAGATGTGCGCGGCAACACCTCTCTAAAGCCGCCGCCTTGTTCTTGGGGCTGCTGGAGAGGTGCGGGTAACGGAGGCGACTGCTTGTCGGGCGACACACGTGGGGAAGGTGACGACTGGTGCCTCTCTGCCTGCGCCTGCTGCTGGGATGCGAATTGTTGCTGAAAGAACTGCTTTTGGCGAGCTCGTACAATGTCCTGTTCCGTAGTGCCTGCTGGGAAGTTCATGTGCCATGGGCGTTCCTGGGGCGGTCCTTGCTGATGTACCTCGGAGATGCTAGGCATTCTAGGCCTCTGCGGACGCTGGTCGACTGTTGGTCCAGCTGCAGAAGGCTCCTGGGTGGGCCCAGAGATAGGTGATATCACCGACACACTACTCGCATCCGAGTGATGGCGAGCATTAGGCGGCATCTGAGACTGCGCAGATACCTGAGGCGAAAGCGGTTGCATTTGCGCATCGGACGCTTGCCCACCAGGATGATGGTTCGGCGTTGTATAAGCGTGTGGCTGGTCATTCGGGGACACGAAAACGCCTTGCACATGGCCATATGCTCCGGGAATGGGAGGTGTATCATACTGAGGTTCCAGGGCCGGAGAGCTCACATGACGTTGAGCAGCCGGACTTGAAGGAGGCGAGGCCTGGCTCAAATGTGGTCCAGAAACACTTCGATTGGAAGCTTGTTGTTGCGCGAGCTGAGCTTGTTGTTGCAAGTGGAATTGCCGAAGTTGAATTTGCTGCTGCTGCCACCTGTGATGAGCTAATTCTTGCTCCGCTTGCCTCATGTGTTCCTCTCTTGTCATAGCCGTTTGCTGCGGGTTCTGCAGCATTTGTTGACGTTCGTGTTGTGGGGGAACATTCGTACGCAGTGGAGGACCGTGCTGCTGTATCTGATCGTAGTGAATCTGTGAGCGTCCAAAGGCTTCAGGCCCAGGAAGTGGGTAATTCCCCTGTTGCTGTAGGCGCTGTCTTTCCTCAAATGCAGCCCCGTAAGCTCCTTGCTCGCCAGGTTCTTGTCGCTGCTGTAATGCTTGCTGACGTGCAGCTTGCGAAGCGTCATAGGCTCCGTGTTGAGGCGGTCGCTGTTGCTGCTGTGCCTGTTGACGTGAAGCTACAGATTCACCAAATGCTCCGTGCTCGCCGGGAGAACGTGGTAGTCCTGCAGTCAGCCGTCGCTCGGCTTCAAGCTGCTGCTGCTGCTTCAATTGTTGAGCCCGCTGTTGCTCCTCGTGGGACGACATGTACGCGCCCTGGTCTGGCGAAGGTTTCTCCGGGTAGTAGTATCCGTTGGACGGCGGCGATCTCTGGAACGACTGCCGGGCTGGTTGGTGAGGTTGTTCGCTTGATGATCGCGGGTTGGAGCCTACCGAGGTGGGGTTCTCATAAACTGGCCGTGGCGGTTGACCAGCTGCTTGCCTGGCTCGGTGCTGCTCAGCCAATTGCTTCGTCCTCAAATAGGCCGAGCCTTCATCTGGTTGCACCGTTGGTTTTTGCAGTGGTGGGTATCCTTGCTGCATCTGCGGCTGCATTTGCGGCTGCGCATGTTGCTGGGGTAAGCCTTGCGGCGGATGCATACCCGGTGCGCCCGGTGGATGCATCTGCGGCGGTCCATGGGAAGGCACGAAGCGTGGGTCCAAAGGTCGGGCTGCATGTCCTGCTGGGGGAAGTCCTTGGCCGAGATGGGTGTTAGGGTGCTGAGGAGCGATGAATTGCGTGTGCGGCGGCGGCCATTGCTGAGTTGGCGCAGATTGTAGAAGAGGTTGACTAGTGTGTCTTTGAGCCTTCTGCGCTTTCTTCTCGTCCCTAGACAACTTAAATTTCCCTTGTAGCTCCGCAGCTGCATTACCCTTGCCAAAAAGACCAGTAAAAGCTGAGAATCTCTTCTTTTTCCCTGCGTCTGGTATAGCACCGGTAGAAGCACGGTGGCCGTGCGACTGCGCACTTGGCTGCGCCGCCGGAAATTGCGGCTGTTGCTGTGGTTGATACTGCGGCTGTTGCTGTGAAGGCAAGCCTTGGTATTGAGCCGGTCTAGCTGGCATTGTGAGGTCCTGTCGAGACTGCGCTGGCTGCACCTGCGTAGAGCCATGACTAACATGGCTGAAGTGCGACTCCGCACCAAAACTCGGTGGACGCTGTGGGCCTGCAGCGATGCCAGACTGCCCTCCGGGCGTCGATGTAGTCGGCTCATGTGACATACTGCTGACTGCAGAAACGAAAGATCCTGCTCGACTTGGTTCAGCTGGTGGACCAGTGGGAGCCAGGCTCGAAGGTGCGGGCGGTGCATTAGAAGGATTTGGTGCGTTAGGTGAAGTTCTGCCAACAATGCCTTTGATGGCTGCCGCTAGTCTTGGCTTTGACGACGGCTTCTCCTGAGCCTGGGGACCTGGCTGGGCTGGGCTTAGTTGCTGCGCATTGTGGCCTTGACTTCCTGCACCATGGAAACGGGGATACTTCGCGTGAAGCTGCATCATATGTTGCTGATACTCAAACTCATTCCTCGGGCCAGCTGGAGGTCCTGCAGGAGGCGGTCCAAATGGTTGGCCGACAGTTCGAGGATCGTGACCAGGCATTGGCATCTGCTGCAATGGAGCAGAAACGCTTCGAGGTTGGACCTGAGCATTTTGCACTACCCGAGGGTCTTGTGCATATTGATCTGGAAAGGCGCCATTTTGCGGCGGTTGCCCGATAGGGACAGACCTCTCAGGCTGGACCGACGGCGGTGTTCTCTGTGGTGGGAGGTTTGATGCTTGCTTTGCAGGTGCCTCCTCATCCTCATCCCCATCTTCGTCGTCATGTGTATGAGGAACGAAACGGGTAGGCTGGCGGACCACTCTCGGATGAGCAGGAGGTTCCTGCACCCCGGCCTGTGCAGACTGGGCTGGTGGCTGCGAAGTCAAGTCACCAGGCGGCCAATGGTTGTCTTGCACTGGCTCAAAATTCGAGTAGATAGCACCAGATTGGCTCCGGGGGTACTGCTGCGATCTTCGCTTCGACTGCGGTGGAATTGAGGGTGCGGCCGTTGAGCCCCCCAAAGGTTGGTTGATCTGATCTTGAGGCCTTCCGTCATCATCATGAGGTCCAGAGATGAAGCTCATAGGACGTTCGAAGCTGTATCTTCGACCAGGAGAATCTTGCACGTCTGGTCCGGTCACAACGGATGAGGCGCCAGTTGTCGTACGCGCCAGCTGTGCCGGAGCAACGTTTGGTGTCTCCATAACGCGCAGTGGTTGACCATTGCCATCGCGTACATCTTTGACCACACCATTGTGATCGGCGTAAAGATCATAGTCCTCGTGCCTGGCTGTTGGTGTCTGGTCGTCTTTGGCTGATGTTGGCTCCTCCGGGATCTGTACATCCGTGAGATTGGTCTTTTTGGCATTAGAAAAGTCGCGCTGCATGCGGTGTATGGTCGAAGGTGTCGATCTTCCAGCATTGCTTGAAGCAGGAGAGATTGGCGTACTCGAGACAGCTGAGGATATTATCGATAGCAGCGACTTTGAGCGCTCTGGGACCGTCATATTGGATGTTGAGGGCGGGCTCTGCTGTTCCGGGTGCACAAAACCGGTTTTCGACTGTTCATTGAAGTATCCATTGGGTGTTGCGTAGTTTGTGTTGTTGTTGAAGTCGCCAGCCTGGTCAGCGTGTTGTCCATCGTGAGCAGCGTTCCTTGGCATCTGCGCCACAGGAGTAACAAGGTCGCTTTCGTCCTTCATCTCGACAGGTGCGCCCGGGTCAGAGATCGCATCAGCGGCGTTACTGTCCTGGTCCCATGACGAAAGAGACGAATTAGATGCGGCATACTCTTCGACGGCGTGGACAACCTGCAGCTGGGAAGCCGAAACTCTGCGCGTGGCAGACGGCATGTCAGCGCGGTCAGCTGACCGCGGGGTCAAAGCGCCGCTTGATGCCTGAGGTTTGCTAACCTCGCGCAAGTCGCCGCTCGAACTCGACGAGCTACCAGTATATTCTTTGTACGACACAACAGGTTCAGAAGCCAGAACATTCGCATATCGGCTTGTTGGTTGCCTAATTTCTGGGATTGTCAGCTCGCTTGACCCCTGTAAGCCTTCTTGCGCTGTCTCGAATCTCTCAATACGAGGCCGTTCCATCACATTCTCATCTGCATCTGATTCTAAAGGCTTGGTTCTTGCAGGCTCAAGATCAAAACCAACACCAGCAGTGTAGAACCTTTCGACAGTGGGTCTTACGGGTTCTTTGACAGGCTGATCTTCACGATCGTCGTCTTGAAGCCCCTTCGAGGGTGAGGCGACGAAAACTGTTGATTTTGTGGACACCGGTGATACGTCACCCGCTCCAATGATTTTGCTCTCAAGTGCAGACTGCATGTCAAGGGCTTGAGTGGACACTTCCTTGGCCGTAGATGTATCTGCATGATCGCTCGTCGGAGACACGTCTCCAACGCCGATTGTCCTGGACTCGTAACTTGTCTGTTTGCCATCATGATTTCTCGTGATGTTGTGCGAAGAAGCATTTCTAGGGCTGGAGGTCTCCAGTGGTACCTCATCGTCATCCTCATCAGAGACTTCGCCATCATTAACATTCTTAGCCGTTTGATCGGGCTGCCCATTATGTTTGTCTGCCACATATGAGCGTGACGCTGCAAGTTGCAGTCCATCGATCGTACCCAGTACGTTCTCTTCATCGTCAGAGACATCACCAACACCAATCAATTCGGTCTCCCATTTGAGCTGTTGCGCGATTTCGTCGCTTTCAAGGCCTGCTCCCGCAGGAGGTAACACTTCACTTTCGTCATCAGAGACTTCTTGCAACGATGCCTTCGATGAGCGGAGCGGTGGACTGATTTCACCTGAAAGCTGCATCACAAATTCGTGCGGCAAAGGTGCCTCGTCCTTTCCTTCCGACAGGTCTTTGCTACTATTGTTGTTCTTGGTGATGCTGAGTTGTGTTCCCGGCCAGGGAACGTGGGGGGGTTCTGTTAGACGAATCGGGGACCTTGTTGGCGACATGTTTCGTGCTAGCAAGCCATCAAAGTCTGATAGCACTGGTTGACTGACTTCAACGCCTTCAGGCTCTTCAGCTTTACTCGGCATACGCTTCGAGAGCACCGGAGAAGTATCGCCCATCCAAAGGCCATTTGTAATTGGTGAGCTCTGAAAAGTCCGCGGAGAGTGATTTGTGCTATGCTCATCGAATTGGGCGATGAGAGGACTAGCTCCCAAGCTCCTCGAGCCCTTAGTTGGAGGTGTCACCTGTCGTATGGCGGACTGAAGCATGAGACTTGCGTTTCCCCAACTGCGGCTGCGTCGGCCTCGTCGCTCGTCGTCCATTCCCGCGGGAATAGGAGGAACGGGTGGCACAGTATCATCTTCAACCTCCGTCTCCGACACAAAGCTTGATCTTCTTGGAGAAGAAGCTTGTACACCTGCGCGACCGAGTTCGTGCGACAGAGAGGTGGAAAATAGTTGGTCGGTCGGACTTCGGTATGCGGGGTGCATACCCAGGTCTGGGGCGTGGTACGAGTGCGGGCGATCCTGGAAAGCTTTTGGTACATCCGGTATATCGTTTGAAGTTGTAGTTAATGAGGGACTTAGCACGAGCGAGGTGGTACTAGGGAAAACGGCACTGGCTGATCTTGGTCGAGACCTTGAGCGATGAAATGGCGATGAGAAGCGGCGACGCCTCGTTGTTTCTTCGGGATGATCGGTGGTCGTACAAGGATGCGTGAGTGGATTTTCGGTCGTGGTCGGGGTCGACACTGACTCAAGCTCTCTGGAAGCTTCGCGAGAGTGCGCCGAGTCCTACACATCACATCAATCAGCACTTGGACTGTGGGAGTAGTAAGACTAAAGGTTAAGATTTCGATCGTTAAGACTACCCATGAAAGGAAGCGACACACCATACAAATAGAACTGGACATGTCGTACGCTTAAACAAAATCATGATATTGAAAACGCCCATGAAAATCGCAACGCTCAAAATTGATGGCTCTTCATCCAACTTCATCCAGCTACATTCGCAATCTTTTGTTGGGTGACAAGGAAACAGCCATCGTCGCGAGATCGTGTCGTCGCCTCAAGGGAGAAGGTGGACAATAAGAAGGTTATTTCTCTACCTTATCACGGTTGAAACGGCTCTTGCCCTTGGCAAACAAGCCTTTGGCACTGGTCATGCCCTTCCCACTCAGAACACCGGCAGTGTGCAGCAAGTCTTTGCCCTTGGCTTGCATTTGTTGGGTCTGGATCGAGTGGCTTGCAGTCCGGCCTAAGAAGCCTGAAGGGGTTTTTGATGGTGCGGTTGGAGAGTTTGATGAAGCAGGAACTTGCGCGGCTGCTGTATTGTACTGCTCATAATATGCGCCACCCGAAGGCTGGCTGTTGCTTGATCCCGTGAACTTGCCGAGCATGGCGAGGGATCCGGTGTGCTTGTGACGGAAAGTCCCTGATTGTGGCCTTAGCTGAGGAAGAGGTTGCGCACTTTGTGTAGCAAGACTTGGATCTGCCTCGTAGGTGGCAGTGATCCAGGCACTAAGTCCATGGTCAGTAGTAGCCCATTGGTCGCGAGTCTTGTTGTATGTGGCAATGCGCTCAGCGGTCGAGCCGATTGTCGCAATTTCCCGGGCCCCCAACGGCTTATTTGATGTGGGAGATCTAGGTGAAGTGGGCGATTTGATTTCGGGTTCGTGAATTGCAGATGATTCAGGTGCCTCGAGAGTGCCAGTCAATGCTGTGTGAGCAGAGACTGCCGGGTTAGTCTCTTGCTGCTCCTTTGGCTGCTGTGCTTGCGGAGAGTCCTGTCCTATCTCTTTTTCTGCCTGCCGCGGTGGTTGAGGAGAATGTTCTGCGCTCCAGCGAGGAGGCAGGTCAACAGCTTCAGGATCCAGCGCGGAGTTGACGATGTGAAGACCGGGTGACCTAGTCTGTTCGCGTGTTGGAGGGCTGTTCAGAGACGCGCTAGTATCCAACGGGGGAGTTGGGGCCTGAGCTGCAAGCTCCGCGTCCGTCATGGGCTCCGGCTTGGTTACTGTGAAGGTATGGCCAGGTCCAAAGTACGGATCTTCGGGGATGCCTTGGTTCCCCTGCTGCTGTTTTCCTTCTACAGCCCGCTCGATCGTTGGAGAAGAATTGTTCTCTGTTTGGACCGTCTTTGTAGGCTCTGGAACAGCTGCAGTTGGTGTTTGCCCCTCAGGCGTCATAAGGTGGGGACTATTAGCCTCCCAACTGAATCGATTCAGGGCTGCAGGCTTCTGAGGCGTCGTGGAGCGTGCCGAAGATGCTGACTTCAACGGAGCCAGCTCAGGAATGTCTCTACTGAGATCGTTCGAAGTCCTTGGAGAATCTTTGTCCAATTCGGCATAGTAGCTGTCAAGGATAGAGCTAGCACGATCAGCACCCTTACTGTCAGGACGAAGCGAGCTGCGATCTGGTTCCGATGACGGGACCGTGGACATTCGTAATGGGCTTAAACTTGCAACGATCTCCTTTCGTAGGCGGTCACTCTCCTGATCATCAGCGGAAGGATCGGTGCTGAATTGTGGGGGTACGGTCGCGCGCGCAGATCCGGCAAGAGGCTCTAGGGAATGCTCCTTCAGGGGCGGTGTTGGTGGTGACTCTGATTCAGGTGTATCTTTAGCTGGCGGTGTCGGTGGTATGGACGAGGCCGCTGATTCGGTACGCTCCATGTGTAGTGGCCGCGACACGAACACGTCGCCATGAGGCTGACGGCTCTGTTCTTGGCCAGCCTTGGTCGGAACGGCTCCGGCCTCTTTGAGCGCTGACATCGGATCACGTGTGGGTTGCTCAACCTCAGTACTCGGGTGTTTCGTTGTTGTTGGCGTGAGATCGACGTCTGCAAGGACCGATGAAGCGACATCTCTCTCTACCCCTCGGCCTCGATCAGGTTCGGTACGGTCAGCCTGAGCAACGGCTGACGAGCCTTGGTCTGTGTTCACGCCCAGTCCTTTCTCTGCCTCAGGTGGATCAAGGGGTGCTGGTGTCGTGATAGCGTACGAATCCCACCCACCAGGGAGATGCGGTCTGAACTCTTTCTTGGGGCTACCAGGCTTTGAAGGGCTTCCTTTTGTAGGCGAAGCCGCGCGTGAGTGATCTTGGCTTCGCTCCCATGATTGTACGCTGTTTCTAGAAAGGTTGGACTGCGTCGAACCGCGTCTCGACTGCGAGACTTCACCAAACTTGCCAGCTAGAGCCTGTACCCGACCTTTGCTTGGTGACTCTGAACGGTCCCGTGGTAGTGCATCGCTGATGGGCGACTGCGCGTTGTGAGACTCGAGGAATGCGTCCTGGGATTGCTTCTCTGCTGCACCGAGCTCCGGAGCCGCTCGAACTGGGCTGTTCAACATGGCTGATGCAATGTCTGCTTCACGTGTAGTGTAAGCAGAGTCAGGACCGCGTAGACCGCCTTCCATGGCATCTGGTGGACTAGAGCTATCCGTCGCAATCTGAGCAGCTTCAGGCTCAGGCAATGTCTTTTGTGGGCCGAAAACGGGCGAGCGCGCGGGGCTGTCACCTCGAGTCGGTGTCGGCAGACCGCTGCGCGGAAGTGATGTGCTAGACAAGTTGCGCGTGTGGCCTTGAAAAGGATGCGCCGCTTGGGAAAAGTTGCCGGAGGTTGGCCTGGAGACTGGGGTACCCGCCTCGTGTGGCTCTTCTGCAATCACGGGTGTGCTACCATCGCCAAGACCACGGTTCTTCAAAGCTGCCGTTGCAGAACTGGGTACACGACTCATAATAGGACTTATTCCAGATGTGCTATCCGTGTTGCTCCTGTTCAACTCAGAGTCGGAGTCCTTCGATATGGGCGTGGGCGGCACTGAACGTTGGTCGTCAGTGCGGGTGAAAGCTTGGTCGACTACTGAGCGGAAACCCTGATCCTGGGTAGGTGATACGACAGGCGCGTGGCTGGCAGGAGCCTGCAAGTCGGGCCCACTGGACCAGAAATCGTTATCGAAGGTTTGAATCCCTTTGAGCGCAGATGGTACTCCATCGTGTTGTGATCGTTGAGCGTCACCTTTGCCATTTTGTTGTCCCATGTTCAAGTCCGGTAGGTATTCACTCTTCCGCTCAGCAACTGTTTCGAGAGACTGCAAGTTCCTCCTGTCTGCAACTGGTGACGTCGGTTCATCCTTCGGGCGAGAAGTGAGCGAGTCCAAGCTGGGTCGCGACTGGGACTCGATTGACTCTCGTCTGCGCTCCTCTTCCACCCTCTTGTAGATGTCAGCGGGCCTGATGAAGGGCAAGGGCTTGTCCTGGCTGGCGGTACGCTCTCGCGGTGACGTAGCAGCCGGGATGGGGTCGATCGGCTCAGATGGCGCGCTACCCTGGCCTATGCTGCTCTTGCGGGGAGGGAACTGAGTGGTCGGTGGGGAGCTGTGTGCGTCGGCAGGGGCCATGGAAAGCCGCGACTGCAGCGGCTGGGGCATTGCAGACGGGCTGAAGTCTCGGCTTTGCGGCGACATGTCTTCGACATCACGCCCCATGCCGCCTGTCTGGAGTGGCGGTGGTTGCTGCTGCGCGTATTGCGGTTGCTGTGCATAGCCCTGCTGCTGGGGGTGGGGTATCGCGGCGGAGAAGGATCGCTGCTCTTCGCCAGCGTCGAACGAGTTCTTGCGCGGCTTGGGAAGCGGGGCCTGTTGCGAGGGGTCTGTGAAGCTTCGCGACGGCGCGTCATAGGGAGCTCGCTGGCCGTAGTACCGCGGGTTCGCAGGCGGTGCGGGCTCGGGTGGAGGGGTCGTGTCTACCCCATACTCGTCATACTCGTCGTAGTCCCCCCAGTCATCGCCGTCGTATGCGTTCTTCTTCGCCTCCACCCACTTCTTCGTCTTGGAGCGATTAACATTAGTCTTGTAGGACACGGGCTGGCTGCCCGCAGAGAAGGGAGATGCGACTCGTTCCCTGCGTCATCGTCAGTGAGTGGTTCCACCGCCCTATCAGGTGACATACAGTGGTGACTGGGCCGACGGCTGATTGAAGCGAAATGGGCCTGACATGTTTGCCTTGGGGCTGCGGTCCCTGCAGGAGCCGGGGAGCCTCCTTGTTCGCCTTGGGGCTGGTGCCCTATTAGCACTGGATGGTGCAGCGCATGCGAATGGCTGTAGGCCGTCTGAGTAACGGCGCCCAGGGAGCTTCTGCTGCCCGCTTCCTGCGCAAAAGAAAGTGGGGATGCGTGGTTGTATGAGCAGCGGAGGTGGAGCTCAAGTCAGGCTTCAGGAACTATGCAGGGCCGGATACGATACGTCAGCACACCCACTGCACGACCTATATAGACCACGCCGTGCTCAAACAGGATTCGGGAAGACGCAGAGAAGCGTGAATGTCAGGGGAACGGCGATAGAAAGCTAGTGAGAGCCTGGCTTCAAGCTCCAGCTACTCATGGAGCAAATGCCATTGCCCTATGCACCCCATGGCCAACCCTCCGCGTGGCTGGGCCACAGCCACACAAATTCATCATAGAGATCGGCGCCGTCAATTGAAGACTTGGATGTGTTCGACACACGCAAACAGTGAAAATTTATGATTTGCACGTCATTTACAGTTTTAGAGTATCAACCCTCAACTGCGTCTTCATGCATTCATACCTCATGCCTCGTTATGAGAAGCTGCCGTGTTGGTCCGCGGAAAGGACGGGGTGGAGAAGGCACGCGCCACCTGCGCCACTTCTCACGTTAAAGGGTTGGGCAACTGGCCTCAACCCGTCCGCGAACATTGCTCACCAAACGCTGCAACGCTTTACACCACCCGTACATACTTCAACTTTCTAAGCGCGCCGTCATACTGCCAACACCTGCAACGCCTCCAGAGTGCAGTACACCGCAACCCCTTTTAGGCATCCGAAAGCGGCGCACCCTTGCCACGACATCATAGTTAACGGAGCCGCGAGGACTACACTTCCCATCTGCGCACAACACCGCCGCCATGGCTGTCTCGATCCAGGACCGAACCGATGAGTTCCGCTCCATTCTCGCCCAGGCTCAGCGACGACAGGCGCAGTCCAAGACTGGAGCGCAGCGCCAGTCGCTCCTCACAGCCCAGGAGAAGGCCCAGGCCAACCCCTCGCCGCAGCGACAGCGCTCAGAGTTTGCGCGCAATGCCGCTGAGGTCGCACGAGGAGTCGCAAGCACAATGCAAAAGTTGGAGCGCCTGTCGCAGCTGGCGCGGCGCAAGACGTTGTTCGACGACCGGCCGGTAGAGTTCGACGAGCTCACCTTCGTCATCAAGCAAGACATGACGGCGCTCTCTGGGCAAGTGCAGAAGCTGCAGCAAATGAACACCAAACTGCATCCCAGGGCCAAACCAGGCGTGGATCAGGAGGGCGAGCACAACAGCAACGTAGTTCTGCTTCTGAAAGACAAGCTGCAGAACGTGGGCACAAACTTCAAGGACGTGCTGGAGGTGCGGACGAAGAACATGCAGGCATCGCGCTCGCGGACAGAGCAATTCCTCTCGACTGCGCAATCATCATCATCGCTTGATCCTGGCCGGACAGATTCTCCCCTGTACCAGACACCCCAGCGAGGCCGTTCGCCAGGCGGTTTCAAGAACACGAACGCTGCACAACAGGATCTGCTCTCCTTGGAGCCATCAGGATCGTCAGCTCTCACACGGGGTGGATCTCAATCAGACGCGCAACTGATGCTCATGGAGGAGGCCCAGCCGCAAAACGCCTACATCCAGGAGCGAGGACGAGCGATAGAGTCGATCGAGTCAACAATCCAAGAGCTCGGTGGTATCTTCAGCCAACTGGCGCAGATGGTGTCAGAGCAAGGCGAGCAGATCCAGCGCATCGATGCCAACACTGAGGATGTGGTGGACAACGTCGAGGGTGCGCAGCGCGAGCTGATGAAGTACTGGAGCCGCGTGCAGGGCAACAGGTGGCTCGTTGCGAAGATGTTTGGTGTTCTTATGATATGTGAGTTTCTGCCATTTCCCTCTACCAAACCTCCAGACTAACGTGGTGCAGTTTTCCTTTTGTGGGTACTCATCTCGGGATAGACGGTTTCCATTTGTTTGATGTGTTCTTTGCATGACTCCCGGCGTTCACGAAGACAGGACGCATCGACTCCAGCATAGACTGGGCTGGCCTTTATCTGCTGCGATGGCTCGCGCTCGTTGCATAGAGCACTGTATTTTGCACATGTTTATTATATCTCTCCATCACTTCGTCCTGCACACACTTTCCGTCAAGACATTCGGAACGACATATGCCGATTTACTAGTCCTTGTAATAGACCTCTACTTCAATCTCATCGCCATTTCTCCCTGAGGTGGAGTCGCTGCAAATAAGCTTTCGTATCACGGGCGCTCAACGCGTCTGTCCCGACCCACAGATCTCCTGGTGGTGGAGTGATGCTCGCCCTGCATTTGAGCTTGTGCCTTGGCTGCATGATGTACAACATGCGGAGTCACTAGGACGGTACCGGTGCATACGATGTGGGTTTGATGTCGCACAGAAAGCTTGAAATAGCAGCATCTGCGACCGGCAGCGAATGTGTACACTGAGGACATAGTGTGAGGCGCCAAGAGTGAGCTTGTAATAAAGATACCCAAAGCCTTCAGGCGCACACTCAAGTTCATTCCACGCTGCAAATAGATGCCCAGCGGACATGCCTTGCCGCGCAATGTTGCTGTCTTGAAGCACAGGTCGGCGAGCTACCCCTATGAACGGGAGCATGTTACGCAAACAGCGGTTCCTGTGCCATCTCACAGCCGACGCTGTGTCACACCCTACTCCCTTGCACCGCGGGTTCGATGAACAAAAACGGGTCGTCACAGAGGGTGTGCTCGATCCAGACCCATCCCACGGAGGGGGGCAGTAGGAGGTGTGTGATGACCATCAAAAGCAATACCAAGTGGAAAGTGATGTCCCTGGGCGTCGTGGTCCAGCACAGAGTAAAATCTTAACCTTTGATATGTCGTCGAATCGTGAGCTACCAGCGGCTCCGCTTGAGTATCTAAGCACGCCAATTGGTCGCGATTATTGCAATTAAATGAGCGAACAGGAGGTCCGTTCCCTAGATGTTCGTCACGGGTTTCCGTTTGGCGGGCTCTGACAGCACTCCGGCGTGAGTCCGCCAGGTTAGCGTCATCGAGCCTGGTGCACTAGCAGGCGGTGAAGCCTAAACATTTCCAGCGATTGGCGACTAGCAGGAAACGTCAAACCAGTGCGGACCATAGGTGTCCGATGTAGACATCACGAGGTGGGCACCGGTGTGTTGCTCTGTTTGCTGGCAGAGCCGGGATCGGGAGGTTCAGGAAGACTCACTGGGCGAAAGCAATGCATGCAGGGCGCTGTTGAGACTGGCAGTGGGGGCCCAAGAGATAGCTGTCTGGGGGGTAAGGGGAGGCCGGATGCTGATCTTGTACGTCGTGGTGATGAAGGGAGAAGGGTTCTATCAAGCGAGGCGTAACCTCGGCGGAAACATGCAGCGTCGGACTTGCTGGAAAGCTGAGGTTATGGAAGGGTGGAGGTGGTGTTTCAACTTTGTTGGCGCTTCGTTTCCAGGCCAAAATGGTAGCCTTGGCCGCGCCGTGAGGAATGCAGGTTGACGCATAGTCTACAAGGTCCCAATCCGTAGTCCACTACACGTACATGTACGTGTGCGTCTGCCGAAGCGCGCTTAGCAGCCGGCACTCTCCACTCACACCGCCGCTTCCCTTATCCCACTCGCGCCTGCCGCCCACATCAAGAGTGCCTGCACTGCGCTGATCTCTGCATCTTGAATGCGCGCCCACCCGAACCTTAGAGCTGGAGAGCGCCGAAACTAAGCTCCCCTCAAACCTTAACAACGCACGCCCACCCGCATGTTACTCGAGTCCATCCTGACATCATTACCATAACTGCATGCGCGCTGCGGCGCAATGCCTCCACCACGAAGGGACGATGCCCTCACCACCATGCACATCTTCGACAACGCCACCTATCGGCGGGATGCACTCGGTCTGCCCGTAAATCAGAGCGAGGACGATGTCGATGCGCAGTTGGTACTGCTGGCAAGGGAGTCTGGCATCGAGGATCCTTACCGCTTCCTGTGCCCTGTGCAGGAGATGTCAAGAGCCCTGTCGACTACCACCGTCGGTAGCGCCCACAGCAGCTCACTATCGGTCCATTCCCACCAAACTCAGTCCACTGGCGTCACCGACCCTTCGAGGACTTCAAGAGAGCAGCCGCATGTTAAGCGCCTGCCCGCACAACAGACCACACCAACCCTCGCCCGGGCCTCTGTTACCCTCGACTCCACCATGGACTATTTCCCCGCAAACTTCAAGCAGCGGCCCTCGGCCACGTCGACCTTTTCGGTTGCTCACTCCATTTCATCGAGCGCTTCCTCTTTACCGCAGACTAGCACACGCAGGAAACGTGCCTCGTTTCTTTCCATGTTCAGAAGGGACTCGAGGTAGGCTATCTTGGTCTGTATTGGCCCCACTTTGCTGACTGAACATGCAGTTCCTGCACATCTCCTTCGCATCACAGGCACCACGGCAAGGCAAGAGGGCCCAAACTCGAATGCGGCCATTCTCTATCCACCTCCGCCATTCGAGCTCACATCAAAGAGGCCCTGCTGGCCAAGGAAGGCGCGACACCAAGTTGCTGCGGCATTCCACTACCACGAGCCACCCTCGAGGTTGTCCTGACAAAGGAAGAGACTGATCTTGTTCTGGAAGGCGCCGTTCAGTCCCCAGAAATAAGTTCATTGCGAGACTCAGGCTACTCTGAGAACGGCATGTCGTCGATTGATTTGCCTCGACCAGCCCAGAAGGACCCGCTACCAATAAAGTCAAATTCAGAGCCAAACACCCCACCTCGGCGTATCTCACTACAGCTACCAAACGGCAATTCGTTCCTTGCGAACGAAGCACTGAAGAGCTTTGAGTCTCAACAGAAGGAGCAGCTGGAACGGGTAGCAGCATTCGAAAACAACCAGCGGAAAGCACTTCTAGCTCACCACCACTGCTCGCTAGAGCGGCTTTCCGTTCAACACGAAAACAACAAGGAGGCACGGAAGGAGCATGTAAGCGAAGTCACACCACGTAACGTCACTCAATTTACTTACGCTACACAGCATGTCCTCGAGCTCGAAGACCTGGAAGACGCACAGATCACTGCAGAAGACAACCTGCGCAAGGCTCAGCATCTTGAAACACAGAATGTGGCAACTGCGTTGAAGCACATGGAGGCATATTGTCTCTCCTCGAATCCAGATCCAGATCTATCGCACACGGTCACAGAGGATGACTTTAAGAAGCTTGATCGCCAGCGTTTGATTCAGCAAGGTTTACCCCGGAGACACGAGAGCGCCATCAATGTCCTGCGGTCGCGGCAAGAACGCGCAACGAAGCTGAAGATGCAAAAGCAAGAAGCAGAACTAGCAGATATGGACGCAGAGTTCGAAAAGGAGAAGGCGGCAGAAGAATGGCAGCATGCGCAAGACTCGGAGCGCCTCAACGCAGTAATCGAGGCGCGGCGGAAGAGGCTTCAACAGAGATGGAATCTCAAATATGAAATGTGGCAGAAAGATTGGGAAAGCCAGCATGGCACTCAATTCGAGACCGTGGACTGGCCGCTCAAGGCACAGTATGGGAGCCTGATCTGCGGGATTCCTGAATTGAGCGAAACAACAGCGCCCATCCACGCTGCGGCGTAGGTCTGCGGCGTAGTCCGGACCGGTCCACCGATCCTTCAGCGAAACCCCTCAATTGCCGACTTGGATACCGCCACCCTTGTCAACCATCCTGATCATCGACTTGTGATTCCCGTCACTGCGCAACGTTACGAATACCCTACTGTTACTTTCGATATCACACCACTTTTGAGCGGCTTTCACAGGTGCATAGCGCGGCGCACTCTTTGCGCCATTACCCAGCATTTTCGTCACGTTTGCATCGCGCGCGACATCGCTCAAGCATACCACTTTTTATTACGATTTGCGTTCAAGCCGGTTTTTCTTCGTATAATATACCCCCTGCGTTATTACACGCACATTTTGAGTACATATAGCGGCAGCATCGGTGGCTTTCTGAGGTTGACGATGGATGACCCGAGGAGGCATGTTGGGTTGGCTTGGAACATAGATCCACGTGTGCAAGATGATGAGCGATGAGACGGTAGTTATATACCTAGAACGAGCAATTATGACATTCACACGTGGTGCAGATTTCATTCAGATTATGCAGCGCACGAAATTTCCTCAGCTTCAAGGATGGACTGCATGATGCTGAACAATCCACGAGTGCGCCAGCCGCACCTGTTCCCTCTTTGCATCGAAGTAAGAGCTAGTGTCAGGCTTTGCACTTACTCTCCAGCTCCCTCGAATCGTCCAAATGCCAGGTCATGGCTGGATATACGTAGGGTTATTGGCGTACTTGAATCGATGCCGAATCCTGCGCTTCACATGCTTGTTATTGCTTATTTTCATCTTAGCACTTGTCTTCCCATCCACAATACATGCGGATTCGTGGATCCCCACACAAGCTTTTCGACGCGAAGCTTCAGCATACCAGTCGTCCCGTTTACTCTAGCCCCCTCGTTTGCATCTGATTACCTCATCTGGAAAGTGACGACTCCCCCATCGTCACTGCAGTTTTCTATGCTTACTTACCCCGCTTCGCCAGTGGATGCGGAAACCGTGGAGAGAGGAGTGTTGCGTAAGCGGTCGGTTGCTGTTCTCAAGGTGTGGTGTGGCTGGCTGACGTTGGTCTAGCTTTCGAGTTTGCGGATATGACGGGCAGACAAAGACCCCTTTTTTTGCGATTAAGCTTTCGCTGTTATGAAGCCGATTGAGAGGCGCTTTCTGGCAAAGCTTGTTTGTAGGGGATTGAAAACGGCAAGAGGTGTGCGTTGCGAGTTGATGAAGGTGTTCTTTCGTTTATGTTGTTTGTATGCAGATATTTGAGGACTACCTCTTAGTCTGTTTAACAATGTGCGCTCTGGCAAGGTGACGAGTTTAGATATCTTTTAGTACTTGCCTGCCTTGAGAAAGCGTCTCAATTTCAATAGCGATGTGGCGTCACTTCCTTCCATGTTGTATAACATGTGGTTCTTAAGTGTTGTGACTTGGCGGTTGTGCCACTCCCGCGACTGGGCTGAACGTCACGGCGCAATGTACATCTAACAATGAGAGCACCCGGCAATGCAATTGGCACACTCTTTCGCCAGATGTCTTTTCAGTCACGTCAGGCCCTCTGCTGTGACACGGTTCTCGCGAGCTCTCTCATTCACCAGCAGAGGCAAACCTATCACTCGCGAAGAGCTATTCAAGTATACAAACGGTCGCTTCCTCGCTAACGAGGCGGAGGCCTGCAGCCGACGATATGTGCGATTTGACATTGATCAGTTGTGTGCTGTAGCTGCGGCAGCTGGTGACAGTACTTCACCCATCAGAGCTATTGATACAATGGAAGGAGGCCTTAGTAAGGCTCTTCTTATCATGCAAAAAGAGGATGGGAGTGAAGTCATTGCTAAGATCCCGTTCCCTATTGCCAGACCACCTAAGTATACCACCGCCTCTGAAGTGGCTGTTCTCAAATTTGGTAAGGCGCACGATCTCACATTAAATTCGATCCAAGACTGACCATATTGCCATTGGTAGTAAGTATGTTTACACGAGTTCCCGTTCCCAAGGCCCTAGCCTGGAGCTCTGACGCCTTGAACCCTGTTGGTTTTGAATACATAGTTATGGAGTATGCTCCTGGCGAACAATTGTTCACTACCTGGAGCGCCATGACTATCGAGGACCAATTCAATCTCGTTAAGCAATTAACGCAGTTCAAAGCCGACTTAGCATCAGTCCAATTTCCAGCCAACAGAAGTCTGTACCTCTGCGAGTCGATGACAGACAATGAGTCTTGCGTTGCTTACGACCAGAGCGTAGACCCTACTGGACAGTTTTGCATTGGGCCATCCTGCGAGCAAGCATGGGTGACATTACCTTCTCACAATAACAAACGACCTTATAAGTTGATTGCAGCATATTTCATTGACTGCACTGACGCTACTCTCCAGGGCCGCATTTATCATCTTTTGGTCTTGCGCTTGGAGAGCGCGAAACGGCCCGTGTTGAACAACGGAGTTTATTCTTTAGCTTTTGTCCACCCCGCGTCTGTTGATGATCAACTCACTGTCCTGAACATGGCAAGAGAGGCCATGTCTAGGCTAGACACAGTAATGCTTATCAACAGGGTCTCACGGCCAGTCCTATGGCGCTGGAAGACCCAACTAAAATCTGCTCGATTATCGACTGGCAGTCAATTGTAGTCTCACCGCTATATCTACAAGCCTGCTTTCCAGAGTTCTTATCAGTTGACGATGACTATGTTATAGGCTTAACAGAACGACCGAAGCTACTGGAGGACTATCAAGACATGGACGCCGATGACAAGAAGTTTGCTGAGCTCAAGTTTGAAGATACTAAGATATCTAAGTTCTACGAACTCAGCATTGCGAATCAACATCTATGGGCACATCATGCCTTTCTTATACCGCAGTTCGCACGGGAGCTCTTTATTCTGTGTGCAGAGGTTTGTGTCGATACCACTCCGTGCCTGCCTAATTGAATTTGCCAATGCCTGTAGTAAATTGAGATTCCCAGGTGCATGCCCTTTCAGCTTCAGCGATGGGGATATTCAAAAGCATGACCAGCAATTTCAGGACTATCGCGACTCCCACCGAGTCCAAGAAACAGCTAGAATGCTTCTCAACACCGACTCTGAGGGGTAAATATCTCCGCAGCTTGATTTTGCAGAGCGGCAACGAATGAACACGGCATTGTTACAAGATATTATGCGTAGGAGCGACGAATACAACATGACAAGGGAAGAAATTCGGCATATTTGGCCTTTCCCTGAGAAAAGATAGATTCAAATTCGAAAGTAGTCTGATAGAATGTTCGCTGGGAATCTAAACTAGGAAAACCTTTCTACAAAGCCGGTCTGAAAATTCAATTAAATCAGCTACTTGCCTTGAGGGGACCCAATCTAATAGATTTTTTTATGTAGCTAAACACTTGGTATACCTACCGGAATTTTGGCAGCCCCTTCTTATCGCTCTTCTAACCACATGCACAAGACACAATCGCATTGTTCTTTGCTGCCTCACTGAGTCGAGCCGGTCGTTCTATTGCTGATCAGAGTCGAACGAGAATATGCACCAAAGAGCCGAAGAATTTCACCAGAGGCATTGCTGCGGTACTCAGCCCACACTGCGTAGATGGAAATACTTCAAAAGGCTACAAATGCTTCCTTCAGCAAGCCTGCAGGCTTTAATCTACAGCTTTCGAGTCAGGCAGTTGAATTATAGGACATCGAGGGAGTAACCGTTCCGGCTCGAGTTGTAAGCATTGCGGATATGTGTGACGTGGGCAAAGGCCGAGAGCGAAGTCATGTAGATTTTATATCAATTTAAGTGGCTTGGCAATGGGAGTGGTAATAGTGAGTCAAGGCACAGTGTAAGCACCTACCATTACCCAAGAAAGCTTGGAGTCGCCATCCCTGCATTGTTGGTGGAGACGTGTCTGAAGAGTTAGCCTGCTATACCTGCTTGTTCGCAGCTTCGGTGACGTGTTAGCATAAGTGCCCAACTCCAGAAAAAAGCGCGCATATGATCACAACACAGCTGTAGCAAGAATAGTTTGAAGGTCGTAATGGAGTTTTCATTTCGTGCCGGACGTCCCAAACCTATCGACTTTATAGGCGGGGCCCGTGCATTACCTCACGCCATAACCCAGGAATGCTGAAAAAGAACCGTAGCCTCACCGCTGTACACTTAGTACTTCTTGCCCTCGCGGAGGATGTCGCTGTACTCCTCGAGAGGAGACCTTGTGAGAGCGGTCTCGCGCCACAGGTCGGGTGTAAGGAATCCGTATGTGTTGGCAACAGCGACGAAGGTGGCCTTCAGTGTGTTCTCGAGGGTCTTGGTGGAACCAGTGGATGCGGTGTAGGCATCCTGGACACCAGCCAACTGCAAGAGACGCTTGACAGCGGGGGAGGCGACGAGGCCGGTACCGCGGGGAGCGGGGATGAGACGGACGGTGACGGAACCGCACTTGCCGGACTCCTTGGTGGGGAGCGAGTGAGGCTCACCAAGGTTGGTGCCCCAGTAACCACGGCGGATGGGGACGACGGCGAGCTTGGCGATGATGATGGCAGCGCGGATGGCGGTCGCAACTTCCTTGGAGGTCTTGATACCGAGACCA
This sequence comes from Phoma sp. XZ068, assembly GCA_004835665.1. Taxonomy (NCBI): domain Eukaryota; kingdom Fungi; phylum Ascomycota; class Dothideomycetes; order Pleosporales; family Didymellaceae; genus Phoma; species Phoma sp. XZ068. The sequence continues at coordinate 1,550,428 of RBKR01000003.1, forward strand.
ATGTGGCCCTCAGAGTCACCGATGACGACGATGGCCTTGAAACGGGTACGCTGACCGGCACGGGTCTGCTTCTGGACGGGCTTGATCTTCATGACCTCGTCCTTGAGCTTGGGGAGGAAGAAGTCGACGATCTGGTACTCCTTGATGGGGAGAGAGTGGAGGTAGCTGCCAACTGTCAGTCGCTGTCCGGCGCGTTGTGCGTGTGCTGCGCGTGAACGTACATTTCCTCCATGCTCTTGATCTTGCCGGCCTTTACGAGACGACCAAGCTTGGTGACGGGCTGCCATTCCTTCTCCTGCGCAATTGTCAATTCTGTGTCCATATCCTCAGATTCCTGCTGTGCGCACCTCGGACTTGCCGCCACGACGACCACGTCCACGGCCGCGGCCACGGCCACGGTCACCACCACGGTCTCCACGAGATCCGAATCCGCCGCGAGCGGGAGCAGGAGCGTCAGCCATTTTGTAAGTCGGTGGAATGGACTACTGTCGGTGCGAGGTCAGCGATGGTCGAGGAATGCAGCAGGCGCGGCGAACGTACGGTGGGAGTTCCTGAGGTTAGTGCTGTTGGTCGCAAAGTGGAAGTTGCGAACTTCAATATTGCAGAGCGGGTGGGAGCTAAGCGAGGCGCTAGTGCTCGCGGTGCAAGTGGGACCATCTCCATCATGCTTGTGAACCTCGCGAGCACATGCACTCAGAACATCGACACGTCAAAGATTTGGCACTGCACTGCCATACAGTGGAATTATCGCTGAGCGAGGGCAAATTTTCTGCACGCTTGCAGACCTCTTCTCGTACTCTGGAGGTCTCCAGGTCTTGTGCGCAGCGATGTACTGCTCGCAAACAAACTCCTACCGCTGAGCTTATTGTCCCCAAGGCCGGACTCTATCAAAGCATGTGGTGCGCTCTTTCCATCTGATGCACTAATTAGATGTTTCTGGCGTACATCACGCGAGGTTGTCATCTGCAACTTCTTGATGGTGTGGAAGTTTTGCTGACCTAAGAACCTCCGCGCACCGTCATTCGTTCACATGCTCGAGGTAGCAACACCATAGCTCACCTGAACAAACAGTACAGCTTTCACAGTTCCATGGCTCCAACAATTACTACCACACTGTAGAGTTTTCCACTATGTCCTTAATAAACTCCGTCCTCGGTTCGTTCTCACCACCGCCATCAAAGTTCCGGAGGTCCTTCGAGGATCCTCACGCGCGCGACCATGAGCTGCCTCTCTACAACTCTCCACCACCGCCGCGTATACCACCGCCTGTAACTGCTTCGCTGATATGGAGCGCTCCAAAAGCCAGCATCTCGCCTGCACCACGTGTCCCGGACGATGTGCTCACGTTGCAACGGCGCGCTCGCCATCTTGAGCAACAGCTCCAAGAGCTACTCGATGCGCAGGCAGACGGGCTTATGAATGGTCTCGGTGGAAACGACGGTATCTCTGATGACTTGGTGTCAAACGGTAGTACCACGCCGACAGTCAGCAGTGTCCGCTCGGCGGATAAGAACCCAGAGAATAGCGACGATCAGCGCAAACCTCCCAGGAAGAAGCTAGGCCTCAGCACCGCAAGAAGAGGCATCTTCAGGCGTATACAGCAGCTTGCAAGTGTGAAAGCCGAAGAGCTGAACATGCTGGACGAAGGGTTGAGGGATCTGCAATACAATGTAGAGAAAACGGAAACGTGGACTCAGAAGCGCGCACGGCTGGAAACCAAGATCCAGAGTATCGAAGGCGAGAATACTGGCGCAAAGACGCAGGCCCTTCAGGCTGAAGCCTCAAAGCTAGAGCAAGACATCAGACTGAAAGAGGAGGAATTATGGGCGTTGAAGCGTCGGCAACGTCGAGTTCTGGATGAGCTCGCAGAAACGGAGAACTCCAAGGAAGCGAAACTCTCCTCATACAAAACTTCGCTCTCTATGCTGGACAAGGAGGTTTCGACCTTCCTCGCGCGCCCTCCGAATCGAAACCACACACCCCTCTCGTCCTCGCCTTTCCCTACGCTTCCTCCCAAACGGCGCACTCTCGAAATGGCACACGAGTTCTGGCAGGACGAGTATACAAGGTTGGCGGAGAAGTGTGAGGAGGTCGACGTTGAGCGTGCTGCACTCGAAGAAGGCTCAATACTATGGAACGACACAGTGAAGAAGGTGGCTGACTACGAAGCAAGCCTGCAACGATATATGCACAAAGTGAGTAAGAACGGTTCAGCAGATTCTAAACGCCTGCTAGATCAGATGGACGCTACGATCGCCTTCTTAGATGAAAAGTTAGAGCACGCTACCTCTAGAAGCTGGAATCTGCTCATGTGTGCCATTGGAGCCGAGCTTGAAGCCTTCCAGCAAGGTCGAGACCTCCTACACGAAGCGCTTGGAGTAAAGCGAAAGGGCAAGGAGAAGGCTAGTGGTTCACTGGTAGAGCTCGAGGAGTTCAAACCCCTACCAGAAGAGATGACTGGGTCAGCGATAAGGATTGGACGTTCGCCGCCAAAGCCTGCACCAGTCAAACCAAGTTTGTTTGAGACCGACGAGTCGAATGATGACCCTGATCCTGAACTCATGATTTCTCACCAGGATACTGATACTGATTGAAGCAATTTTGTACATCCATAGCATTTGTCAGAACTTGAGCGAGGTGTTGGGCGTTTGATTATTCACCCCTGCGTAGCGTACAGAAGCGTACTTTAGCCGCCTAGTAAAACACATATCGCTTTTCACGAGCTAGTAAATTATGCCTACAGCTTCAGTCTTGCTAGTGACACTTATAAGTCTCCATGGGTAGCGGCCTGTGCATGGACCGTAAGCTCGTGTTCCTAACCAAACTTGCTGCGGCGAATACCGCCACTGCTCCGCAAGGTTGACTTCACAAACTGCAACTGCAACCTGCAACCACGCCCAGACACTTACGCAGTCTTTGGACTTCCACACTGTCCACGACCTCCGTGATTTATCAGGCATGCGATGAAAAGTCGCTACGGGTCTATCGTAGGCCCAGAAGATGCGCCCCTCTCCGGAGCCCCACTATAGCTTCACAATACCCTCGATACACGATGATATAACGCTTGACTGCCGCATATATCACCCAGATGTCTTCGACGATCCCTCGGAGGATTGTCTAGAAAGGCCGCGATGGAGGAAGCGTGGTATTGTTATGGCACACCCCTATGCGCCAATGGGCGGCAGCTACGACGATCGTGTAGTAGGCATCGTTGTGGATGAGCTGCTGAAGGCTGGATATGTGGTGGGAACCTTCAATTTCCGGTATAATTGCATTACAACTCATCTTCAGTCTTCACTAACATGCTATAGAGGTGCGCATGGCTCCAAGCATAAAGGTCGTACCTCTTGGTCTGGAAGACCAGAGTTGGACGACTATACCTCCTTCGCTGCATGTTTCATGCAATACATGACCCTCATACGGCCTTTCCCCACGCCAGACACGACCTTTACGCCTAACCAGTCTCCAATACGTCCACCAGCGCGACAGCTGGGCGACTCTTTATCCGACCAAGTGCCGCTGGTCATCCTCGGCGGCTACTCCTACGGCTCTCTGATCTTGAAGCACCTCCCACCGGTGCCGTCAATCCTACAACGCTTCTCCAAACCCCCGTCGGGCTCCGCAGCCGACGAGGTCCTGCTGAGGGCGCACAAGCTAGCGGATCAGAGCAATCTAGATTGGATCAACCTGGCTCGAGATGTTGAGCGAGAGAAGAGGAGGAAGCACGAGCACAAAACGTCGTTAACAATTGGAGGAGAAGAGACGAGCCCTGATCTGAGGAGGAGCAGCAGAGAAGCAAAGCGAAGCTTCGACGTATCGCGCAGCTTAGATTTGGGGCATCGGCTGAGGAGTCTCAGCCATCGTGGCCGAAAGCATGGAAACTCCTGTTCTTCGCTCGAACAGACTGACATCGATCTTGTGATTCCCAAAGTCCGCTACCTCCTCATCTCACCACTAACACCCCCAATATCTACACTTGCAGCACCCGTGTTAGGTCAGAAGTTTTGGAGTCGCCCAACGGATACAAACACGACAAGCATTGGGAAGTTTGTATCGTTGGCGATCTATGGCGACCAAGACATTTTTGCGTCTGCAAAGAAGATTCGAGATTGGTCTGACCATCTGAAGGCTGTGCATGGGCCAGCATTCTCAAGTGTTGAGATCGCAGGCGCTGGGCACTTCTGGGTTGAGCAGGATGTGGAGAGGCAGCTGCGAGCTGCGTTGAGAGGATGGGTAGTTGAGGGGCCTGAGAATGCTCTGTCGGCCACGACACAACTAGTTTCCTAGGACTTCTACCGAATACTCACCCTGTCATCCAGACATGATCGATACAATAACACACTGCTCGTCCATCGTGCAACTCGTTTCGATGATGCGACCTGCCCTCCTACACCAGTTGCACCTCCAAAATAGAAAGCCACCAATGTGATCCTGACTTGGCAAGCACAGCACCAAGGTCCATATCAGCAGACACCAGGGGCATGGCATCATATGCATTACGAACGAGGGGCGTTTCAACTCACCTACCGGCCCAAGAGGGTACAGAACGTGCCTCAGAAGCGAGAACACGCGTGGGAGCGTCCGTGATCCGGTGTGGTTACTGACCAATCAGAAGCATCAACACAAGAACGTGAGCCAAGTGTAGTGAGACGTCAACTGAAGAACGCGCAGTGGCGTTCGGGCTAAGCCATGCTCAAGACTCGTGCAAGGCTCTTCGAGTCGCAGCAGGCCTGTTCTCCCCAATTGATATGAAGCGCAATGGCACCAGTCTGGCCAACTTGCTTGTCGTCGATGCTTGTCGCAGTGTGCCAACAGCTAAAAAGCAAACCTGCCTGCATTATGACAGAGTCTATAACTGCTATTCGACAACCATTCTTTCTGGATATTTTTATATCAGCCTTATAATCACACCGGTGTAGGTCTCGGCCTCGGCGGGCTGACATAGGCTTCTACGGTAGCCACCCTATGTCTCTCAGACATACAACAAAATACCTCACCACCAAACATCGTCGAACATAGTTCTAATGCCATCGTTCTATCGAGTTGGCAATGCTGCGTATCGCGATGTTCCGGGTGTATACGTAAGGGCCCTCACTCTCACCTTAGCACTTCGCTTACCAACGCAGACCCATATCGCCGACCCTGGGGAACGACGTCGTATGGCCCTAGCCGAAGTCGACAAGGCCCCGTTCGGTTGGTATCATGTTCGACTCGCGGTTGTGACTGGAATTGGGTTTTTCACAGACGCCTACAGTGTAGGTACATGACATGCTGCATGAGGATGCAACTAACGAAACCGAGTTATTCGCCATAAACCTCGCAATCATCCTGCTAGGCATAGTATATTGGCAAGATGAGAAAAACCGTGGTGTCATGCCTCACAACGCCGAAACTGCCATCAAGGTCGCAACGTCTGCCGGTGCAATCTTCGGCCAAATCATTTTTGGGTATCTTGGAGATCGGCTCGGTCGGAAGCGGATGTATGGCGTTGAACTTATGATCATCATTGCGACGACACTTGCGCAGTCACTCTGCGGACAGTCGAGCACCCTTTCGATTGTTGGTGTTCTGATCTTCTATCGCGTGGTAAGCATACAGCAACTCGCAACACACCATGCTCACTCCACCAAATCTATACTAACAGCATCTAGGTAATGGGCATTGGCGTTGGAGGCGACTATCCATTATCTGCTGTCATAACTGCAGAGTTCTCTAGCACTCATTACCGTGGTGGTATCATTGCTGCCGTTTTCGCCATGCAAGGACTTGGCCAGCTAGCGGCTGCACTGATGACACTAATCGTAGTAGTTGCGTACAAAGATAAGCTGCGAACCGTAGAGTCAATCGGTACTTGTACAGGGGAATGTATTGTGACCGTTGATAAGATGTGGCGCATCATTATTGCTTTTGGAGGCATCCCCGGTTGGTTTGCACTATACTATCGACTCACGATTCCAGGTTAGTGGCAATTCATAACACCACAAAGCTTGACTGACGAGTCCAGAAACACCTCGATATACCTTCGACGTACTATACGACGTTGACAAGGCCAGCATCGATGCGAGGAAGTATCGATATGGAAAGCAGAGCGGTATTGTGAACCCAGTGCCACAGACAAGGCGTGAATTAAGCGGAAAGCGGCCCGTCACATTGATGGAAGTATTTCGCTTCTACACGCAGAAGAGGCAGGCTATTAGACTCTTTGGTTGCGCAATGTCTTGGTTGTACGTCTCCCTCCCCCATCCTTCATCCTTTCTCAGTCACTGACTTCATCTAGCTTCCTCGATCTCGCCTTTTATGGCTTGGGCTTCTCATCCGCCTCTCTTCTCAGCACAATGGGCTTCGATAAGCGCGATAACCTTTACCTCGACCTCCGCAACACAGCAACCGGCCAAATCGTGTTAATCTGCGCCGGTGCACTTCCTGGCTACTGGTTGACCGTGTTCACCGTCGACAAACTCGGCCGCAAGCCCATCCAGATCGGCGGCTTCGCCATCCTAACCATCATCTTCTGCGTCCTCGGATTCGCCTACAAAGTCCTGTCCAAAACGCACCTCCTCATCCTCTACGTCCTAGCCCAATTCTTCTTCAACTTCGGCCCCAACGCAACTACATTCATCACACCAGCTGAGATATTCCCCACAAGGGTGAGAAGTACAGGCCATGGATTCAGCGCAGGAATGGGCAAGCTCGGCGCCGTCTTTGCGCAGATCTTCTTCGCGCCGATGATTAAGCGCGGTGCCACGCATGATAATCCTACGCCTTGGATCCACGGTGTCATGCAAATCTTTGCGCTGTTCATGTTTCTGGGCATGTTGACGAGTCTCCTCGTACCAGAGAGTAAGAGGGCGAGGCTAGAGGAGCTAGCCGGCGAGACGGAGGATGTGTATGAGGTGCAGGTCGGCGCATGGCGGAGTAGGTCTGCTAGGAGTGATCATGTGGATTCTCCGGGTGCGGCGAGGGTTAGTGGGAGTGCAGTCAGTGGGAGGAGTACGGAGGGGATAATTAGGGACGGAGACGCGGAGAAGGGGAAATGGTGGCGATTTAGACAGACTGAGGTCCGCAGTCCTTGAATGTGAAATCTTTCTTATGTGCAAAATCATTGACGCATTTGTGGTACTATGTGGAACTCATGGTGATGGTGATTACAAAGGAATTCCTTACTCCTAGACAATTCCTATCAATTAGTTCATGCTCCTACTACGTACACTGTGAGACATATGTCCATACTTTAGAGTTTGTGTCTTCTTGATTTCAGCGAGTTGTGGCGACACGTCGTAGCCAACTCCAAGCTATTCGTTCCTTCACCATTCACACCACAACACAACACGAACACCACGGCACCACTTAACCCACCACCTACAAGCAGAAGCAAAAACATACCATTCAAACAAAAAAGATCACAAAGGCCAAAAAGAACAGCTGACCTCGGATACAATTTTCCATTTTAAATCTGCTGCCCGAAAACCCTCGACGCCATGCCCGGCTTGATTTTACTCCTATGCCGGAGTGTCTTTGGGTTTTGTCACGATTCGAACCAGGGGCACTCAGAGCTCGCAATCAAGCTTATTTGGAATTGCGGGCTCTTACTCCATTGTGTGTTCGTTGAACCGCCAAGCCGTGTTTCAACGGGCCTGGATTGATGGGAGGAAGGCTAGTTTTTGGAGTTATATAGAGGGTACTTCTGAGGGTATATGTGTGAGTGTATGTGTATATTGAGCGTGTTGTGTTTGGCGACGGCGTCATTGTGGGCGTGGTGGCGAGCAGAGTTTTGTCTTGCTTTCACCTGGGGTGGATTGGGCGCGGTAGGTGAGAGGGATGGGCGGCCGTTCTTGTACTTGGGATGGCACTCAAGAAGGACGATCAGACTTGCAATTGACATGCAAATACTGTAGTTTGGAAAAAATACAGTGAGCAATTGCACGGAGAGCATGGCATGGCGAGATGGGTTGGTGCGCACAGTGGCTTTTAATTACACTTGAGAGTCTTCATCATGAGCTGGATAGGTTACAAAGCCTCTGTTTGAGCATCGTGATCTTGCATAGTGCCAGCTGTTAGTGCGAGTTGGACACGGAAAATTATGTTACAATGGTAGATATGGTCAACGTGCGCAGTGGTTCATAAACAAACTGCCACTCAAACTAAGATCAAGATTGGAACCTTAGAATCAGAGAATGCCACGGCTTATGCGGTTAGTGCCACAAGCATGGGATGAATCCAGACGTGTCGACTGGTGTCACAAATTACTCGGAAGCGCGATGAGACAAGCACATACATCAGTTGGTCTGACTTATGGATTGACGCAGATAAAATTAACGAGGTCGAAAGAACGACAGATTTTACTGAATAATGTAGAACTTATTTACGCCCAGCCAGCCAGACAACTCATGCTTTAAGGCCTAAAAACCTGTAGTCATGGTCATACCAATAACACCAATCAACGCCTTGCTTGTCGCAATTCCCTTTAAAACAGTTATTCCTGATTGTCCCTTCGGACAGGCAGAACTCGACCAGCATCCACGATCATCTGCTCGTCCAGTCTCTTGCCAATATCACCATACTCCAACCTCTTCCATGTAGAGATACGCGCGGTGTTCGTATCGATCTCGAATACACGCAGTCGACGGTGGTATTTGTTGTAACCACCGTAACCGCCAAATCCACTGCCACCAGCATAACACATCCACAGCTCAGGCTCTTGTGTCGCGTGCTCTTTCGAGAGCATGCAGTAGTCGTTGACGTGGTCATGGCCACATGAGACGAACTTGACGCCCTGCTTGACTAGCTCATCCTTGAAGTGTGTGTTGAACGCGGGTGCTGTCACACCTTCGGTCCAGTTACCAACAAACTCGTTGTTCCTGTCTGCGTACTCAGGTAGTGGGATATGTATAAAGGCCATATCTAGGTGCTTGTGGGTGTAGTGGCTATGCGCGTCTTTCAACCCCTCAGCGGTGTTCTTGAACCAGGTGATTTGATTTGGCTTAATCCAGTCGTATCCTCGATAGTGGGCTTCATCTGGTGAGTATGCGTGGGTGTCGAGCATATAAAGCGTCAGGGCGGAGTGCTTGCTGTTATGTGCCTGGATTTCGACGTAGTAGTTGCCAACACCGTCGATAGTGTTCGGCCCGGCTTCAGAAAGAGAGTAAGGCAGGGATTCGTAAAGCGACATTTGTGCGTGGCGCGATAGTGTGCCTTCGTCGTCATGGTTGCCAAAGATGGCTGCATAAGGGATCTTGCGCTCGGCGAGGGGCTCAATGATCTTGAACAGGGCCTAAAAGATGTAAGCAGACTAAAAATGAAAAACATTGGAGCAGCACGTACGCTCTGAATGTCTGGTGCGGTGTCGCCGTTGACTTGGTCACCAGAAAGCACTACCATATCTGGCTTCTCATCATCCAGAACACGCTCAACGAAGTCCAGGGTCCTTGGGTCGGCATCACAGTGGCCGCCGTTGGCACCCTTGGGCTCCGGATCTCTGCAGGCGCCTAGACCTGTACTGAGATGCAGGTCGGAGATCTGCATGATCTTGAACTTGCCATCCTTCCTGATCTTGGGAACTGGCTTCTCAGACTTGTGGGGTGCGCCTCGACGTATGCTTAGGCGTGGATCTTTGCTGTCCCGCGCTGTCTCCAAGTGCAATGCGCCGTTCTTGACCAGTTCCCACCCAGGACGTGGTTCTACTGCGTCGGATCCGAATAGTATGTCGACAGCAGTCACTGCCTGCTTCGAGTCGCTCGCGTGACGCTTGAGCGACCTCTTGATCCACACGCCTGCGGGGCGAGACTCCCACTTCTCTGAAGCTTGAGCTTTCTCGCCCATAGCTGGATCGAGCTTGCCAGTGCGCACGTCTATGATGACCTTGTCATCGCTCGTGAGCTCCTCCTCCCGCTTGCGCTTGATGTGTACATATGCCTTGGACACCCATCCAGAGCCAAGATAGAGGTCCTTCTCGACGCGGTGCCACTTCTTTTGGTCCAGCATGCATTTCGAGAGTGGGTTTAAGCTCGAACATGTCTGTACTGTGATGTCGGTGATGACGAGACCCTCATGGTGTAAGGGGAGGTGATTGTGGACGGATTGGGGTAGGACTCGGTACCGGTTGTCCACAAAAAAGACCAGGAAGCAGGCGATGATGGTAAAGGCTATGAGCTGAATGCCTGTCCGGACCTGCGACACAAGTCAGCTACACCAGGGACCCAAGGAGCGAGGGACGTACTATTCGGCGGGTCATGATCGAGTTAGCGGCCGTTCAGCCACATATGTCTTAGAAGAGAAATACGGTAGAACAGTTGAAGAGCTCAGTCGCCATGGCAAACGGTTTTGGTGTCAATAGTAAGAGGTGTGGACGCAAGAGGCACCCGCTGATGGATGTGTCCTTGCGCGTGTGATGCCTTGGCTTCTGGAATCCTTGATCGACGTTGGTTCACCGCGGAGGTCCCCACTTTCAGCGCCGGTAGCGTGAACCCTGCATCTATCGTTCCATTCTCTTTTCCACTCGGTCGCACCTTCCACTCCATCACATCGACAAGCATAGCTATGCGAAACCACTGCCTACGCCAGCTTCGACGCGCAGCGATACAAAGACCTGCTACGAATTTCAGCACCCGCGCAGGCCTACGCCGCGCTTTTAAAGAAGGAGATACTGTTCTTCTTCGAGACAAGAAGGAGAGTGCAGATGGCACTCTTTTGAAGCTGCAGGCAGCAAAGACGACGCATACCCACCGCGGGCTCATCGAACATGCCAACATCATTGGCAAAGAACCGCGCCAGGTAGTACAGTCGTCGAAAGGCTTCGAATACCGCGTTCATGAACCTACTTTGGCAGAGTACGTTCGGCTCACCCCACGACTCGTCACACCTGTGCGTCTACTGCCTTCAAACATAACATAGTTGTGTTGTGTAGAAACTAAGCTAAGTGACCCTAGTTATACCCCTCTGATACCAATTTGATTGTCTCTCTGCTCGACATTCATGTCGATACTCCCTCAAGTGCCTTGAACGACGAGCCACCTTTCGAGATCCTCGAAGCCGGTACAGGACATGGAGCGTTGACATTGCATCTTGCTCGAGCCATTCATGCCGCGAACCCCCCTCGAGCGAAAACCCCCGACTACGCCATCAGTGTAGAAGAACCAGAGGACGCGGTCTATTTGGGTGAGTCTATGGCAGACCTCCAAGAAACAACCGTAGAATCGTGGAAGCCCTGTAGACGTGCCATCGTGCACACATTGGACATCTCCAGCAAGCACTCCAAGCATGCAAAGAAGATCGTTCAAGGCTTCCGCCATGGGCTGTATGCCGGCAATGTCGATTTTCACGTAGGAGATGTGTCTGCATGGCTTGCTTCGCAGAGAGTGACCAGACAGACTGACGAGCCCTTCTTGAATCATGTATTCCTGGATTTGCCCAATGCCGAGACACACTTGGCAAATGTAGCACCAGCATTGCGTGTAAATGGACTGCTTGCTGTCTTCAACCCAAGCATTACACAAATCGCGCAATGTGTGGAGAAGATCCGCGAAGAGAAGCTGCCGTATCTACTTGACCAAGTTGTTGAACTCGGTGCAGGTATGATCCGTGAATGGGATGTCCGGGCAGTCAGACCAAGATCGACACTGAAGAAGCCCGAGCCCAAGGACTCGCCAGAGACCCCAGATGTAGAGCCAGTCGATCCGGTCAAGGGCCAAGAAGCAAGAGACGGTGAGTTGGCAGAGACTCTGGCCAAAGAGGAAGAGAAATGGGCCATGGTCTGCCGCCCAAAGGCGGGTCAGATGGTGGTAGGCGGTGGATTCCTAGCTTTGTGGAGGCGCATGGAACGCCCAAAGCGCAAGGAACGGAGTGAAGATGAGTCGAGCTAGACCAATGGAATCCTCAATGTGCCCATTCAGCAGGTACACCGACATTCGTCACGAACCGATCTTCAGTGTCATGTATGTCCTTGTACCTTGTCTCACACGTGACGAACAACACACTGCGGGCGAGTAATTGCAAAAATTCCCCTCCAGTGAACCACATATGTTCGTGAACGACTGCAGGGTTTAGCTGGATATAGATTAGCATGGTGAGCTGTTCTCAAGTAAATACGGTATATAGCATTCCCATTGGCTGCGGCATGGACCCTAGTTTGACTCGTCATGCGGCGCGATTAGAGAGCTACTTCCATCATTTATATCCACCACGGCATCGTTCCCCCGCCTCCCCCACCGATCCTCAGAATTGCGACAATGAGCGGCGCGGGCGAGAATCGGTATGCCATCCAGTGCGCTTTTATGAACTGCAGCTAACAGCGCTGCAGCTGGCGGAGGCCAGGACAAGGCAATGCGAAGGACGGACGACAGCAACCTACCGCGCCGACTGGCAATGCGTGGGGCAACAAGGCCGCTCAGAGCAACAAGTCCGCATCTCCAGGGCCGGCAGCGCCAGTTCCTACTCCCAAGGAAGAGCACGTCCCCGTGCGCGACTTCAATGCAGTCGAGGTTAGGAACTATCTGAAGAAGAGTAAGTGCCCTTGGTCTCGACAGACAGCTTCGAGCTGTATAAAAGAGCTACAGCTGCTACGAACGAGCAAAGCTAACACATGACAGAGTACCGTGAGACCGTGGCTGGTAAGACCCCTTCGAAAGCTCACGCGACCTCGTAGCTGCTAACATTGCGCTTCAAGACCAGCCCGCGGTTTACCACAAGGTCGAGGGCGATTCTGTCCCTAAAAGAAGCAGTGGCGTATGGGGCGCTCGAGGTACGTTTAACTAACCCTCAAGCTCTGGGTTGGATCTGACACCGTAAAGGCGCCGGCACGGCACACAAGATGCCCAATGGGCAGAACTTCTTCGACGTGCTGAAGAAGCAGCTCGCCAACCTCGACCAAACCAAATGATCACGCACGCCATCCACGCACACACACCTTTTGATTCAGCGGCATTATAAGGCATTGCGGGCGTTCTGTGGGACTCGGCAGTCTATGGGTGGGTGGCTTCTGCGGTAATATGCAGAGTCCTGGACTATCTCACACCATGGCGTTGTGGACATCTCATATATGGGCATGCATCTTCCGGTTTGTGGGTATGTTCAAAGTGATACCTGTCTACATTACGGGTGCGCCTGGGTATGGCACGAACACTGTTTGAGCAATAGAGCGCGGCTTTGAGGGGGGCATTTTGTATAAAGTCAATTGTGGTGAAACGCATGCGACCGGAAACACAAGCGCGAGCATATTGTTATTACATCAGTATGAACAAAAGGCATTCGATTGATCAATATATGTGGCTCTGAATATAATGCTACCCATGGCAGTCTTGACCACTAAGATTGTCAGGAGATTTCCCAGGTTAAACCCTGCCACACAATCTTGACAACAAACAATGCACCGACGTCGTCCAGGGGCTTTGGAGAAGTGAAGTGTCTGCTTGTAATCGCGTGTGCATCGACGGTCGCTTGCTTTGTCTAAATTCGTGCTCTCTCACCTCAACCCTTTCACCCTACTCATCTCATCTCCGCGGCCAAGCCAAACTAGTCTCAACCTTCACAATTCGCTACCTTCAAGGATACTCCACTGCGAACGCGCCCTTGCCCCGCTACGACCTTTCGACACAGTGTTCTTGATTTCTATAGTGCCCGCTACCGAACTGCACGCTCCGGAACGCGACGTAAAAGGAGAGCGCAATCACAGGGGACACAGCGCACATTGCGATCAACGAAGCCACCATCACAATTACACCTTGCCGAGCTCCGATGCGCCAAACATTGCGGCCCCGTTCCTCGATACTATATTAATTCTCACGACCATGTCCTCTCCGCCGCGGACGCCTACCCACCGGCCGGCCTCGTCCCACCGCCGCCCCTCTAGCCTCGACATGTCACATTCCAGACGGCAGTCGTTCAATCGCCCCTCCTCTAGATCCGGCTACTCGCCCGTGACTCCACGCTCGTCGCACGACTTTGACCACGGCAGTCCCGCGCAACATTTTGACGGGGGCAGGGACAATGGTGGGGGTCTGGGCAATCTTGCGGACGAGCTGGGCGAATGGGGGAGCGAGGACGAGGAGATGGAGATGGACAGCGAGTTTGGGGAAGAGCTGGAGCACCCACATGCGGTTGTAGAAAGTATTGGCACAGCTGTAGAGCATGACGGGTCAACAGGGGCTCAGGGTGCGGTCATCGTGAATGGGGTGAGGGATAGTGGGGTGGCGTTGCAGAGCTCTCCCTCAGCACAGTCAAGAGCCACGCTGAGCCCAAGCGCGGCAACCAAGTCGAAGAAACACAACAGGCAACAGTCACTGTACGATGGGTCAGACTACGGGGACGACTCGGATCTGGAGAACGAGGGCATTACGCCGGCCCTCGAAGCGCGCATGGCCGCTATCGAAAGCCTCGCACGGAGAGGCATGGAGGAGAACGGCAGTGCCGCAGACGAAGTTGTCAAGCGCGTCACAGAACACCTGCGAGATCTAGGGAGCCAGATCGCCATCGAAAACGGAGCAACACGGTACGGCGCATCCAAGACTCCATCTCAGAGCCCTTCAGCTAACACAACGCAGTCTGAAAACCGCCCACGACTCCCTCACAACCCACCTCACCCACCAGTCACGCGTCCTCACCTCCCTGACCGCTGCATTCACCGGCCCACGCGCCATTATCCCCTCTGCAGACGCAATCGAAGAGCTCCTTCCCCTCGTTGAACAGACTCTCGAATCACTCCCCCACAGCTCCACAGACCCAATAATATCCCTCTCCCACCTCACACTCTCGACACGCGAACTGCTCCAACACCTCTCCAACGTCAGTGACACACTGCACATGTCACGGCAAACGACCACCAACGCCGCACGCCGGCTGCGAACCAGCAAAGAGCAAATCCACGAGTGGAAGCGCGAGTCAGAACGTACAGCCGAAGGACGAGAATTCATCGAGCGCGGCGACTGGGACAGGAGGCTCCGCGAGCGCGAGGCAAAGCGGGCGTGTGGAGAAGTAATGTCAGGTTTCGAAGAAGCATGCGGACTGTGGAGGAAGAGGTTGTGCGAGGGTTTGGGTGTGGCTAGTGCGTAGTCCAGTGCGCTTCCCTTCCCCCCTTCTACCCCAACTCAACTAGCTATGCTTTTTATCGCCTGCTTTTGCGAGTCGACGGGGTCGGGGCGACGAGCTAATCAGGCCTGCAGGCGACGACTTCCCTTCCGACTCACGGCATGCCTGGCCCGACGAGAAAATCGCTGATAAACCGCCGGACACGACTCCTCACGACGGCCCGCGAGCAGAAACCCCAGCTGGATTGAGGGACTTTGCTCCCTCCCCGGCTCCACCAGGCATACGCAATTTCTCGCGCCCATCATCCTCGTCGTCACGCTTCTCAAACCGCTCGTGGGTCGAAAGCGCCTCCCCCGTCTCCCCACGACACGTCCGCAAGCCCTCCGGAAAACAACAGAAATCCTCATCCGACTCGGCCTTCCGTTTCTCAGACGACGAGCTGGTTCCGAACTAGCGAAACGCTTCATACATACATGCTTTGTTCCTTTGTTACATAGCCGGGACTGCCTCCCTTGCATATTTTTCCTTTGTATCTGCATGGCCGAGGAGAGGGCCTGGGGCGTTGGCGTGGAATATTTGTCGTATGTTATAAAGCGGCATTGGGATACCGGGGTTTGGTAGATGGTTATGCATGTGGTTAAGGAAACTGGTAATACCCTATATATGTCATTTAGATTGGGAATCGATGCTTTCTTTTGTTCAGGCCGGACTCCAAGCACCATGGGAAATCACTCGCGTTCCACATGTCAAGTACTACATGTATGTTTCCAAGCAGATCTTCCTCAGGCGCTACGGTCGTACGTAGCCTGTACATTTCGCCCGTTTCCTTGCGCAACATCTAGACGTCCTTACAATATCATGCTCACCATTCAAAGTGTCATAGCAGCCATTCCGCAATAACATCCTGCAGATCCAAAGGATAATCCCCGCCACGCCTCAGCATCTCTCGGTGTGGACGATGCTTGCAGAACGCAGGAAGATGAAGTGCAATGAAATGCACAACCATCTCACGCAGCGGATGCATAGCCTCTCCGTCGTCTCTATCGGGGACGTGCTCTTCATTGTAAACATACTGGAGCAGCTCGATGATAGCGGGGCGGGTAGGTCGGAATAAATCCAAGCAAGCCAGAAACTTGCGCAGTCCAGCTTCCGCATCTTTCTGCAGGTTGGCGATCAGAAATTCTTCGGCAAAGAGGTAGATGCGAGCGTATCCCAGCAAGGCATCTGATACATCCTGGTTCCAACTGCCGTTGGCCATCCTTGGATCACGTTCCATCCTGTCAATCTCTTCGAGGGTGGCATGTTTCTCTTTGGCCCAAACAATGGGAGAGGTTGCGTATGGGGGATTATCGAGTAGATCACAAAAGCAGTATTCTTCGATAGTGTTCTTGTAACTCTTATCACGCTTCAGGCTGTACTTAGCATCTTTGGCGAGCTCGTTAATGTCACCTATACTGGCGCACAAAACATGAGCCGTTAGCTCATTATTACGTGCGAAGGCACTGTTTCTTGCTGCAATGCGCCGGCTCAGCACCCAGAAGTCCTCTTTGATGTCAAGTGTAGAGCGGTCAATGAGTCGCGACTCTGGTGGCGGCAGACTATGACCGTATGCAACTTCGCAGATCCTCTCGAAGTCCTCCACTGTGATGAAGGGGAAGCGTGCAACACTCTCCTGTGATTCTTTGAACGGGACATTGATAATTCGCTCGAGAGGCTGTGAAAACGCTGCAATGGCGCCAGAGTGGATTGTGACTGGCCTGTCATCAATGCCGATGAGGAAGATGAACTGTTTTGAGTGGAGGATGCTACCATGAGTCAATCACTGTGCAACAAGCTTCCAGTGAAGCACCTGCCTTGCGAAGGAAGGCATCTTTGCAGCTTCTGAATGGTTTGATTGGAGTGCAGGTGCGGGTAAATGAGAGAGTTGTCAGCTTGGGATCCGTTTGAACGCGTCAAGTACAGTTCAGCAGTGAAGTGAAAGCCAAGCTTCTGCCACACTAGCATACCTTGATCTTTGAATATTCATGCTCCGTGGGTTTGCTGTGGGTGAAGTATGCAAACTCGTTCGACAAACCTGAGCTGGTGATGCGGGTGATGTGAATGAGGGAACTCGTCCATGAGTAAATAACTGAGCCGAAGATGTGACGCCTTCATAGCGGTGTATCATCGAGAGATATTCAGTGTGGGTGAATTTTATCGCTTTCGGTTCTCGA
Organism: Phoma sp. XZ068; assembly: GCA_004835665.1. Lineage (NCBI taxonomy): Eukaryota > Fungi > Ascomycota > Dothideomycetes > Pleosporales > Didymellaceae > Phoma > Phoma sp. XZ068. The sequence continues at coordinate 1,567,659 of RBKR01000003.1, forward strand.
GTTGGAAGATGCATGGAAACAGCGTTGTGAGCGGTGAACTGATTGACGCAATGGGAACTTCCCTCCGCCGAGCCTGGCGTCCAGCGTCCCTTCCTCAAACTTACGACAGCGCACCCGTGGCCAACGAGAAAGATCATTGTGAATAGCATTAGTATTTGGTATGTTCATATCCACATTGAGCGTTGCCGAATCAGCAAAGCGATGAGGCACAGGTCGCTATACATCATGATACACAATCTTCGTCTCGTTCTTCACATGTATCCCCTGCTGTTGTTGTTCGATATTAGAATCTCTGGGTGTGATGTCGTGCATTACGAAAGCCTTGCTCGAGCCGGCGAAGTCACTACCACCCATCAGACCGCCCTCGTCGGCGAATCCCACTTCTGAGTCCGAGTCTGGGTTGCTTCCGCGTTTCACTGGAGTACTCCCGTACGTCGGGGCCGAGCCGGTGCCTTTATAACTCGGTGATGGCACGGTGGTGGCTTTGACTGTGCTGAAGAAGCCGCCGAATGAACGGAAGACGGGGCGGAGAAGGGGAAGTGATGCTGGAGTTTATCAGCAAAGGTCTTTCAGTGGATAATACTGACTTACTCGCAAGCGATGCAAGATTGACATCGCAGACTGCCCATATCTGATCCTCAAGACCATCCCATGTGAGATCCTTGTCCATTTTCTTGTCCAGCGCAAGCGTGTGAATAATGGTCATCAAGGCTGAGAAGCACACCGCAACACCTGCAACAAACATGGCTGCTACTGCAAACTTACGCTTGAGCGGTAAATGTAGCTTCCATATCTCGATTAGGGGGCAGAGTAGGATCGCAAGTTCGATGATGAAGTGTGGTATTCCTGCGCCGAAAAGCGACATCATAGGTGTCAGTGGACATGTGCCAGGTACATCTGCGTTCCAAAATTTCCTTATCGGCGTGCATTGCATGCATATGAGCGTGACCTGTGTTTGTCAGCATTCGATCCCTGCGCATATTGGCTCTATGCGAGCACCACATACCCTCACGATGATCCAGGCTACTGATAGTACGAATAGGATTCGAATAGGCTGTCGTATCATCGACAAGGAAAACATCCGCCAGTAGAAACCGAGGATGACGAACTTGCTGAGGCCAACAGAAAAGGTGTACAGCCCTGTGTTTCTGTCAGTAGCCGCTACTTGTAAAGCAAGTACTCCATACACATGTCTGCCCACAGATCAACAAAGTAGTGATGTACGATCTGTTCCTCGGAGAGGTCGATGTCTTTCATTGGAAGGCCGAACCCCCATCGTGTCTCTGCTGGAGTCAGCGTCATTCGAACGATCCAGAGTAGCGATCATACTGAAGAGGCTGATGAAAGTAAAACCTGTCCCTATTGCCTATCCGAACGTAAGCACTTGGTCGCGCGAAAAGTGTGAAGCACTTACGAAGGCCACTATGGATAGATAGTCTTCCCACACCATAGTTACTCTTGTTTGCCGACGAGCAACATTTCGCAACACTATCGCAACGGCTGCAGCAGTGTACGGAATCAGAGCAGCTGCGTAGAGCTCCGACCGTCGGTCAGAGCGTGTCATGATGCCTGAAGCTGGAGTTTGTGAGACCGTGACATGAGAAACTATTACCAGTCGCGGCTTATACGGGGAGCTGCATTCACAGTTGTCGAAGGATACGCCTATCTACGGCTCGGTTGTTCAGTTCTTGGTAGTGTCCAACGCGGGTGAATGTGGCAGGTTGTTTCATGCCAGGGGATACCAGTGTTGGAAGAGAACGGCGGAGGATTTCCAATAGATAAGAACACACGATCGGTAGGACATGATGCTGTACGCAAGGCTGTGCAATAAGAGTGAATGTTTCCATGCGCCTGTGAGCTGGTGCTGGGATGTACCTGCAGCAAGGGGCTCCCTAGGCTGATCTGTGTTTCGGAGCGTGCCAATCAGTGAATTCGACATGTATCGATTGGTACCTGGCGTTGACAGATGCAGCTCCTTGTGACATGTTGCCAGCGAAACAACAGTGGAGGTATTGCTATTCTCGGCCGTAGCCGCAGGCGCGCATGTACATCAGCTTACTGGATGATCATTTCTACATTCCCAGGCAACTGGACATTGACGCGCAGGGTACAAATGAGGGACTTCGTCCTGCGGCACGGACGGAGACGCCGTACCCGATCCCTTTAAGATTCATGCAAAATACGTGCGGCTGTTGTGTAACGAATGATCGCACGTGTTACTCGAAATGCACGGGTCGGTCCGGTGGCGTGCTATTGTGCTCTATCTGCGTTACGACACTGTACAGCTGCTTGTATATCTTTGATCACCAGAACGCCTTCTAGTATTGCGAACCTAGAGGAGTAAACCGACATCGAAAACTTATGGCCCGTACAATGCAGCTTTACGAATTGTCTTCCACATATGCCGTACCAATGGAGTAATCAACCGACCCCCCTTGCATAACAACGGTCAGCTATTGTCCGTTGGTCCGCGCAGCGGGAAAAGATGGATTTCCTCTAATTTTAAGATTCCGAGCCAGTGAATGGCTGGAGAAGATTAGCTAATGCTCATCCCTTTAAAAAAGACTGCGGAGGTGGCGCTGGGCACGCCACACGATTAACGACGATTGTCCTTCAAAGTCGACCCTGCCTCTTGTACCTGGATGGCAGTCGCCGACATGAACTTGGCAGCAGTACTCAAGCAATGCCTCGGAGGTTCCTTCTACAAAGAGTATCTGTCGCTCCTCTAGTTAAGTAAGACGCATCGTGGGAGGGCACTCGTAAACTTGGCGTCTACTCTGGAAGCCTTTGATGACCTCTAAAGTCTGGGCTGGGACTCGGCTTGTTGCCAGGATTCCTGAGGGAATGAGGGCCTGCACCAGAAGTGCTCTACCCTCGCTCATAGTGTTTCATCTCGACCAATTAGTCGTAGACAGCCAATCTCTTCGAGACCCAGGGCGCCGAACAGCTTCCTTCCGAATCGTGAGATGATAGCTCACTGACTCTCGCCAGTTTGGGCGAGCAGAAGCCGATTCTCCTGCACGTCGCTGGCGTTGACACCTCAAAGATGGGTTTGGGTCCACGGCTCTGGCAACAATACGAACGCTCAGACAACATTGTACATAATGATTATACAGCAGCCCTAGTCATGGCCTCTTTAGTCTCCTTTTCTTTTTTCCGCGCCTCACGCGCTTCCTTGCGCATAGCGCGGAGATCTGGCGGTTTTTCAATGCCGAGTCTTGTTCTCAACTCGTTGATGTCAGTCTCCAGCTCCTCCTCCCAGTAAACATTGATCACGTCGTCGGCACGGGCTCCGTTCCTTGCCGCCCAGGGTCCATAGATATCCAGGAACCTCCTCCACTCTCCCTTCTTCAATGTGAAGGCGCTGAAAACAGCAAGGCCTGTCATGGGTAGTCCGGTGTTGGCGAATTCGAACGCTTTAAGCGCAACTTCCCCCTCTCGGAAAACGGGCAGTCCAACAAGAGCATGATAGAAGTCGTGACACTCACGATATCTCTGCATAACGTATGCACACTCCTCGTCATCTATGTACCGAACTTGCGCTCGTGTGTCCGGCGTGACGCCTTCCGCATCTAACCACGCAGCATAATTATAGCCCACCGTGTTAGGTGGCAGCGCGCGAAGACGAGGGATATCGAGGGATTTGGAGGTCAATCGGGGTCTGTCGCGTAGAATTCGTCGCCCAGTGGCGTTCATGAGCATACGATCTCGGAGCTTGTATATAAAATATGGTTGCGCCGTAGCCTCGCCGAAGTCAGCAATCAGTTCTGGAAGAACGTTAGCATGAATCAGCTGCTTCTAATGCGCTGTCAGTACCTCCTTTCCTTGGGTCTAGGAATGCCCCAATGCCAGAGCTGATGGCCAAACCCAGCCTTCCAACCGGTGTCAATGGCACATGCTCTTCGTAACTCGACTTAGGGCGGGTGAAGAGCGAGAGGCAGCGCGCTTCTGCTCGAACATTTCGCGCTGTATTGGCGCATCTTGAGAGCAAGATGGCCTGCGGCCGCAGTAATCGAACACCAGTCGCCATATACGTTGAGGTGAGGAAGACGAACCGAGATGGTCTGACATCAACGATGGAGCTCTCGCCTAATCGATAAGAACGCCACACTTCAGCCACAGCACGCCTTTTGCAACTTTGTGACTCCACATGCTCGAAATTGTTGGCATCAAATATACACTCTCGCTATAAAGGATACAAGTGCGCGCTGTGTCACCAGAACGGACATTGCCTCGTATTCGTGGAACGTGAGTTTGTGGAATCAGAATCTGCCCTCGACCGCCCAGGATGAGCAACAACATGACGGCAGCACTTGATCCCGGCGAAGAGCATACAAAGTTCGTTGAATGGGCTGAAAATAATGGTGTCACTATCAATGGTATTGCGCCTGCCAAATTCGTGGACCGCGGCATGGGCATTGTGGCAGCGCGAGACCTCAAAGTCAGTACAAACTCTTAGACAAGTGGAGCATCAACTGAGTAGCCAAGAAAGGAGACCGTATTGTACATGTGAAGAATACATCGCTCGTACATGTTGCGTTACCGTCCGTTAAGTCTCTCAAATTGCCAGACAACGTCACTATACATGGCAAGCTTGCGGCATCCCTAGCACTATGGTATTCCGACCCATCTCACGACAAGTACGCCCTCTGGCAAGCCGTCTGGCCTACACACGAAGATTTTCGGAATACTATGCCCATCTACTACAATAAGAACCTTCAAAAGCTACTCCCCGCCGCAGCTTCAGCGCTCCTTACGAATCAACTCACCAAACTCGACAAAGACTGGGTCGACCTTCAGCCCCATCTTCCATCGATATCTAAAGAGCTGTTCACATACACCTGGCTCATCGTTAATACTCGAACATTCTACTGGAACTATCCTGACCTGCCAAACTCGCACCCCCGGCTTCCAAAGCGAAAGAACAAGCTGACCGGCGACGACTGCTACGCCATGTGCCCATTCATGGACTACTTCAACCACAGTGACGTGGGATGCGATCCCGAAGCCGACAGTAAGGGGTACAGTGTTACAGCAGACCGAGCATACAAAGCCGGCGGAGAAGTGTTTGTCAGCTACGGCGCGCACACGAATGACTTCTTGCTCGCAGAGTACGGGTTCATTCTCGAGAGTAATAAGCGTGATGCCATTCCGCTGGATCACCTGATTCTGCCGTTGCTAGATAAAGAACAATCGCAGGCTTTGAAGGAGGACGGTTTCTTTGGAAATTACACGCTTTTCGCACCTGGTGGCAGTGAGACAATATGCCACCGTACGCAGGCGGTCCTCAGGCTGCTCGTGCTGGATTCGAAAAGGTATTCTGTGTTTGTCGGGGGTGATGATGATGGAGACAGGGAGCAGGGGAAGCTTCATGGGTATCTGGTGGGCTTGTTGACGAAATATTCGCGACAGGTGATGGATATCTTGGAGGAGGCCGAGGGATTGAAAGTAGATGAGGTTGGACGGCAGACAAGGAGAAAGTCGACGAGCAGCGCGATAGAGCCAGGTGTAAGAGAAGGCCAAAAGGATACATTGGTGAGGAGATGGATACAGATCAGGGACATTGTCAATGGAGCGATTAAGGATTTGCAGACCTAGCATTCACAGCGTGAGATAGAGTTTGTTTAGAATGGATTATGCTATTCATTCCGCCGTATTATCGTTAAAACCTCGTTGTGAGTGCCGAATGAACAGACAATTACAACAGAGGAACAAAATTAAGAAATTGATGCATCGAACCATGCTTCACCGCATCGCGAGGCTGTCAAAACCGGGTGCTTCCGCAATGCAGCCTCGCTCTAAGCTCTTCCTGGACGGTTGGCCGGGGAACGCATGTGTTGTCAGCAACACACAGACAACAAGCACGCTCCACCTGCTATGACCTCGCATCATCCCAACTCACGAGAGCGACACCACCTCGCAATACTAACCGCGACTCTAGCATAACAACATGGTCGCCACACGTCGCGGAGCGAAAGCTGCCCCGGAGGCAGCGCCTGCCGCATCCACACTATCCGCGCCGCCCAAGCGCGGCAGGAAGAAGGCTGTCGTCGAGGAAGCTACAGAGCCAGCGCCCGTCGCGACAAAAGCCACAAAAACCACAACAACAAGGCGCAAGGCAAAGGTCGAGCCCACACCTGAGCCCGAGCCGGTAGTCGAAGAAGTGCCCACACAAAAGAAGACACGCGCAACACGCGCCGCAAAACTCGAGACACCAGAGGAAGAACCTGCGCCTGTAGCGCCTAAGAGGGCTACACGCGGTCGCAAAGCCTCAACACCAATTCTCGAAGAGCCTACAGTTGAAGAGGCTGCAGAAGAGGAGGCCGCAGAGATGCCTCAGCAGCCCGTTGTCATTCAAGTCTCGACGCGCGCGCGCAAAGCGCCTGTCAAGAAGACACCGGCAAAGAAGGCTGACCCCGTCATTGTCGAAGAGCCTACGGCAGAAGAGGAAGAGGTTCCGAGAACGGCGACACGGACGCGCAAGACCGTCACCATCGAGGAGCCTATCGCAGAGGAGGCGCCCAAGCCAGCATCACGCGCACGCAAAGCGCCTGTCAGGAAAGCACCAGCTGCGAAGGCTGCCGAAGACCCTGCCGTCGAAAACACGATCGCCGCCGAGCCCATCAAGCCGGCGTCTCGCACGCGCAAGGCAGCCACACCTCTCGACACAGCGCCAGTTCTTGCGCCTCCCAGCAGAGCTACTCGCACTCGCAATGCCGAACTTCCTCCAGCCTCACCCCTCAAGGCACCTGCGCGCAAGCCGACAAAAAAGGCCACCCCAGCTAAAGCCGCCAAGATCGTCATCGAGGAGCCTACACCAGTCGAAGCACCCATCGTCGAAGAGGCTGCACCAAAACCTGAGCCAGTCGAGGAGCCCTTCACAGAATACCCTGCAGTCCCATCCACACCCGCCCACACTGCTCAGCCGCTGACCAACAAGCGAGCTCTGTTCGAGCTGCCGCAATACCCAAAGACTCCCGCACACATCGTCGCACCTATCACTTCAAGGGCAGCCTTGGCAGCCTTACCTGGATACCCAAAGACACCTGCTCATATTGCTGCTCCCATGTCGCACAAGGCTGCAATGGCTGAAATGCCAGACTACCCCAAGACTCCCGCACACATCAAAGCGCCGATCACCCACAAGAATGCGATGAAGGAGCTCCCAGACTATCCGAAGACACCTGCACATCTGCCAGCTCCTATCTCGCGGAAAGCAGCGATGAAGGAGCTGCCCAGCTACCCCGAGACACCTGCTCACATCAAGGCGCCCTTGGCCACTAAGGATGCCCTCGACGAGCTGCCCGGCTATCCCAAGACTCCTGCACACATTGCAGCACCCTTGAGCTCGAGGCAAGCGCTTGACGAGCTTCCCGACTATCCCAAAACACCAGCACATATCGTCGCGCAGTCTCGTCTGAGCATGATTGAAGAAGTATCCATGGAAATATCCGCCACCCCACAACAGGTTATCATGCCACCTGTTGGCTTCTTTGCTGTGCCCCAAACACCAGCAGCACAATGCTCACCAGCGCATGTGGCGAAGAAGGAGATCTTCACTCCATTTGCTGCCACCCCCGCCGCTGTATTCGAGGCACCCTGTACACCACGGGCACAGTCTTCGCCAGAACACGTTGCTGTTAAGGAGACATTCACTCCACAATCTGCTGCCGCTGTTATCGAGGAGGCTCCTATCGAGGATGCTCCAGTCGAAAAAGTCACGAGAGCTGCCACTCCACCCCAGGCAGTTACTCCAGTTCGAGACAACACACCTGAGATTGTGCAGAGGACCCCAGCCGTTCGATTTGCAGCTCCCTCTACACCTCGTGCGCAATGCTCACCAGAACACATTGCTCCCAAAGAGAGCTTTACTCCGCCTTCGATGACCCCAGCGGTCGCTTTCGAAGCACCTTGTACACCACGGGCGCAGTCTTCGCCAGAACATGTTGCAAACAAGGAGAACTTCACTCCTCGTTCAGCAGCCCCGGTGACACCTGTCCGCGTCGCGAGTGCTAACAGGAAAGCTTTGGGTGAGCTTGCTGATTACCCAACAACACCAGCCCTGGCTATGGAGGCGGCCATCCAAGAGGAGATCAGGGCATCGGCGAAGAAGCAAACTCCTTCACCGTCGCACTTCTCCACACACGATGCATCGTTTGATGAAAGCGACGTCAACGATCTCAGCATCTCAGAGCTTGAGAACGAGAACACTCCTGCTGAGAAGCCCCAGGCTCAATTCGCACCACTGCAATTGAAGCCATTGACACTGGCCCCACCGACGTCCAAGACGCCCTTCTTCGCGCCGCCAACTTTCACGCCATCGGTCTTTACACCCCGCGCAAACGCTACAATGTTCTCAGCACCTGCTCAGACATCGCCTGCAAAGACTGCCACATTTGCACCCGGCACAAACTTCTCGGCTTCTTCTTTCGCATCGCCCATGAAGTCCTCTCTTCGCTCTCCCGTCAAGTCATCTCTGCGATCACCCGAAAAGAGAAGGACTTCCAAGACCCCGAAGAAGGCGGTCACTTGGGACGACTCGGACGAGCCCTCCCTTCTCCAATTTGACGGCCCTCTGCAAGGCCTGACCTTCTACGTCGATGTCATCTCCGACAGCGGCAAGAACCAGTCCTTCTTGTTCGAGACGCTTCTTACAGATCTCGGCGCAAAAGTTCTCAAGGAGTGGAACAGCACTGGCATCACGCACGTTTTATACAAAGACGGCAACCCCGACACCCTCAAGAAGGTTGTCGCAAGCCAAGGCGCGATCAAGGCTGTGAACGTTAGCTGGGCTCTGGAGTGCGAGGCGAATAAGAAGCGCGTCGATGAGGCTAGGTACCTTGTCAACCTTTCCTCCGCCCTCCCATCGAGTCCAAAGGCGCCCCTCGTCCCATGTACACCCGCAAAGACCCCCTCGAAGTACGCATTGCCGCCCTCCTCGGGCGAGCGCAGCCAGCCTGCGACCCCTACTTCGTCTGAGTTCGACCGATCGATCAACCTTGACGACAAGGAGAACAGCGAGCTCGGTATCTACTTCGAGCCCGATGGCAAGATGGCAGTGCGCACACTGCCGCAGAAGAAGTCCAACTTCCTCTTGAGTCGTAGCCCGATCAAGACGCCCAGCAAGCAGAGGATGATGACTGCTACCCCAGTGAGACCGTTCTCAACAACGAAGAAGAGGAGTGCCGAGGTTTTCGCAGGAATCACGATGGCGCCGCCGAAGAAGCTGAGGCTCTTCTGAGCTTGAGATAGATGCAATTTGTTTTTACAGGAGTTTGGATAAGGAAAGCATGGACGGAGTTGGATAGGGGTTTATATCGCGCTGGACTCTGAGCGCATCACCATCGCCGTCGCCATCGCGGCTTGCATCGAGGCTTGAGACTTGTCCATTGTGTTGTAGCATCTTGCGGTGCTCCCGTTGGCCAAGTCAAGATAGCCAGGTGAAAGCAGCGATGCTGGCGTCGACGTTGGCACGTTTTGAAGTCCAGCTTGATCTGTTTTGATGTTTATACTTGGGCTGCCCTAACACTCACTCGTCCAATGGACTGAGGGCACGGCGTTGTACATGTCTCGCATATGGCGTTGTACACATTTATTTCCTCGGCTGCGTACATACATACATTGAATCAAACACTTCAAGACACACATCTCTTCCCACATTAACTTATTACATCCACCATACCAGCACGCGACTCATACCTGCACACGTCCTCAACTGGCAATCACGCCACTCATGCAGCGGCAGGCTCCCCCTGTCTACTCACCAACGCATCATACGAAGCACTCGAGTACGTCTTGCCCTGCTCATTCAACCTCTTGAGAATGAAATCCGCAAACGCATACGCCGACCCCGTTCCCTGCGTATGATGTCCATGCATCGACGCGGCGCTCCCCGCAAGCGCCCACTGCGCTTCCTCGCGCTCGTCGGGCGTGGTGAGATCAATGCCGAATTCCTGTTCCAGAAACGTTAGCATCGCGCGTCTGTTATCGTTGCATGGGCGAATGGAATGAACGTACCTTTGAGCAGTCCGTGATGAAAGTAGCTGCGTAGCTGGAGTTCTTCATTTCTGCTTTGAGAGGCGTGTGGCGAGCGAAGTGGGTGATATCGAGATTAGGATCGATATTCTTGAGGAGGAGAACGAGTGCATTTGCGATTCTAATACGGTGGGGGTCTGTGTGAGACATTGTGTATTACTGCTTGATTCACAGGTATCGAGATAGTGGGTATGCGGCGTGAGATCAAGGCTGGAGTCTGTGCATGATATATCTGCCAGGCTGAACTGCACATGCGAAGGATTGGGGGATAGTCATATCATTTCATGGCTTGCGTCACTGTTGGCGACGTTCCTGTGATAGCGCCAATGGGTGGTGTCGAGTGCGCCGCGTCTGGCAAGAGGCGCTTGGCTAAGCAACGTGATCACGCGATGGTTCGATACCTATTCAAGCAGGTCGAAGATATTCGACTGCGCGATGGCAAGCCACACATGGCGACGTTGGTGTAGTGTTTCGGAAGTGTATTCCGAATGGAGGAAGGTGAGGGTTCTCCGCAAAGCTTCGCACCGTGACGTAGCTGCCAAGGGCTTACAAGTATCAGCTCGAGAAGTTGGAGGGTACTATAATGCGAGGCTGAACTGTCTTGTAGATGCTTCGGAAATGACCTATCCTTGTGTACGCTTCGTAATCCCGGGTGATCATCCGAACTGATACTCTTTTGAGTTTACCACTGTCTTGTCCTTTTAAAGATAGGTATCTTCTCAAGGTCGTCCACCATCCACTTCAATTTACCTTCTTTGTCTATCCATGCCCCCTCATCACTACTCTTGAGCTCTTTCTTCTCGTTTTCTTGGATCTCCTTTTTGCTGACACCCATGTCATCCTTTGCCAGCCAAATAATTGGTGTTTGGCTTGAATATGCAGGATGAAGGTATGCTTTACGTATGTCCTCGTCGCTATAGCTTGGTATTTCATCCTTGTCGAAGTCGCCATCCCGTAGCCACTGCTTCATCGCATGGTGACTTGCGAAGATGTGTGGCTCAAAGAATCGTGCCAGCGGGCCCGTTATCTTAGGCGAAACTCGCACAGCACTGCTGATACGATTGATCCGAGATTCCTCACGCTGTATAGCTTCAGATTGGCCCTCCTCTGCAGATGACAGAAGTGGAGCCTCTTCGTCGTCCTCATCGCTACTTCCATCCAGGGCCAGATCAGCAGGAAGGTACTGCTCAAGAGGTGCGAAGTGACGGTTTGTCAGGACATTGAAGATGATTGTGGCAATAAATAGAATGCCGAGCAAGACTGTAGGCCCGAAAGCACCTCGAAGGCTGAACAGTCCGATCAAGCATAGTTCAGCGATGTACACACCAGTGAGCATTTGCTGCAGTGCCAGCGTGTAGCAATGTCCCTTCGTATCAACCTTTGGCTGTGCGGTGAACAGTAGCATGTAACGGTAGCTGAGATAGAATAAGGCAAGACCCACGGCAGCAAAGCCCATGACTAAGGGTGCAATACAAGAATACACAATCGCTAAGTAAGTTTAGTAGAAGCCAAGAGCAAAAATTGAATGAACTTACCAATAATGACGAAGTTGACATACTTTGGGAAAAGTTTGCCCCACTGCATGCCTCGCAGCGTGATGTAGCTGTTGTATTTCTGACGCGGCGTTTTATCGAAGAACTTGTCGAAGAAGATGAATGATAGAACATCAGAGTAGTTGAGCAAATTATCCGAAGCACTGGTCAGGGCTTGTACCACGAAGTATGTAAGGTAAGAGTTGGAGGCACGAGGTAGGCGCTCTGCAAGCAGCTGAGGTATTTGGTTGGGGTTTTTCGCGATCTGGGATACGACTGTCGCAGCACCGGAGGAAAGCGAGGTCACCAGGAAGACCTGCAAAACTTGGAATACGTAGTACCATTTTAGTACCTTCAACTCTGTAGAGGTCTTGGTGGGCTCTCCGAAGGTAGTGAAGATATCTGGATCACAGGTTAGGGCGACCATTTACATGTCATACGATGGTCCACTTACACCTGAAGATCTTTGGTACATACTTGCTTAGCGCGCTAAGAAGTAGAGGTGGTACTAGTCCGGTCAGGAGGTTAATAATACTATCCGGCAGCCGGTTGAGGAAGCTGAGGAATTGGAAGTTCTCGGCCAAGTATGAAATGTTCGAAACTGCACCAACAAAAGCAACAGGAATTGACCAGAAGATGATCAAGGCAATGACGATTCCATGCGCGAGTAAGCCCTTCGATATGCGGCGAGACGGCTCCATGGTAAGGTTCTCCCAAAATACCTCACTGGGCAGGACTCCGGCAAACCGGGGTGTGAGAGATAGAATATCTGATGATGTGACCTGTTGATACGCTTTCTGGGCGGCAGATTGGGTGCGGAACTGAACGAAGACTGCAGCTGCGCCATTGTGACTTTGTACACTCGCATTTGACTCTCGAGCTTTGTTGATCTCTTCCTCCTTTTCAAGAAGTTGGTTGCGCGAGTAGTCAATACTGTCCACCTGCTTGCCCACGGGCCTTGTAGTTTTGAGTCGTTGGGTGGGTCTAAGCGACTGCTTCACGCTGTCGGGGAGACTGCCGTAGGTGATTCTCTGTCCGTGATGTCTCGCCTGACTCCTGCGTCCTTCCTGGTTGGCTTTCTGAATTAGTGAGATTTGTGCAGTCTCGAGCTCATCAACCTTAGAATCTCTTCCAGATACGAGGCTTTGTAGCTTCTCTGCCTTAGTCACCGGCCAAACCTTGACAGCGTCATCACCAAAGAAGCGCCGCATGTTGCTTTCATCCAGAGCGGCAGTGGGCGCTGAGAGAAACAAAACCGTACGTGACGATAGCCTATTTGCGTTCGGCTTTGACAAGCTCCACGCTTGCCGGAGTCCAATAAGCCATAGTCGTTCCCTTGCTACTGTGAACATCACGAAGCTGAAGAATACCCATGCGATGACGGCATGAGCGTAAAGGTACTTTTTCTGAGCAACATTTCCAATCGAAATGCGATCCAGCTCCTTGCCTGTTCCTCCACCAGCGGCATTGATTGGCATCAATATTGGCCATGTCAACGCACAGCCCACGACGCATATGAAGATCATGGTTCGAAGGAAGCGTAGGAAAAGGTAGGAGTCGATGGACTGATGGTAGAGCGTAAACTTGTCAGGCACAACTCTCATCGTATGTACCCAGTCCCAGTATGAACGACTTTGACATGGTGTGCGATCCTTCTCCGGTATTGTGCCAAGATAAGTCCTAGGGAAATAGATCTTTGGAAACTTCGGTCTTACTACTACAAAGGCTGAAACAAAAAGACTGGCAGTCACGAACGTTGGTATAAAGGCAGCAGCAACCGCTGCGAAAGAGGAAGGGCCGCTAGGCTACAGCGGTTATGTTAGTGAAGGTTCAATACTCTAGTACGTGTGAAATGTAACAATGCTATTATTGGGAGATCGATATGTTGCGTGGCCCACCAATGGTGATATTGAGACGAGGAAGGTTGAGTGGAGTATAGTGTATGTGCACGTACCGATTTACCGCCGTCGTCGGTGCTATTGCTGGCCGATATGATAGTTTGGAAATCCATTCTGGTGCAGATGCTCGAACGCGTGAAGTTTGACAAAGCACTCGACCTACGTCATGCCCATGCGAGGCGAGGAAGGGTACGGCGCGTAGATAGCAGGACGTGAAAGACTGGAAATATGCTAGAGTCGCTTGAAATGTAGGATTAGGATGCGCGTAGGGATACCGCCGAAGCTTGGTGGTGTTGATTGACAAGAGTGCCTGCCTGAATGCGGGTATGACGTCGGTTGTCGTTTCATGGCCGTGCACCGCGCTCCCGCTGGGGGCCTACACAAATCATCATATCCTGGTCTGGGCTGCAGAACTATGAACATTTTCTCTGCTATTATTTGAATTTATGCGTTACATATGCGTTGTCTAACTTGAGCAAGAGTTGAAATGTCCAACCATACTGCTCGCTGCATTCTCGCATTGGCGCGAGATTGATAGGAATTGTCTCTATCGTCTCAATGTCCTCATTATCGTGGATGAACGTGGTCTGATTGTTCTGGGTATACGATCTAATGAATTTATAGCTCCCTGTTGATCCCTTCCAATCGATGTTTGAAGTCCTTATCCGGTATTTTCTGCACTCTCTCCGTCGTCTTCACCTCAAAGCCAGCCCTCTTCTCCCACCCTCTCATAGACTCAGTATGATCAGCACGTTCATCCACGTGCCATAACGCGTCTTTGAGATAGCCTCTTAGCAAACCAGGCAACTCCGTCTTAAACTCACTAAGCTGCATGAAGTCCTGTGCGATACCCAAATCTTTGACGAGCAGCGCAAGACCAAAGCCCGAATTGAATGTGCGAGGCAGAGCATCACGTCGGAACGTGTCTAGAGTCGGAAAGCATACACCCGTCCCAACATTGAGTACGTCAATCATTTTCTGCGGATCTACTCCCCATTTCTGTCCTGTTACCAGGCTGTCGTTCAGCGCGCACATGCTGGATGCCATAATGTAGTTGTTGAGCGTCTTCATTGTATGACCTGAGCCAAGTGGCCCCATGTCAAACAGATATCCTGCCATCGCTGACAGTACGGGTTTGACAGCTTCGAAGACCTCAACAGAGTCATCGCCAACCATAAGCGTTGATTCCCCGGAATCGGTCGCATGCATGTATGTCTGCGTGATGGGAGCGTCGACGAGTGTGAGTCCATGTGCAGCAAGTTCGCGGCCAAGGGACTGAGTGTCGAAGGGAGATGACGACGAGGTGTCGACTATGACGGTACCTATCAACCCTTAATCAGTGTGTCGATGATGCTGGCGAATCCACTGACCAGGTCGGAGCGCTTTCTCGATGCCCTTTCCTATGATGACTTCGCGAGCCACCTTCCCTTGTGGCAGCATGGTAACAATCATGCCACAGCCCTTGAACGATTCGGCGCTGCCATCGGAAGCAGTTGTGTTCTGCCATTCTTTTGCGGCTTTGTCCACTTTCTCGGTATCGATGTCGTATACGACTACGTTGAACCCCGTCTTGGGGAGATTGGAGGCCATGGAGAAACCGGCGTTGCCGAGACCGATGTAGCCAACCGTCGTAACGGTTTTGGGTGTTTTTGAGGTAGCCATTCCGGTTTCGCAATGTCATCAGGTTTGGTTATGCCAAAGGAAATCTTGGTAGCTTGCTTGGGATCCTCTGTTGACTCTGCAGAGCTCCGGCTTGGGGATTGAGAATCATGGCGTAAGGCTGACATGGTCGTGATCCGGACTTCTCAGCGAGGTCGAATCACGTTCCAGAAGCCTCGTTGCAACCCATGTCTTCGCGGTTTTAAAGACTGAGGGGATGGTGACGTTTGCGAGGGAAGCTAATGGTTGGTACGCTAGCGGCTGCAAGTCGACATCATGGCAAACTATGCGGGTAGCTTGCAGCTCTAGCTCCCTGGTGTCGTCGCAGCATATCGAGTAAACATTGCGTTGAACTTTAGGTTTGATGCGGTTCGTGATGATGAGCCTCTTACAAGTGCTCAACGCAATAGGCGGGGATCATCAGCGCCTCGACAAGCAGCAAGGAGTAGTTTGCCAAAAGGGTCCAATTTCTCCACCTCCTCGTCATGCGTCCACCGGTCTGTGAAATCCATGTACGCAGTAAGACCATCGTCTTCAAGTAGCGCAGGAAGAGTACTACTATTCCAGGTCTCCGGGTCGGTCTTCCACGCTTGGAGATCTTTAGTGAACGGAATGCGAGCAAGAACCGGGACCTGGTCGGCAAGGCCATCGCGCGTATACAAGCTCCAGGCACAGCGCACAAACACTGACATCATAATTGTGCGGCGTAGCGACTCATTAAAGACCCATGTCTCGTAGCAGTTGGCTAAGAAGATTGGCTCATTGAAATGGCGCTTCCAGAGGTGTGCAGCCCAAGTTTCTAGGAGGATGTTGTGCTTCTGTGCTTGCGCTTGTTTGTTCAGGTTGGTATTAAAAAGGCCGATGATTTGATAGATGATCAGGGTTTGCACAGCGGCGAGGTGCTCCAGAAGACTCCAACTGCCTGATTGTACTCTCAGCTTTGCGATTTTGGAGTTTATCCCATTTATGATTAAGGAGGTATTCGCGCTCGTCTTGCAAAGGTAGAGAGCGGATATGGATACGCAGTCCTGATACGACTCTGGCTGATAGCTCTGCCAGAGATTCTGGTGGAGGAATGGAGTCGATCCTGTATATGCCATTGAAGGCACAAACGATCGTAACGCTTGCAAGACATATCGAATTTGACCGTCATTCAAATATGATGGCGCTTTGATATCTGGCCAAAGCGTCCTGCGAAGTTGCGGCTCTTCAAAAGGAACATTGTCTAGCAGCAGTGACGCCGAAACGGCCAGCTCGTCCTGCCAACAGTCCGGGCTAGAAGTGCTCGAACTGCCGGACGCCCATGAGAACGGTAGTCCATCATGATCAAGCGTATCGGTGCTTCCGCCGTTGGAGGGCAGTAGTTCGGCTGAATTATCGACTCTCTCTGCGCTAGCTGTCCCCGGCGTCAAGTCCGGCGAGGTCTGGCGGACAACCACCTTTCTGTCGCGAGCCGACGAAGGTATCGGATACTTGCAATCGAAGCCTTTCACGGTGCAGCGCCTGCAGGAGGGGTATTCGAGGTCACATCGGCGTTTGCTCTTGACGCAGGCGGTGCAGCTCTTTTTCCGCGTCGCAGAGACGTAGTGCATGTTTGCGGGGTTGGAGAATCTCCGAAGAATCAAGTCTCACGCATGCGCGCGCCCTGGGGACAACAGCATCTTGAAGCTCTCAAACGTTCTTGCTGACAGGGCGCTGTGATTTCTATCTGACTCAGCGCCTGGTGACCGGTGCGGAATTCCGCAAGCTTATGCATGTGGCTTGCCTTGCTTATGAATGCGTGACATTGGGAACTCTGAATAAGAGAGTCACGCATAAGGTCAAAAAGTCTTGATTTGCTTGCACCAAACAAACGCACGTTCGAAGAACTGCAGCAGCAACGACGGAGTTTCAAAGCCACCGGCTGTTCATTGTACATCAGACTGGCGCCAAGAGCTGGTGCTTGGAGATGCTGAAGATTGAGTGCAGGTGTGGATCGCACACTTTGGTCCTCCAATACTTGCACACACACCCACCCAGTCTAGAAGCCAGCAGCGATCACAATCGACCCATCTTTACGCGTGGCCATGCGTCTCGCGGTCCTCACGCGCACTCCACCCTCTCCTAACAGTGTGTGAAGCACCTACGAAACTGCAGCAACAGATGCAAACACCCACGTGCCCGAATTAGAATTAGATTCCGCATGTCAATCACGAAACCAAAGGGGGCCTGGCACCCGCCCTCTGCGCTTCATTTTCGCCGAATCAAGCCCAGACCGATGCGCGCCATCTGGCTGTCTGGTTTGGGTTGGAACGCCGTCCGATTGGCCGAAAGCCGACGTCATGGCAGGTCCGTGACTTTCACATGCTTATGGTCGTGTCTGGGAACGGACGACGGCCCCACGTAGGCCGCCTCACCTGCTCATCTCAGCTTGGATCGAAAGACTTCTCTCTTTCATACAAACGTGAAATCGCCTACAATAACTTTGAACGTGAAAGAAGATTGAGAAACGAATTGTTGTGTTGGCTTTGTCACCACTGCTAGCTGTTTTTCCGGCGACTAAAGGAAGTCTCACCTGACGACTCCGCATTGACGCACCATCACTACCATCAACGACTTCTGCCGGAATAATACACCATACCAACACCACACATCGACATGGCCGTTCAGGATTCGGCAGGAGCGAAGAGGGCGATGTACCTGCTCATGGGTATTCCGGATCGATTCAATGAGTTTTGCCATATGGACCAGATTACCTTCGTTCAGCTGGCCGACTGGATACTGAACAATGTCGAGTCGCAACTCGCCACAAACATCAGCATTGAAGAGAGCCTATTCGTTTTCCTCGATATCGTTGCACAGGGGAACAGCTTCAGCAGTGCGGCGTACGGCTGGGATCACGACATCCAGCTCACACAAGGGTATGCCAAGCCAGCCTACTGCTGCTAGTCAAGTCGCTGACCATGTTGATGCAGCATCTTTTTGAACGTCCTCAATGCTCTCACAGTGCTCCGCGAGAGCAAGGAAATCTCATCGTCGTGCCCGTCCATCAATTCAACCAAGAGCCGCTGGCGGATCGCAAAGACCTGGCGCCCAGGTCGCGCGAGAATAGATGGCCTCGTCAAGGTCGGTAACGATGGCATGTCCGGTGACGGCCTCGAGGTAGACCAAGAGGCGCTCAAGCAGGCATTGATGGCGGTCAATAACTTCATGCATGAGCGTGAGGAGTATGAAGATTTCGAGTGAGCGGGAACATTTGCATATTCGGCGTTTGATTTGGCGCAACGGTAACGACAACGGTAACGGAACAGGCATTGCGACGGTTGGGTATTTGGTATGGAATGTCGGCAAGTCCGATTGGGTATTCGCTTCGTTTGTATGTATGTCGCTCGGTATCGATCGCGACGGTGATTCATGAATGAACACCACTTCTCTCTTCAACCTTCTCTTTTCGACCTTCGCCTGTGCACATGACGTATGCGCATTGTCCTGCGATCTTGCTCAGTTGTCCATCTGCACAGCGCCCACTGTTCCCGGCCTGAGCAGGCTCAATCTTCCTTTCTTGATCCCCAGACCGTTCTCAATCCTCTGTGCAGGCTCGCCACGCGCTTGCCTCATCAACGCCAATTGAATAACACCAGCGTCCACATATTTTCTTCCCTCAAACCCTCTCCGCCCAACGTTGCTAATCTCTTCTTCGGCTTCATCTGCTATCCTCTGTCTTGCTTCTAGCACCCGCAGAACTGGGTTGTTCCTTGGATCCGGGAACGCTGACTTGGGTGGCGCCTGCATCATGTCACCGAGGAGGTGTGACGGTCGCTGCGATTGAGGTCGGGGGTCGAACTCGGACCGTGATGTAGGCGAATAGTGAGGGTTGGGTTGAACAGCTCCGAGGCTGCTCAGTCGCGATGCGAATGCAGGGTCTCGCGCGTCCATGTCGATGGCTCCGCCTGGAGTGTGTTAGTAAGGGGTCGATATTATTCGCTGTACTTGTTTGTACCACCTGTCTTGGTCTCACTGAACTGCGGTGGCGGCTTTACAGATGGTCCAGGTGTTGCCTGGCGCGGCGCGGAAGGTGCGGGAGCTCGAGCCGTGACATTGCTGGGAGGTGCGCGGGTGGGATATTTGCGTGCAGCAGCACCGGCGGCGCCTGCGGCTTTTGAGGAAGAGCTTCCCATGTTATGTGTGGGGTTATCACTCTTTCAAAGGATTGTTGAGATGCAGAGCTTCGATAACGTCAGATAGCGAATGTTCTGTGGAGCATGGACCCTAGTCGTCACGTGTTGGCTCATGAGATCATCCATCAGTCCGAGAAGTTCACTAGAGCTCTAAAATATGAGAAGAAGATAGTCAACTTTAGAATTCGTCGTCAAAATTTTGTCATGTGGTCTCATATAGCCCTGTGAACCTCTTTATGGGCTCGCCGCATCCTCGCGGTAATGCCCCGCGACCAAGAACGCCAACTCCAGCGCCTGCTTCTCGTTGAGCCTAGGGTCGCAGTAGGTTGTGTAGTTCAAGCTCAAGTCCTCATCGTCGAGACCTTGACTTCCACCCGTACATTCTGTGACCGCGTCACCGGTAAGCTCAAGGTGCATGCCGCCCAAAAAGGAGCCGTGCTGCTTGTGAATCTTCAAGGCCGACGAGAGCTCTGAGAAGATGTTGTTGAAAGAGCGAGTTTTGATGCCAGTCGAAGTACTGCGAGTGTTTCTGACGGCTGTTAGCTTCTATCTTCCAATAGAGAGAACATTTCTTACCCATGCATTGGGTCGCACTGCCAGACAACGATGTGCCCGCTGCTCTTGACAGCTTCAATATGTCCACCGAGCATCGATTCCACCTTGTCAGCTCCGTAACGAGTGATCAGCGTGACCTTGCCGATATCCTTGTTCGGGTTGACAATGTCCAGAAGCTCGATCAACTCATCGTTCTTCATTGAAGGTCCAACCTTGATACCGATGGGGTTCTCGATTCCACGGAAGTACTCTACGTGACCGCCGTTGATCTGTCTTGTGCGGTCTCCAATCCAGAGGAAATGCGCCGAGGTGTTGTACCAGCCCTTGCCGTCTGCTGAAGTCTGAGATCCTGGGTGGCCAGCAGGATGCTTCAGTCTTCTTGTCAGGCTCTGTTCGTATTCAAGCACGAGACCTTCGTGACTGCTGTACAGGTCGACAGTCTGCAGCTGCCCTGATGTGTCTGCTCCGATAGTTCTCATGAAACGAAGGGAGTCAGAGATACTGTTGACGATCGCGGTGTACTTGGTTTGCAGCTCCTTGTCGCCAATGTGACCAAGACCCCAGTCGAATGGGTTATGCAGATCGGCGATACCACTCGCCAATTGAGCGCGAATGTAGTTCATTGTTGTCGCCGAGTGAAAGTACGCACTGACAAGTCTCTCTGGGTCCACCTTGCGGTGCTCTGGGTCGTAGCCGTTCAGAATGTCACCGCGGAAACTAGGGAGCTCCTTGCCGTCCACAATCTCAGTAGGGCTCGATCTAGGCTTTGCATACTGGCCAGCTATCCTGCCAATACGAATCACAGGCTTGTTTGAGCCCCAAATCAGAACAAGAGACATCTGTAGGAGAAGCTTGAGTTTGGCATCGATGGGGTCCTCGGCGCAGTAAGAGAACAGCTCAGCACAGTCACCACCTTGCAGCAGGAACGACTTTCCTAGGGCTGCATCACGTAGGCTTGCTCGCAGTCTACAGATCTCTGTTGGTGTGACAATTGGCGGAAGCTTGGAGAGTTGCTTCAATGCTGCATCTGCTGCTGTTTGATCCTCATACTTGACGACCTGCTTGATAGGCTTTGATTGCCAGGCTCCAAGTGTGTCAGCGAAGATCAACTAGAGTAGCTGGATGTACTGACATGTTGGTGACCAGGTGTCGGATTGACCATTTGTAGGTTGCGCGGCCATTGTTGCGTCGCTTAGTGTGCTGCTTCCTTAGGAACGACTTTCAAAGCGTTAGCAGGTATGAAATGAAGAGAAAATGAGTTCTCTATGAGAAAAGAAGGGATATGAATTGAGTCACGTTTCAATCTCGTGTATATGAAAGCTTTGACAAGGGTGTCGCCGCAAAATGACCTCAATAAAGCCCATGCGCACATGACTCAATTTGGACAGCAGGGCGTGCAGACGCTGCGTTTGAAAGGGAAAGTGAAATGTGGCAGAATGCAAAGGCTGACAACGTCGAATATACTACTGACCTGAGCTTTGTGTAAGAGTAAGAGGCAGAAGCACAGCAAGTGCGTGGGTAGCTCGTTCGCTGTATGTGTAAAGTTCTCGTTCGATCCAGCGTGCGCACCTGTCACAGAAAGACGAGTAAAAGCACACTCTAGTTCAATTTCGCAACGAATAGCGGCGCCTGATTTATATGATTGGTCAATCGCAAGGGATTACCGAGCTCGATCACCCTTAGCTTACCCCAGCGCGCCCCACTCCTACATCACCGCTTCGAGGCACATTGCATGCTGAGCCCTTCCTGCTTGCCTTTCTCCCCTGCTCAATACCCTTGCATTTGAGAGAGAGAACTATGGCCGAGCCACAGCCCTCCGCAGTTCAGGAGGGAGCCGCAGACCCACACGCGCCGACCGGCACGGCTGACGATCGTAAAGCTGCCGCTGCGCTTTCGACGCTCGATGCACAAGAGGATAATGGCGTGACGAAGGAAGTAGATGGCAAGGCCCTAGACAAGGCTATGAAGGGGCTGAGTGTCAAGGATACTAAGACTAAAGAGAAGAAAACCGTTAAGGTTGAGCCTGCTGATGTCACTTTACTGGTATGCGATTAAATGGAGAATTACTGGAAACATGGCTGATGATAAGCAGATCAAGGAGCTCGATTTGAGTAAGCAGAAAGCCACAGACTTGTTGAAGACGTATGATGGGAGTGCTGTGAAGGCCATGACTGCTTTCGTGTCAGGGAAAGCCTAAGATTTAAGCATCAAGTGCTGGCTGTCACATCAGGCAAAACATGTGCCGAACCATTATCATTATCATTCTTCATTAATCTCATACATTCACGCCTCCTTCTCGCCCACTGGCTGCTCGCTCACTGGCTTGAGGCACTGCCTCTTCGCCCTTTCCTCCAATGTAACCTTCATATGCGCCTCCCACTTCACGTACAGCTCATATCCCACTACGAGGACGAACGGTATCCCCACGATGATGCTGTTCACCTGCCTCGCAGCCTTTTTGTATTTGGCCGGCAGTTTTGTGCTGAAGTTTGGCTCAATCATTCGAGTCGGGTATTTTGGAGCGTATTTCGGTGTCTTCGGAGCCGGCTCAGCGAAGGCGACGCGCGGTTTGGGGGGTTCTGAGGTGGGTGAGGGTGCTGGCAGTGGGTTGTTTGGGAGTGGTATGGTGGTCGCGCGCGGTTTCGGTGCGATGGCGTTTGCGCGCTCGCTCGGGGCGGCAGTTGTGGGTGGGATGACGGGTTTTGAAGGGGTTTCGTCGGTTGGTTGTTGGATGGGGGCGACAGGCGCCGGACCAGGAATTGGTGGTATGAAGGTCTGCTTAGACGCTTGTGGAGGCGGTGCTGGAGACGACGAGGGCGCTGCCTTTGCGTTTGCAACAGGAGTTGTCGCCGCAGCGGGCAAGATAGGCGCAACAGGTGCTGGCCCAGGGACAGGCGGGATAAATGGTTCTTTGGACTTTGTTGGTGGCGATGATCGTGCCGCACTGGATTTGCTGAAGGCCCCGGTCGCTTTGACTTCTTCCAAAATCTTGCTGTTTGTAGGTGTGACTGGTGTAGCCTGCTTTGCGGTGCTTGTCTTCGTGGGCGCAGCTTTGGGCGCAGGTGTCTCTTTCTTGCTCTTATACTCGGCCACCCTTGTCAAAGTCTTCTTCTTCTCCTTCATAGCATCCACCGTCTTCGTCTTTGGTGTAGCCTTTGCCTTGGTCGATGCGCTCCTCGCTGCAGGCTTCTCTAGAGCTACGGCGCTCTCGTCGACAACCTTTCTCGGTCTCCCGCGCTTCTTGACGGCAGGCGGGTCAACCGTCACCGTTGCAGATGTTGCAGCAGCCATTGCGTTCTGAAAGCGATTGGTATGGCAGCCTCAAAGTGTAGGAATACGAATCTCGATGTTGCGACGCGTGATAGGGGTTGGCGCGTGGAGGGGTGCTGGCTGATGTGGTACGGGATAGATTTTGGTCGGGGAAGTACCGCAGGCAAGGGTCCGCGGTCCAGAAATTGGAGTCATCCGAGGATCGTCATCTCTCCTGAACGCGTATCCTTGCGCGAAACATACATAGTACACAGCTGCTATTACAACAAAACAACAACACGCAAAACACATCGACGATGCCCAGGGTTACCATATTGGAAACTGTATATGTCCTATGCCGTCGTACGCGCGAATGGGGTTGTAAGCATTGGATTGCGCTGTTCGAGCTGTAAAATTGCTAGTTTATAGGTATGCTATTGAAGCTACTAGTTTCTGGTGATTACTTGTGTTTTGTGTATCATGTTTCATGTCTTCAGAGTCATACTCCAATCCCGGTCTAAACTAACTCTATGCCATGCTGCGTTCCATTCTACCTGCTGGCCTGATGCAACACTAACGCCCACTCTTGCAGACAATAAAACGTAAATGATAGTTGGGTTTTCTTACTCGAAGGAGCTCTCCAGAAAGTTCACTGCGCTCTTCTTGCGCCGTAGCATGCCCCTTGCGCCGGAAATATCAAGCATAAGCCCTGCGCTGCTGCCCCGCCTACTGTGTGCTGGACTTCCATTGGGCGTCGAAGGTGTGACCGAACACAGAGACTCGACATGATTTGGTGTGGGAGGCTTGACGTTGATTTCTGGCGCTGGCGGCCCGGGTGGATGGAATAGGCGCTTGTAGCGGAGTTCCGGTGAGCTAGGTGTAGGAATATTGTTGGTTGTTGGAGTCATGGCGAGATTGAGTAACGTGCCCATATAGCGATCGGAGAAAGTTGATATTGCTGGTGTTGAAGGTGCAGAGGCAGTGAGCAAAGATGTGTGTCGTGAAGGTGGCCAGAGTGTCGGCCCGTTGGAAGACGGTGACATGATGGGCGAAGGAGATGAAAGCACTTCAGAGGTATCTGAATCTATCTCTGCGTAGTACTCCTTGTCGGATGAATCTTCAGGGTTTGTAGAAGACGAGATGGTGTCTGTGGTACGGTTGCCTGATGAACTAGAGGCATCCACGGACGGTCTGACACCCGAAATGTGATTATTGTGTGCAGCTGGTCTAGGCGTCGAGCGTGTGAGAAGTGGGCTTATCAGGCCTGACTTCAATAGAATCGGACTGGAAGGCTCTGTCTTGGTCTCAAATCGCAATGTCTTGCTGTTTGGCCGTGTTCGAGATACTGTAGAAGACTCATAACCTTGTGAGCTTGGCCGAGTCAATGTGCTAGAGCGAGACTCTGCTTGAGCCGGGCTGAAGACGGTACGCGCTTTGACCTTTTGAATCAGGCTGTCCAAGGCAAGCTCGATTGCGACATGGTTTTGTATTCGGGAGAGTTTTGGCCAGGTAGCCCTCTGCCCTGTGAGTGAACACCGAAGCATGTATTCTGTTGTAGGATTACTGAGGACTCTGGGGAAGTCCGCATACGATATGGCGGGGAAGATGTTGATGTCGCCCGAATACCGCTGGCTGAGCAGGCCCCTAAGTTTTGTGACGTAGGTAGGGAAGACGCCGATGTCCGCAAGAACCTGGAGTCGATGCAAAACTTCGCCTTTTGCAAGATTTGCCACACAGCTCATCCAGGGCGGACCAGTCGAGAATGCAGTACCTTGCGCTTCGGCAGCTACTATGTCTTCCTCTTTTTTCAGGAATGGAACCACGTGTGGGTTGACTTGAGATACAATGAAGTGGTTGACGTTGAACATTTCCGCAAGGCGCGTCATGGGAAGGTCGTTGTCCACGGAACCGTCAATCCATTTCGCGTCAGGATCGGCATCCCAGTGCACCTCCTTGCCTGTCTTCAAGTCTTTGGCCATGAGCTCGGATTGTGCATACACAAGAGGTACTGAACATGATGTACAGCTACAAAAGTCAGCATTAAAATGATACGAACGCGTGCATGGAATCCACTCACACTGCGGACCAGATCATCACATTCGGTGCAGTGATGTAGTTCAGTAAGCGGGGCAGCTCATAGATCGACGAGGTCGACACTGGAATGTTAAGTATGCGCCTTGTGCGGTTGTATGACTCCTGAAATGTCATGTCGCCGAGCATCTGTTGCATGACCCTTTTCAAGTGCGCCATGTCGAACAGAGTGCCAGTTTGGCACAATCGCACCACCTTTTGTAGAACACTTTCCGGTTCGCCAGCTTTCTCGAAAACATCCAAGTCTCCGTAGCAGAACTCATGTAGGACTTCTGGGATTTCTGCATCGGTTTTTGTGCATAGAACGGCGCATACAATACTTCCAGCAGATGCCCCAGAGATGATGCGCGGCAGAAGACCAGCGTCCCAAACACATTTGACGACTCCAATGTGGTTCATACCAAAGGTTCCCCCTCCTGACAAAAGCAAGGCGCTGCGACCAAACGACTGTCGTGTCTGTAAGAGTTGTTCAATGAGCGTCTGTGGACTGACAGGGCACTGATCTCCCTGCTTGGCCGAGACGTCGAGCAGAGCTGTCATAGTCTGCTGTGCCGAGTCAATGTACCGCTCAATCAGCTTCTTGGTGCCGATGTGCGAGTGCTTGTACAGACGCAGGCCGCCCATGTCTCCGAGGCCTCGAGTCAATGTTGTTCGCATAAGGAACAGCATTTTCTTCACGTCGCAGCTGAGCCGAGCGTCGTCCAGCTCCTGAAGGCGAGCTGCGACCAGCGCTGCATCGTATTCTGGAGACTCATCCTCAGCCTTCCAGACGTTGTTTCCTTCCATGATGTCAAGGTCGGTCGCTGCGGCTTTCCACTCGTCGTATGTTTCGGCCTGTAACGTGCCATTAGCATGTGATTGCCCAACACCGAGCGCGGGAACCCACGTTCTTCATGCGCAGGTACAGGATCTGCTTGTGGCGTACATCCTCGTCCACCGCATCCTGAAAGGGCACGTTGTAGCCACTGCCGACTGCATCGCCTATCGACTGGACAGGGTTGCGAACAAGTTTGGCGAGTGGGGAGAGGAATCCACCATGGCTCTTGCTCTTTCTGATGACCTTGGTGCCATTCTTCTGATTCCCGGCGCTGTGCAGTCGCGTGCTGCCTCCCGATAGTACTGTGTCGGACAGGAAGGTCATGGATATTTGTACGCCATGCGTGAGTGTCCGGCGAGTGGGAAGTAGGTGTACAGACCGCAGAGAGACTGCGTGGAGGGCGTCGACAGTGCAGCCTAGGAAGTTGGTCGCGCGGATACTCAAATGCGCTGGGGCCGTTTCTTAGTAAAGTAGAGCCAAGGTGGGTGCTGCGGTGAGGAAGCCGTCGTCTGTCAAGTGGTCATGCGGTTGCGATGGTCTGGCGCGAGTTGCGCGGGAGGTGCACCACGGCTCTCGTTCCGGTCCGGCTAAGGGCGAAATGAGTGGCAGGGAATGCTATCGCGCTGGTAGAACATGTGCAACAGGAAATTATACTGCATCGAGATTTGAATTAGCTGGCTTTGGCCAACGGACTCGCTCGGGTGAATGAAGACCTGTGGGCACATGAACGTGGTTCATCGTCATCCATACATGGTTCCCTGCACCTAGACTAAGGCGGCAAGAGCGTCATCGTATCGATAACACCTCTCACCCAATTCGCGCGTCCACGCGACCTGCGACTCTGCTTTGCATGCGAAACCTTGACGGTGGACGTGTTCCTGCAGCCGACCCGGTAACTTTTGCACCTCTCGTCAAGTACGTGTCGCCGTAAAACGGCGGTTGACAGAGGCTACTGCCATGACTCGCAAATTTCTCATTTCATGGAAGCATCGACCTTCCCTGCTCAGCACACGACGTCAAAGAATACCTTGAAAGTCGTCGCGTGTCCTTCCTGACTTGCTCGGAGCTGAGACATGGGCCGCACTGCATGTGGCTTCGCAACCCGCTCTGTCATTGCGGGGGCCACAAAGCCGGGGATTGTGGAGTCAAATTCCCTAATCCGGCTGTAATCCTCAGCTTTTACCAGTCCACGAGGCCTACCTGCAGCAGCGATCAGGCTTAGCTGAGTAACTGGTGGTTGTCATCTGGACGTTCTGTAGCTCTGACACGACGCTCTTCACATGTGAGAACGGTAAGCCATGCAGGGCACAGCGAAGTCGGAATGAAAAGTGGAAATTTTTCTGCTCCTTTCCGCCACGCGTCTTAATTTTTCGCACTCGTACGATATTGCAATGCGAGCTCTGGCGGTCAAGTATTTCATGGGACAGAGACAGTGGTGGTGGCAGAGCGACGGCAGCGATGCTTTACCCAGTCGCACGTACCTCCCGGTTGTCGCGGCAAAGACTGCATGTCCTCTGTGTTTACAGCATACACTGTATACTTTTAAGTGTAGACTAGGCTATGCGACGTTCGTTCCCAGCGACTTGCATCTCAGGTGCGAAAGGCTGGTCTCTACTTGCTGTCTGCAACACTACAAGCACTCTATCATAACTATTAGATAATTGCAGCGTTCAGCTTAATAGTGTAATGCATTGCAGACTACGTTAATATCCCAAATAGGAATACAGTAACTCGGCACATATTCTGTCCTGAATTATATGCACGTTCGTGACCAACATCGAGTCGTTTAGCAGGGTTACCCAATTGGGCTAGTGGGAGTTGTGTTGACGTTGTGGGTCTTTGTGTTTACTTTCGGCGCGCATTGCACCAGACACCCCACACCTCGCGACAAAACGACCATGGCGCACGTCGACGGGAAAGAAAACATCGCCGACGGGCTCGTTGCCAACACGTCGTTCAATGCATCGTCATTATCTCCCAAAAAGTCTGCGCCAAAGAAGAAACGCGCGAAGAGCATCGGCCCCGGCGGCCTCGAGCAAGCAGAAGAGGCGCCGTTAAAGGCAAGTAGTGGCAACCGGAGAAAGGTGTGTAGAGCCAAGTGTGGGTAAGGAAAAGAAAGGGCTAATTGTGCAGTCTGCCTTTGTACCGGCCGTCAAGTCGATCTTGTCATCCAACGCCGAAGATGAAAAGAAGCGCAAAGAAGCACGTCGCAAATCCTTGGGTACGTTACGACCATTCCACACCAAAGATGGCCATTCTGACAGGCAGCAACAGCCAAGAGACGCGTGTCGTTTGCGCCCGAGGCAACGCTGCACACATGGGACGTCGTCGAGTACATGCGCGATGCCACCAGCTCCTCCGCCGCCTCGGACGCGACACGACGGGCCTCACTGGCCTCACAGGCACCGCAACCCGAATCCGATCCCGCCGAGCCCCCTTCCACCCCGCCCGAACAGGTCGTAGAGCCAGAGCTCGAGGTCGAGACAACCCCGGCGAACCAGCGCGAGAGCCACCAAAAGAAGAATCGCCGCAGCTCTGGCATCCCACCCATGAACTTCAACAACCCAGACGATGTCTACTCGTCGAGCCCTTTGAGTGGCGAGAATGCTTCGCCGGGCGATCGAATCGCGGAGAGCGAGTCTGAGGACGACGACGATGCCACAGCCAACTTTGACCCAGCACCTGATACAGATGACAGCTCACAGAGCAGCGCACGACTGGACGCGGCGCTTCGACAGGCATTTGCGCAGGCTGGAACTCAGAAGCTGGACCTTGACGAAGATGGCGAAATGACAATGGAGATGGCGGACGATGAGATTACAGCTTCGTTCAAACCTTGGGCGCGCAAGAATGCAGAGGCACAGGAAGAGAAGGAACCTGCTCAGTCTTCCTCTCCAGCTAGGTCAGAGGCAGACGATGATATGAGTATGGATGTCACCCGCGCAATTGGCAGGATTGTCGAACGTCCAGAAGCACAGAGCTCAGACAGGGAGGATGACACAGGCATGAGCATGGAGCTCACTATGCCGCTCGGTAGCATCCAGGCCATGGCTGCGAAGGCGCCAGCAAACCGAAGGAAGAGTCTTAAGCGGAGGGTGTCAGCGATCGGACCTTCCCAGGGCAGTCCGGCGAAGAAACCTGCCAGCCGTCGTACCAGCCTTCGAAACCGCCGCAAGTCGGAAGAACCGGCCGCTGACGATGCGACAATGGATCTCACAATGGCCATTGGAGGTATCAAGAGTAATGCGTCTGCTGAGAGCCAGGATGACGACGATAGGCGAAGCAGCGTTGGCAGCCTCGCTATGGACGAGACTATGGATTTCACTATGGCAGTTGGAAGTATCAAAACTGCCCCAGCACCGGCTATGGAAGCACAAGAGAGCGATGCAGACGATGATGGATTCACTATGGAGTTCACCAAGGTCGTCGGTCCTGGAATCAAGCGTCTCGAGAAACCAGCTGCAACCCCAGAGCAGCATGCTACAGTCGATTATCCTGTCCTGCCGGAGCTCGCTAGGACACCTACTCCGGAGAAAGCTGCGGTTGTTGTACCTTCTGCCGTCGCAGATGCTCAAACACCACAAGAATCTCCCAAGGCGTCACCTGAAAAAGATGCAAACACTGTTTCAGAGGTGCAGTCGAACCCGCTACAGGCGCTGGCAGAGCGCACACCAACAAAGTCTCCTGTTGCTGCGAACTTGAATCTTGACCCTGGCACTCCAGAGTTTGTAAGACAGCTCCCAGCTGGTGATGTTGAGCCTTCTCCATTTGTCAGGCGAACTCCGCTGAGCTCCCTTAAGAAGGAAGCCATTACGACTCCTGTGAGCTCCACTACATCGAAGATGGCCGCTGCTACGCCTGTGAGCCACAGTAGGAAGAGGGAGTCTCTGGTCATTCCAGCAGATCCCATTGATGCTCCTATCCTGAACAGACGCCGCTCGTCATTGTCTGCTGTGCAATTCAGCCCCATCGGCGCACCGCGCGAGGAGCCAACCTTGAGGAGTACAGCTTTGTTATCCAACAGCATCAAGCTGCTGTCGACGCCTCGAAAAGCATCGTTGATGTCTCCGGTCAAGCGAGGCATGACGCCAAAGAAGTCACAGACTCCCCAGATGCAAGCCACTCCTAAGCAGAAGACCCCAACACCTAAGAAGAAGACCCCGAGAAAGTCTACGAGCCCCAGAAAGCGTGTCATGTTCGGTGCCGAGCCTGAAAAGGAGGAGCCGGTTGCTGACGATGTCGATGAGGACGTGTCCGAAATTGAGCGCATCTCTCTATCTGAATTCTTGAGCTTGACGAAGATCTCTTTCATGGATGTGAGCGCTAGCAAACGACGAGCCACCGTCGCTCCAGCTGCCTTCCGCGACATGGACGTCGACGAGACACCGGAGACACTGGACCGATACGTCGTCGCTGGCGCGTGCACAGTACCTGAGTATGAACTCTACTCGCACGCTTGTCACGAGATGAAGAGGTATATCTCTTCTGGTCGCGAAGCTGTTCGTCAAATCGAGGCAAATGTTGAGGATGAGAACCCGCTGCTTTTCAGTGAATACTTGACTGCACCTCCAGACCAGCGTGCTGTCATGGACAATCAGTTCAAGAACCTGAGGACGAATGCTCGTCTTGAGGCTCGAGGCGAGTGGTACTCCTGGCGAAGCACCTTGCTGGGGACCCTCAACGCCAGCCTTCTTTCCACATTGGACGACTTCAAGCACGATGAAGCCTACCTTACCAACCAGGAGCGCCTTCTTGACGTGGTTCTGCCACCTCTGATCGAGAAGCAGGAGCAGCTTTCCGCAGAGCAGACGCAGCTGCAACAGCGCCACGACGAGCTCAACAGCTGCGACCGCGAGGAGCTGGAACAGACCCGCGAGAAACTTGTTGCCACTGACGCTGCACTGCAAACCAAGCGTGAGCTCCTCATGCAGCTTCAACAAGAACTTACCGATAAAGACGCGCGGATTGATGCCGTCAAAGAGCGCAAAGTGGAGTGCCTGGCGGAGATCAAGGCAGCTGAACGCGTCCGCGAAGAGTGTCGAGGCTGGTCCACGACTGAAGTTCGGGAACTCAAAGGTATGCTGATCAATTTTCTACACATTGAATCTCACTAACCATAATCCCCAGCCAAGGTCACCGCCCTCGAAAATGCCCACGGCTGGAGCGTCACCTCTGCCTCCGCCTCCAGCATAACCATGACATACCTCGCCGACCTCGAGCTTTATTTGCAGCCGCAATGCTTTGCCACAGGCTCGACTACACCAACACCCAATGGTTCTATCTCGCTTGCCTACACTGGCGACTCTGCGCAACCACACCCGCGCCCGCTGACGACCAGTAAGCGTTTCTTCCTACAGCTTATCCGCGCGCAGTTGCATTGCATTCCTCAGAGCCAGACTTCTATCGCTGAAGTTTTGGCACTTGTCAAGAACGGTTGGACAACAGCGCTCGCAGTTGCTGAGGGCGTGAGGTGGCTCGAACACAACTACGTCACCGAGGAGTGCATTCTAAGTGACGAGCGCATGGGCATCAGGGCAGATATGCTTCTGCCAGCCCTGCAGACCAAGGTCCGCGTCAACTTCGAGATCGGTATCGCTCTTAGCTCGGGTGAAGTCGAGACAGAGGTCGGTGTCAAAGCGGAGGTTGTATATGGCGAGAAGTACGGCGAGGAGAAGATGAGTGCGTTTTTGAGGGATTTCTGTGGTGGTGTTATTAGAGAGGAGAGAGATATGACGGTTTGGGCAGATGGGATGTTGGATCTTGCTCAGAGGTTGAAGAAGACCGGGCGTAAGGGGGAGAGGAAGTAGAATGACGGGTCGGAACAGCATTGTCGCATTGTCGACCACTTACGAGTTATGACGGCGTTTGGTTTCTGGATACGGTTTAGGTCTGGTGTCATGTGTGCGGCTGTTTATATCTCATTACTTCTTGAACATCGTCAAAGCACCTTTCATTCTTTCAACATCCTCATCTCAGCTCGCGCTTATATCGGTACCCGCTTGCTCACATCCAACCAAAACGCACACCGTTCTTCAAGTTGCTTAATCGGCCCATGCTTGAGCCCTTCCGCAGTTACAAGGAACTGCTTGCCCTTTTCCACATTCGGCACGCCAGGCACACTCTCATTCGTCACCTTGTGCGCGTTAGGGTCCCCAGTCTGTACGAAACTCGCCATCGCGCCGGCGTAGCCTTGGTAAGTGAGGGGGTCAGACTTCTGAATGGCATTGACCTGATTCCACTATAGCATGTCAGTATTTCCTTGAAAATGATGCGTAGATGTGAAAGTCTTACGTAGATGGTATCACTGGCGTGTTTAGCAGGCGAAAGGGTATACTCGATTAACCACCCCCTTTCCGCCTTCTTGCTGAGCCAGTACGATGGACACGCGAGGATGAGATCACGGTACAGAAGGCCTGCGCGGATGTATGTTGTGTTGTAGCTTATTTCCTCTGCGGTGCCGGATGCCGGGTAGAATGTCTTCGCTTTCGCTATATCCTTCTCGCGCAGACCGGGCAGGAAGCCAGCGAGCCATGTGTCGAAGGACGCCACAGAGGAGTTGAAGCCGTCGCTTGCAGTGGCTGCGTTTTGGAAGCCGGGGGGAATAAAGTTCTCGCCTTCGTGCAGGTTGTAGCTGGTTAGGATTGTGGGCGCGTTGAGTTTGCCTTTTCGCACGACTTCACTCAGGGGTTCTGTGAGGAAAGAGTCGTCGATTATGGGACCGAATGCGAATGAGGATGTCGTGTATTGCAGACTGGTGCTCAGGCGGAGTGCACTGTCGCGTAGTGCCTGCAGGTCTGCGGTCTTTAAACAAGCTATCTCGTCCGCGCTGTTGGCGCAACCTACATCAGTTATGGTTTGCTGGTAGATTGCTTCATTCTCGGGACTATCGTAGCGGTAGGTCTTTGGCCAGAAGGGCGAGCTGCTCATGGCTCTTTTGAACAGCTTCTTTCCCTTGTTGCCTGTAGCGATTGTCTGGGCTACGACGCTTCCACCGCCGGCGCTCTGTCCCCAGATTGTGACATCGTCTTTTGAGCCGCCGAAGTGGTGGATGTATTTCTGGATCCATTGGAGTGCAGCCTGTTGGTCAAGAAGGCCAGTGTTCAGATCCACCTCTTTGCTCTCAGCAACTTTCTTGCCTGCCAGGAAGCCAAAGACATTAGTACGGTAGTTGGAGTACACAACTACGTAATCGTTGCTCTCGCTCACGTTGAGGACCGGGTAACCAGATGGTGGGATGCTAAACTCGGCACTGCCGCGAATGAAGCCTCCGCCGTAGAATGTCAAGAGAACGGGACGCAGCTTTTGGGTCGGCTGCCATGGGCGGGAGTAGACGCCTAGGTACAAGCAATCTTCAGAGCCATTGACGGTGCGCTGCGGGCACATGTCGAACCCTCGATCGGTGTCGTAAGTGCCATTTGTGATTGGTACTGGAGGCTGGGGTGCGCGGAAGCGGTTCTGGCCAGCTGTCGAAGCGCCAAAAGGGATACGGCGGTAGTACGTGAGGTTGTAGGCTGGGGACGTGGCGCCTTGAAGAGTAACATAGTCGAGCGTGACAATTGGCTTTGTTGTATTTACGTCTCTAAGTTGCAATGGCGAAGCGGTGATCGTGGAGATGGTGGCGAGGAAAGCCAGCGCGCTCTTAGAAATTATCATCTTGACAAACGAAGGCCTGGAACGATCACATCCATGAATTGATGGGACCCGGTGTCCAATATACCTCCCCACATCGCACTAAACAGTAACCACTGACCGCTGTCCCCATGTCTCCGCAAATTGCTCCCCGGATTGCGGAGCTGCGGGAGTGGCGAACAAGGATTGCGCGACCAAGATGTTGGTGATGAGCACAGTGGGTTCGGTAGAATATGCGCCGAGCCTCGTCAACCAAGCCAGGAACAAGTAAGTCTACTGTAGCAAGGACGCAAGTGTGCTCAAGACCGGTGGATAAACTTTTGTAATTTTTCCGCGACGGGAGACAATAGCAAGAAAGCGAGGTCAGTATGGGTCAAGGAAGAAACCACGGCCATCAGCAGCAAAAATTGAGAGGCGCGTTGACTGTGCAGACTGTACGGGTCAATTACACCAGCACACGAGATGTATGAGCAGGCACAGGCATTAGGTGTATCGAAGTCTCAAGAATTGTCCTCATTCAATTGACCTGTCAAAAGGACAAAAATTGACAAAAAGAGAACACGCAGAATCGTTGATCGAAGGAAGACGAATGGCAGAAGAAGAGGCAAGTATATCTCGTACGCAATCAGAATAAACAAGGTTTTCAGGTTGTGCTCAATATCGTTTTGGTACAATGTCTCGTTTCGACATGAAGTCTGCAGTTGATAGCAGGACTGGCGTCAAGGTGAACATGAGGAGACCGCACATGGAGAACTTTATTCGGCTAAATACAGTTCTGAGCAGACCACAGTTCCTGAGTCGAGCACATTCAAGAAGGTATGTAACAAGTCGAACTTGGTTGACGCGTCATGGTTGGGATGACGGAGATGGCGGCTTGCACTATGGTCAACACCGTTGAAGCTTGGCTCAAAGCTTTGTGATTTAGCGTGTAGAGCGGGGAGTCAAATCTTAATGGACTCGACTTTACCTTCCGCTCACCCCCGGGTTTGTGAGCTAATGTATGCAATTGTTGTTCCCTGCCAGTAATCGATCCATTCCAGGACTGACGTCACCTCCTCGCGCCTCCGCGGTCTCCAAACATGGCGCCAGCGCGACTTCAAACATTCGGAAGCTGCAGCCACCAACTGCTCACTCAGCACCCACATGGACATGGACCACAACACCACCTAAACATGCGCTTTAGTCGCTATACACTCGCTACGCAGCAACGATGAGTGGCTATCTGCACACGTTGCATTACTTCTTCGGCCTGCCCTTCAACATTGCGTGGAGAACAGCGCTTGTACAGATTCCTCGATTTGTACCGTTATCGATTCTGCACATCACCTCGCCCAAGGGACCACATCCCTTCCTCGTCAACCTACCGAGCCGTAAAGGCAACGTCATAACGCTCTATGTTTTCGTACCGCCTGCGCCAGTGGACGTAGATGAGAATGAGGACCTCCGGCGCGCCGAAACAGGGGAATGGAGGGTTCCAGTCGTGCTGGACTTCCACGGCGGCGGCTTCATCATGGGCAGCCCGCTCGAGCAGGCACCCTATGCCTCTATGATGTCGCGTGAGCTTGGAGCAGTTGTCATCTCTGTCTCATACCGCATTGGACCTTTCCACCAATTTCCAGCCGCTATACACGACGCGGAGGATGCGCTTACTGCGATTCTGGACACAGATAGCGTGTCGGACGCCGGCAAATACCTCAGAACGGAGATCCAACGATATTACGCCATCATGCGAAAGAATACAATCAGCAAGAGCAAAAAGAGCAAAATGAAGGAGGCGCTGCTGCCCCACATAGAGCATGTTACGACTATCACCCTCGACCCGGAACGTCTGTGTATTTCAGGCTTTTCGGCGGGAGGGAATATCGCATTGAATATGGCTATGTCGGCTCCTCCGTGTATGGACATCCTGCAATGCGAGAGCGAAAGGTCAAACTCCATTTCGCGCGATCCATCACCAGCAGTAACGATGTCTCCGCTTCTACCATGCAATCGTGCGCCCACAATACTCGACAACCCGCTACAACCTTGGCCAACAATCTTGCCCCCTCCACAAGCCCGACCTAGGTACATGCCTCTGTTGCTATTCTATCCTTCGCTAGACGCACGCCTCCTACCGCACGAACGGCCGATGAAGTCTCTACCGAACGCGCTGAAGGGCGACGACAAGAAACCCGACAAGCCACGAATGCCAGGCCTATTCTCCATCATGGGACCCACCTACCTCCCGAAGAGACTGCGCAGCCACCCACGAGCCAGCCCTGGTTTGGTAGATCCTGAGAACATACAAAAGAACGCGGCCATCTTCCTAGTGCTCCCCGAAAAAGACACCCTTGCAGTTCAGAGCGACGTCTGGGTAGACAAGATGAATTGCAGCGGGTGGCACGGTCACGTGCGCTTTGGTGACGGACGAGAACACGATTGGGATGGTATTGATGGGGGCCAACCTTACCCAAAGGTCGATACTAACGGCGGTCTTGAGGTCTGGCATGCTCCGGATTGCAGACACGGCTGGACGCAATTTCCCGACATTGCGGTCGGGAAACACGAACGGAAGGAAAGAAAGCTCGTTTTCGAACGGACATTGCAATTCGTGAAGGAGTCATGGAGAAGGGAGTTGCCGATTCCAGAAGCAAGGCTGGGCAATAACAATCAGGAGCTGAGGCCGCTGAGGATCCCTACCGCGTCCTGCGATTCTCAGCCCTGATATAGAAGCTTGCACATCAATATCGGGAGGCGTTCGGATCAGCGGCAGGGCGTTCGGCTGGGAGCATAGCGTTATGGATTCATCTCACAAACGTCTTGGTTTCTTCAATATTCCATATCTACTCAGCATATTCAATACAAATGCTTGCGATCATCGGTGCCTTGCTCAACACTTACTGACGCTAAAGTGTACTTTCGATAGATTGCGCTCTGACTTCACATCATGCTTCTTACCATGTAAACAAACAACACGTCCTGTGCACAGACACAGAACAACTGTCTATCCAGCCTCTATAACATCTCAATCCACGCAAGCACACACGCAACTCCCCAACGCAGGCCTCACAGCCTCTGCTCATCTCGAGGCTATGTCGCGCCCTTACGCTGCCACGCTGCCACGTATGCAGCACCGCCGTCTCCCGGCCACCGCATCTGAATGCAAAGCTTGGCCATGTAACGCCGCGCGGAGGACGTGATCGGCGCGGAGCTGCATGCCCAGGCTGACGGCATCTTGGCTCTACGTCGAAGAAGGCTTGGCTGTGTACGTGTGTTGCTTGATGGCGCTTCTGGTTGGTCCGGGGCGTTGATAGGGGGGAGGACAGGTTGCGATTGTGCAAGGCATAACGGTTGTGCAGCGGGGGGGCGTGAGAGCCGGGAGGGAGGGAATGCTTGGCTGTGTTTGTGCGACGGGGTGGAGACGACACTTGATTGTGCTGAGGCTTGGGGAGAGTGGTTAAAGGGGTTGTGGTACTACTGTGTCTGTGTGGTGGGGAGGGATGGTAGTAGGGGGGCGTATCGTGTGGTTGTAAAGTGTGTAACATTCATATGGTAGATTGGAGTTCCTGAGTCAAGCGCTGCATATTACTGGTAATGGGATATCTGGAGCTGGAGCAAATGGTGTTTGTATTGATCAAATGGGGTAGTATTTGGGAATGATCACAACTTAGTTTGAAGCACTGCCAAACACGGTAATGAGGATAGACCCTGCCAAGTCAGGCGAGGTTTCATGGTTTTGATGTGAAGCATGGGGTAACAAGCGCTGTCAACTGTACCTCAGAGGACTGGATAGGAAAATTGCCCGATACAACTGCCGCTGGAGAGCTTGCTGTGATGCCGCATCACGACGAAAACGACGTCATAAGAAGGGTCGGGTAAGAAGCAGCATTCGGTACCAGGCAGCCATGACCGGGTTGGGGTGAGTTTAGGCCAGCCGCAGCATCCGGGTTCTGCTCGTGGTTAGGTGCTTTGTGGTTAAATGATGTACCCCGCCTTGACGTTGACACCAATGGTCCACGCTGGGAAGGTCCATGGCTGCCCCAGATTTCAGCCGTGTTGCTGCACAGTCAGTGAATCGACAAGATTGCCGCAAAAAGCAAAGTCGAAACATGGTGAGAGAGTGCGGCGGCAGTCATGAGAGCACTTCCCCGCGTACACGACGTCTGGGGACATTCAAACGAGGATAAGCCGGCTCTGGCGCTTCTGTGGAAAACAGGCCGGCTAGGGTTACAGTGTTCTACCAACGAGATGCGGAGAAAGCGGACCCTGTTCCTAGACGCTGCAGGCGATGGCGCCGCGACGCATGTCGGAGTGGGTTGATGAAACGGAATTCCCGCAACTAGCGAGCTGTCCCAGCATAACGGTTGTCAGATGACCCAGGAGTAGAAGGTAGGGAGAGTGAGAAAAGCGGTGAGAAGCGGTGTAGGGCTGTAGAGCTGCGTAGAGAGGGGCAAGGTGAGATGCTCTGGGGGGACAAAGAAGGTGTGAGGTTCAAAGCGATGGAGGGCACAGACAGGAGAGCTGAAACTGTCAAAGCGCAGATAGCAAAGACAGTATGCAGCGGTGCACTGCATGCGTGCTGCGAGTGTTCAGCGACGCATGGGGGGTGCATGCTTCAGTGCACGCTCAACTCGATGTGCTTCGTTAGCGCGGCTGCACGTCCAGCACCGGTTGGAGGGAACTCGCAGAGGATCAGTGGACAGCATGTGTAAATCAGGGTCCTGTTCCGATGCATGAGCAATTGCGCACCAAATTGCGTAACCGTCAAGGCTGGGGCGTGTCGAAGAGGGAAACTTGCTTGTGGTGTGATTCGATGAAAGTGGCGAGGGCTGCTGACAAAGGACGGTCACAGCAACAAAGAGGTCGTCCAGCGCCGCCCAGGTCAGATTCAAAGACTCTGTCAGCGCCCGTCGGAAACCTGCGTGCCACTGCTGCTGCCGGTCGAGAACACCTGCTCGCCGAGCTTGTTTTGGTCGTGCAATCTCACCCATTGCCCGCGGCAGGCCGAGCCCGCGCGCTGGATTTGTGCAGCCGTCCCAAGAATCTGAAAATTCCAGCGTTACCTGCCAGCGCTCAGCAGCCCGCGATTGGCCGCACGCTCCGTGGGGTGCACAGTACAATTAGCGCATCCCCCAACCGGCCAACACGTCCACCGCACATCAAATTCCTCTTCCCTCTACTCAGCACGCTCGAGGCTTCGCTGCAGCAGCCACTGCACTGCACTGCGCCCGCCAGCAGCTGCCAAAATCCGCGAAACACTCCGCCTCACCATCAACGCAAGCACCGCAATTCGCCCGGCCGCTTGTCCAGCAGCCCAGCACGCCCGCCTATCACATCACGGCCACCCTTTCTGGCGGCCGTTGCCACAGCCTGTCTGAAGATCCTACATCATCTCCACCGGGTATCCCTCCCCACGTGCGACTGCCCACTCTGACAGCTCTGGCACCTAGCACAGCTGCCACTTTATTATTCCACTTCGGTCCGATCTTCACTGTACTTGCACCATGTTGTTCTTCATATTATAACAATACGTCCTCTGGGGCCCCACAGCACCACCACACTATCCATACACATACACAGTAATACCACCACCACGCCGCTTCCTTACCGCCCACCCGGCGCGGCCCTGTTAGGCTCTCCACTCTTCCGGTACATATTCGACTTCACGTTCGCGATTGACGTCAACGCGATCCTGCCAGCGCGTCTCCTGACGACGTTCTGCAGCACATCTTAGCACTACACATACATAATTACCCCTCCACCCATCAGTAAACATGCCAAACGAGCAGGATCACATCGGGAGAACGGGTGCAGCGGGGATGAGCACAGCACAAACGACGCCCAGCACAATACCGCCTACCATGTCCGCAGATGACGAGGTTCCGGCCGACGTCGACGAACCCCCGGAACAAGGACGTACCCCGCGACCAGCACCTTTGAAGATCCAACACTCCTCGACAGCATCCTTCACCAAGATCTCGAAACACACCATCGACCGCAAAACATCACTCCTGACCTCCGCCCTGCAATCAGCTTCGAATACGAGCTCGCCCGTTGACGAGCAGTCCGACCGGGATCCTCCGCGTGGCATGTCGTGCATTTCCACGTGGAGCAACAGCACCATCTCGACCGCTGATCTGACCAGCGACGGAGGCTTCACGAGTCCCGGCACAAGGACGTGCACGCCGAGCCCTCCACTGCCCTCCACCATGATCCACACCATGCTACCGCCATTCACGAAGAAGCCGTCTGAGCAGCGAATTACCTTAGTTGGACAGGAGAACGACACCGTTGCAGCGCCCAAGCCCGAAGGTCCCGCCGGCGAACAGGGTGTTGAGGCAACTTTGGGTAGGAAGAGGTGCATCATGTTTGCATGCGGCGGCAAGAAGGAGGAAAAGAAGCCAGTCGAGGCACCCTCAAAGCCAACAACTCCTCCACCTGCTGAGGAACCACCCAAGCGTGCCTGTACCATCAAGTTTGCCTGCGCAAAGCCCACGACACCCGCACCTGCTGAAGAGCCATCAAAGCGTTCTTGTACCATCAAGTTCGCCTGTCCTGCCAAAGTCTCTACAGAGGCGCCCTCGAAGCCAAAGGCTCCCCGTCGCGCTGCCAGCCCCGCACCACCACCACGTAGGATGCCTTTATCCCCAAAGCCATCGCCGAGAGCCCACCGTGACTCTGACTCCACAGTCCGCAACAACTCTCCCATCAGTGTCCGCAAGGTATCGATAGTCGACCGCACCCGCCGTTTAAGCCAAAACTCGGAACTCGCCCACACCGAAGCCTACCGTTTCCACGAGTTTGCAAGCTCGGAAGAGGAAGTCGACGAATGGACGCAAGAGGTCACGTGTCACCGCAATCGACTTACGGTGGGAGACACTCTCAGAGTCGAGAACAATCTCCGTCTATTGGTTGAGGAGGTTGAGGAAGAGGCGTTGGAAGACGACGATGATGATGCCGCTGACGATGAGGAAGATGATGATGACGATGATGGTGATGACGAGGACAACAACAGCGATGCTTACAGCGACATTACCGATGAGGGTTTCCAGACAGACGACGAAGAAGGTTTCGCGATCTCAGACGATGAGAGTGATGCTGGATCTGACTACAACTGGTGGGCACCAGCAGCTTCAACTGCAGCCACATCCATCGATCACATCGGCAATCTTCGACCCAAAAACCACCGCACTGTGTCTGAGTCTTCTATTGGTTCTCTGGAAAGCCGCAAGAATGGTTTCAAGATGTTTGAGCGGTCGGAGGGCCAGCGTGCAGACGGCCCGACAGCCCCATCAGTCAGGCGCAAGAAGTCGAAGCCAGTGAACATCCGCATACCAACCCCTGAACTCCCTGACAGCACTGACTTCGTTTGTGGAACCCTCGACGAGGATAGGCCAGCGGAAGAAGCGTACATGTCGAACTTGGAACGCCGTCGTGCCGCCAAGCACAAGCCGGCACCTCAAGACATCGATCCCAGTTTCCCAGCCTCGGACCCTGAGCTTGTGGATGACGAGGAGGACGAGGTGGATGACATTGAGAATCCTTCAGAGAGCGACAACTACTTCATGATGCACGGGCGAATGGATCTTATCGACGGCGTACCACGTGGGCGTCGCAGGGATACCTTGAAGCAGCGCTCTCCTCCCGTACACTCACCGAAACGACTTCGCTCGCCTCCCCCAGCCAAGCGTGCTGTCCACCGATCACCACCGCCGCCCACTAAGCGTGCAGTGCATCGCTCACCACCTCCCCCCACCAAGAGGCCTGCCCACCGATCTCCACCTCCGCCCACCAAGAAGGCTGTCCACCGCTCCCCTCCACCACCTCGTGCGCTCTTCGGCAAATCACCAATCCGAGCACGCTCTCCGGCTCCTGTTCGCCTACGATCACCACCTCCTTCCCGTCGTGGTTCTGCTAATATCCTGGCTTCACGGCAGCGTTCTGAGATGTCCATCAAGTTTGGCGGTATTGGTGAGCGACCAGCACTGACTGTGTCGGCCTCGTTACCTCGAACGCCCATCACTGCTCACCACAACCCCCTGGAGTATGATGACGACGAGGAGACAAGCACGAACGACATGCCTGCTGTTCGCCGGGCCATTGACATTCAAGTCGGACTCGAGAAGAAGAGGCAGCGTCGCAGGGAACAGCTGTACAGA
The DNA here is from genome assembly GCA_004835665.1 of Phoma sp. XZ068. Classification (NCBI taxonomy): domain Eukaryota; kingdom Fungi; phylum Ascomycota; class Dothideomycetes; order Pleosporales; family Didymellaceae; genus Phoma; species Phoma sp. XZ068. Next base: position 1,609,419 of record RBKR01000003.1, read on the forward strand.
AAGCAGCACCGCAAGACTACCAAAGAGAAACGCCCACCGCCTCCTGGACGAGGTGCAGAGCGCATGCGTGGGATTGGTCTGCAGATGGCCGCCTACAAAGGCAAAACAGCAGCCTTTAACCCATTCCATGTTCCGGCGTCGCCAACGCAGGAGAACATGCACGTGCTGTCGGTGTAAAAGACAGTACAGCGTGTAGAACAGCGCCGCCAACCAAAAGGTTGGCCCTTGACAAGACCTCGCGCACGATGCGAGGCTTGCTGGTCGCTGTTCACACAACCCAGGTAGAGCAGCCCACGAAGGCATGCTCCCACCATTCGATTCTTCAACACTATTTATTGACACGGTAGCTTCAATACTTTCGCTGCTGGCTACTCATGTACATAGCCACCCATTACTACATTGAATCAGACAAAGATCATGGTATATTTTCATTGCTAGATTGTCTGATAGTTTTTCGTTTGTGTTTGGTTTATAGCAGCATAGCATGCATGGGCTTGGGCAAGGTGCATTGATGGGCTCCCTCGTTTTTGAAGAGGTGAGGGCCCTTGGGAGTTTGCTTTAGCTACACCATGATGAATATACGATTCTTTTTTTCTTTCCAAACATATTCCTCACGTGCAGCGTACGTGCTTTGTGGTGTTGTACTGTGAGAAGGAGAACCTCGGCAGTTTGAGCCGGTGCGCCAGCCACATTGGTTTGGTAATACTTGGTAATTACCGCAATGTGTTGTTGATAGACGTGTTGAGACGCTACACGCATGTCCCCCCAATCGGCCTAGCTGTCTTGCGTGGCCGTTCCACTGTACACCCAACGATCAGCAGTGTATTCTGCAGATGATGGGAAATGTCATGTCGCAAGCAGAATGGTTCTGCAGCAGAGGTTCAGAAACGAGCTCGTACTGCCGCTACTCGCTACGGGTTTCTCGTTTGGCATGTGTGGTGCCGGCCACAGTGACACTGCTGCATGGTCATCAACAGCAGCGTTGAACTCTCCAAACCGCGTGGGAAACTGACTACCCATCCCAGTCCCGCGCCAACACGCTGCACGACTTGTTCCGTCGAAGAGACATGCTACCGAGGTTTGGTGCAGCTAGCCTCGGCGCTGCGGACTCGATGTCGGGACTTTGGATGCCAGATTGGGTCTTGTAGGGATGGGCTTGTCAAAGCCACGGGTTGAGGCTGAAGGGAGATTTGGGGCTGCAGCGTTTGATATGGTTGATTTGCGTGTGCTACACCGACAGACACAGCACGCAACACGGCAGTCGAAGTCGTCACTGTCACTGTCAGTAGTTAGCCTACAGATAAATGCTGGAGGACTGCATTGTGGTGCACTTGTGTGCATGGTTTCTGGCATCGTCTGGCAAGGTTATATTCTGCCCTTCGATGAATCCTAGCACAGCGAGCCCTATCACTAATGCAATCGATTCACCGCGAGATAGGTATGATATTGCAAAATGATGTATTTATTCTATTTAAAAACAGCGGCTATATGGTATCTTATTGTGGTATCTTAGTGAGTGCACGCCGGGGGTTCAAAACAAGGTCAAGGTCAAGCAAGACAACGCCAAAGTACGCGCATGCAACCAACCACACCCCAAACAAAAATGCAAGAAAATCAAGTCAAACAGGAGTGGTGAGACTCTGCGTGCAAAACACGAGTGGCAGGACTAACGTGCAAAACACAGTGGAGGTCAACAACAGGCTATACTCGGTCCTCGGCAAAGTCAAGGACCTCGCAGTCGTCCTCGAAGAAGCCCTCCTCGCCTTCTTCGCCGTCACGCTGAACGCGTCTGCGTCTGGTGGTCACAACGACTTGCTCGACCTCCTCTTCGTCGTCGTTGAGAACGAGCTTGTTCTCGATCCTGGCTGCGACACCGGCTACAAACTCGTCTTCGTCGAGCTCGTGGCTGTGTGTTGCGGGAGACGAGATGCGAACAGCTTCAATGTCCTCGCCGAAGAGCCAGGGTGTGTTGTCCTCTTCGTGGTGAAGGTTGCTGGCGAGACTGGGTATTGACGGTTGATACTCGCTGCTACTCTCGTGTACACTGGACAAAGGGTGCGAGAAGACAAAACGAGTGACACGTCGATCTGTGTAGAACGGCTGGTATGGCGGGTTTGTTTCGATCTCAGAGAAGCTTAGAGGAGCTAGGGTTGAGCCTGCTCCTTTGGCTCCACGTGCAGCAGGTTTGCGTGGAAGAACTCGAGGTAGCCATTCTCCATACACATCGTTCGTCGATTCTTGGTCTCCAGGCTGTGGGTACAGCTGCCCGGTTACAGAAGGTGGAAGAGGTGAGTCTGGGACGGGGGCAAGGCCGAACTCGACTACCTTTCTTTTCGAGATCGATGTCGCGTTGGCGGCTTTGCCTTTACCAGTAGCAGGTCGCATTTGGACTCGCCAGATCTGCAATACGCCACCAGCAACCAGGGCGATAGATCCTCGACCCTTGCCGGAGAGCCATCGTACGCTGTAAGGCTTGACACCGCTAGGCGACACAGGTAGTGCGAGCTTGTTATCCCCAGCATGTCGGATGTTGTTGATAGAATTGCCCACACCAGCGGCCACTGCTTTGCTAGATTTCGCACCCGCCGCAGGTGTCATGCCGAGACTGCTGAAGGTAAAGCGAGAGCCATTACTAGTAGCTCGGCCACGAACAGCATTGAAGAACGGCTTCGCTGTACCGTTGATCGCTTGCATAGCAGACCCAACCGCACCTCCGTTGCTTGCCAGCGCTGCATCGTCTTTCGGTTTCGCTGCGCCTGCTGGACGAGTTCGTCTGGACGGCGGCCATTGGAAGGCTGAGGCTGGCATGAGGAACATGTGCACCGTGCCTTTGTCTGTGACAACGGCGACTTTGTCAATACGAGGAGCAGACCACGCCACATCGATGACGTTAGTCACTGTGATGCGAGTGAATCTGGCCACTTGTCGTACGTGTGGTCCTAGTGCCTGTTCCCTGGCGGACTTGCGTGCTCTTCTAAAGTTTATGCGTTTGAGATCCCATACTTCTTGGAGGTCGCCCTTCTTGCTGATGGTCATCAGCATTAGACCAGTCGGAGAAAATGATAGGAAGCTGCAGCCGTGTGTTGCAGGAATGACTGCGATTGGTTGCAAAGCGCTCTTGCTTCGTGACTCCTCCACCTCGATGAGTCTCTGCAAGTCGTGCACAGCGATTACGGTGGCTTCCTGTCGTGGCTGTGCTTGGTTATGTCCATGAGTGGGTGGGAAGTAGTGTTGCATTGGATCCTGATATGGTAGGTTGTTCGCGGTGCCCTTGTTCATGTAGCTCTTGAAAGCCTGCATACTCTTCTCAGTGGCCCAGCGTGCGCCTTGGATCGCGACCTGCGTACCCTCTCTGGTCAGACGGTTCAGGAGACTAGCTCCTTCAGGAGCATCCACAGCACAGTTCGATGCTGGTTGAGGTGGCGCGCTGTGGTAGGCAATACCGGGTGGTCGTTCGTAGTAAGGAGATGTCAGAGCTGTGCCGTTGACTTGGTATTGCGAGCTGGATGCGGGAGGAGTTACAGCCAGCCAGCGGTCCGAAAGGGAGAAGACCGGCACACCATATTTCTCGGGTGGGACATCTTCATGGCTGCCATCCGCGCCGCTCGAGGCACTCGAAGGGGTCACCCGCTCGCGCAGTTGCACAGAGGTCCAGAGCTTGCCTATACAGCGGAATCGCTCTGCGTGTTCTTCGTAGCCTTTGAGATAAGGGGCAAAAACAAAGACCTCTCCACTGGTACCAGAGGCAACAACAACAAACTTTCCGTTCGCATCGACGACTAACTCTCCAACTGGAGCAGGAGGTTGAAAGAGAGGACTTCCCACAGGAGTAATCAAAGGCACTAAAGGACTTGTGTACAGGGTTGCCAGCTTCGTCTGCTCCTTGAGGGAATAGAGCTCGACTGTAGTTTGGTAGCCGCTTACCTGTGTCGATGAGTCGTTGCTAGAAGGTCTACTGGGAGACTCAGAGGCCGAGTCATCGATGACAGACGACGAGCCACTTCCACTTCCACTACTGCGACTCTCTTTTAGAACAGGTCCATGCAGCGTGAGAGCAATCAGCGGTCTGAACTTCGCCAGTGGGTCCCTTCGTGAGCTCCACGGTAGGATCTTTGCACCAATGACGCCGCCTCTCAAGCCTTCCAAGCGACCTACAATGTCAAGCCTACCCCTTTCGACTCGAAAGACATCCAGACCGCCCTGTGACCCAACCAAAAGAACATTCTCCGTACTTCGAGCGGCTTCGTCCCCAGCCATGCTCAACGTGTCGAATCCACAGAAGTATCCGCCCTCGCCTGGGGCGATACCTCCATCGCGTATTCCATCGAGACCAAGGTCGAGCTCAGGGGCGCCGTAGAAGTGTGCTTGTGGCTGGTGGGGTAGAGGAGGATTTCCGGCAAAGTTCTGCGACAACGGACGGCCAGTGTACTGTGAGTACGTAGACGGCCTACGATCTCTCCCACCAAAAGTGGCCTGCTGACTAGGATGACTCAGAGGACGACCTCCGAGTGCTGGAGGCGAGTTCGACATGCCCGGCATGAAGAGACCGTCTCTAGCACCGGGCGAGTTCTGGAACGTCGGTGGCGAGCCTGCGATGGCTATGCCGCCGTTGCCAGGAGAGGCCTGGCTGCCAAAGAAAGGCAGCGACTTGGTCCACTCTGTTGTGTACTGGGCTGCGGTCCGGGTGGCACCGATAGCCGAGAAGAGTGGTGAGGTGTTCGCATTATAGTTTATGGGTGGAGAGGCGGAGGCGAAGCGCTGTGCTGAGGGCGGGGACTTGGTTCTGGGGTACGGAGTCAGAGAAGGGCGGCGGGCGGCGTGCACACTGGGGCTTACATCTCGCGCGGGTAGATGCGCGTAACTCGCTCTCCATGCCTATTGTCTCGTCCCAGCTCATGTCTCGACTTGCGGCCGCGCTGCTGGGGCGTGTCCTGCACCTTGAGCCGGTTGCGCTGCTGCTGGTGGAGGTGACTGAGGTTCGAAACGGGCGGCGTATGCTCGGCGGCGGGGTTCGGCGATGGGCTCATTCAAGTAGCTGGCGGGGTCTTGGGGTGTTTGGTGCAGAGCGGATACTCTGCTGCAGGTGCGGTGTGGAGTGGAAGGGGAGAGCACCGCGTACGAGGGTAGGGACGGGTGAGCGCGGCGCGTGAGGTGGCTAAGACAGGACGTGCTGCGTCATGCACCGAATGCACCGAATGCACAAGTCCGCGGGTTCAGCTGCACGATTGGACCCTGAATCGTCGCAGATGGCCGTGCCAGTGACCGCAATCTGAACGGCAAGAGCTTGCCTGTGCCTGAATGGCCGGCCTTTGGTCCTGGCTGCGCTGCACTGGGCGTAGGCGGGGAAGCTTGTTGACAGTCGATCAGCCGCAGTACCGGGAGCTTCAGATGCGTCGGAAGCTCCTCAGCCCACAACGCGCAGGAATTCAGGAAGCGGTGCAGGTCTGGGGCGACCGGGCGGCTTATAGAGGACGGCGAAATTGTTGGGAGCTCTGCAGGTATCGACAATGTGGTGTGCAGTCCTATCTTGCTCTCACCGCGGCGAAGCACCTCCATGCCCCTCAAATGGCAGCTAACGCAGGTGACCTCTTAGCTCGCCCGCCGCCATTCCCGCTGTGGATAACAGCACGTTGGGCCGCCCATTGCTCTCAGTCGCTGTACCGTGGCCACGGCATTCCAGTTGATTTCCAACCCCCTCAGTTCAGCAGCTCACGCAAGCCGTCGTTGTAAGCTGTCGTCGAGTCGAAGACGCGGGGTACTCTTCGAACCGCTGCGATGACGTCCTTTGCAGCACCGCAGCTCGTTCCGCCCTACCCTTGCTCACTCAACACCTCAACACCTGCACGCTCATCTGATACGGCCTCTACGACGTGACAAAGAGCCATTCGTAAGCATCTCTACAAGGAAACCGCGCTCAATACAGATGTGTATTTTGCCCACTGTGTGGCTTCCATGTTTTCCTTCGATGCACTCAAAGTAAATTGCATGCAAACAAGGCCATCTATCACTAGCCTGATGTGTAACGACTTCACCTTCTACTTCAAGCAAAGCTGAACCTGGGTCTTTGTTTTCTTCGTTCAGGCTGACTGTAAGCACTCTAGGATCCGACTTATTATTTACTTTTTGGCAGCCACCATGCATCACTGACAGTCTTGACAGAAGATCTAGGTTAGCTACAGGGCATCTGCGGACGGAAAGGTGCAGCCTTACTTCCGAAATTGCGGGTCCGATCCTGCGAGCCGTCTATCAGATCTGTAGGCCGAACTTCTCCACCTACACCTCCGCTGCACACTACACCTATCGTGGCGAAACCACCGGTGGACCTTCATCTCCGCGTATGGGTTCAGCTTGGCTGTCAGAGTACATTGCCCGAGGCGGCCCTGCCTCAGCGAGTCGGAGGCTCGCCTTCATTTCTTCTTCGTGACCAAAATTATACCCTTACTTTCGCAGCATGTACTTATATCAAGGCCCCACCGAGCCGTGTAATCTCATTTCAAGCTATGTAAGGTGAACGGTTAGAATTAACGCAACTGCGCTTCAAATTCATCTTCACCTGTACAAACTTCAAGTAGCCGCCTCTGCACTTTTCTGTCTCTGTCGCTTCTCCAGCCTTTGAAAATACAACTCGTTTCAACCACACGACCAGCAATGGCCGTCCAGAAGCTCAAGATGCTGGTGCTGGTGCTCTTGCTCCAGACCTTTGGTGTGGTTTCGACGTTCACCAACCTGCCTGACGTGCCCCCAGGCGTTTTCAACGTCAGCACTCGAATCGAGATTCGCAGCAACAAACACGCCGTCTGGAATGCACTCACCGACTTTGTCAAGTACCCAGACTGGAACCCGTTTGTGCGCGCCTCGATCATGGTCTCATCTGACAACGCCACCCTTCGAGATCAGTTTCCTAAGGAAGGGCGTCAGTTGTTTCTACGCACCCAAATTCCGCCTCTACCATTACCCGTCAACAGACATACGTCAGACGTTGAGAAGAACACTCAATACTCATATGAGAACGTCACGCATGTCCAGCGTAAACAAGGACGACTGGCTTGGGACTTCACAAATGGCCCTTCCCTACAAGCAGAGCGATGGCAAGCTGTCAGCGATATTGGTCGTGGAAAAGTGCTTTACGAAAGCAGGGAGGTCTTCAATGGTCCATTGGCTGAGACCTTGAAGTCTCAGCTTGCTCAGGCACTGCAAGCCGGTTTCGATGCGCAGGGCCAGGCCCTGAAGGTCTTGCTCGAAGGCTGTGGTAAGGACTGAGGTTGACACCTTGTCCAGCTGTGGCCGATGCTCGCGATGGTCAGTCCATGTTTGATACGAGAGCTCTTCGTATCTCATTCATCTCCGTGAACGAAGTTGGGCCGAGTACGGAGATCAGCCCATGGATGCAATAAAGGCACCAGGCTGCTGGGACATCTAGACAATCTCTAGGAAATCAATAGGAAATCAATAGTCTTTCATAACATGATATTTACGACTTTGAACTTTCAAGGCTGCAACTCGTGTTTGTCGAATGCTCAGCACTAGCGGCTCGGCTGGCAAGACCCCGGTTGGTAATGCAGCACGCTGGTGTCCACGTTATCGCTGTCGCAATCCTGCAGTCACGTCTCGACATCAGGCGCCTGCTCACGATGGTCTTTGAGTCTCACTACCTTCTTTTCAGTGTGCTACCCGTTCTTTGATTCATGCATCCGAGCACCCGAAGGCTGCGCCGTGCCTTTTGATGTCATTCCTTCGTTCCTACGCCCTCTACCGCATTCCTCAACCCACGCCATGATTTCTCTAGAGCTGGAGGCCTTTGCACGGGCTCTGTCTCGCGTGCTAGGGTGGGCATATTTTCTTTCTTGGGTACGTCTGAATACGGCAAATAGCTGCATTATGCGAACAACTGCTCACACGACCTGCAGTCTGGTAGCTTCTACCCCCAACCGATATCGAACTACAAGCGCAAGTCGACGCTCGGCCTCGCGATAGACTTCCCCACGCTCAACGTCCTCGGCTTTTGCATGTACACCATCTCCACCGCCTCGTTCCTGTATTCGCCGACCATACAAGCACAGTACGCGCACCGACACCCTGAAGCGCCAGAGACAACCGTGCGCTTCAATGACTTCTTGTTCGCGGCGCATGGCGCGGTCATGTGCGTGATCTGCTATACCCAGTTCTTCCCTAAGATTTGGGGTTTCCAAGTTGGGAAGACGCAGAGGGCTAGCAAGGCTGTGTTGGGCATATTCTGGGGCTGCGTAGTAGCTATCATTTGGACAATCCTTATGGTAAGGTGGAGAGGGATTAACGGCGGGTACGACGCTGATACGTGGGCGTGGATCGACGTGGTGAGTAATGCTGGCATCGACAATGCTTTAAAATAATGCTACACGGCTGACTGACTACTCCAGATCTACGTACTTGGATACGTCAAATTAATCACTGTGATATGCAAGTACATCCCGCAAATGTGGGTAAACTACAAGCGCAAGTCGACCGTAGGATGGAGCATCTACCCCATGCTCATGGACTTTGCCGGAGGATGGCTGTCGCTGGCCCAGCTCGTCATCGACTCGTCCTTGCAACACGATTGGACGGGCGTAACGGGCAACCCGGTGAAATTCGGGCTGTCCAACATCACCATCGTGTTCGACATCATCTTCATGCTGCAGCACTACGTGCTCTACCGCGGCGCGGATAAGCACCTCGAAGACGAGGAGCTGGCGACGTCATGGGACGCTGAGCGCGAAAGGCTGATATCGGAGCGGGTTACGTAGTCTAGCAAGCATTATTGATTGCTTTTGCAATCAACATGAAAATGCCTTTCGGTCCGCATCTCAGACTCGGCAGATGTATCCTGACAGAGCGACGAATCTCAGCTGCAACTACCCAACGATGACAGGGGATTCTGCAGGTTACTATGGCGTATCAAGATTCCTTTCCGCCCCTGGTCTTGCAAAAGCAAACCAACATGTCATGTATAGTGGATGTTCCCAATAGGGATTACACAGATCTCCAGCTCGGCGAATTGAGTGGAGATCATGCTCGGAGATCTTGCGTGGAGATCTTGCGTGGAGATCTCGCGTGCAGATCATGCGTGGAGATCTTCGCGTGACAGGCACGCCTTCAATCCACTTCGCGTCACGTTCGCCATGTTATGCATCGTGGAGAGGAACGCGCACACGCGCATTCGGGTTCGGTTTATCCTATTCCCGGACCTTGTTAAACGGCGATCCCAGCGAATTATGGATACCAATGGTGTTGGTTCCTATCTCATGGACTGTATATCCCGGCCTAGTTCCAGACAAAATGCCAGGAACAGGGCAGGAATTGGGACCGAGTCGAAGTAGAGGGTTCGCGGGTGCGATCGAGGCGCGTGGCCAGATCCGCTAGATCCATTGAACCTCGATAGATGCAGACGGGGCCCAAGATGCCTGAACCTTCAAAGATTAATTGAACGTAGCTCAACGTAGCGGAAATGATGCACTGCTTGGAAAACAGCATTCGGGCGAACAGAAACAGTGTTCGTGAACGACTCGTTAGTGGCTGCGTTGACAGCTCTGACAGCACTGCGGGAGTCTGTGTGCCCTTCCACACGAGCAACCGTCTCTTCGTGTTTGGAACGTTCATGGTGCATACGAGGCCTTCTGAACGTGGCGTTGACGTTGCTTTTGGCCGTCAACATGCAACCGCTGGACATTGCACCTCGACGTCTCGTTGGCTAAAGAGCCGCGGGGGATTCCCGCTAGGATGGCACGGCTCTGATAATCAGGTACGACGCGCTCAGGTACGCAGCACGAGCGCTGCGCGGCTGGGAATGCATTCGCGACCGACCTCCCGCATTTGCGCTCAGTGTGCATCTGAAAGTGGAATTTCTTCGCTGCGGTGCAACGCCCAACGCTTCTTTTGCGTCAATGCCAGACGTTGCACGTTGCCATTTCGCCAGCACAGACGTGTTCGAGAAATTGACAGATTTACGTGTGCCGCGCCGCCGAACGTCCGGTCCCGTCTCCATTAACGTGCTGGGCACTTTTCATTTGTGCAGCGGAGCTCAACCTCCACTATCGACGGTTCAGCAACTTTCTTGCAGGACCGGCTCCTCCCGAGGCACCAGAGCCATTGATCTAGCTTCCCCCCAGGACTAAGGTTTGCTAGCGGGATCGTTTCCTGGCTGCACGATCTGTCAGTGGCATCAACGAGTTCAAAGGTTGCAGTCCAACGTTGCCTGTCGTGGCCTAGCTTCACGCCGACCCAACTGTGAGGTTTCTGTCTTGACGTGTCAAAGCCCTCAGCTGGCTCTTCTGGTACGTCTATCTTAATTAGGACTTCTCGTCATGGTTCCACATTTTGCGCTCCCGGCTCGCGTTCAGGCGCCGCCAATACAGCATTTCCGTTAATTCTCGAGCCTGTCCCTGCTTGAAGCCGTCCATTGGCCTTCCCGCTCCGTAATTCCTGGCTGTTATGCATTTGTTCAAGCACAAAAGACGATCGGCTCATAGTATCTCTTCCCCCAAGCAGTCAATTTCATCTTCCAGATACGCCAACGCTGCACACACAGACCAAGCTTCCTCAATGGGGAGCGTAGGCGAGCAGTCCTCGGCGCCCTACATCGATAGCGTCATCGCAGGAGCTGCCCCCGATGCGGACCCCAAAGTTCACGGGGATGGTGAGAGTCCAGTTAATGAGCCATTGGTAATGGACTTTGCTGCCATGCACGATGAGCGCGGCATAAATGGTACTAATGCCCCACTCGCGGCCCATTCTAGCAGAGCAGATGGCAGTTGGCTCTCAGACGACGATTCTGCTGCCGCGCCGCCAGACTTCTCTGGCCGTCGAGACATAACTCATCACGTTCCTTTAAGAACAAGGTAGGTTATATTAAACATCACTATCTGCATAGCGGCTGATCTGGGCAGCTCTAACGACTTTACTGCCAAAATAAAAAGACGAAGCCTGCTTGGCCGATCATCACGTAAATCTAGTATCACACCAGAGCCTCATTCTAACTCACACCACATGCCGGAAACACGACGTCTCGTCATGCCCGAGACGCCAGAGTCTCAGCATTCTTTCCAGCTCAATTCATCACGGCGTGGCAGCATAGCAGGCCAAAGTTCAGTACGCGCGTCAAGTATAGGACCTACCACCATGCGCAGCTCTGCCGATTCAGTCATTTCACACGACTCCTTCACGCCTTCAATAGCAACAGGTACTCTTGCTCCCTTGCAGCAGAAGAACGGTCTTGACGATGGCGACCGCCTCTCCCCACTGCTGGAAGATGATCCGAAATCTTGGGATCTCATTGAGCCAGAGGAGCACAGTCGCAAAGTGTTTTCGCTCGAGACTCGCTCAGAGCAATTGTTCTCCAAAGAGCATCTAGCCGCCATCTTCAAAGATACACCGTCTCTACTCCGGTTCACAGCGTTCCTCAGCATTGCACGGCCAAAGTCTGTGCCAGTTCTGATCTACTACCTCGATGCAATGAAGGCACTGCGCGCAATCAATTACGCCAATGCGGTCGCGGAAGCACTGGAGCCAATTCCTAGCCTGGATTTCACCGAGACCCAGGCACGACCGACAGTGAATGGCGTCTTGGAAGAGAAGGCACAGCGAGCATTTGATATTTTGGTGCGAGATGACCTTCCAGCATTCATCACACACATTTTCACGCAGGTCGTGAACGTGAGCATTTCGAAGCGTGTTACTGGAAATCTACCACCTTTGCTGCGCGAGGCTAGTGAAGGACTGGCAGAGGTGTTTTGTTTGACCGATCCTTCAAGACGGGATAACCCTATCATTTTTGCTTCAGAAGGTGAGAACCTTGCAGTTCGCAGAAGCTGACAGCGCTGATCAAGTTGCAGAATTTCATAGAACTACACAGTACGGTGTCAGCTATGCCATTGGGCGCAATTGTCGATTCCTTCAGGGTCCAAAGACAAATCACAGTAGTGTTGCGCGCTTCAAGGAAATGTGCATGCAGGGCAAGGAGCATAGCGAGGTGTTCTTGAACTAGTAGGCAACATCCGCATTTACTTCATAGTTGCTTGCTAACTGCTCAACAGCCGACGTGACGGTTCTCCATTCATGAACTTACTCATGATTGCGCCTCTCCTCGATTCTCGAGGTAATCTCCGCTACTTCATCGGCGCCCAGATCGACGTCTCCGGTCTCGTAAAGGACGCCACGGATCTCGAAGCTTTTCAGCGTATGCTTGATGAGGAAGAGGGCGTTGCACCACCCGAGGAGGCGAAGGACGAATTTCAGGAGCTTAGTGAGATGTTTAACCATGGCGAGCTGGACACTGTCCGTAAATTTGGTGGCAATATGCACCGAGACCATATCGACGACCAGGATGACAAGGCGAGCGTGATTCAGCGACCCAGGTTGCTCATCCAAGATCAATCGACGTTCGACGTGGAAGTAGCAGAGAAACCACCACCTAAACCCGAGGGGAGATTGTCAGGACCGTACAAACATGTAAGGCACACCAGCGCTCAACACGAACACAAACTGATATATCACAGTACCTCCTCGTTCGCCCTGCCCCGTCCCTACGTATCCTCTTCACATCTCCCTCCCTTCGCGTCCCCGGCATCCTACAATCTCACTTCCTCGACCGCATCGGCGGCTCAAACCGCGTGCGCGAATCCGTACGCGACGCACTCGCCGACGGCTCACGCGGCGTGACTGCCAAAATCCGATGGCTCCCCCACGCAGTCGAGAACCTCGGAACAACATATGAAGAAGGCCGACCGCGCTGGATTCACTGCACACCGCTGCTCGGTCAAAGCGGCAGCGTAGGAATCTGGATGATCGTGATCGTTGACGAGGAAAAGCATACTCAGCCGAACAGGCGGTTCAGGCAGGCGCCGCCCGTTGCAAACGACGTGCGAACGCCGCATCATGTTGTACCATCCGGGGCGCGTGAGTTGAACAGCAGGATTGATAATCTCAGTCTGACGGGCGACAGCCATCGAGACGATTACGGGAATGCGAGCCGCGCCGCGACCCCGAATGGAGAACGTTACGGCGAGCGATACGGTGAGCGCAACGGCGTAGGCGCGCATAGACATATGGTCCTTGATGCTATGCGGTCACCGCCCAGTCCTCGATGGAGTATAAACGAGCAGCGTGCGACGTATAACCACTCAGTTGCGAGAAGCTTGAAGGGTAATCATTATGGCCCCGGGGACAGTGTTGATTCGTTTCACATATGACTGCACCCGGCAGTGAGCAGCTCTGGAGAGAGTGGTGAAGGGAATAGAGGGAGTTCAACGGATGACACGAAGTATAGTGGGGAAGAAGAGCGGAATGGGAGTGTTTGGAGTGCGGTCAGTGACAGAAGCGGAATTTTGAAGACTACGACCTTTGAGTTGACAGAAGAGAGCACGCAATCGGTGGGGTCGTCGACGAGGTCATCTATTGTGCCGAAAGAGTGGGAAGAAGGGTTGCAGTCGTCGGCAGATGACGAGCCGTTTGGGTTATTGAGCATGATTGTCGAGCAAGGGCGGCTGGCTAAGGCTAAACGTCGCGTAGACTGAGTTTTGAGAGTGTTGGGAGCATGTTGTACGATGCGATGGAGTGTTATATACCCTTCGGGAGGATGGCGATGTTGCAGTTTTGAGCAAATTATCTGTAGTATTAGCAGCCTATCGCCATAACGAATCTTGCACGTTTTTTTATATTCTCTCTCTCCTTCACTCTGTCTTGATTGTAGCAATCTTGTAATATCCTTATAGAAATCTGCGGCGAATCGGAGATATAGCCAATCTGATTGGACCATGGCTCCGGGCGTCGTGAAAGCAAATCCACCCCACCAAAACAGCATCCTACGCTCGCAACACTTCAAAGCACCTCAAACCCGCAACAATGGCGACAATCCGGCCCATGCGCCCAGACGACCTCCTCAAGTTCTCCTCCACAAATCTCGACCACCTAACCGAAACCTACAACATCGGCTTCTACCTCGAATACCTCACCAAATGGCCCGAGCTATGCCAAGTCATCGAAGGCATTGACGGCCAAATAGAAGGCTACAGCACGTCTCCTGCCCTCCAACCACATCCCCACCGCTAACACACCCGCTCAGTCCTCGGCAAACTCGAATCCTCGCCCTACGAGTCCCCAATCGACCCGTACGAGCCCGTCGAAGCCACGCGCCTGCAGCCAAACTACCTCCCCTGGCACGGCCACATCACCGCGCTGACGGTCGCGCCCAGCGCCCGGCGCCTCGGGCATGCGACTGCGCTTAGCACGGCGCTGGAGCGCTCGTCTGACGCGGCGGGTGCGTGGTTCGTGGATTTGTTTGTGCGCGCGAGTAATGAGATTGCGAAGGGCATGTATCGCAAGATGGGGTATAGTGTGTATAGGCGGGTGGAGAATTATTATAATGATGGTGAGGATGCGTTTGATATGCGGAAGCCGCTGAGTAGGGATAAGGGGCGGGATACGGTCAGGGAGAATGGGGAGGAGATGAGGGTGTCTGCGGATGATGTTTGGTGAGGATGGAGGAGTATATACCCTGAGAGCGAATGAAGGAGTTGCGTGCTGCTAGGTAGGCATGTACGAGTATTTTTGCAAATACACTCAGGTCTAGGTGTCGTTCAAGGGATTAGAGATTATTCATGTAATGCTGACGAACACAGGGTCAAAAGGACAAGCTGAGAGTATGGAAATCTGTAAAATTGTCTACCTGGGTATCATTGCCTCGTCCTGACGCAGGTCTCGCGCCCAGCACAGCCGCTATTCGCCAACTCACACCACCATCCTTGATCTAAATCCATGCCCGGCGAGGATGTTCTGTACCAGCAGACGATGGATCCCCAACCACCAAGTCTGTCGTGTAAAGGTGGCTCACCGCCCGCGGCAGCGCCACAGGCGACCCAACTGTATCTATGCGATCTAGGCCGGTCCAGGGGTACTCAGACTGGGTTGGTGAGGTCAGAAAGTTGTTGCGAGCAAATGCCGATTGGGGTTCATACTGTGGGGGCTGGCATCCGGCAAAGTGCGGCTGGAACGGTTCTACATGCTCGCCTTCGATGTCTGGGGATGCTGGTGGTAAGACTGGCTCTGCGTAATCACGGACGGGTGCTGCACTAACGCTGTCGAACATGTTGGACTGCTTCTCGAAGTCGCCTTCGGTTGCCTGAGATTCAGCGGAGAATCGTGGTGCTGGACCGGCTGAAGGTGCCGGCGATACTGTCGACTGTCTTCGTTTCAGGTCGAGTGCTAGTAGTGTTGTGGTGCCGATCCACAGGAGTCTGCAATCCATCAGTTGTGTGTGCTGAAGTTCTACTTCAAATACCTACACTTGAAGTCCAATAAGCACCGCGCTCGCGATCAACGCCCCGAAGTAGGTGCGGAAGGTAGTGTCTCGCTTGACGACATACGATGAGCAGATTTTGCCGCTCTCTGGTGTGTACGAACACTGAGGGTTCCATTCATGTGCTAGGTTGGCAGTGAGTCCAAGGTTGACAGTCCAAAAGATGAGCATCCAGGCATGAAGCCCTAGGGATACCCAAATGTTGTTGAATTTGGCAAGGAACGTTCGAGTGGCGATCATCCATGATGAAACACCAAGACTGCAAACAGTCTATTCACAGTTTAGTGCTTTGCTATGTCCACCAAGACACTCGTACTTACCACAACCAGAGAGTAGATCAGGACATTGTACGAGATGTAGTCGACTCCGTACGCTGCAAGCCCCAGGACTGTGATTGCCAAAATGATCTGTGCAATATGCGCGAAGAGAGTTGGAAGACGCATTCGTGGTGTGTGCACTGGCTGCTGTGCTCCGTCCATCTTGAAATCTCACTATCAAGGTGATGTCTTGCTGAGTGTCTCCAGGACAAAGTGCAAGGAAACGAAAGACTTAAAAGTTGACTGTGGCAGACAGAGACGAGCGCGGATGTTTGCGTTCTTCTATAAGGGCACATTTGGGACCGGTACATCCGAAACAGTCTCAGCTTCTAGAGATGCCTATCTTAGGCCAACGCCCCACATCGTCACCGGTATCAGGCAGTCAAAGCACGTAGTGAGACTGCCCACGTCTACATTACTCGCGTGCGAGTCGTGTTGTTTCCGTGAAACTTCCCCACGTACCCACCTATCGTGCGGGAGGATGCAAGGGAGGCAGCATAAGCGGCGTGCTAAGTGGTTGCGCATCATGGTACTATCAATCCGGAGGATGGTATCACGACGAAGGTCAGGATGTCGTTTGTGTTGAATTGCATATCAGCCTGATCAGAAACATGATAAAGTGCATATGTTTGCTGCGGTGTGATCTAGATTAG
Source organism: Phoma sp. XZ068 (assembly GCA_004835665.1). Classification (NCBI taxonomy): domain Eukaryota; kingdom Fungi; phylum Ascomycota; class Dothideomycetes; order Pleosporales; family Didymellaceae; genus Phoma; species Phoma sp. XZ068. Next base: position 1,625,696 of record RBKR01000003.1, read on the forward strand.
TGCCAAACTGGTGGATGTCTGAGACAGCGTGTTTCCAGATCTTCCAAACACGGACACGGTGACAGGGAAGAACGCAGATGAACATCGATAAATTTGGGTTGCGGGAGTATATGCACGAGTATCAGGTAGATGAACGAAAGGGGCTAAAGGACGGAAACAACGACGTGTTGTCGTTCGACGGAGACGGGAAGGATTGATATGTGAAGGGTTCGACCGAAACAAGCTAGGCGTGTGTAATGATCCTCCCGCTGCCCTAGCATCCTCAACTCCACAACCGTGCTTTGTCTCACGACTTCTTGACTGGCAATAATGAAGTCCTTGTACGCACTTGGAAATATGTACCTCTGAGTCTGGTTCTGAGTCTGCGCTTCGTTTACTTTTGTACAAACCGGCGGTCTTTGGTCTACTCCTCACCTGAGCACATTTCTCAACACGAATACATATCTATGAATAGTGCAGGGCTGGATCTGTGGAATGAAAAATCATAAGACCTCGCAAAACAATGGCCTCGCATAGCTAGAATTTGCTGAATACTTGGTTGTTGGCCGATTCCACTATGACGTCAATCTGATGATGAATCCGGAGTCCTGACGACTTCCTTAACGACGATGCTTTCGTGGAATAGATCTGTATACTAAAAACAGCTTGAGTTCCCAAGCAAATATGACTTCGAAGACGAATCAAGACAGCGCCAAGAATGTTCCAAAAGAGCACCACGTGCACAGGTTTGGCTCATGGCTTCCAGCCGGTAAGGCCATTGGACTCGTGTGCTCCCGCCGACACCGCTGACCGTTATCAGACCACCGTCACGTCAAGGATTGGATCTCAGACATTGTCGAACATGTCGATAAGAATCCAAAAGACCTTCATCCCGTGATCGAGGAATTTAAGAAACTTATTGAGGGCAATACAAGGATCTACCTTCTTGTCAACTCGATGTTCGAGGAAGTCCCACAGAAGAAGCCATACGCAAACGACCCTGCAGGACACAAGCAGGTCCGCGATTACCAGCACATGCTGGAGCTGTTTAATCACCTCCTCACAACCGCACCTGCCTGGAATGACAGAGAGTACTCAGTTGGATTGGTCGGCACACCGTTCAATGCCATTCTTGACTGGCCGATGGGCACTCCTAGTGGTTTCGCCTTCTTCCTTGATCCTGATGTAAATAAGATGCTGAAGAAGACACTGAACGCATGGGCAGAGTTCTTGGGTTCGTCTGATTCAGCCTACGTACTTGGAGACGACTCGAGCGGGTGGTTCAGCAAGCACGGCACAGAGGACCTCGCAATAACAGCAAACGTTGGCCAGACTAACTACAGCTTCGATCAGATCTTCAAGTGTGACCCCTCAAAGAAGTACAAGGGCTACACATCTTGGGACAGCTTCTTCACACGCGCCGTGCGGGAGGAAGCGCGCCCGGTCGCCTCCCCAGATGACGACAATGTCATTGCCAACTGCTGCGAGTCGAAGCCGTACAAGGTTTCGCGCAATATTAAGGCACGCGACACGTTCTGGGCGAAGGGCCAACAGTACTCCTTGAACGATATGCTGTCGCAGGATCCTCTGCACGTGAAGTTCATTGGCGGTACGATCTACCAAGCCTTCCTCTCAGCTCTGAGTTACCACCGGTGGCACTCACCTGTCAGCGGCAGAATTGTCAAGTCCTACAAGGTTGATGGCACATACTTTTCCGAACCGCTCTTTGCAGGTGTTGGCGATCCAGAGGTGCAGAGCAAGATAGACAGCGATGGTGAGAAGACTGGTCAAGGATATCTTACCGCAACAGCGACTCGCTCTATAATCTTCATCGAGACCGACAACAAGGAGCTCGGGCTCGTGTGCTTCCTAGGTATAGGTATGACCGAAGTTAGCACGTGCGATACCACAGTCAAGGAAGGCGACCACGTTAAGAAGGGAGACCAGCTTGGCATGTTCCACTACGGTGGAAGCACACATTGCGTCATCTTCCAGAAGGGTATCGAGTTGGAGGGCTTCCCGAGCACTGACAACCCTGAGCACAATGTTCCCGTGCGATCGAAGCTGGCCGTCGTCAAGAGAAAGTAGGTTCAATGATAGCCAGCACTCCCATCAATGTAATATACGTTAAATGCCGATGCTAGTCTTAATTCCTACACCCTGTGAATAATTTTCCAGTCTTAGATTTTAGACCTCGCAGTCCTCTTTGCCTCCAACTCCTTCCTCTTCGCCTCGAACCTCTTCTTCGGCGCATCCTCCACAAATCTCTCACTAAGAGCATCAACCGACCTAACCACTGCAAGAAGCCTAGCATCCCGAATAGGATCGTTCTGCAGTCTCTTCATCTCACACATACTCTTCCCATCGTTGACTGCCAATTGCTCCTCCAAGAATTTCACCACCTTCGCTTGAAACGCGTCGCCCGTCTCCTCCCAAACATAGTTGTACAGGCCAGCATCTAGTAATTCCTGAGCAGTCAGTTTGCGGCCGAACATGAGGAAGTCGTTTGCGCGGTGGATGCCGATTGACTGTGCGAAGGAGAGTGCTGATCCATTTTCGGGCACGAGAGCGAGGGCACTGAATGGGCATTGCAGCCACGCGGTGCTGGAAGCCAGGACAATGTCGGCAATTCCGGGGAACCAGGCTGCGCCGCCACCAACGGCCGGGCCGTTAAGAGCCAGGATGAGGACTTTCTTGTGGTCGATCATGGAGCGGAGGAGCTCTTGAGCTGGCCGTGCGTAAGTAAACGTTTGGTGGACTCGAAGGATATAGGCTCATTATGGCTTGAACAAAGAGGAAACCATACATACCGTAACTAAACCTCCCAAGCATCTTCAGCTTCTTTTCCGCCAGATCCGTCGGGTTGTCCTGCGCATTTCGCTCAGTCGATGCTTCTCGCCATCAGCACTACGAATTCAGGAATAACGTACGTCATCTTGTGCGATACCTTTGACATCTGCACCAGCGCTGAAGAAGCGGCCCTCGCCGGTGAGTACGGTAAAGATAGTGTCGGGATGCTCATTAAGTTGGCGGAGTGCGGAGATGGTGTTTCCGATGAGGTTGCCGCCGAAGGAGTTCAGCGCCTTAGGTCGGTTGAACTGGAACAGGTTAGATGAGCTCGAAGTCGACAAAAGGGTGGAACGGAGGCACAGGAAATGACGGTTTACCTTGATAATTCCGATCTGACCTCTGATCTCGAACTTGATGTCTGTATACTGGTCGGCCATTATGGTAGTCGTGTCGCTTATGTTGTCCCTTGGGTAGCTTTTTCTGACCCAAATCTCCTGCACGTCTATTTCCTGTCCGACTTTTCTGATCTGTCAATTCGATACTGGTTACTGGGATATGCAGTTTCCACGAAGTTGGTAGGACATTCAAGTTGAGGACCATATGTGGGAGTTGGCATGGTCGGCAGTTTAGCCGCAGCCGCAGCCCCGCAAAACGGTGTTCCACAGCCTCGGTTCAATGACATGTGGGGAGAGTCAGCCGCTTTCTCAACTATGTGGTTCGCCTTCGTTCAGTAATCGCATTTACTGTACTTTTATGACCTTCATTCTTGCTGCAATATTCTCTAAATGTACACGCAAAACCGCATATTGACGCGGAGAATCTCGAAATTACCCACATGGCTTCCTCCTTAACAATTTTTTTGCCAGACCTGCTATCTTCAGTTGGGTCTACGGAGCCCAATTTCGAAAGCTTGCGTTCAGTATTTACAGCAGACACTTTTGGGTCGCAAAAGCGATGCAGCGTACCACAAGAGGAAGAAGTACGTGCAAGCATTAGACACATGCAGACAAAGATAGGTATTCTAAGATACAAATCGTGTAATGCAACCTGGATCCACTCCTCAACGTCGGCCCTTGCAAAGCCGGCCGCTTTTCATTGGTGAAGTGTCCATGTGCTAGATGCAGCGGGAGGATTCTGGAACAAAGTCTCCGATGCGACAGTCGATGCGGGCGCAGCAAGCACTGGAGACAATTGCATCTGCTCAACCTCAAATCACCTCCCTCTCCCTCATTTTGATCCTCACGTGCTCACCCTGCCCACCATCTTCGCCAGTCGCTTCTAGAGCTAAGTTCTCAATATTAGCCACTTGCTCCTTCGTAGGTGGCCGTGCCACCTTGTAGTAGCCTTCTTCTCCGTCAACCTGGATCTGTAGGGCCATATAGTTAAGCACTCTGGTACCCATTCCAGGACTGGCAGCTCTGCATAGCTTCTTCAATTTTCTGAGTCGGCGACTTTGCGTACTCAAACAACTGTGGACTGCTAAGCGTTTACTGGGACCAGGTAGCTGTGTCAATCAGTGCGAAACTTTCACCGGTCTGCTCTCTGATATCTTCTTGCTCATCTGTGTTATTCTTCCAATTTTCGGAGTCAGGATTGAGCTCCTCCTCCCTTGTCGATATGACGATGCCTATATATGCTTTATACTTATACAAATAGATGTTATACGCACGTCTTCCCTAGCAGAGATTAGTATGTTTGTAAGAACAATTATACTTAATAATAAGTTCCTAGCAATTTGCAACCTTATCTATACCATATGTACCTTATCATCTTACATCGTCATGATTGTTGACCACGAGTAATTACCGTAAAAAAATAACTGCCACCAACTGCTCCATTAAACACTAGCAAGGGGTAGCCCTGCGCGAGCGGAGAAGTGGGCGAAATTCAGCGAATAACAGCCGTGAAATTTTCCGCTTTTGCGGGTACGGTACACGCAGATTGTACTTCCTTTAATTGGTATGATTGTTGTTAAGGTTATCCAGCCCCTGCTAGGGTTGGACGAGGCAGTCAAGTTTTTACGGTCATTGCTCTGAAACCCACTCAAAAGCTTTGTCCGATATTCGGCCACGGCCGTCTCCGACCTGATAACATGCACTCGGAGAATGACATCCTTCAAGAAGGGCCGGTATTTCTGGTGGCGCTAGGTGTAAACGATGCCGCTTTGCCAAGCTAGTATAAGATGTGCGGCACTTGTATGTTCGAGGTTTGCACCCCAGGTTACTACGATATCATTGCCGAAAATGCAGCATATACGTGCCTGGCGTCTAGTAAGAGGAAAGATAAGATGTAACAATGATCTTGCCGTGTTGTCATAGGGTAAGCCGACGGGCACATGTAGAGCGCGCATATATGTAAGTGTATTTCTGTGTTTCTTCTCTCCGTCGAGTAGTCTTCTTCTTCACTCAATTGCTTTCTTTCCCAGACAGTTCAGTCTCCAGGATGTTGCTCTACATGGCCCACGCACTTACAGCGCTCCTCCTGACGTCCACCATCACTGCCGCTCCAGCTGGAAATGCGAAAAGAGCTCCCCACCCTACCTATCGGATATCCCCAAAAGTCTTCATCATATCCATGTTCAAACCCGAGGCCGATGTCTGGTATAACAAATCCGAGTACAACGTCTTGGCTAGAAACATCACTGTTCCTGGGTTTTCACCTCTTTTCCCTGACGCTCACTGCACAGCTGATGGGTCAGTCTGCCAGCTTGTGACGGGCATAGCTGAAATAAATACTGCGGCTACTATGACTGCGCTCACTCTATCACCGGCTTTTGACTTGACTAAGACATACTTTTTGATTGGAGGTATTGGTGGTATCAACCCGAAGGTAGCAACAGTCGCTTCAGTCACCCTTGCTCGCTATGCTGTTCAAGTCGCTATCCAATATGAAATCGATCCTCGGGAACTACCGGAAGATTTTAGTACCGGGTACGTTCCTCGAGGACGTAAGCGACCGGGCGAATATCCAACCACTATATACGGCACCGAAGTCTTCGAATTGAACAACGATCTCCGACACATTGCCGCGAACTTTGCGAGAAAGGCGACACTGGAAGATAGCGAGGGATCCATAGCCTACCGTGCGCATTACAAGACAAACGAGACTGGTGGGGGGATGTACGCTGCTGGCGCGGAGCCGCCTTCGGTCGTTGAGTGCGACTGTGCAACCAGCGACGTGTATTACTCTGGAGCTATTCTGGGAGAAGCTTTTTCAAATTTTACAACGCTTATCACAAATGGAACCGGCGAATACTGCAGCACTGCAATGGAGGACAACGCCAGCTTGGAACCCTTGGTACGCGGGCATGCTGCCGGACTTGTTGACTTCTCCCGCATTATCGTCATGCGCACTGGATCAAATATGGATCGTCCGTATCCTGGCCAGACAGCTTTCGAAAACTTGTTCGAGGTGAACCAGGGTGCTTTCAAGCCGGCTATCGCGAACATCCATCTCGCTGGAGTGAAGATAATTGATGGTATCTTAGAAGGCTGGGATGCGACTTTTGAGAGAGGTGTCAATGCTACGAATTATATCGGTGATATTCTTGGTACGATTGGAGGTACTCCTGACTTTGGGCCTGGTGCAGTATTTGAGGAAGAGGAGACGACTCTTTCGAGGAGGGGAATCGTGAACAGGGTTTTGAAAGGAAGGAAGAGCTTTGTGTACAGATTGGGGCAGTAATTGCCAAGGTCTATGAGAGCCCATAGAGCAAGACTGCAATGCAATGATCTAAATGTTATCAGAGTCAACTATTTGCCAGAGATAGAATATTCGCGCTCAGTGGACTGGCGTAGATTTTGGAGCGTGGCGCTCAGTTCCATCACTATCACTCAATTCTAGGTGTCACTCAGTTCCGGGGGGCCATTTGGCCTAAATCTGGCCCAAGAGTTGAACATCTTTGGTTCTGATACATTGACATGTGTTGCTGGAGCTAGGATTATGTGCATAAATAGAGTCTCGCCCGCCAACACAGGCACAAAGTCCTAATTAATGTCCGTCCCTTAGGCCAGGAAAAAACCCTGCACAGGAAAATCGCCTCTACTTTCTACTATTTCCTAACCACTAGCTATATATAACACTAGTAACTTTTAGATAAATTACTTTTAGCTTAAATATATAGATCTGTTTAGTTATAGAGAAGAAAAGGCTCCTACGCAGCCTTATATTTAGATTCCCTAACAGCATTATCTAATAGTTATATATTAGGCAGCCTTAGATTTAGTTAGATCTTAGTCTGTCTAAATAAACTTTCTATGACCTGTGTAAATAGCTACACAGAGTGTATACTAAGTATTACGTTAAACTAGCTATACTATAATATACTTTAAAAGCTGTATTGTTAACAGGAGGACTAGGCTTACTAAGATAGTACAGTATATAAAATTAATTTAGCCGGAAACAAGCATAGAGAATATTTAATAAAGGCAATTAAGATTATATGCTAAGAGTATCTTAAGATATAACTTGTTTTAGACGTAGTTATGTGTAATGACATTCCTGATTTTCCTGTGCAGCGGATTTTTCTGGCCTAAGGGATGGACCTTACTTAATTACTTGCTTCAACACAAAGATTCAAGGTATCGAATTACACATTCCAACGTACCTGTGTGGTTATGGGCATTAGGATTGGGGTGACGCCGATAAGCCGGGCAATGTTAAAACGCAATAACATTTTTAGTCACGAAGAAATCCCGCAGTGGACATAATCAAAGGCCCATTGCGCAAATCTTACTAGTCTTCGTTTCATAAAATATGTACTCTATCTTTTATGAGACCAAGATGATATATACGATCCCATGCCCGTCTCCATATTATGTGAGAACAGACTGTGGATCAGTCGCGTGTATACTTCGGCGTAGCCGTGGTTTGTTCTGAAGGAGTGGGCGGCGCAGCCTGAGACGTACGGCTTTCCACCCCACTCGAATGAGCCTGTCTCATTCCTTCGTTATGCTCAGCTTCTGCTTTGCGGGCAGTATCTAACCATTCTGGATCAATATCGGGTCGTTGTGTAAGTTTATGCCTCCATCCAGGAGGGAATCTAATGTTAACACGGCGACCATTGGGTTTGATGTCGATGTAGTGTTTTGGCGCCCACGCCTCTTTCCATTTCACGCAGAAGGGATGATGGTCTCGAGCGAAAATGAACGGAGGATTCTGGGTGTCTCTGAAGTTCGCACCACATATCCCACATATATGCTTATTAGCTGGTCCTGTTGGTGTTGGCGACAGTCTTGGTGTAGATGCATTCTTAGGTCCAATACTCTCCTTCCCGTGGCGAGGTTTGTCCAGTTCTACTGATGCATAACGGCTCGATCCCAGTCCCCCAGAGCGTTGGGTTGGATCTGGCAGTCTAGGGCTAGGCAGTGATGAGAACATACTTTGAGCGTCCGAAACAATCGGGGTTGTGGCAGGGGTCGTAGAACTGGAACCAGCTGCGGTAGGAAGCGCTCCTGTGGCAACTGGTCCTTCCACTGGAATTTTTTTGGTCTTTGAGGAGTCTGTGTTTGATGCGTTATCTGGTCTGCCCTCATCTGCCCCGGTTGATGTGTGTTGATTGTTCTCCACAACAGCATTTGCTTCATGCTTGGATCCATGGCCAACACTCTGCTTCGTTCCTTGATCGACATCTGGGACTGGCTCAGAATTGGTGGTGCGTTGTTCCTCCGCCTCTTGATTTGTCTGTAGATGCAACTCTTCGGTGGCTGCTACAGCATGCTCAGTAGGTTGATTCTCTGTCCCAGCAGCATTTCCCGTACTGCACTCTTTGACACTGCCTGACTTTTCGCGGTCGCGGTTGTGTTTATCTTCACAAGATAGTAGTTGCTCTTCTAAAGCCTTTATCTTATCTTGGAAGACCGAGCGCTCCCCTTCTGTAGCTTGAAGCCTTGCAAGTACTTCATTAAACTGAGCGCGGCTGACCGAGCCCTGACAAGCCGAGTTGCAGTCACGGAGATTCTGCTTCGTCGCACCCAGTTCTGCCTTTAGGTCATTGATGGTATTTTCCAGTGTTGTTATCTTCTTTCTCGCTTCCTCAAGATGCTGGCGTGTAGCAGCTGCCTCCTTGTTGACCCTGTCTACATCTCCCATGACCCCATCGAAAGACTCTTGCAACTCATTCGCACGGGCTTTCTCAACCTTGACTCCGTTTTGTAAATTTTCAAGCTCGTCGTAAAGCTCTTGGGTAGCCTCCTCATGTTGTTGTTGTTCGGACTTCGTCCTGGATCCGTGGCTGCTCGAGTCAGAAGTTTTGGGAATATGATCTGCGCCGTCAGATGCCATCTGCTTTCTCAATGCATCGTTCTCGTTTCTCAGATTTTCAACTTCTCGTTCCATATTTACATTTTCTCTTCGAAGTCCTGATACCTGTTCATGGAAATTCACAAGCAGGGTCTGCAATTTCGCAAGCTTGGTAGCCATTGCTTTTTGCACACTCGACGTTTCATCACACTCTGCTCCTTTCTTGCGAACGTGAGACTCCTCAGCGTTTATTGATGTCGCACTCTCGGAATAACTGGCTTGTTCGTACGACACTCCCGCTCGCGCACACAAGGAATTCTGTGCGCTTTTCAACTGCGCTTCAAGATTCGCGTTTTCGGTCAAAAGCATTGTTATCAACTCATGTTGATTATTCGAAGAGGCATCTACAGCAGAAGCAGGCGCAACGGATGGCGTGGGATTGCATGTAAGGTTGGGCGAGCTGCCTTGATCCGAACCCATAGCAGCGGCAGCATGGGTTCGTCTACAACACTTGCTGATGAACCAGAAAAACAAGCTGAAATGTATCAAAAGTAAAATGATGATAGACATAATGACTGTCATTGGGTTGGTATGTGCATGGCTGTGGCCAGTATGTAACGTTAAGGCTTGGTTCCATGGCTCGCCAGGAGTATACAAGACTGCATTTGGGTGACCCCAAATAGAAGGAACAGGGATGTTCGGAGCTGGCCGAAAGGTGATATGCGCATTGTCGTGGTTAATGCAGAATATTAAGGCTTGGTCCCATGGTTCGCTAGGAGAATACAGGACAGCATTCAAGTGGCCCCACATCAAAGGGATAGAAACGTTCGGAGCGAGTGGAGAGGTTGCAGGAAATTCTGCGCCAACAGCGACATTGTTGAAGTTCTGGTGCGTGTCTTCGAAGATCTCGATGTTAGTTGGTTCCTCTGGTGGAGGCTGGTCGATTGTGCGGCTATATGTGTACTTCAGTTCGTAGTGAAGTACCACCATGATGGCACCGCCGGCCATCACGAAAAGCAAGCCGTCAACGTGTGGGCGTGCCATTATTGCAGCAAGTTGCTGGACGATATTTCCGGCTGCTACTGCCATGTTGACTGCTGAGTTGGTTTTGATGCAGGCCGACTATGATAATTCCAGCTATTCAGTGGACTCGGTCTGGTAGCCGGGTATTCTTATTAGCTCTAATATCAGCGGTATGCTATACTGCGAATGGAAGTTTGTTGGTAAGCTTTGTAACCCAATTAAGAGCGAGCCATGTGAGCTTATCACTCAGTGTGAGGAGATCTACAGCCATCAAGTGCATTGATTGTTCGGAATAAATCTTCTTTGTAGAACTGTCGCCATCAAAGAAGAGCGAGGTTCGTAAAGACAGGGAGGGAATATCCAATAACAGTGTCAATGACAAAGATAAAGGCGCAACCACAAAGAATGGGCACAAACCCCTTGTTCATCGAACGACAACTTCCACGGCAACTTCATTGCTCCAAGAAGCCTTTGAGTCGCTTTCTCTCCATGCTCTTGTTGTGTCTATTTCGAGCACGTTCTCACACTTTTCGCTGATCTTGACACAATGTTTCGCAATAGGACGTCCAAAGATCAAAGCCATGACATCGTCATCCATATTCCGATGCTTGAGGTCGGAAATGTAAAGCCCTTTCAAAGTCATTAGTCGTCTGGACAGCGGTATGCCAACACTGTGGATCACTTACCGTATGTACCCAACACCTTCAGGGACGTCCAGATCCGCAACCGGCCTGATGATCTGTCAACATAGCTATCTGTGTTCACAATTGCAGCGGCTCCGGTCATCTTGCCTAAGATACCCAGGTTGGCTACTTGTACTTCGTCTGGACCTTGCACCTCATGGCTGCGCTTCAGCTTGAATGACAATAGTGGGAAGGCAGACAATATCTCCCACCCTCGAGTTGGTAGCTCCAGGTGAACGAAAGCGTTATTGCTTTCGCTACTGGTAGGTTTGGTGACTTCGCCGCTGGTATGGTTTCTGATGATGTATGTGCCCTTCTCAGCACCCGGGAATGAGTCCAGTCCGATCAGCTCAGAGAGGGGTCGCTGCGTGCAGTTAAACACTCCCAATATACTGACCCCGCTGTGGGCCATCCCAACATAGGTTGCGACTTTCAGCAAGACAGGGTCATCGTAGGAGTTGTACGCTGACGTGCTCTTGCCAACTGTGTGAGGGCGAAGAATAACCGTGTCATTACGAGGAGTGTTTCCTGACATCTGACCGATCAGATTAATATCGTGTTGCCCAGGTACATCAGTGATGTAAATTGGTCCACCTGACACACAACGTCCGGCGGCGTGAAATGAGGCGTAGTCGTGAGAGGTCTGGAACATGTCCCAGTCAGGGAGGATGTTCAGATACTGATTGAAAATAGCGTTATGCGCATTACAGAAGATATGCCAGGGATGAGAGGCAGGAACTTCTGGGAAGAAATCGTCCGAGTTGCGTAGCAGAATTCGTGGTTTGTTCGAGGGAAGCTGGGAATGGAAAATCATCTGGGGCGATTGCGACATGCACGAAATAGCCCTGGCAGAGAAGTATCGCAGCTGTGCGATATTCCACGCGTCCTGGTATGATTTGATCAGGTTCCGGCGATCCGTCGCATCGTCCAGTTCATCAAGGAAGAACTGGGCATCGGTCTTGACTGAGTCGACTCCAGCGGAGCTGAGGAACTGGTAGAAGTCTCTGTAGAAGCGGTTGACATCCTCCTCAGCCACCACCGTGAATTTCCCTCCTGATACACCGTCCTTTTTCTGAACAACCGTAGTTTTGTATTCTTTGGCAATCTTGCCTTCGGGTGCAATGCCACCCCAGTAACCGAAGAGTGCATGCCATACTGCGATATGCTTGACGTTCTTGTACTTGCTGCGAATATCGCTGACCGTCGCCTTGAGGCCACGCGGGAACCCGTTCTTAGTTGCTTCGAATTCCATCCATGCATTCTTGAACTGGTCACCACCTTCATGATTCTGGGCTGCATAAGCGCTCGTCCTACCTGGACACATGTCATACGTACCAAGGACTGCCAGTTATCGTCGATGATCAGGTTGCTAATGTTGATCTCGTTCTTAGCCAACGACTCCAGAGCGTCAAAGAGCTTTTGTTCGGTAAGGTGCTGCCCAATGCCATTCCAAGTACAATATGAAAGCCCATCATCTGGCAAATCCTGCGTCAGCAGCCCGATATCAGTGGAACTTTAGGGCTAAGAACACTTACACCAGTTTTCGAGCCACTCTGGCTTGAAGTCATCTGCCAGCGCCTTGAACTCAGCTTCCGCCTGTTCAGATCCTACGCCATACTTCATAGCCAGCTTCCTTGCATAGTACATCACCGCTGCTATTGCATGATTCAAGTCTCTGCCCACAGCAGCAACTAATCGGGAAAGGCCGTCTTTCTCGCTGTCGTTACGGGAGTGGATCACGATTCGTCCTTCACCATCATGACCCAAGGTCGTCAATACATCATCCACGCCACTTACAGCCAGTATAACCAGATGGGAGCCATCTTCACGCTCGAATGTTGCAAGGACAGCTTCTTTATCTGGTTGGAAGCGGCCCTTGCCCTGTCTTGGGGCCAACCAAGGGCTCCACAGGCGTACCAATGTAAACCAACGCGAGAAACTCAAGGGCCTCCCCAAACTGTTGTTCGAGTATCCTGAGGTAGTTCCAGATGCTGCATTGACAGGACTGGTGATGGTCCACAACAGCGTCTCTGGAGCGTCACTTTGCTCTTTGTCAATCTGTAGATACGGAGGCAACGCGTCGATATAACTTGTCAGGTCTTCGCTCAATCTATCTTGGGATTGGTAGATCAGACGTCCATCCGAGGTAGAGAACTGCTCGTTAGCCCATTTCCAAGGTTCGTTTTCCCCAGCCCGGAACGTGATGGTGTATGACAAGGAACCGCCATGCTTTGGACGTCCAGGCAGTTCAATTGAGAAGAACTGTCGACGGACGTCCTTCTGGCTCGCCTTGATGACCGTAAGGGATGGCTCTGGTCCTGGGCTGAGGTTCAGGCTGGTCCACTTCTCCTGGTCATCGAAGTTGTGCCACAATGCAGCTTCCCACGTTTTCTCTGATCTGGCGGAGCTTTCAATCAGGACGGTGAACTTGACTGTCTTTCTGTCGAAAGGTATCGTCGTGGTCTGTCCCAGTGGAGGGTGGCATGTGAGTGCAGCATACATGTTAGTGGCGTGGGCGGATAAACAATGGAGGAAGGTGTAGAAGGGACTGGTGCACGTTCTGAGTAGCAAGGAGAATGTAATAGTATTGAGATGAGTAAGTGAGCAATCGTGCAACTAGAGTCAATGTCGATGCATGCCACAGCAACCAGGTGACGTGTATGGTGGAGATGCGGAGGTCGTCGGGGAAGCCGCGCACAGACCGCATGCATGATCGTCACTTTCGAGTTGGAAGTCGCGTTTTATGCAAGAGCCATCGGCAGCCATGTTGATGCTCAGAAATCTGTCGCAGCGGCGGCAGTACGTCTGTCGACAATGCACACGCGCCCAACACACCCTCGCCCGTGGTGAGCGACCGAAACAAAGGTGGGCTGGGGAAAACGCCGACAAAGCCTCGCGACAGGTCGAGTGGGAGGAGCATGCTGGCAAGATCAGAGCAGGGGCGCAGCAGAGCATGCTGCACCTGCTTGAAGAGCGAGGATTTGTCAAAGATGTCGCTGGGTAGGGCCAGTTCACCTCCTACAGCTATGCAGCGCTGATTGTACACAGCGGTCGCAAAACACTCGATTGGCTTCTCACTGAGAAGCGCATTGGAGTCTATGTTGGCGTCGATCCTACCGCGCCCTCCTTACACGTCGGCCACCTTTTGCCGCTCATGGCTTTGTACTGGATGTACCTCCACGGATACTACACCGTTAGCTTGGTGAGCGATTCGCGCCGCAAGGTGTGGGACAGCAGGTTAATATGGAATAGCTAGGTGGGGGGACAGTCCAGATTGGAGACCCTTCAGGAAGAACAACGGCTCGGTCGCGACAGGGTGCAGATGTGCAGACCATGAACATCGAAAGCATACGACGACAGCTCGACCAGCTATGGACCCATGTCAAGTGTCTCGGGATCAAGCACCACTACTCGCCGGAGACAAGCAGGAAACAGGAAATTCTCAACAATCGAACATGGCTGGAGAAGCTCAATGCGGTCGAGCTGATGAGGGATCTAGGATCTGGCATGCGCCTGGGTACCATGCTCAGTCGCGACTCGTGAGTGAACCTCCGCTGTTACACGCCATATCTGACCATTTCAAAGAGTCAAGCTACGCATGGAAAGCGGCGAAGGCATGGCCATCTCTGAATTCTCCTACCCGCTCTTTCAGGCCTACGACTGGTGGAGCATGTATCACAACCAAGGCGTGCAACTACAGATCGGCGGCTCAGACCAGTACGGGAACATTTGCGCAGGCATGGACGCCGTCTCCCACATGCGTAAAATCCGCCGTCTCGATTCGTCCCAGCAGGAAGAGGAGGACCCACGCCTCGCAGCCTACGGCCTGACCACACCCCTCCTGACTACTGCCTCAGGCGAGAAATTTGGAAAGAGCGCTGGAAACGCTGTCTGGCTCGACAAGACCATGATGAACTCCTTCGACTTATACCAATACTTCATGCGCACCGCAGATGCCGACATCGAGCGCTACCTGAAGCTCTTCACCTTCCTACCACTCGACCAGATCTCTCTCCTCGTAGAGCAGCAGCGCAAAGACGCATCAAAACGCACCGCGCAACACGTCCTGGCCAAGGAGATCGTCGAGCTCGCTCATGGCGCCGCGGAAGCGAAAAAGGCCGAAACGGCACACAAGGAAGCATTCAGTCACGGCACGAACACATTTGCCCTTGGCGCACTGCGCAATGCGCTGGGTACCACCAACCCGAACTCCGGTCTGGGCGCGCAGAAGAAGCTGAGTACATTCGACATTCAACTATTAGAGTACAAGCGCGCATACGCTGCGTCTTCCACCGTGCAGCCAACCTCCAACACCTCTACTTCTTCGCAGTCGAACCAGGACTCGGTGGTTACGCTGCCTCTGTCCCTCCTACAGCCTGGATCGTTCCCCCGCGTCCTTCACGCCGCCGGTCTTGCCACCACGAAGAGTGAAGCCCACCGCCTCATCGCAAAGAAGGGCGCATATGTCGTCGTGCCCAACTCTGGCAGCGTAGAAGCTCCCACAAGCCTGAAGTGGGTCCCTATTGAGGCGTCTTCAACAGCGAATCCGCAGCACTTCTTGATCGACTTTCATGGATTGGTTTTGAGGAGCGGGAAGAGCAAGATACAGGTTGTGAGGGTGGTGAGTGATGAGCAGTTCGAGAAGCAGCAGTTGAAGATTGAGGTAGATACGAACAAGCCAGAGGACAAGTTGGAGTAGGATGCGAAGGACGATGCCAGGGAGTAGCAAGCCAAGAAGGCCTTCAAACGCCTTATGAAGATATCGACGGACGATACCATGCTATTCGAGCCATCGTAGGCATGGGTGTACACATATCTCAGTGTAAAATAGTGGCGTAGACTCTGTCCGCTTGTACAAAATCAGCATATAGACTTCACAGCGCAGAGCTCACAACATAGTTATATCGACATGTTCTTCTACTTCTGCCTCTTTCCTCCCTCGAAGCCCTATATATCTCCCCCACAGCCGTGTGAACCTTCTACACAGCTCATGCCGCTGAAAATAAAAGGCGCCTTTTAAGCGCCCTGAAGCAAACAAACGAAACCACAAAAAAAGAACTGCTGGTAATCCAAGTTTTCCTACGCAGAGAGAAAGATAGAAAGGAGATGCTGGGAGTATGACATATCCACCGGGAATCGAGGTATTATACAACGTATCTTGACCGGCCTTCTGAAATACTGAGAGGGATACGAGGGTGTCGGGTTGGGATGGTGGTGGATATGGCAATGGCGGATTCGAGCTCTGTGAGGTGGAGCTGGTGATGTGGACGCTGGGCAAATAGTCGAAAAGATCGAGCTTATTTGGGGGTGGCAGCCTTGTTGACCTGTGTGACAACGACAGCGATAACGACGACGACGATGATGATGAGCAGGACGATGAGCAGGCACCACCACTTCTTGCGGTTCCTGCTGCGTGCCTTCTCGATCGCGCCGCCGATCTCGGTGTTTGCCTGGACGACGTTGTCGTGGATCTCCTCTCCCTTCTGCTCGATATTGGTGACGAGGGGTTCCTGCTGCTGCACGATCTGGTCGAGGTCCTGGAACAGCTGCGCAAGCTCAACCATTTGGCGCTCGATGTTCTGGATGGCCTCGTGGCGCTCCTTGACATTGCGGAGGGTGGATGAAGCTTGGCCGCGGCGATCGGAGTTAAGTAGCTGTCGATTGTTAGTGTCTAAGATATGTGCGCGAAAAACAGCAACGTACAGCTTGCTGGAAGATGGGCGCATCGGGGTCCGCGACAGCTTCCCTGACCTCCTCCTCGGTCGCGTCTGGGCGCACAATGCGGTACTGGCGCTCAGCAGCGGCCTGCGAGTCTCTCCTGAAGTCGGCCTCGAGGGTCTGGTATTTGTTGATGGTGGCCTTCAGCCTGCGGTCAACCTTTCCGACCTGTGGCGCGTTCCTGGGGCTGCCGGACTCGGGCTTGCTCTTGATGTTCTTGACGCGCGAAACGAGGCCGCGGTAGCCAGTCATGATCTGTGTGCTGAGGTTGTTGATCTCGCCAGAGGGCATGTCTGGGCGTGCCAGCACCTGCCTGAAGACGCGCTCAAGGTTGCCGAGCTGGCCATCGAGGTCGTCGAGGGCGCGGTCGACTTCGCGGCATTCGTTGAGGATAGCATTGGGGTCTGCGCCGCCCGCGGGCTGGCCGTAGTTCTGCATCTCTAGGCCGGCTAGGGGGTTGTTAGCAGCCTGATCACCGCGAAAGGGTGCAGTCAAGACGTACGGTCGTCATATCGGCCCTGAGAGAAGTTGTTGAAACGGCCGCCTTGGGCGCCATCGTTGCGCTGGTCATACGGGTTGGCGCCGTAGCCGTCGATCTGGTTGTAACCGCTGTTGCCGTACTGTTCGTTCATTTCCGTCAGCTTCGACATGGTGATGGAGGGACAGTTGCGCAATGCAGAAGCACGGGTGAGTAGAAGAAGGAAGGCGTGTCTGCTCGCAGCGACAAGGAAGGCTACTCACACTCATGATGAAACGGGCGCTGTGTGGTGGGTGGGTGTGTGTGAGGACCCCTTGAGACAGCCGCACCCAAGCAATTCAGAGATTCGAGGTGCGAGACAGGGGAATGCTGACTGTAGCGGAGTGAAGAGTGATGTGCAGGTGCTGACGATGTTAAGAACAAGGTAATTGCGGCACAAGATGCAGCGGTCAGCAAAGATATGTTTGAAGTTTCAGCAATCACCGCGCCGTTTGGATCCTGGGGCTGAGAGATGCTCACTCAGTCCGCGCCCCGTTCAGCTAACTGCTTTCGGTCCGCTTTGGCGCGTCGTGGATCCCGACTCAGCAGCTCGCCACGCTTACCACATCACTCTAAAATTGGACGGACATGTACCGCTTGGTGCGCACTGTTATACCGACCGTATGGCTGTGAGATTGTACCCTCAACTTGTTTACTACGCCTCTCTGCAATCCTTCTACTGCGCCGGACATTGTCGTTGTAGGCATTGACCGCTATGCACGCCGAAAACTCACCGCAACCAGGGTCTCAAGCTAGCCCTACACCACGCGTAAACTTGAGCTCTACCTCTGACGTTCCTGGTTGGGCCATCGAACACTCGCCGCAGATGTGTGGTTCTACACGTGACATTTCATGCGCTTGTCCGCACCACTTTACGAAGAGGCTGGCTGAAACCAACTTTCCCATGTCTTCCCCACCTTTGTGTAGCTGAGCTGTTATTACACGCATTACAGCTTCTTGACATCGTATCCACCCCTGCCAGATCGTTTCGCGAGTCTTGGCGGGTTGAAGCGATAATTATATGAGGGCGACTTCGATGAAAAAACGTGTATAAGTTGATCTTCCCATAAGTCGTCTGGATTTGTGTCTCAAGTCCCATCGAGACTTTGCTCCTACGTCTCGTCGCAATCCATATTTCCAGCGCAGTAGCAACAGCAAGTATATATGCACGTACGTCCGAACCGCCTTGTATCTGGGGTGATTTACACAGTACGCGTACCTTAGTGTTAGGATGCCGCTATCGTACCCTTTGGAGCTGGTACTGGCGACTATTTTAACCAATGGATGTAGAGCGCATCCTCACAGCTTCGAGGACATGAGTCGGACGGAGAATCATGTGAGGCATGATGGACGTCAAGAAATGCCCCTGGTAGGTGGAGCGACGCAAGAAGGGCAGCATACATAATCTACTGCCAAGTAGGTGATGTGCACCTCTTGTCCAAACCCGAATCACCGTCATTGTCACCCCTAACTCGAACAAACATCGCAGCATAGCGCTGAGCACGTGACGGCGCTGGTTCACATCGGCAAATCGAATTTCGACCTCCATCTCAAATCTCAAACGGATCGTCAGTCAATAGTACCACCAAGGCCGCTCGAACTGAATATCACCGCTTCCTCTATACCAACTGCTTATCCTGTTACTGCTGTGACTGGATATCGCTCAACCTGATGCCAAAGCAGCAGTCTCACAATCAGCCTACTAAGAACTCATGGGTTCGACGTCAACTCACCCTGATAGCTGTCGCAACCATAGAGCGTTTCCGCCCGCATGCCTCGTCAGTCCTCTTCCTTACTTGCGGCGTATGTGTCAAATACGGCCCGTTCCAACACCTCTCCATTGCCGCAGCTATGCAATTTATCGCCTCCCATACCTCCATACCCGTGCCCAAAAGTATATTGCGTGTTCGAAAGGAAGGGAGTCACCTACATAGTAATGTCCTGCATAGCTGGCTCGCCAATTGGTCATAACTGGGAACAATGATACGAAGAGTCGAAAACGCACCTGCTGAGGCAACTAAAATCTTATATAGAAGAGATGAGATTGCTGAAGCCTCCAAATTCGGGTGTAGTTGAAGGTGTTGAAGGCGGCAAGCTTTGCGATATGCGTCTCCAAGACGGCCTCAAGGGATTTGGGCCTTTCGATTCAGTTCGCGACTTTCACTCGTTCCTCAGAAGCGGGATAAGCGCGTCTCCGGAACAGATCCCGGAGGTCAACGAACTGATTAAGAAGCATGAGGAGGCCCACTTCTCCACATGCTTCACGCACGGCGGCTTGAATAGCATGAATGTCCTTGTCAAGGGAGATAACATTGTCGGAATCATCGACTGGGACACGGCCGGTTGATACCCAGAGTATTGGGAATATACGACCGCTTATAACGTCAATCCGTACAATGAGTTCTGGAAGGATGAGATAGGCAAGTTTCTCGAAGAATATCAAGAAGCAGCTGAAATGGAGCGGCTCAGGCAAAGTTACTTTGGAGCATTTTGACCGACAAATGTACGGATCATCCTTGCTTGGATACTCCCGGGCACCCACGTGATTACTCTCGTCAACGAACAACACCAAGTTCGCATTGAATACATCCATTACAATTTTCAACAAGCAAGGCATTTCATAAAGTATATAGATCTCATACACACTACCCTTATGGTATTGTGTTCAACCTCTTTGATCAACTCTGTTATTGGAACTCAACCCAAATCTCGAGCTAGATAGTCTACTCTATACTACTCATTGTGAACCATAGCTCTCACGGTGTTCACTAGGCAACTATAACACCTTCTTATACCGGCACTCATCCCTGAGAACCAACTTGAAAGCATTCACGAGCTTTGCTTAGGATACGATCTCAACAAGGAAGTACCCTCTACCATTCTAGAATAAAGGTCTACAGATACAGTAATAGAGCCAAGGGTATATAGGCATAATAGTAGAATAGCAGAATAGAAGGCCTCTACGTATAAGGTGAAACGGTGGTTGAAACTTATAGCCTACTAATAATGATTTACGTTGTGCCTGATGCGACCTCGGGCGCTTAATGATGGTAGCTAGGATAGTAATGGTAGCTATGGCTCTTGCGGGAATATTTCCTTACAATTCAGAGTCCAACCTGTCGCAGCGACAAGCTGTTTCCAGTGAGTATGGATTGCACGCGTTATCTAATCCCATGTCTTTGATGGTAAGCAGTTGGGCGCGTGGCGAGGCTTCAACCACGTCTTGTGTAATTTGAACTACCTGACTAAACGCATGTAGCTCTGCGCTGACAGCAACACTTATGTAGACGTCCCGTGGTATCACCGCAAGTTCAACCACGACAACGCCAATCTCCTTTGTCCCTGTGGCAAGGATCAGTCTCATAACGTTAATTGTTTCTGCGCACTGTTAAGCCTAAGACGTAAGAGAACAATACTCCAAGACAAACGAAAATCCTCCAAGACAATAGCAGTACTCTCAGATCATTGATACAAATCAGTCTTCTGTCTTAAGCTTCGGCGACGTCGGCTGGTTGTATCATGGCCTATAAAGCTATGGTAAGCTGCGCCCTACTTCACAATATCACAACACCTCAACAGCTCGCACGGAGATCAAAACAGACCCTTTCAGAAATACTATCTTACGTTACGACATGTTTAATGTCTTAACCTCGCCCGAGGACACCCCACCAGACCAAGAAGACCGCCACCTAGTCTCCAGCGGACTGTCCCGGACTGGCAAGATAGCGTTGTTCATCCACACGAAAGGATCTCAGACGAAGTCACATCTATGCTATGCATTCTATTTTGAAAATCATAGCCCAATCGTAGCTGTTGATGCACGCTCTCCGTCTCCGCGCATAGTTTGGATGGAACATGGGTGGTTCCAGGACCCCAACATCTTTGCAAACATTTGCAAAAATCAGGCTGCGCCAAACTAGTCTGCGCCAAATCAGACTGCGGGGCAGGCATTTGCGAACTGGCGGACGGCAGTGCTGACCACGCTCGAGACCTACCACGGAGCGTTGTGGACTCCTCTCATCGTCGCGATGTAATTCACTGTAGCATAGCCGTCGAACACCGCAAGAAGAGATAACTTGGCCGGAATTCGGTATGAAATGCAGAAAAGTCGACAATCTTTACCATTGGGATAGATTGGAAAAGGAAATTTGGAGTTATATTATAGTTACAGAAATAGAAAATGTGCAACAGAACAAGCAATTTGCAGACCCCCTTTCGCCGCTCGATCAACGTTCTTTCTTTCAGGGTTATCTCGAGACCCGTCTTCTTAGTAGGTAGTATGTGCATTCGTCAATGCCATTGCGGTGCCAAGGCGCACCAGTTCTGCTCCACATTCCATGTCGCCATAGGCTCTGGCTAAGATTTCTCTGGCAGTATCCATGTAAACATTTCCAAAATCGTCGCACATGCAAAAATGTTGTACAAAAGAGGCACCCTGTACCCACGCTGGGAACCACCCTGCACCAGCCCAATCGATCAAGGTCACTTCCCAATCTGGAGGTTGATCAAGTGTCCCTGGAATACGCCGGACGACGACATTCTTTAGGTCAGGGTCTACGTGAGTAAAGACAGGCTTCCGGTCATCCTCAGCGGAGGTTTCCAGGGCCAGCTTGTACTCGGTCAACAGAGTGTCTTGTTCCTCAGAGAGCTGTTCGCCTTTTTGGGCACGACACAATATAGCACACGCTTCGCCCGAACGGCTCACGGCTGAAGTAAATTCTGCGTATGTCTCGTATGGGCCAGAAGACTGTTGACAGTTGGTGCGGAACATACCCATCTGACGGTCAAAGGCTTGGCGATGAATTCGCCCATAGTACCCCTCAGATGGGATAGATCGGAGTAGGCGGTACTGCTCCCCTAGTCTGGCGCATAGGGTCGTACGTTCTTCCTCGGTAAAATTTATCCAATCGTCATGCTCGACCCTAAAGCCTTCGATAAACTCCATAACCATGATGGCCTGAGGATAATCACCACGGGCCCCGTTCACAGTCCTAGCGTATACCATGTACACCTTAGGCACACGGACTTGAGAATTCTCTGCAAGATAGATGAGATTTTCTGCTTCCTATTGTGCTTTAGTCAAGCTTTAACCATGTTTCTCCTCCTGCTGCTTACCTCGATAATGTCTTGCTCCGGACCAATCTTGTAAACCATGTCCCGAACTCGGTAAACATAATTCATCGATAAGCGGCCATGAATTATGTTTTCTTTTACGGCTTTGACGATCTCATCAGGTGGAGGTTCCTCAGGGCAATTGTCCGCGATGTACGGAATTGATAAATAGAACGGTGTAGTTCGGGGAGGGGCCGGGGTTTGCGTCATACGATACAGAACGTTCCATGCCTCGTCACTTGTAGAGACCCCAAAGTGCTCTTGGGCAATCCTTGCTATACTTCGCATTGTAAGGCTAACGTAGTGTTAACGGTGTTGTACTTCATAATGTTATGACAGTGGATAACGGGAGTTAGGAGGGCATAGACGCCTTCCTTTAATACTTGTCACGGATAATAATCTCGGATCGTAGGGATAGAGCATACAGTCCGCTTTGTTCTTGAGAATTTTTTTATCCTTATTACAATGTTATTATTAGCCTGCACTCTTCGCCCTTTGTACAGAACTTGCTAATTCAAGAACATGAACTCTTTAACCACGCTGGCTGCAGCAGCTGGCACGACAGTTAAGCGGCAAATGAACGAAAATCACTGTGGGCTAGTGCGCGAAGATACACGCCTTGAGCTTTATGTCATAGTAACCTTGTGATTAGCTGTCTAGCTAAACAAAGACGTTCTTTGTGCGGTTCGCCTTGTTCAGCTTCAGACTTGCTGTTTCTCGTCCTGAAAGTCACAATCATAGACCCTGGTACTTTTAGTCCCTCTTTTATTCGTTATGGGTCTACCTGGGTAGCGCTTGCTGAAGCAGAATCTTGTTGTCGGCCTCGAGTGCTCCAACAGCACGCGCATATAGTGTGCTTGGCAATGTGGGTAGGCTTGAGGAACTAAAACAGACTGTCGGAATTAAAAATTTAAAGAGTAGCTTCGGCTATCTCCCGTTTACTTGTGATATTGAAATGGAGTTCATCTCGACGGTTCCTGGAGATTTCAGCCTTAATAATGCGGCTGAAGGCGCTTTGGATATGCTCCGTCTGTTTAGCATACATGTGAATCTCGACGGCCGAAAGACTCTTGTGACGATACACTGCGGTCGTCCTTGAGCGTTACATTCGTTCTATTCCTGCTTCCGATGGAGGTGGATCGCTGTGACGATGTCCGCTTGAAAGATGGAGCGTTGTTGACTGCCGTATTCATGCTTTCCTCAACCAGTGATTTTAGTTTCTGCAAGTTCTTCGCGGAGAGCTGGTCCCAGGGAGAAAGCTTGTTTTTAGGGGATTGTCGGCGGTGTCTGTAGAAGCGTGTGCGTTCTTATCCGTTCGTTTCGATTTCGGCGTCGAATTGTTTCGTGCGCTTACGTTTGGTGCAGGAGGCAGACACATGGTTATTTGGAAAGGCGACTAGTGGTTACAGGGTCCCTCGGGCTTTCCTGAAAGGTGCACGCCTTGTACCTCTCTAGACTCGATATTAAATCCTTGCAAAGGCGACCATAGCCGCGATCTCCCTTAAGCCTCTCAGAACTGATGTAGCCTACGTGGAGCAATGGACGATACTGGTACTATTTGTGCCGGGCCTCTCTGAACGGCAAGTACAGTCATTACCCATACAAAGAAGAAGTCGATGTTTCTAACCTCTATAGAATGCGACAGAGGCACAATTCCAATCCGGGATGTGGACTCGAGAAATTCTAGACTTGTGTCCCAAGTCCTATGGGGAGTTTGGCTACCCGAAGCTCCTACTTCTCGTCGCAATCCATATGCCCAGCATACTAGCAACAGCAAGTATATATGCACTCACACCCGAACCGCCTTGTATATCGTCATTCAGCACCGTCCACAGAATCAGAAATAGAAGACTGGTTAGAAATAGGACGATGAACACGACACCAAGGATGGTACTGATGTCGACATCTTCCTGGAAGTACAGCCCCCAGCCCTCTGGTGGTGGTCCAGCAGCCTCAACAAGCCTACAGTTTAACTTCTTCGGAAGTTGTTCGAGAATGGATGAGTCGTCTTCAGCTATACATTTGGGAGAGTAGAGCATGTGCATCATGAACTCTGGGCACACAGGTGGCCAGGTATCGGGTGGGCCTGAAGGGTTACAGTCGTATTCCCCTGAACCTATTGGTGGCTTCATCACCTTGGGCCGGGGTGGTATGCACTCGCAGATCTGTTGGGTACAGCAAGTCTTATGATGACGAAGTTCTGCCAACCCCCCTCTGCGGAGTCGGAACTGTTCACCGTTAATTGCAATACTGATGGATTTTATCGGAGGTTGAACTGACCTTGACGAAGAATATCTTCTGGACTCGCCTCATCGAAAGCAGACCTCGAAATCGGCCACGGTAGCGATCCAGTCGCGTCTTGAGAAAGTAGAAAAGCTGTCGATCGGTGGTGACTTTCTCAAGCAGGTCTTGATTGACTTTGATGTGGTGCTGTGTACGGTGTATGCATGCCATAAGATACAGTTCTCGCTGAGAAACAGGCGCACTTAGATCCGGAGCTTTGGAGGCTATAGGCACGCTGGATGCGTGGTGTTGGGGCAAGCGAATTGTGTCCTTCGACGCTTCCTTCGGCGTAGATAACAAGACCCTGCTAGCAGATCGGAACCAGGCTGGAGCTCGAAATGTATATCTCCGCTCAGACAAGCCCTGGTTCAAGGTAGTCACTGTAACCTTCGCACATCCAGAGAGCTGCATTCGGCCCATGAGCCTGTCAATACCACCAGGAGAATATTGCTGAACGTCACTGAAGAACGAGTCGCCACATTTCTGCGAATCTGTTAGCACTCATCGTTCATATGCGTTAATTATTGACGCCCAGGACACAGAACAACTTACGCACTGCCATCTGAGCCTGATCATGTTGGGCTGAAGCTGTGGTTCCATAATCTCTGTTGCAACAAGTACTGATCTGTACATGCGATCGATCCAGCCCAGAAGATTTTGACATCTTGGAAGTGGTGGATCGGCATCAGTGTCTTTTTGGATGGGCTCAACTTCACGTTGCCGCATTTGTTTCGGTAAAACGAAAGAGGTGAGACGATAGTGAAAGACCTGGAAGGCATCGCTCTGGATCAAGAAAGTCCGAAAGATGGCAAGGTCTTCGAACCGTTCTTCGTCGATTGGTTGCACCTGCTCTATGTAATCGCCTTGATGCTGGTCTTGGTCCTTATTCTCGTCTCCGCTTTCCTCATGTTTCTCCTTTGCACGTTGCGGGCTTACGGCTGATGGTTTATCTTGGAACTCCTCCACGATGCAGCTTGCGACATATCTTGCCTTCATAGCGACAAAGTGGGAGGTCAGTCTTTCCAACTCCTTATTCGCCTCACTCTTCAAATCCTGTCCCATTCTCTTGAGTAGCTGGGTAAGGTGACGTTGGAGCCTCTCGGGGCCAATAGCTGCGTCATCTAACGCCCAACGGTAGAGTTTGACAAGACCTGCGTCTTCTTGAAAGATTCTCTGGAGCGCAATAGTGGCACCATCAATTTCTACTGCAGTGTAACCGCTGGCCGTGGAAACGAGAGTTAGTGAAGAGTTTCCAGACATCACTGATATCCGATCATCTGAATCTTCACTACCGGCATCATTGTTGCTGTCGTCTGCAGCAACAAAGTTCGAGGGAAATGCCTTCATTCGCTCTCCGCTAGCCTGCGATCCTTCAAGCTGCGTTTTCAATCGATGGTGCTCGGAGAACTGGGTTGCTTCGTTTTGGCTCATCTCTTCTTCTTGTGCGTAGTTGTAGAAAATCGCCAACTCATCATGTTGAGGCAACATTCCGCCGTAGTATTCCTTGATGCGCAGGTCTCTGACGCATGCACTAGAAATACCTTCAAGTTCCATGTCAGACTTGTACTCGTGAGATGATTCAGTTTTGGATTTCGGGCTGGCTTCAGGAAACGGCTCCTGGCGAGTTACCTGTCTCTCGTCCGCATATTTCGGTGAAGATAGTTCAGGTGAGTCCGCAATTAGGGTTGTGGGTTGTAACGAGGCGGCTTCTGGAGGGGACTGATATGATGAGTCAAAATCACAGACCGGACAGCAGGATATCCAATCCATATTGAGTTGACCACAATGTTGACACCACCATGTATCTCGTGGCGCAGTCATTGTGAAGACTCAAATGCTTCACTTGATAAAAATCAGACCTCAGCACCTTAAGAGCCTTCTCTATTCGTCGTAAGCATTCTGATTCCCTGAGCATTTCCACATCACCTGATCAACTCACTATGCCTCTCTAGGTATTGACTTCAATTTACACGCTTGCGTTTGCCACGGTACGCCGGGTTCCTTGCTCCTTGAAGCTCACAAGTTTGAGTGCCCTCGGTAACTCGCGAGGGTCCGTTCCTGATGCGATTGAGTGATCCGACGAACTGCAGCGCTACAGTAATGCCCAGCTTTGAGTTGACGAAAGTTTAAAGGTCCAACGTTGGCGAGGCTATTGTTCTTATGCTGACATGGTCGGGCTGATATGCACAGCCCGCCATCTTCAGCCATTTAAGCGCCAGACCATGCAATCGTACATAAGCAACTTCCAAAAGGATAATGACTCGACTAGAACGTAACGCCTTCCGTTCGACAATAACGCATTGAGTTGGCTGAATGAGGGGTGGTTTGCATAAACCCATTGATTTATTTCGGCTTCTCACTATGCACGGGTCACGACCTCCCCTTCATCTTCTCCAGGATCTTCACAACCTGCGGCAGAACCTTCTCCACGTTCTCCGAGACTCTCACTGCTTCTCTCCCGGTGTTACTCTGCTCGACATCGCTAAAGAAGGCCTCTTCTCCCCTCGCACCGCCCATATTGAGTATACCGATCGGCAGCTTCTGCTCCTTCGCCTTCTTCACCAGCCTCCAAGCCGAGTATGTCGCAAGGCTGCTCCCAATGACAAGTAACCTCCCAGCGTCATCAATAGCTTGCTCAGCAGCGACCTTCGTCGCCGCAGGTATGCTCTCTCCAAACATTATTACAGCAGGCTTCAACACACCACCCTCGCTGCCGGGCTTCCATGCACCATCCCGGTCTATTTCAACCTTAACAGCGCCGCCATCCGCCTTTAGTGGTGGCGATTGTAAGCATGTTGGACATGCAGGATATCTAAACGTCGTGTACGGTGCGTCTGGCACATCAGCGTCACCATCGGGGTTTGTCTTCAACCCCTTCTTGCGCCGTTCGTCCGGGTTTTCAGAATCGAGTGCGCCGGAGGCAAGCATTCCCTCGAGAAATGTTGCCCATGCGGGATTCAGTTTCGCGAGCTGGTCTTGGAACAATCGGCGGTCGTACTCGTTCCGACACGTTATGCAGACGAGATTGCGTAGATAGCCGTGAAGCTCGGTCGTGGGAAGTGAAGGGTGCGCTTTGGGGTGGAATGAGTCCACATCTATAATCGTGTCAGTTCACATCTGTTCTTATAGGATCCATGGCACTCTGAAAACCTACTCTGTGTGATGACCTGCCCAACAACTCCTAATTGCCCCAAATGTCCACAAGCTTCATGTGCTTTGTTGGGTTTGGCCTTGTCCAGGTTGGTCCACCCCAGAAAACTTCGCGCCCAGTATCGCTTCCTCGCCTCATGGTTCTCGCAGAACTCATTATAATAGATCGGTTTATACGTCTTGTTCTGCGTGTACGTGCCATTTGGGCCTCTGTAATCCGCCAGTCCAGAAGCTACACTGATCCCTGCGCCAGTCAACAACAGAGTCCTTCCATTTTTGATGGGCGAAGTTCCGCGCAAATATGGTCTCGAGCTTGACAACGATGGTGATAAGAAGTCAACGAGCGCGGCAATAGCGCCAGATGTTATGGTTGCGCTTGCGGGGATTATCCTTGGAAGCGGCAGAGGATCGGTGTAGGGCACGCGGAGAATGGCCATTGCATGCGCGTGCAAGGGTGTCGTCTTGTCACTTCCATTGTGAGAGGTGTGGATGGCAATGCGCTGAAGAGGCGGAGCGTATTTCCAGTGGTGATGTCAGTATA
Source organism: Phoma sp. XZ068 (assembly GCA_004835665.1). Taxonomy (NCBI): domain Eukaryota; kingdom Fungi; phylum Ascomycota; class Dothideomycetes; order Pleosporales; family Didymellaceae; genus Phoma; species Phoma sp. XZ068. Next base: position 1,653,732 of record RBKR01000003.1, read on the forward strand.
GGGTCCGTGCGAGATCTGTGATGGCGCGTGGAGGCGGCGATCGAGAGCCGCAAGGGAACGGGCGCTAATTTTGGTATTCGCGAGAGGTTGTAGGTGATGGAGGTGTATTTGTATTCATGCAGTTATATTTACTGATCCAGTGGCATTATGTATGTGAGACATGTGAGTGGAGGATCGTGACCATAGGATTGGGCTGTCTGCGTATGCTAAGCCGTGTCATACTCCTTGAAGGTGCAGCGGAGCATGAAGCTGGGCCTGGGGAACGGTGAGACGGATTTCTGATCGCGAAGTGCACAGTGCAAGCCGCTATTGAGGCGCTCTTAGCTCTTGTAAATACAGTCACGGTGTTACCTTCGACTTGTGGCAATAAGATCTGGCCAACTATGGCCGAGACAGCAGTAGAACGTCATGCTGCAATGTGCAGAAGGAGCTACAATATGCTTCGGTTGGATTCATTCTGGTATCATACAAGGAACATATGCAGTAGGGGTATAAAGAGCCATGATGACAACGGAATAGCATTGACAAGAAAAAGTAAAAGTGAAATAGGTACAGAAATCTAGAAAGAATCACCTGCACAGTTGAGATCAAGTGCCAACAGCAATCCATGGAGAGTAAAGAAAAACAAGAAAGACTCAGAGTCAACAGCCACATGCTCTCGGACGCTAAGCAGGCACACACTGAGCGCCTTACTTGCTTGATCCGTCCTGAGTACATTCGAATGCCATGTGTTGAGAAACCCAGAGCCAGGGCTCACAAGCTATGCAGATGTCTAACCATGGGAAAAGAGAGAAGGAAGACAAAACATGCCTAGGAAGAAGTAAAGATGTGAGAAGAGAAGTTAATATCGGTAAAGTGCCGAGCGGAGAGAACGCCGAGTAATGTCGTGAAAGGTGCAATGCTTGAGAGTCGTAACGATCGTGGGATTTTGTTACCCAAATAAGGGATACTCATTAAGAGGGGAAGCCGACGCTCACTGCTGTTGCACATGAGCGTGGGGGTGTGGGTGCACCAGCTGATGAGACGCATACTGCATTGGATGCTGGTGCAGCATAGACTGAATGCTAGGTACCCGCTGCTGTTGAGACGAATAGCTGCCAGGGTATTGAAGTTGTGTATTCTGGTAGTGAGATGCTGGGGCAACCGGCATTGCCATCTCTGTGTGGTGGTCGTCTGATTCTTCATCGAAGTCAGAAACGCCTATTGCGCTGTCCTCGTGGTCGTGGTAAGTACCCTGAAAGCCTTGCTTCTTTAATGCTGATCTAGCAGCCTGCGATAGGTTCTTGAATCCTTTCTCCATGCACTGACTTCGATTTAGTGGGCTGGAATCACAACTTGGTAGCTTGACTTACCTTGGTCTCAACCACTTGCCATTTCTCACCAACCCGAGCGGCTAGCATGCTCCACATCTCTCGACGAACCTCCATGTATGCTTGTGCTAGGACGTCCAGCTTGACACCATCCCATTGTTCGGCGTTCATTCTCTCCATCAAACGCTCGTGACGTTTTCGGCACGCATTCGGCGATTTACTGGGAAAGTGCTTTGGTGCGATCTGATTCCAGTTGAGACCTTGGGTCCTGGCCTGAATAAGAGTTTCATCGTCTTGCGTCGACCATGATGAGCTTCGTGTGTTTCCACCTGCCGCTGATGCAGTAGATATGGAGCTACGGTGTGCGATCGGAGCCTTTTCAATCTTAGGCATGTTGATTATGGAGTATGAAATAGTAGAGGGGAGACAACAATTTATATGTTGGCAGCAATGAATACGAAAACTGGTTGACTGAAGCGACCGAGAGATGTACTGTGATTAAGGTGGAGTAGGGGTCGGTCAACGAGAGTGATGGAGCAGGAACGAGAGGTAGGAAATATCCTGACAATACGTAAAACGAAGGAACTGATATTCATACCTTGACCTTAGGGATTCTGAAGTTCGGACCAAGGTCAAGCCCATGTGCTTTATACAAAAGCCAACTTTGAGCCGCAGACGGTACTTACAGCAGCGTGAAGGCCAATGGGCTGCTCGGAGAATTGTTTGAAACCAGGATGTGTTTCTGTAATCGCCGGATCAATCCCCCGTTTACTGAAAGAGGTGTGTACAACTAGGCGATGACCACTCGGCCGCTTCTCCAAGCGCTGTCAGATGGGGCAAGTAGGTCATCAAGCTGGCCGGTCAAGTAACAACAGCATTGCGACAAGGGCACTGTGCCTGTAATGGAAGCGCCTGTTTGAGAGCGTTCCTGAGGCTCTTGATGCGGCTGTGCCTAAGAATAGCAATCTGCCGACCAGAATGGTGTGGTGTGGAGGTAGGGCGGCGGCTCCCTTGTAAGTAAGCGCGCAGTTCTCGACGCTGATACGACAGACCCATGGGGCCAAAATAGAGATCTTGGCGAACCACACCAAAAACCGTGTGCTGCAAGTGCGTGAGGGTGCTGTAGTCATCAATACTTCGCGGGGCTGAGCTCTCCAGGACCTGCATCTGCACAGCGGGCCGCGAAAGTGGGAACACCAAGATGACGATGCCAGGCAAATTCTCAAGACCTTAGACAACACGGAAAATGTGGACTGGAGTAGAAAGCAGGCGTATTCAGAGCAACTGTGATTGCACTCGCGCGGTGCATTGCTAAGCGCGCGACATGGTGATGGGCGATGCGAGTGTTTGTTTCATGAAACAAGATCGCAGCAGCGGTCACCAAACAAGACGGCCGCAAGCGCCAGGCCCCATCTGCAGCACGTGCTTGTTCCCACACAATGCACGAACTGCAGTTCTTTCTTCTCTGTCAGGCCGTTGCTGTGCCTCCAACGTACAGTACAAAATGCAGCTACTACCTCACCAGTCCTTCAAAACTCCTCGTGACGCTGCCGGGGACAAAGACAGCAATGATTCACCCCGTGTAACCGCCAGCAGTCGAGGCCCGCGTTTGCTTCACCACTCCAGCCTTGCCCCAAACTCCAGGCCAAAATTGACAAGACATTGTCATGTCAGACTCAGGATACTCGGTCCACGTAGTCGGTGTTCCACAAGGCTGTTCATTTGTAGTGTCCCTGCAGCTATTCTCTCTTGCACAGCCCCAGCGCCGGCTACCGAACCAGTCTTTTTAGAAGCAACTGGGTCAATACCATAGTGAATGTGCCCTCCACAAACCTCCACGAGGCAAGTCGTACGCATACATTCGTGCTAACCAAAGCAAGAACAATCTTCAGTTTATGTTGTCCTGAAGTGTTCAAACATGCCTTTGTGAGGTAGCAACAACATTGCCTCTCAATATTACCCCGCAACTCCAACTTAGATCTGCTAAATTGAACTCTGGAGTCAACGTTGCAACGCATCTTAGATCAACTTAACTGGTCACGCGCCTCACTCAGTGGTAAACACAATATCTTCCATCCGACAATCTCGCGACTGATTCCACTAATCGCTACGTTCAAAAGCCGTAGCGGCGGCGGAGGAGCTCCGCAAGGGCCTCAAAAGCCGACCACTTCTGGCACCAGAACTAGACGTAAAGAGATTAACCGGCAGTTACCCCGAAGGCCGTTGAGGGCTCGGTCATCTCGCCGTTGGAGGGAGAGCAGACGCCGAACATTGCGCTAATCGATGCCTCGGAAATCGGAACATGAGGGGGCTATGGCATTGCATCACCCTTCAGCAGCCGCTCTCAAAGCGTTGAGTTTGTAACTTTACCCGTCAACTTGAACTTCCTCCTTCTCTTCAACACAACGTATCCTCTTGCATAACTTTGTCTTTCGCACGCGCTATGGCTCCCGATCTCTCACAAAACATGGCCGTTAGGCTGGTCAAACATGCCGCCGACAATAAATACGCTATCTGCGCGACTTGTTGCTATAATGTAGAGGGCATTCTGGCGTCAGTAAGAGCCGCAGAGGCCAAGCGATCACCCTTGATCATACAACTTTTCCCCTGGGCGGTCCAGTACGCCAATGGTATCCTCGTCCATGCGGCGCGCGAAGCCGCCGACAACGCGAGCGTCCCCGTTGCACTGCACATGGACCACGCGCAAACACCAGAGATGGTGAAGAGAGCAGCAGACTTCGAGAGAGGGTTCGACGGTATCATGGTCGACATGTCCCATTACGACGACAACCTGGAGAAAACAGCAGAGCTTGTCAAGTACTGCAATGAGCGCGGCATTATCACCGAGGCGGAGCCTGGTCGAATCGATGGCGGGGAAGATGGTGTGGGGGACCTCTCAGATTTGGGGCTGGAGGCGATCCTCACAACACCGGAACAGGCTGAAGAGTTCGTCGCAACAGGGATAAATTGGCTGGCTCCCGCTTTCGGCAATGTACACGGTAACTACGGGCCGAAAGGGCCACAGCTGGACTACGAGCGCCTGAAGCGCGTACATGCCAAAGTCGGCGACCGCGTCAGCCTTGTGCTGCACGGTGCTGGTGCCGAGTGGTTCCAGGAGAAACTGCTCAGGGAATGCATTGATTGCGGTCTCGCTAAGATGAACATCAACGACGCGTTCAACAATGACTTTACAAGGATCATGCACGAGCAGGCTGGCACAACACCGATCACCGCACTGATCGAGAAGGCGACCGACGCAATGCAGAAGAGTATTGAGCAGTACATGGACTGGATGGGCTCATCCGGAATGGCAGACAAGATTCAATAGACGAAGAAATAGAATGATCTATTTACAAATACATCAGATTCATCAAGCGAAGGGTATTAGAAGTTCTCTGTCTGCCAGAAATCAAGATCTGTTGATGCCACTTGACCCAAGAATGCTTCATCCATCCCAAAGCCATACGATCCAATCAGATCATACATATTATACGCATTAGCCATGTCGCCGTGACCAAAGTCAACCGCTGCAACCCCGTTGGGCTGTTTAGGGTCGTAGTGCCCATGGCCTTGTTGTCCTTGCGGCATATACGCAGGGAAAGTATGGTCTGCTGTGCTTGAAGGTGTGCCCATCATGTCAAGCTGCTTGAGGAGGAGGTTGATACCATGCACAATGTGCCTTGTGAGGTGCTTCTCGCTCAAGTTCTCGGCAACTTTGGCGAGGAACGTTGCTGATCTCCTCGCAAGAGACACCACCTGGGCTGTGTTGAAATTGAGACCGAGCCCTATCGGTTCGCCTGCTGACTCTGGTGATCGTACCTGCGCAGCACTCCCCCAGGTCTTGGCCATCTTCAGTAGGAATGTGGCGCAGAATGCAATCATGGTATGTGTGAAGATTGGCACTGCAGACATCGCTCTCCGCAGATCTGGTTCCTCGAATATGAGTGTGAGTGTACTAGTTGCCGCGGTAATAGCAATGTTAGCCGCTTCGCGGCGGTCGTAAGAAAGAGTTTCCGACGTGACGGCGCTTGGTGGTGGGAGTCCGCGGAGTGCTAGAGAGTTTAATTGGAAACGAGCAAAGTGGTAATATAGAACGACGCCCTTCGATGGGTATGATCCAATGGTGGGGCTGTCGACCGACCTCGCTTGCCATGCAAGCCTCCACTGCTCAATAGCAAAATTGAACATGCGCAGTCGTTGGAAGTCAGGTTCGGTGAGTGGTTGCTCCGGATCACTTCCGTACGCGATATACGCTTCTGTGAGAATCTTGAATAGAGTGACTTGCGCGGCCAACCTAATATCACCTGGCTTCGTCTCAGAACTATCGAGGAATTGCTCGATGTTCTTAATCGCAATGTCCTCGTGGATAATGGGTGGCCGTCCATAGGCAATACTGAACTGGTGCTCACAGACGTATAGCACGTACCACAGACGAACCTTATCTCGATGGTCTTCGTGGCCTCTCATAAGCTTGTTGAATGATTGGTGTAAATTCATCTCGGTAGCGTTTCGAACAGCCGCACCCGACAGCTTCCAGCTGAGATTAGAGAGATAGAACGCTGCAAGCAATAGTGCGCGGATATCGTCCGCGCTCTGAACTCGTGACAAGCACGCGCTATATGCACCGGAAACGAAGACGCCGTAGCATCTTTCGAGTGCATCGTCGCGACCTGGCGTATGAAGCGCTGCTATTGTGAGCACAACAGCTGTGAGCAGCGACGACCGCCTACGAACAGCGTCCAGAGAGTCGTAGGGGCACAGTACACCGCCCCATAGGTAGAGTCGAAGGCCCTGGTAATAATGCCTGAAGAGGTCCTCGGCTTCCGGTAATGACACGACGCCGTGAGCGATGAAATCCTCGAGTTCTGGGTTTTGGCCAGGTCGGAGTTTGACATTGCTGCGAAGATTACGAATTCGTGTAAGATCGTACAGACTGCGCATTGGGGCTGTTACAAGGTCTGCTTCCTCAACGGAGTCGCGCTCTACGGAGTTCTCTCTCGTCATGTCCATGGCGATTGGTGGCACAACCATAGCAGTGCCGTTTTCGTTAGCTGTGTGTCCAGGACTGACTTTTACGGTAATCTCTGATTGCCTCCGCGGCTCTGGTGATGCTTGTGGAAGATCCTTGATTGCTGCCAGATCTGGAAGCCCATTGTGTCGTAAAAGTGTCTGTACTGCAGAGCGCAACTGTGCAATCTCTGCAGCTGCGTTTGCTTTCCATCTGCGACTGTCAGAATGATCGAAGTGGACGTTACACAGCACATGCGACTCACGAGGCATCTTCGTCTAGCAGACGCTGGTTCATGTTGTACGGCACGCATTCCGTACCGCTGCGCAGGCACTTCGCACATTTGGACTCCCCGTCTACTGGGTCGCATTTGATCTTATGTCTTTTACATTCGGCGCCTGTTGCGGTGTCAGCGTGGTGCGTGATTGTTGATGCCGGACGAACGCTTACAGGCTCGGATCCGGGGCGTGCGCTGGGGGTTGGGACGCTTCCCGTCTTCATGATCTACGTCTTCACTCGGTCGCTTCTGGGACTGCGACATCTCTGGGCCATCAGTCATTGATAACAGCCAACGTTACAGATCGCCAGGGGGGTTGGAAGTCTGCGCAGGTACAGTGGAGTCGGGGACAGATGCCATGTGACTGTCAAAAGAAGACGCCACCAATGGGGAAATTGCTACCGCAGGGTCTCTCCGCACTTTGCCTAAACCCATGGTGGATGCGGGGGGTTACCTCGTATTCTAGTGGCGCCATGCTCAAGCGTCCCGTGTTCTCATTCTAGGAACATCCCTCCTTGACGAACATCAACATTACCGTGCCTGCGTTTAGTATCCACGATCGGCATACGTAGTAGTCTTACTTTCTATCGCAGGCTACCTTGATATTAACAGAGATCTCCATTGGCAATACAAATAATCTTACATCCATGCCTATGTAGTCTGCTATGCTACCACATTGGAGCAACCAAGCGCGCTCAGTGCATTGTTATACCTGGCCTTCGAGTACAACCTCTGACGTACGGCGTCCTCTTCCCTTTATATGTATGCTGCGTGGGCATTGCCAAGCACAAGATCCTCTCTTTCGATGCCACTCAGCCACCCCGTATTGTATTCCTTCCTGCTGTTATCGGTCATCGTTACGCGGATTCCTGCACTTCGCCTCATCTCATGTAACTTAACCAAGAAGCATTCAAAACGCAGGTTCCCGGCTATTTCGGCTAGCTCGTATTTTCCAAGGTAAGCTTTCCACCAACCCTCACGCGAGCTTCCAAACATGCCAACGTTTCTCGCAACACTCCACTTTCACGCCTTTGCCGCTGTCACCTTTTGAGCCGAGGCGTACAGATACGACTGCAAATCTTTGCCCCTGTCGGCAGTTATACGTACACCCCGCATCTTGTTTAACATCCGGAGCATTCATGTTGCGCTAAAGGAAACCTTAATTTAGCTGGATCCTCCTTAGGCAGATGGGCTTGCATTTCCACCACTCAATAGCAATCTTCCCGAAAACGATAGGTTTCCATTTGACCATATGTGCGACATCATTGATATACTGATATACGAACTCCACCGTATCATCAATCTATAGTAGCACAGCCATCATGTCATCCCTTTTTTCGGCGAACACGCCGTGCAAGGTCTTCGACCTTTGTATTGCTCAGTGTTGTTAGAAGCAAGATGAGAAGGACATAACAATGCGATGATATCTCAAACTTCTTATACAAACAACTCTTAAGCTTTCTACATCTGCAGGTCACTTCTCAAGTGGCTCAGGCTTGCACCAAGCACCATCCTCATCACACTGGTTCAAGATGAAGTCTGCTCTGACTGTTTCCACCGCCATCTCCCTTTTCTCAGCAACAGCAGACGCCTACGCCAATCCTTTATCATGTAGCGGCACATGCACCAACGCCCACGACCCATCACTCGTTCGTCGCGATGATGGTACCTATTTCCGCTTCAGCACTGGCAAGGTCCCTACTTTATCTGTCCGATGATCTCGTTAACAGTACTGTAGGCGGCAAAGTTGCGGTTCACACAGCGCCCTCTATCCAAGGCCCATGGACCTACAAAGGCGCGGCCCTCCCCAACGGCTCCAAGATCAACAAGCCTGGCAACCAAGACCTCTGGGCCCCAGACGTGACCAAAGTCGGCTCAACATACTACCTTTATTACTCTGTCTCCCAATTTAGCAGCCAGAATTCCGCTGTCGGTGTAGCAACCTCAAACACCATGGATGTTGGGTCCTGGACCGACCTAGGCAGCACGGGTGTCGAGTCCGTTGGAGGCAGCAAGTTCAACGCGATTGATGGTAACTTGCAGTCTGCGAACGGGAAGCTGTATATGAACTTCGGTTCATTCTGGAGTGATCTGTTTCAGATTGAGTTGACGGCCACGCCGACCAAGGTTGCAAAGGCAGTCACGTCAGCGACACAGATCGCTTTTGTGCCGACGTCTCCTCAGGCGCAGGAGGCAGCATTCGGGTACAAGTATGGGAACTACTACTATTTGTTCTTCAGTGTGGGCAGCTGCTGTGGGTACAATACCAACAAGCCTGCTGCCGGGAAGGAGTACAAGATTCAAGCTTGTCGGTCGAGCTCTGTCTCTGGGCCATTTGTATGTTCATCGTTGATGCAAAGTGGCGTGATTATCTTGCTAATTGGGAGTGTAGGTTGACAAGAGTGGCAATTCCTGCCTTCAGGGTGGCGGAACTACAGTTCTCGAGTCACACGGCTGGGTCTATGGGCCAGGTGGTCAAGGCATCATGAACGATCCTTCACTTGGTCCTGTGCTTTATTACCACTATGTTGACACACGTATTGGATATGCTGATAGTCAGAAGCAATTTGGCGTCAACAAGCTCGACTTCTCAAGTGGCTGGCCGGTCGTATGAAGTACTTGTGAGCTCCCTTGCGTTACGCCGTTACGTAATTGCCTTCATTATATACTTGGGACCCCTCAGTGCGACATCTACTTGTAACAGAATGCACATAAAGTAAAGATGTATGCGTTCTTTCACCATGAGAGACTCGGTCATCATTAAGCCTCCCAAGAAGTTATAGATTGAAATCTAGCATTATGAGCACATAGTGTACTCCATGGCTATGCAAACTTCAATAGCGCTTTGACATTTGCCTTGTAGTGACTGTTGATGTAATCATGCTGATCTTCCGGTGCTTCAAGTTTCACAGCAATTTTCACTGCCGGTCAAAGTAACTCCCTAGCTTGCGCAAGAACTGCTCAGTACCCTCAATCTTTCCAGAAACTGCGGAAAAGAGCTCCCTATAATTCTTGCACCACTGTTGCCGTGACACTACCTAGGTATCCACATCGAGAATCTTTTTCCCTTTCTCCAAGAAGACTTCGATGTCCTCGGTCTCGTCGATGCCCGCGATCGTCGCAGCCTTTCTATATGCAAGTTTCTGTACATCTGCCCTGTCAAAAAGCTTTGTAGTGTTGCCGTACTTTTGATTGGGTTTAGGGAAGTGTGGAAGACAGACCAAATCTCCAGGCAAGAGTAGGCAGTGGGTTCTGCTGTCAGTCTGGTTGATACTGTCTTCTGGCTCTTCAGAGAGCTTCTTGTCACCGACATTGTGCTCGTTGACATGAGTTGCCCATTTTTGTTTAGGTGTCTTAGGCTTGGCCGCCTCGTTTTTGGGTGCTGCTTCGGTTTTCTGCTTCTTCGGCGAAGATTGTGGTGCGTCGTTACTGTGCCTGTGTCCATGTCAGTACGTGTATCAATAGGTAAGTTATAGCTCAAACGTACCCTTCGTTCCACAATTCCTCTCCCTTCTTCAGAACTTCTAGCTCATCCGTCAAGCCTGCAAGCAAACCATACTTCTGAAAAGCCACCTTCTTCACGTCTTCGATCAGAAACAGCTTAGTCTTACCACCATACTGGTTCGGCTTCTCGAAGTATTCCAGTGTGATTAGTTCGTTTGATTTCAAACCGTACTGTTTCTGAGAGTCCGTCTGCGTGATGGAGTCCTCCCGATCTGGCTCCGACTCAAGTAGCTTGCCGGATGCATCGTGCTTCAGGAGCCAATCGTCCCACCGCTGCTTAGACTTCTGCTTCTCGGCCTTCTCTTGTTGTTTCTTACTCTTTTCTGGATATTCAGCTGCAAGGGTCTCGGGCGACTTCTTGCGGCGCTTTGTTTCTTTCTCATCTTCACCATCCGGTGGTCGAACACGCTTAGTGCCTTTCTTAGTCGTAGGCCGAGCAGCTTTTTGGTGGACTTCTTGAGCTTCTTTCCGCCGAAGTTTGAGTCGTCTGAATCAGAGGTGTACTTAACAGGCGCTTTCGCAGCCGTGCGAACAGAACGTCGTTCTGTCATTGTGAAGCGTGGATTGATATTAATGAGCTACGGGCTCAGGAGGATGCTGATAGATGATTGAGTCTGTATGGTCTTTAATGATGATATCTGTCTCGGCAACCACAAAGGCAGTTTCGAATGCAAGGATGGACAAAGGGTAGTTCAGAGGTCTGAGCGTGCTGACGGGAAGCAGCTTCTTGCAAATGTGCAAATCAGGAACAATCAACAATAGCGACATCATCGTGCTGATCAGAATCAGCGGCAATGTCTTTCAACTTGCGCAATGTTATTGTTTCAGCGATCTTCCGATCCCTGGCGGAAGTGGAAACTCCTGCTCGAATAACTTGAACCTTGCAAGCCGGGCACAGATTGACGTCATTTCACCATTCAGTGCATTATAAAGCCTTTTGTTCTTGAAAAACACATCAAGAATGCCCGGAAACTCAAATATGAAGTATGCTTCAATCGTGGATTGTTTGCCTTGAGAAACGCAACTACGATCCCTGGCCAATTACTTGAATATCCTTTGCATCAGAATCCTAAAATGGTCAGAGTATAATATACTAGCAGGTTATATGACTTTCCCGTATACTAGGCTCTACTACTGGCTCGGAGGCTCGCTATTATTGGAACTTGGACACTGATCCCGTAAGATCATCGCCGAGTACTGCAGATGTCTCGGTGGCTTCTACAACCCGGGTGACAAAGTCCTCTGAGTCGACAAAGGAGTCGTTTGACTGACGCTCGATCCTTTGCAGATCTCCTGTTATCTGCAGGAATAATCGATCATGCTGGAGTCTGGTCTTCCAATAGCCTTCTAGCTTCTCTTTCCAGGGCACGCTTGCGCTTGTCTTCATTATTCACGTGACGCCGTTGTTCGATTGTAGATAACTCAGATTACTCTCATCAGTGCCTCTTCATTTCTTTCGGGTCTGAACTCCTATTAGTAGTCGAATCTAAATCAAAATTGGCATTTACATTTTGAGTTTCCCATTTGGATTGCAAGAGTAACGCCTACGGGAGGACCAGGAACACCGCTGCTCTAAAAGAAGGTACTTCTTACCAGCAGCTCGTAAGGTGACTTGTCAGTGACATGAGAAAGGGTATCATAAACCCAGTGCAAGATCGCCGAGCCTTGGTGCGGCGTGATCGTAAAGCGAATGCGATCATTATGGCCGCCAGACCAGTAGAAATATCGTCCAGCGGTTTCTTATCGTTCATTGCAACCAAAGATCGTTCAACCCGAGTAGCTCCGTAGGAACATAGACGCAAGAACGAATGTGTACTTGCTCGCTGCAACTTTCTCGCCTTTGAACAGTCTATTTACCTTAGCGCCGGTGTAATTTACTATAGTGAAGAGTGCTCGTTAATGTTCAGTAATGTTCTGATTACCACCATTCGCGCTATATTGCTAATGATTTCCGATATGGCTATACTGTCATTAACACAATAGACGGTCGCTTTGGGGCGGGCTTTACGCTCGTGTGCACTCGTTTGCCATCTTCATGAACGCGTCGATTGAGATTAGTGGCATCGACTTTGGCGTAAGAAAACCATTCAAACCATCGAATAGTCCACTAGTTAAAACAGAATCGCGCTGTTGATGTGGTATCGTTGGGAGCGATCTTGGATCCCCAGCTCTACTACCTTTAGTATAACACGAACACCTTTAGTATAACAAGGCGCTCGTGAATTATACTTTGGAAGATATATCCTTGAAGTTATTTCATTTTACTTATTTGGAAGATTTGAGAGCGTGGGGATTGCTAGTTATGACGAACATCAGTAGCGTGCTTGGCTGGAGGCTGGTGTTTTTGGGTCGCTGCGGGCCGCACGCTAAAGCCGATCATCGTCACCACTTGCCAGGATGTGCCACATCAACACCATGCATCCAGTACAACTTATCAGGCGAGTAATATAGCCAATCGCGAATCCTGTTTTATTCTCCGCTCAGACTGCGCTGTCAATTAACCATGTCTCACCAATGCGCGTGCAGCTGTGACAAAATAAACCCCTGCCAGCCTCTTCCCAGCCTCCAACCCCACGAGCCGCAGCCAGCCTTCCCATGTGTATTAACTGCCCACGCGGTCACCCTTCGGTACCGTCCACGATAATGCCAACATTCCTCACGACTCCACTTGTTTTAGCGTTCCAAAGATCATGAGTGTGGAGCCTGAGTACCATCTCAAGCACACCAACGGTACCGCAACTTGGTGGCAGGCAGCTAGCATTGACTGATGGATCCAATAGTATCACGACCTCAACTCTCTCACTCAAGCTCACAAAGAAGCATTGCCGCATCACAATCTGCGTCAGAAGGCTATTACAGCGCCTCTGAACACAACTCCAGCGATAGCGACGATCGAAAGCGACTCTACCAAACGCCTACCGCACGAAGTCATGAGCAGCTGCAGACGCAAGACCAAGCACCGGTAGCATCACTTAGAGGCGTGGGTATTCCGAGAGGGTTACCTCAGCAGCCCAACGCCGCACATATTCAAGGCCGGCCCGTCTCCACCATCGCAGAAGAGCGAAGATCGATGGACACCAGAAGGCGGTCCAACATAGACCCAGATTCGCAGGCTACAACACCTGGCCAAGACACAACACCATACATTCGCTTTGCCATCGACCAGCTGACTCGAGATGAGGAGGTTCGAGGGTCACGCGTGTATCCTGAAATTCGCCAAAGCGAGGAAGACTACCCTGTGGAGCGGATAGTCTCAGACGATGGTCTGGGATACATGGCGCAAGAGCAGGAGACACAGAGGAGAATGTCCGAGCACATGTCGCCAAACTCGCGCAGACTCTCGAAACGTCACTCGATTCCTCGCAAGCCGCTCGCTGCGCAGCACAATGTGCAGTTCTCGTCGCCCGCACCAGCGTACGAATCGCCCGCTCGCACACGAAACCAGCCCCAGTACTATCAGCATCGAACGCCAGCACAAGCCCAGGCAGAGCCACTGCTACACGATGACCCTCGCCTCCAGTACCCTCAAGCCTCGGCCTTCAGTGCAGACAAAGATGTATTTGTAGCACACGAGCTCGACCATCTGCCGCTGAATTTTGTTCCCGCCATCCTCCGCCCTGTCTGGTTGGGACTGTTCACTTTCCTCTGCCTCCTCATGCTGGCAGCTCTGATTGCATCTGCGGTGCTGTCGATGCGGGATGGAGGCAAGGGCCTGTGGAACTACAACAGCTTCGGCGATGAGCGCTACTTTGTCTTCGAGTATCTTCCCACACTCCTGGGCATGATCATCTTCGTCTGGCTCATTCAGATCCAGACCGCTCTGCAGAGGGTGATTCCGTTTCTGTCAATGGCGTCCGACTCGTTCCACCGTCGCTCCGAGGCTGTCTTCCTTGAGCTCCACCCGATGCAGTTCCTGCTGCCTAGGACAGAGCACTTTCGCGCGGGCCATCCGGCGATTGGAGCCTGCTACGTCATCTTTTGGCTATTTGCATGGACGATACCCCTTCTCGCAGCCTCTTTCAACGTGCGTTACGATCTCGCGGGCTCTGTATGGCGATGGGTCGCCGTACAAGGCGTCATCTGGACAGTAGTCGCTCTGTACATACTTCTTATTGTTGCATTGATCGTCGTCTTGATCACGCTTCGCAAACCTACAGGTCTCAGATGGGACCCACGCTCTCTTGCCGACATCATCGCGCTCCTCGAGCGCTCCAACGTTATGGCTGAGTACGAAGGCTCGGAGACGTTCGCGAAGGGTGACTGGGACCGGCTGCGCAACCGCGCTGACCGCATCGGCTACTGGAGCACGTCGAACCGCACGAACGATATCTTCTATGGCATTGGCGAGGAGAATGGAGAGACGCGCCGGTTCTCGGTCGAGGATGGGCGTATCAGGGAGAAGGTGTCTGATCGCACGTATCCTGAGCAAACGCGCAACGACCGCCCTGGTGAATTTCACATCCGAACGGATATTCGCAGTCCCTCAATCCGCCTGCGCTTCCTGCCGTGGTACCTCAAAGACGGCGCAGTGATTGCGTACATTGTGATTGGCGTTGTCCTTCTCGTCGCTTTCTACGCGGCCAGCTACGTCAACGGTGCTGTACGTCTGGGTTTCCTCCCTGCTGTCACAGCTCGCACAAACGCAGCTGGATTCTCGACCTCGAACTTCCTATACTCGTTCGTCCCCGCGGTGATCGGTCACTTCCTCTTCCTCGCCATCCTATCAGTCGACTACTCCCGCCGCGCACTCCAGCCCTACATGGCGCTCTCCTCCAAAGGCGGCGCAACAGCCGAATCCTCCCTCCTCCTCGACTACCCCTGCCGCCTCCCCCTCTCCATCACCCTCTCCGCCCTCATGAACCGCCACTTCGCCACCGCCACCCTCTCCTTCGTCTCCCTCACCAGCACCGCCATCCCCATCCTCTCCGGCGGCTGCTTCTGGACCCAATACTACAGCACCGCCGACATCGTCCGCGTCGCCGCCGATTTACCAGGCTACTACGCACTCTGCTTCTTCCTCGCGGTGTACACACTCGGGCTCTTCGCCCTACTACCAGGCCGCAAACGCGCCTCGCTCCCCCACCGCTCCAACTCCCTCGCCGAAGTAATAAGCTGGATCTACGCGTCCCCGCTCCTCAGCGACCGGGCTTTCAACCGCCCGCAGACAAAACCCGAACTCGTGACTAAGCTCATGGGGAGCGCATACGCAGACCGCACATTCGCGCAATCCGTACGCAGTTTGGTGAGGGGGGACTCCCCGACTGATCCCGCGCTCGTGGGTGATCAGGAGAAACGCCGTGTTGGCGTCCCGCAGCGCGATAGCATGACTGACCCTGGCGCGACACGGTATGGGTTTGGGATTTATGTGGGGAGGGATGGGCTGGAGCATTTGGGGATTGATCGGGTGATGAGACGGGAGAGGCCGACGGGGTTGGTGATTTGGGAGGAGCAGGGTGGGCATCCGCGGGTTAAGAAGGGGAGGGGGAAGAAGAGGAGTAAGAAGAGTAAGCGTGATATCAAGGGGGGTGAGGTGGAGAATATGGTTTGATTGGTGGGAGAAGGGATGGGTATGATGGGTATGAATGTGGATGAGATGATGAGCATGGCGGATATGACTTACGCATTACGCATTACGGCATGGAACGGCGTTGGACGGACTTTTCCTTTCCTGCACTTTACTGCAGGGTGTAATTATGGATGCGATAGACGACTGATGTCGACACGATTAATTCGAGTTAATGACCGTCTGTATCCTGGCTCACCTTTAAATCGTGATGTGCATCATTCAACTCCAAACGTGATGTAGTTGCAAAATATAGTTATGAGTAGTATATATATTCATTATATATCATATGTACAATCAACTTTCTCGCTCGCTCAAATTAAGTCATGGATATCATCTCAGTCTTCCCACTCCAACACCATTAGATCATTAACATCTCCTCTCATCTTCTTTTTCACACCGCATTCAAGCAGAGTAGTCGTCCTTGACTCGCCTCTGGCTGTCCGTGTCCATGAAGCTGGCGCGGCTCTTGGTGCTCTTGGTCGAGCGGCGGCGGCTAACGCCAGATGAGCGGTCACCGCCGAGGACGCCGCCGAGGCAGAAGAGCACGGTGGCGAGGAAGAAGCAGGCGAATGAGGCCCAGGCGAAGCCGAGCAGGTAGCGGCCAACGGAGGCTTCTAGGTTGGCGGAGCGGAAGGCATTGCGGCCCTTGATCATCCATGCGCTGCAAGGTGTTAGACAGTGTTAAAGAATTTGGAGGAAGTGGACATACGTGAGGAGCGAGGCGGCCAGTGCCTGGAAGAACAGGGCGATGGAGACGGTGAGGCCAGACAGGTAGCCACCGAGACGTGAGCACAGGGCCAGCAGACCAGTGAACAGAGCGCAGACAGCGAAGAAGAGGGCAATCAGGTAAAAGGCGAACATGAACCTCGAGAGGTAAAAGTACATGTGAGTTCCCACAAACTGCTCAGGCACATTATCGGTGGTGCCAAAGTTGCGCGGAGGATCAAATGGCAGCGCAGGGACAACAGCGCCGCAGTTTGCATTGTGTCCCGTGCTGGGATCGCGGCCGCAGATGGCGAAAAAGGTCCAGCGGGTGGGGTTGCGGGCGTTGGGAATGTTGTTTGTGGCTGCTTCGAGGAAGTAGAACTGGTTGATGGGAGCCGAGTTGATGGCGCCGGAGAGGATAGTGAAGAATTGCATGACTATGCCTCCGGCGACGAGGATGAGCGCCGCGAAGGCGAGGACGGGCTCTGCAAAGAATCGCATTAGTATGGACGATGCATGGACATGGTGTTGTGAGGAATTATGAGGTGGGTAATGGTGATGGTTGGGTGACAGGGATACGTACTGGCTGCAGTGACCATGTTTGCGATGTCTTGTTTCAGAGCAGAGGCCCGCGCAGGATCAATTAGGATTAAGTTACGGGTATAGGCTGGGAAATGCAGCGGCAGCGATGGATATTTGAGCGCCCGAAACGGAAGACCTGCCAGCAGTGCTTCCACGGGCAGGTTCTTGTTTATGAAGAAGTGGGCCACGAGGTGACGTATGGCGGGAGCGCCGTCAATGTGCTGGAGCTCGGCAGCACGCTAGGACATCACCTTTTGTCATGACCTCACGCCGGCGCTTTGCATCATCCCGGCGCGCTTCAAAGACAGAAAGGGTCGCGCCTTGCTGGATGCAGCCGGCGAGCGCAGACGGCGTGTGCTGCGAGGGAGACAGTGCGGACGCTGTGTGGGAGCGTGGATGCTTGCAGGCGTGATGTGCTGCCGGCATCGTGTGGAGCTTGGGCGGGCGAGGCCCCTGCGCTGCCTTGGTTCGGCACCAACCGAGCTGTGCGCATCACCGCATGTGGCTGTCAGTGCCCGAGCTCCCCAGCTCAAGCTTGGTGTTGAGCAGACTCGTTCCTGAGACCGACCGCCCCGACCGCCCTGACTGCCCCGACCGCCCTGACCGCCCTTACTCATCAACAACATGTCGACCGCCGTGTGGCCGCCCATCGACGCCGCCCAGCTGGCCCGCGAGCAGACGCAGTCGCAGCAGCGCGAGCTCGAGTGGCTGCTCGTGCAGCTCAAGGAGACGCTGCAGTCGCTCAAGGCCGGCCTCGAGGAGTGCGCCGCCCTGCTGGCCCCGTCGGAGAACGGCTCGACGCTGGTGCTGACGTCGGTGCGCTCAGAGAGCCTCAAGGGCTTGGTTACCCGCGTCGGCACGCGCATTGTCAAGGGCGTACGTGGATGCTGTGTGTGCATGTGAAGACGCTCGCTCACGAATGCTCGCAGAATGTCAAGCTGCGCATCGCCAGCCTGCCTCCCCCGCGCGGCTCGCAGTCCTACGACATGGCCATATCCTCCGCGCCCACTGCGCCCACCCTCGTCGTGCCCCAGCTCACCTCGGTGCGCACTGCCATCAACAGCTGCCTCGATGCCATTGACGTCGTCTCCTGGGGCGGTGACGCGACCAACGCCAGCTTCGTCGCCGGCCAGCTGCAGCTGCTGCACGACCACATCCTCGAGGCCCGCCAGGCACTGAAGGGCTACTCGGACGTGCAGATGCCGTGGTGGGAGAACCCCGTCGACGAGACCACCTTCGACCCGCCGCTGCCCGCCAACGTCTCCTTCCACATGTTCGTCTTCGACGCCGCCCTCTGCCTCGAAATCCGCGTACTCGAGCCCAAGCAGGAGGAGGAGACGGCCTCGTTCACCGGCTTCAACTTCCGCGACCGCCTGTCCTCCGCCCTCGGCGGCACCCGCACCCCCCTCCACGACGAAGCCGACAAAGTCTACAAATACCGAGGCCAGGACGTCCGCGTCAAGGAGAAGATCCGCGTCGAAACCCAGGACCCCTCCCTCATATCAGCCTCGGCCAAGCTGAACGCGCTCGAACACAGCCTAATGTTGAGCCGCAAGGCTCTCGACATCGTCATGGGTCCCGACGAGCCGTAGGCGACCTGCCGGTGACACCAATCCGTGACACCAATCCACGTCCGCTGATTGGCCGCATGCGTCTCCGCCCGCGCACGCTTTTCCGCGGGCATGTCTAGCGCGGATTGCGTTATCACTATCTCGGAAATGCTCCATCGACATCGGAACAGAAGTGTGACTGGCATTTGCCGCAACTGAACATGCCACCAAGATAACGCCTCCTGTACATACACCTTGCTATACCCCTCTGCTTGAGACATTGACTTGTTCTTGAGTCGTACATCTCACAACATGGCGCCCGCGCTTCTCACTGCCGTCGACTCCACTTCACATGTGCACCTCATTGTCGGCTCGAATCCACTCGCCGGCGCACGCTGCACACGATCAATTGAGGTCGGCGCAAACCCCATACTGATTGCCCCGGAAGATGCGACACTGCACTACGGTCTGGTGAAGCGTATTGAGGATGGCGAGGTCAAGTGGATCAAGCGCAGCTTTCAAGAGGAGGACTTGACCACCCTTGGTCGCGCTGAAGTGGATGGTGTGGTCGATGCAGTCTTTGTGACTGCAGGCGGAAAGCAGGGGCAGAGTATGTCTCGCAGACACTCACCTTGATCTTGTCTAACATCCACAGGCACACAAATATCCAACCTGTGCCGCCGATTACGCATCCCCGTCAACGTCGCCGATGCCCCCAACCTCTGCTCCTTCACGCTCCTCTCCACACATTCCGACGGTCCTCTCCAGATTGGTGTAACAACATCTGGCAAGGGCTGCAAGCTGTCAGCCCGCATACGGCGCGAGATCGCATCCTCGCTGCCACCACACGTGGGCGATGCTGTCGAGCGACTCGGCACACTGCGGAGACGCATCTGGGAGGAAGAGCATGCTGCCGAGCTCTCACAAGACCTCGAAGCGGAGGAGGATGATAGTGGCCAGCCCGCTACCTTCAACCAGCTCGTCCTGGAAGAAAGCAAAGAAGCAGCACGGGGCCGGCGCATGCGCTGGCTCTCTCAGATCTGCGAGTACTGGCCCCTCCGCCGCCTCGCCGCCATCACAGACGCCGACATCGACACCCTCTTCCGCGAATTTGCCAGCAGCAACGCCTCCAAAATCGGTCCCACCTCCACAGCAACACCCGAACAGAAAGCAGGCCGCATCATTCTCGCCGGCTCCGGCCCCGGCAACCCCGATCTCCTCACCCGCGCAGCCCACAAAGCCATCCTCTCCGCCGACCTCATCCTCGCAGACAAACTCGTCCCCGCCCCCATCCTCGACCTCGTGCCCCGCCGCGCAACCGTCCATATCGCGCGCAAATTCCCCGGCAACGCCGATCGCGCACAAGAAGAACTCCTCGAGTGGGGTCTGGAGGGTTTGAAGGCAGGCAAAGTAGTCGTCCGCATCAAGCAAGGCGACCCCTACATCTACGGCCGCGGCGGCGAGGAATACGACTTCTTCCGCTCCCACGGCTTCATTCCCACCGTCCTTCCTGGAATCACCTCTGCGCTGAGCGCCCCGCTGTTCGCCGCTATCCCCGCCACGCACAGAGGTGTCGCGGATCAAGTGCTGATCTGCACGGGTACGGGGCGGAAGGGCGCGCCGCTTGATCCCCCGGAGTTTGTCGCCAGTAGGACGATTGTGCTGCTCATGTCTTTGCACCGTCTTGAGGCGCTGATTGAGAGTTTGGTCGCGAAGGGTTATCCTACGGATCTCCCTGTTGCTGTCTTGGAGCGCGCCAGTTGTCCCGATCAGAGAGTTATTCGCACGACGCTGCAGCATGTCTGCGCGGCGGTTGAGGAAGAGGGAAGTAGGCCGCCGGGTCTGCTGGTGGTTGGTAATGCGTGCAGGGTTCTCAGCAACTACACCCAGCGCTGGGTCGTGGAGGAAGGATTCCACGGGCTAGACGATCTAGGCAGCGACGGGGAGTTGCAATTGAGCAAGCTTAGCGATGCCGTTGCACAGGTCGCTGCTTAATACGTCAACGACAGATAGAGACACGACTTACATCGCATCGCATTACACTACATATGATACCAATAGACATTTTCACTCCCCCTCAAACCACCACTCCTCAAACATCCCCCCAGCAAACAGACCCTCTCCCTCCTCTTTCCCCACCCCCACCCCCTCCCTAACACCCCAAACATCAAACCCCACCCCTTCCCTCCCCACCGGCCCCGTCATAGGCACATACGCCTCCCTCCCCCTACACGACCCCACCGCCTCATCCAACAGCACGAAATCCGGCTCCTCAACAAGCATACTCGGATCCGTGAGCCCTTCGTGGCGGCGCACAGGGGGCGCACCCTGAATCAGACTGTACGACAGCGTTTTCCCTGGGGAGAGGAAGGAGTGCAGCGTATGTGTGGATGAGGGGGTACTTGGGAAGGTGAGGGCGTGGGCGTCGAATGTGGCGAGTGTGTGGGGGATGTCCCAATTCTGTTTTGTGGCGAGGATGGTGGTGAGGTTGCGGGTGCGCGCGGTGTGGGTTTGGAGGAGGGCGATGGCGGGTTGGGGGATGTAGCGTGTTGATTGACTGTTGTGTGTGGACGAGGAGAAGGGCCGGAAGCCGGGTGTGTCGGCGTAGAGGAATTGTTGCCATGGTTTTAGGCCGGATGTGAAGGGGCTTGTTTTGTGGGTGCCTCCTGGACCGTCGACGAGGCTGGTGGGACAGTGGATGATGGATTCGCTGTGGTTGTGTGGGCGGGCGAGGGACTTGGTGGAGAGGAGTCTGTGGAAGAGAGCGGGTGTGTCTTTGTAGTCTTTCTGGAATGTGTAGGCGGTGAGTGAGGACCGGAAAACAGAGTCGCTCTGGTAGATGTGAACTGGGGAAGCTTTTTGCCATATGTCAAGAAGGTGGAACCATATGCTCTGCGTCAGTGCTGTGTCGGTTGCGTAGAAGTCGGCGAAGTAGTCAAGGAGAGCGGCTGCTGCTGACCAGAAGCTATCGAGGAAGGTTTCGCTACACGGTATGACTTTGTGCGTTGAATCGAGCTGAGCTCGTCCTGGGTCGTCGAGAAGGCTGTAAATACTGCGGTAAATGACCTTGAGATCAAGCTCGTTCTCGCCCGAGATGTATCGCAGAGTCAAAACCATACCCGCGCGATCACAATCTTGGACACAGATAATTGGCGGCTCCATAGTCGGCCAGAAAGCGAGCGTGTCAAGCGAACGTTTGAAGAGAGGTAGAAGGCTCTCGTGGGTATATTGTAAAGGTCGCGCTGCGATGCCACGGTTACGGCTCGTGTACAAACACATACTTTGTCATGTAAGTGAAAGCAAACGCTAACACCCCACCCTACATGCTGAGATACAAAATATACCGATACCAAAAGTATCTTATATGCTTTATAATATACAGTATAGTCTACAACATTCCTCTATACACTTCTTATAGAGGTTATATATTATCGCTTCTTGTTAAAAGGAGTACCTACTATTACTATAGGTTTATATAAACTACTATATCTGTATATACTCCTACTAGTTGAACTACGTACAAACTTACTTATCTAGACTTGTACTACTATATAAGCTGGGTCTTGTAAGGTCTTAAATCCTAGCCTGAATTATCTTAACCCTGATTATCCATAGTTACGATCTTCAAACACAACTTTCAGCAAATCGACCCGCACAAAATGCCTTGAAATCCTCTACTATTCTAGGCATACAGCTTGATGTTCGTTGGTAAGGTTGTAAGCACCAGGTTTTCTGTTTCATAACTTCTTTTTGCATATAGCATCGAATTGGCATGTTTCGTACCTAAGCAGGAAGCCTAAATCGGGTGTGTTTTCTCAGCAAAGGCTTTGGTAGTGTTGGTATGACAATGGTAAGTCTAGCAGAGACATGATTCTCTACGCCTTGACGGGTAAGCGGCGGAGAAAGCCACGCGAGTAAGTAGGGGTGAGTCAACCGGGATTGCAAAATTTCGGGCTCTTGGGCGGCTAGCATGTAGAAGAGAAGAATTTAGTGGATTTGACAGTCGAGCTATGTTGGTATGTTCCATCGAGTTCTGAGGAGGCGGAGTACCTCAGGTAGCACAGTTGTAATGTCCTGCTCGAAAACCATGTCTCTGGGACCTAACTCACTGAGAAACTGGTGGTCTTTGTCCGGATCAATGAGAGCTAAAGAAGCTCCATACTCTCGTGTGGTGCTGACCCATTCTGCAGCTGGATATACTTTTAAGCTCGTACCAGCAGCAATCACTAGTTCAATACCCTCCTCTAACAGCCACTTGTCGATCCTCTCTAGCGCACCAGTAGCTAGCCTCTCGCCAAACCAGACAACACCCGGGCGCAATAGCTTTGTACATTTAGGACAGTGAGGAAGGTCGGATAGCGCAATCTGCAATGGACTAACGGAAGCAGACAGCAATCGCATGAACGGGAGGTCCTCTAGCTCCTGGATGTGAATGTTGTATTCGCACACGGTGCAACGAACATCCTGTAGAGCACCGTGGATGTTCAACAGCCTTGACACCGGGTGACTAGTACGCTCAAAAAGCCCTGATATGATATTAGCGCATCAGTCACACGGCACATCTGTAAGAGGGCTTTCTACCATCAACATTCTGATTAATAGTCAACCATCCGTCATGCCAGCTAGCCAGGGCCGCCAGCGCATGATGGGCAGCGTTTGGCTGGGCCCTTATTGACTTGAGTAAGCGTTCACCATAAAAGCTCCACACAGTAACTGGGTCCTCCGCAAATGCTTTAGGCGAGGCTAAGCTTTTAGAGTCAATGTTATTCCAAAGCCCGCCTGTCCCACGCCAGGTGGCTAAACCAGATGGTGCGCTGAGACCGGCTCCTGTGAGGCAAAGTACGCGTGGAGATTTCCTCAGCAACCCTGCCAAAGCTAGGCAAGCAGGATTATCTTCACTGCTGACTGCGTACATCGAGAGTCGGTATACAAGATTGAGTATGGACGCAGGGAATGCAAAGTTGTCGTGGCATTGGTATCAGGAGAGTGCCCGACGAAGCGCTGGCAACGTATAGATGCATACGCAGTTGAGCACGTACCATCGGGGAAGCGGTATAGCCATGGTTGCCACTCTAAGTCAGCTTGAAGGCTATCCTGCTACTAGCTCATGCCAAGGGCGCGTGGAGCAGACAATTGTGATTTTGTGGTATGTTCATGGGTCGGAATGTCGGAATCCTGGAAGAGCAAATGCACCCCTCTTGATCGAGTGTCAACATTGCATGACCTTCCCCGCCAGCCTGTCTCTCCATTAGGCTAGTGGGCGTTCCGGCCTGTATATATCACCTCTCAGCAGTCTTCAAGTTAGGCAATTTCTAAGTTATTCACAACTATCTATCGAACCGCGTTATCAAGCTGAATTACCATGTCGGAGTCTTTGAGCCACGTCAAACACATTGTCACAGGGAGACGAAAACATTGCGGCATTCCGAGATTCGGTATCTACTTTCTACATAGTACGTGTAACTGGGAGACATCCAAACGGGATGAGCGACAATCACGTTTCAGTATTCCTTCCGATCGCAGGGACTCAAGAGGCAGTTCGACTGAATATGACTACGGGTCAGGATAACCCAACAGGAATCTTGGTCTGGTCTCAAGAGCCTTACCAGCTCTCGAACTCTCGGATCACGTATTACGAGTATCAACTGCGCTATACTATGCAAATTAGTGCGCTTTATGCCTGGATCCGTACCTGGGGGCTACAAAGATATGTTTTCTCTGGTAGTGGCTCTGGTTGCCGTTACTGGGTGTGAGTTAGATGTGCTCTGCGAAAAAGTCTGTTAACATCGCACAGCTACATCCTTCTACTCAAATTAAAAGAGATAGGGTGCTTAGACGACGGCTGGCCCCAGGACAAGCTATCATGGCAATACTCTCGAGAGGCTCGCGGCGCTCGTGCCCGTGCGCATTACATCGTTATGTAAGTAGGGGCTGTTGGGTGCAACTTGTCACATTTGTGAAGATCGCAGCGCCATCACAATAAATAAGGAACAACACTGCCAGTGATATGAGTACAGCATCCATGCTATCACATGATAATTTACTTAATTGTGAGCCCGCCCATTGTTCCTCCATGATTTCATCAACGCCTTGCGGTTTCCCCTACAAATCAAGGTCGTAAGGGTTGCTTGCTACTACATTTCGCTAAGCTTAACGACGTAAAGCCACAAGGTAGATGCCCAAGAGGTCAGAACGGTGATCGTGTCCCAGCACGGAGGGTGTCCCATTGCCTAGGGAGGGAAGTTACTGCTTCCACGCATGAGACATTCGACTGAGTGTGCTCATCCTCCCATGCTGCATATTACTGAGCAAAGCTTCCTCCAACGCCGACTGGCTAATGCCTGCATCTGTGGAAGTCAGCTTTGTCCATATCTGTTAGATTGAGCCTACGTACCATCAATGTCACTGAAGCTGCTACCCATGCTTGGTGTGCCTTCGCTCCCTTCCTTACGCCTCAGTGCTTGCGCTCTTGGACTTCCAAGGTTCGCCATGGCAGCGCGGTGGTTGAAGTTGGGGCTCACAGGACTCTTTGCAGCCGCTTGAGGACCAGAAGGGGCGTCGCTAGCAGAAGCAGAGCTCGTCATGGAGGAAGCCGTCTCGGTCGTTATCTGAGACTGCGGACTGGTTTGCTTTGCTGCTGTGCCGCTCTTCTGCCGATATACAAGTCGGGTCTTCTGCTCGGGTTGGCTCGGCCTCGATGCACCGGGCGCTCGCCTTGCGGCGGATGCAAAAGGGAGCATGTTGTTGACCTGTGAGCCTATGTCGTCCCCTTCCTGCGTGCCGTCGCCTTCTGCGAACGGGGCCAGCTCACGCGGTCGTTTCTGCTGGAAGCGCGGCGGCCTCTTGAACAGCTGGCTACGATGAGCTGGATGGTCCGCGTCGGACAGTGAAGATGAACTCGACGAGGACGAGGCTGGGATCTCTGGAGAATCTGGTGGTTCCTGGGGCGCTGCATGAGTAGCGGTCCCCGGAGAGAGAGACCGATCATTTCTTGTAGGCCTAACAAGGTTGGGCCTCTGGTTTGATCGTGCCGATAATGTGCGAGATGGTACCTGCTGAGTCTGGGCACGAGATTGCGTGATGGTTGTTGTAGAAGGCGTCCTCGTCAAGGCTGGGCCAGGCTCGATTGCCTCTTGCATTCCGAGGCTTGGGCTGTTCCTGTGCCCGCCAGATAAAGCAGAGCTCGTTCGTGGAGGTCCAGCACCACCACTTCCACCTCTTTGCATCGCATAACCACCGACGGGAGTAAGAGTGCTCCCGCCCCCAGATGCTGCGGGTGCCGTAACGGTAGAGCCGCTAACCTTCTTCATTTGGTTCCGGACATGCTCAAAATGTCGTTCATACAGCCATGCAGCTTGCTGGAGTAGGAATGTAGGAGGTACATGGAACTTGGATGCTAGTTCCACCCAGTTGAGGTCGCTCGTCTTAGAGGACTTGGAGATTACCTTCCATAGTTGACGGTCCTTCTCAGCATCCCATTGCGCCTGTGGTGGGTCTACAAAGTTACCGCGTGGGAAAGGAAGCCTTATCAAGGCTGTGAATTGAGTTGAAGCCATCGAAGCAGTGTCAAAGTGATGCAGTTGCTGGTGTAAGGCAGATGCGATGGACGTGTGGTCGCGAGGCTAGACCGTTTGGGAAGCGCGTGAACCAATGTACGCGCAGACACCGAGGCTTCGACAAGTAAGGAGCAGGAATATCAACTTCCTCAGTAATTATTTCCTGTTCCAAAGCCGCGGGTCGTCTGGGTGTACTTCCCCATTCAAGTCCGGTGGCGTCTCCAAGGGAAGTCTACTGGGAAAGCTTAGCGTGGAGATAGGTTCATTGTTCTTGACTTGAATGATCTGCGGGGCAGACCCCTGCCCCACCCTAGCGTCACGTCACGCAGGCACAAAATACTCAACACCAAGTTGGGCAATTGGATGAGTCGCACAACTTCGACACAACAACGAATTGCCTAACATGTCGGAAACAGTAACCACCATTGATATCCAGGGTAAGCTGCCTAAGGTGGCATCTGGCAAAGTCCGCGACCTGTTTGCAGTGGACGATGACACATTGCTCTTCGTTGCCAGCGACCGTATATCGGCGTACGATGTAATCATGGAGAATGTGAGTAAAATGGAATCAGACAACAGTCAAGATCTCATTTACATGAGGCGTTTGTTCACACATGGTCGAAACTAATGCATCGACAGGGCATTCCAGGAAAAGGTGCCCTTCTTACTGCCATGAGGTACCAATCACCAAAGGAAAAAAACAGTGTGAACCCAATATTAACAACATATCCAGCATCTACTGGTTCAACTACCTCCCCCAGCACGTCCCCGGCCTGAAAACCCACTACATCAGCAACACCCTCCCCAGCCCCATCTCATCCCTAACCACCTTCCAAGACCGTTCCATGCAAGTCCGACGTCTGCGCATCATCCCCATCGAGTCCATTGTGCGCGGCTACATCACCGGCTCCGGATGGTCCGAGTACAAGAAATCCGGCACCGTCAACGGCATCCGCCTCCCTGCGGGACTAATCGAAGGCCAGAAGCTCCCCCAGGCACTCTGGACACCCAGCACCAAAGCCGAGCTGGGCGACAAGGACGAGAACATTTCGCCCGAGAAGGCGCGCGAGATCATCGCGAACCCCAAGATTGCTGCGCGCGTTGAAGAGCTCAGTCTGCAGATCTACGAGGCGGCTGCTAAGCGCGCCGAGTCCGTGGGCATTGTGCTTGCGGACACCAAGTTTGAGTTTGGGCTCGATGAGAAGGATGAGGTGGTCTTGGTTGATGAGGTGCTTACGCCGGATAGCAGCCGTTTCTGGCCCAAGGATACGTGGGAGCAGAACCTGGGCAAGGCGCAGCCAAGCTTCGACAAGCAGTTTTTGCGCGACTGGTTGACGAGCAATGGGTTGAAGGGTAAGGAGGGAGTGAAGGTACCGGAGGATGTTGTGCAGCAGACGGCAGCAAAGTACAGGGAGGCTTATGAGAAGATCACTGGAGCGTCCGCGTAAAGGTCTCTGAGGAGACGGCTGCGTGAGCATGGACATGAAACTTGAAGGGCGATGATTATTTCATGTGCCTTTTGGCTTCTTGATCTACCGTAAATACTGCGTGCTATATGCAAAGAAGCAAAAAGCCTCCACTTCCCCCGTCTTCAGCGGAATTGCTGAGACCATGTTCCACTGTACCGAAATTCGTATATATACAACTGCATAATGCTGGTTGGTCAAAACACCCAACGCCGTTGTAATGCAGGCATGTCATGAGGAGCTTACTAAAAATCAACGCCACCGCTACGCTGCATGCATGTGAACCCAAATACCTTAAACGTAACGAACATAAGAAAGGCTATAATAGACGTGATGATGTAAGAAGGAATTGAAGAAATACCAAAGATTGGTCAGGCTCTTCTGGCACCGAACAAGCTCAGGCTGATCGCTGTCTCGTTTGCGTTTGGGTTTCCGGAGCTTTCGGCCAAGATCTCCCATCTTGGTTGCGCATACGGGAACTGTCTTATTTCTTTCGCTTGTGCAGCTGGCAGCTTGATGGCCGCGGCCCCGGACCCACCCGCAGCAGGGGTAGGGCGCTGAGACTGGACCGGCGACGGCTGGGTGGCTCGCTGCTGCGCAAGGCTCTGCATATGTTGCATATGTTGCATTTGTTGCAGTGGTGT
Organism: Phoma sp. XZ068; assembly: GCA_004835665.1. Lineage (NCBI taxonomy): Eukaryota > Fungi > Ascomycota > Dothideomycetes > Pleosporales > Didymellaceae > Phoma > Phoma sp. XZ068. Next base: position 1,681,900 of record RBKR01000003.1, read on the forward strand.
GGGAGTCGGTTGATTCGAGGGGTTCCGTTGCAGTTGCGCAGGGAGCATCTTGTTCTGTGGGTGGGTATGTTGTGGGTGGGTATGTTGTGGATACTGAGGATAGCTTCGCATTTGCTGTGCCTGCTGCGCTTGCATTTGTTGCTGGCGTTGTTGCTGTTGATTGAAGTATCGTTGTTGAGGCGTCGGTGCACCTGAACCTGGCAGTTGCGGATTTTGAAACTGGTTCTGTACAGGGACAGGAGTCTGTGTTTGGGAGGGTGCAAGGTTTTGAGCGGGTTGCGGTTGGTTCACAGGCTTGGTCAACACAAGCCAGCCATCGATCGGTACCGTAGCGCCTACGATAAAAGAACATCGAGGGTCATCCATGCAGGTGGTACTTTCGGCACGAGCGAGCTGGATGCGGACATCGTCGGACAAAAGATCGGACAGAACGACAGCTACGTCGAAGATGTGCTCGGCAATCCGTGGATAGATCTCAAGGACTGGATGAACAATCAATGACTTCAGAGCAATCATCAGGGCGGTCTGATGCTGATGCGTTGCGTTCCGTACAAGGGAAGTGCTGTGCGAGACGAGCACTCGAAATAGCGCGTTTGTCCTACCGGCGGTTAGCGAAGCCTTGTGATGGCAGATACTGGGCATACCATGTGTACAAGTCTGACACTGCCAAGTTGTCATCATGACTTGGTGGCTGTCCGTTACCACTCAGAGCAGTAAGGGCTAGGGCTACGCCCTTGAACCTATCAATAAGTGCCAATAACATCGCCGATCGATCGATCGCGTCTGGATCATCCCCCGCAGTCAGGTCGATAACTGCAAGATACTTCTGGACCAACGCTGGTGATGTCTGGCCCAGGCCTTGTGAATCGTACGGCAGCGCAGTGAGGAAGGATGATGCGTCGATGATTTCGCGTTCGGCGTGTTGTCGTATCTATGCAACATGAGTACAGCTTCGGTTAAGTGTAACTATCTACGTACCTTGTCGGTAAGAGCGTTGTCCAAGGTGGCCAGAAGCTCTAACCCGGATGGCTGGTCCTTCTCCAAGGCTGACTTGATGGCATTTAGAAGTGCGGCAGAAAGACCTTCGGATGATTGCTCTGTAGATGTTGAATCCGCTTCGAAGATTTGCTGAATCATGGACCTGCAAAAGGGCATAGATAATTCGCTAGCGATGTCGAAGATTGCGAGTATCTGCTGTTCTGCGCTTCTCGTACCTAGACCTGAGATTTGAGTTAGCCTGGAAGCACACAGGTGCATGGTTCGGGAATGTTTACCAAGGTGACCGTTAGGGTCCAATAACTGCCCGAATGAGCGTTTGAGGTACTGTCTCTTCAATCCTCCGTTCGAGTTTACGGTGCTGAGGCTGGATAGCGAAGCCACATCAACAAGGGTATGATGTTTCAGAACAGCAAGCACTGGACGGCCGGACAACAGATTGCATAGTTGTTGTTCAACCTTGTGTGTTGGCAAGCATGTGCCAAGGTCAATGAGTTCGTTGATGAATAGGACCACACGTGCATCTGCTCCATAGCACAGGTTGTGTTGCTCGAGTCGGTAACGATACCTGTCTTGCGGCGACCACGTGCCCGCTACGACATCTGAAGGCAGGAGGCTTTGCAGTCCTTCCAGAGCGACGTAAAAGGCCATCTCGGGCTGTCCAGGTGCTGTCTTGCTCACATAAGCTCGCAGACTATCCAAGAAGCCAGACAAAGGCATACAGCCTGATCCCACAAGGGTGGGTAAAGCAAGAAACAGAACCTCGACTTGATGGTTCAGCAAGCAAAGGTTCACCCACTCGTTCAGGACCACATCGAAAGTCGAATCGTCGAAGCTGCGCAGACGATAGAACCAACTGGAGTAGCTATCTGACTGCAAGAGACCCTTGCTGACACAGTCTTGTAGGCTGCTAGTGATTTTACGTAGCACACGAGCCATGACCTGCTGATCCATACTATTGCCGCTTGAAAGTATGCGCTCGATTTCGTCTTCGGGGCTGGATGAGATGTTATACATCACCTCACCCATGTTATCAGATGCTGGAGAGCAGGCGGCCATCGAGTTCTTCTGGTCCAGTCGGCTCAGGTCGTAATTCAGTAGCTGCAGCAGCGAGTGATCCAGTTGCAGTGTTCGTGTTAGATTGGTGAGGCTAAGCAGCAGTTCGCGTTCAGGAAATCTGATGGTTCGAATTGCTGCGTACCTTGTCACCACTCGCCCAAATAGGGAGTCGAAGGCGCCGATGGCACGAAAAGCTTTCAGGTGGTAATGCATCGTATCTGTGACAGAGGCGAGTACACTTGGGTCCAATGATGAAGTTACAATATTGACGACATCTGCAAGTAGGGAGAGATCTTCAAACTGCTCGAGGTAAGACCGAACGGTGTGGAATTCCTGCGGTGTGATCAAGGACACAGCAGCAGTCTCCTCGACAGCAGGGTCTTTGGTCGGTACGCTGAACACATTTAGTATCATGCAAGCACAGTGAGGTGGTATAGCTTACTGTTCGTTGACTTCAGCATATCGAGCGACTTGTTGACGGAGCCAAATGCCAAGCTCGATCCTGACTGTAGATCCAAGCTTGCCAATGTCGAGCTTAGGATGGTCTAACCCTGAATAGCCTATGCCGCACAATGCTGGCATTTGCTGCGAGATGACGACCTTGGCATCGCTCAAGATGCGTTCTTCCCAGTCTGCGGACTGAGCCGTCCCATGAAGAAGTGTTGCACGTAGAGTGCGTACTTGATCTGGTAATCCACTGATGGGGATCTCTGTAATCAGACGTACGGGCCACGCGGCGGGCTAATTGATGGTAAGTTTTGTATCCTGTGCGAGGAAAGATATGGCTTACCAATGATAGATCCACATCCTGTCCCATGGATCCAGTAGCGATGAGCCATTGCATGTAGCGCCCGGCTGCAAATGTCCTCGAGCGTACCAATTCAGAGATGATCTTGAAGACTATTCGAGGATCGCCACTCTTGGCCCAAGTCATACCCTCAAGATATGTTGTAATGCATTCATATATGTCTGCGCCCAGATGAGCCCACCTGCGTAGCAATCGGGTTGCCAAGCAGGCTCTGTGTGAGCCTTCGCGATAACATGAGCATGCCCATTGAAGCAGGACTGATACTAAGTTGACAGGATTTGACATAATATCCATACAATCTGTAGAGACCTCTTCAATATGGATCATCTTGTTGTAATCGATGTGGTCCAAAATGCGATAGATTCGACCAGCGGATGTGGTAGAAGCTGCCAGACTCTTCTTGGACGATTGCTGTAGCCTGCGGTTCCGTTCATCCAATCTTTGTACTCCATGTATAATCTGAGGATGGTTGGTTTTTGCTGCGAGACCGTGGAGAATGATGCTGTTTTGACGCCAGGAGCTTGGAAGAAGCAGACATGCAGGGCGTATAGCGAGAAGCTTGATTAGGGTGTTTTCGAGAAACTGCGATAATCTAGACGGCGACAACTGAACATCTTGTTGAGAAAGCTGTTGTATGTTAGCAAGTAAATGGTTTGATACGTAGAGAATGCTCGCCTTCGTCATGTGGTTGAGCAGCGCCTGCGCAAGACGCTTGCCACGCATTCGACACGAGGTGATGTCCTTCCAATAGGCCGGGATAGATACAATCAGAAGCCATATGAATAGACGCTCAGACGAACATAATCCCAAACTGTGAAGAATCCAATCGAGGAAATGGTCCACATCTAGTAGACACTCCTTATACAGAAAGGTTGCCAGTTGCAGTCTACGTATTGTTAGCTTGTTCGGCATCCAGTACGAAGGGTATCGTACGAGTATGTAATGCGAGTCTTCCACTCTCCAGTGCCAATACTGGAAAGGATGCCGTCCAAGAACTGCTCAACCGAGCTTGTCCATCCTCGAACCCACGTTACTGTACCGGCCTGGCCCTTTCGCTTGTGAGCGCGCAGCTCGTTGATGCCCACGCATTTGGCCAGCCACAAAGCTCTTGGGAGAGGTATGTTCTTGTTCAAACACTGCTCCAATAACACTTTGCCGGTAAGGCCGTGCGGTATGGTTCGACTCAGGCGACGAAGGCCATGAGCTGGGTTCGACAAATCGTGCAGCCACTGCTCTCTTGCGGTGTCGCGAAGGGTAAGGCGTGGGGGAGGCTTGAAGGTGTTCGGCTCCTGGAGCCGTCCGGTCTGCTGACGCTTCTCCAGCACAGCGACGAACAGCGTCGACAGTGTTGAGAGGCCAGACTTGTTCTTCAGGTTCGACCATAACGACGGACGGGCTGTATTCGTCTCGTTCATAATCTGCGGCTTGTTGCTGATGCCGGCCTTGACCAGCGCCTCGGTCAGCGTATCCTCGGGATTGTTGCCGGTCCATGGAAAAACATCCGCAGCCTTGCCCCCAGGGAGGTGGACAGGCGACGACACAACCTCAGGCGCCTGCGCATTGGGATACTCCTTCACGCCCGTCCCGCCCGGGACAATGCGACGCTGGTTCGGCGCACCCCTCAGGTGTACGGAGCCTGGCCGCGGCGGCACGGGTAGATTCGCGGTCGGTTGGTATGGGAAGGGGTGGTGGAGCGGAAGCTCGTAGCCGTCGGTGGGTGCAGTGCCGTAGAACAGCTGCGGCCGCCCCCGGGGCAGTGGTCTTGCGGTGTCGCCGGCGCCATTGTGTGCTGGGGGGCGCTCGTCCTCGAGGGTGGGATCGATGCAGTCGGGCTGGGGAAGCGCCGTGTTCAGCGGCTTCGAGGGCCGCCGCCGCACCTGGGTTCGGGGAGGCACACCACCGCCACGGGACTGCTCATGGATTCCCGGGCCAGGACGAGAGGTCATCGCACCGAGAGCGGGTTCATCGTTGACGGTATGCGCGGGCGGGCAGTGAGACGCTCCGAGGTGGATGGCGAGAGGGCGAGGAGCTGCAGCGGGCAAAGACTCGGCGGCGGAGACAGGAGGGAGGGAGTGGGATCTGAGCAAGTATGATCTGCAGCCTCGCAGGGTCCTGCCAAGGGTGGGTAGTCACGGACGCGGACGCAGACGCAGACGGGGACGGAGACGTGTTGAGAGGTTCCGATGGATGGCGAGATACCGAGTATCGCGCCAGCGCGCCGGCCCTGAACTCCACCTCACGTTACGGCATCAACACCACCACCTCATTCTTCGTCCCCACTGCGGCCTTACACCGCTCACATAGCTCCACAATGGCCTCACTCCAGGGAAAGAAGGATATGCGACGCGCCGACCTCAGTATGTGCCTGCGCCCGCCCCCAATCGCCCCCAGCCATTCGCCGAGTTCCCCTTTACGCAGCTGCGCTGCAATCGCACCGGTTCATGGAAGATCACGTGCACTGACATTTAACAGTCGTGCCCTACGCCGAACCGGCCAAGGACAAGTCGGACGGCGACATGTCGAGTACGTGGCTGCCTGTTTGCGTGGATGCAGCCAGTGATACTGATGCAGCCTTCTAGGCACAATGGCCAGCACCCTGCCCATGGCCGCTGTATGTACCACTCTCCACGTCTATGTCGCACGGCTGATATGAGGTCCAGATATTCACCCGGAACAAGTACGGCACCCCTATCTAGATTGGCTTACAGCACTGACATGGCTCCCCTCGAATAGGATGATCGGCTGGTAAGTTGTCAGCTTGGTTTGCCCGATCGCCTATTGATTCGCTGCAGGGTGTCCGTGGTCTTCTCCGTGCAGTCGTGGCTCGCTGAGACCCCAGAGCAAAAAAAGACGTCCACCACTCCGGCCTACTTTTCAGTTGGCATGGCCAGTAAGCAGCCCGTGCCTTACCGAATAGAAAATCTGCTAACTTGCCGCAGTCATGTCTCTGCTCGTTGTAAGTTTTCGAACCTGTCATCGAGCTGCTCACGATCAACTGACTCGGTATCACAAAGGGTTACTCTTCACTCATTCTGCCGCCCCCACCTGGCAGCATTGGTACAGGTACTGGAACACAAGCAGCACCGGCTGCGGCGCCTCCGTCGTAGTTTTCACCATGCATGCATGCAGCGTTGCTGTGGTCAGTATCGGCGCGCTAGGCCGTTGAGCACGACAGGTGTATTGTGTAACTGTACCGGGAGCGAGGCAGGACACAGCGCGTGTGGCAGACTTGGACTTGGGGTAGATCGAGGCTTGAGATGCGTATATTAAAAAGTTGAATAGAACCATGTAATCCACTTAAGGAAATAATATTCAGAGAGTTGGGCATCTTGCAATCTGCTGTTTCACTCGTGCCTTCCGATCCAGGACTCAACAGGGCAACTACGACGTAAATGGCGGTCTGTGCGGTTGCCGCTCCCCGCCGCCCCACCATTACTACTTCCTTCACGAAACACCTGGACAGATACTCTCACCTCCCACTCACACGACCACTCTGCCACCAGACGCACGTACTACTATTCTCAGCTGTACCGGCATAGCATACCCCGCGAAAATAACAACAACCCACCCACAGCGCACACGCAACACTTGTTTGTATGTCCATCGAGAATCTCAAGACCTTCGACCCGTTCGCGGAAGCCGATGAAGGCACCGGCGAGAAGTCCTCAGCGCAGTCCCAGGACTACATCCACATCCGTATCCAACGTACGTATTCGCGGCTCTGATCCCATCTCTTATCGTGCGCAGCGACACCCTCACTCGCCCACCTCAGCGCCCTAAAATTCTTCGACTTTCCCACCAGGGCACCGCTCTGTCGCTACCAAAAATACATACAACCCACACTAACATGACATAGAGCGCAATGGACGCAAGACCTTGACCACCGTCCAGGGCCTGCCCAAGAAGTTCGACCAGAAGAAGATCCTCAAGGTCATCAAGAAGAAGTTCGCCTGCAATGGAACCATAGTCGCAGACACCGAAATGGGTGAGGTCGTCCAACTCCAGGGAGACCAGCGCAAGGATATCCAGGACTTCTTGACCGACAAGAAGGAGGGCCTTGGTCTTGATGTGAAGACCATCAAGGTGAGTCACCCAACACGTGAAGCCACCGGGCCACATATTGACAACACACAGGTCCACGGTTTCTAAACGCTATCAAATGCGAGTCCCCTCCTCCAGGCACACGCACCGCCTCGGGTTCCACGGGACACGGGTTCTACCCTCCATGCGTTCATGATGTTCGTTTTGCTGAGGCTGGCACGGGAGGAACGGCACGATAGTGCCGTGGGGACGGATACTACGGGACTGTTCGCAACATGCGCTGGACGTCGAGAATGTTTATGCGTCCAGGAATGATACCAATGGCTAGAATTTTTGACGACATGAATCTTTACATCCTCCAAGATTTGAGCCTTTGCTCCACCGTGTTGCCCCGCTATTGACGTCGCACTACGCACGTAAGAATCCGTTTTCTGGCGTGAGATGCTGCCAATTGACCACAAAGTGAATTTGCAAATCAGACCTCGAGGATGTTCGCAACATCCGTCATGAAAATGCGCATGTGATAACAACCTTGTTGTTCCAAGGTTTCTTTTAACAGCAATCTATACAGTCGCCTATGTCCTGGTATGTACACAACTAGTTTACATATTCCCCGCTTCCAACACACCCACCTCACTCTCATGCCGACGCAGTCTGGATATCCAGCATCCTCTTCCAGTACTGCTCATCGTCCTCGATCCTGGCTGGCGTAGACGCATTGGTAAAACCCCACACCTTCCAGTCCTCCTCCTTTCCATCCAGAACCCTCGTCTGCATGACCAGGTACTCGACAACAGTCTCCACCTTCCCCTCTGTCTTGAGCTCCGAAGACACTTCCGGTGCTGTGGTGGCACTGACAGCGTCCTTCTTGCCCCGCGCGTTGCTGGGTTTCCACTTCGGCGCGCGGGTCTTGTTCACAGTGCCGGCAGAATAGGTGGGTGTAATGGACAGCTGCTGTTCAGACTCCAAGCGGACGACGCATTGGCGGTAGGAAGTATCCGGGTGGTCGCCTCCGAGCGGGGAGCAGCGGTGCGAGACGATGCGCGCAGACTTGATCTTGTGGAGTTGCCAGGACATTTTCATGGGGCCGCGAGCAGCGATTTGGTTACGCAGGGAAGCGGCGAGGGGAGGGAGGCAGATGTCTCGGAGAGCTTTGGCGTCGCCACTAGAAAAGAGTCAGTTCAGTATTCGATTGTGGTATACAAGACTTTTGTGTAAAGGGGAGGCATACGTAGCAAGTAGAGTGTAGTAGTTCTTGTACATCTTCTTCGCCATGTCCTTCAGCTCGTTCTGCTTCATGAAGTCCACAGGCAGGTAAGACATGATGCCCTTCTTGTGCACACATCTCTTGAAATGGCTCCGTGTGTACAATGCCGTGAACCTTGCCTTGAGCAGCAGCCAGAAGTAGCTGTAGAACTCCCAGCTCGTAGGCTTCGGCAGCTGGCTAAACGGTGCGCGGATGATCGTGTTCTGCAGCAACCCAATATCCTCAGCCATCTCTTGCGCCTCCCGTTTGTCCGTGTCCATGTGCGGGGATGGTTGACCGTGAACTGTCGCTTCTGCAGCTGCCATTTGCATTCTCGAATCAACCAGTCTGTTTTCCTTCCGACGTGGTCGTGCAGGGGTCGAAGAGAAGGCACGCGCAGACGTTGCGCTGATGCATCGCGGTGTGGATGGGACGGTGCGCCGTTGGAAGAGGCATTGGCGGCGCATTGGGTGCGCTGGTAACCGCGCTATTCGAAGGGGGATCTGTGTCGACATGTTGGGTGGTGTGGCGCGAATGGGTCGCGTTGGAGATGGGACAAAAGTTCACGAAGTTCGAATGGTTCGGAGAATGGACGCACAGACCACCTCATCGACCATTGCGTGCCTTCATAAATAATTGCACTGAGTTCTGCTGAATCTTGCAGCTTTTGAAATTGCAAAGACGTAATTGAGTGAGATGTGATTATCATTATTTTGCTTTCTCATGTGTCTTTTGGTACCTGAGCTAGGCTCACTCATACTAATCGTACTCTTACAGCTTACATCGTTTACAGTTACTTCAAATCCGCAGCCCTACCGCGCCAAGTTCTATACATCTTTTGTTATACAAGCGTTCCGTAAGGTCGGAGATGGGTGGGTATTATTCACACCGAGTATGATGACGCCGTCAGTATATGCTCCCAAACAACGCCGTGTCTATGCAGTCAAGTGTTGTACATGCGAAGGAAAGAAAATCAAGTGAGGCGCTTTTACATGTTGCTGGACTCGCCGAGGAGCTTTAGTACGCCCTCGTACGTGCCGAACATGATGGCGGCGCTGGGAACGACACGGAACATGTGGGGTACCAGTCCACCGTAGAGCGCCGCCATGCCCTCTTCCTTCCAGATGAGCTTGAAGCACTGTGCGAGACCGGTGTACTTGAGACGACCGTCTTGTTGGGGAGCTTGTCGTAGTCGTGTTCGGACGACCTCGTGAGGGTATGTGATGAGTGCGGCAATGAATTTGGCGGCGCCGGCGGCGGAGACCTTGCCCGTCCAGTCGACTGTCTGGTCCCAGATTGTCGGTGCCCGTCCGCTCGCCGCCACTCGCTCAGCTCGCCTTGCTAGACCGAGCTTCATTTGTTCGTACATCATCCATTGTAATGTGCTCTCTGAAACACCAAGGTAGCTGGCAGTCAATCCGCGATACAGCCCAAAGAATCCTTCTTTCCTTATGGTCTGCATTGTGCAATCAAGAGCGTTCTTGTACTGGCGACCACGACCGTCGGTGTGACTGTTCTTGTCCAGCTGTAATCGGGTCTTGACCAGCCAGATTGGGTTCGTTGCAGTTCCAGTCACAATACCAGCTGATGCTGCAGAGCACAGGTGAACCCACGCAGCTTCTTGTCCGTTGTTGAATTGTGTGCTGATAACTTTCTTGCTGTTGCCGTACATGTAGAAGTTGATGGCGCGAGCCGGGACCACACCGATCAGGTTGGGCCCAAGGCCTTTGAAAAGCGCGCGCCAACCCTCTGCCTTGGGGACCTGCCACAAGATCTCTCCTGTTTCGCGGATGTGAAGCAACGAGCTGCGGGCAAATGACATGGTCTCGATAGGCGGTAGCCCCCGGGCGGCTCTCATGGCGGCGAGGTGTTGCTGGTAATAGGTTGACTGCAGGCGCGTCTTGAGAACGTCAAGCGGTGCGGTCAGGGTCGCGGAGGCCATGCCACCAAGACTAGTTATTGTCAGCCTTCTATGTCGTCTTGCTGCTCTCGAACAGGATTTGCCTCACCCTCCAGCAACGAAATGCGCCCATGACTTTGCAAACGCCGGGCCTCCAGCGGCTACTGGGGCACCATCCGGTAGTTTCGCCGGTACGACTTCGCCCAGTTCGCGTGAAGAAGGTAGCGATGTCTGGCCATATTGGGGGTTGTCTCGAATGCCTCGAGGCGCAGAGGCGTGTTCGAAGCTCATTTAGAGATAGCGCGTCGCGTGGAAAGAATGGAAAGGTTCAAGAAGGCGCGCACAGTACGTTGTGTGTATGTGCGAAAAAGAACGACGCAACTCAAGGTTGTGGTACTGATTAGTTGAAGGCAAAATATAATGGAGAACTTTAGCATGCAAGATGCAGGACGCCATCCAGACCAGACGCCAAAATTTGGCTAGTCGCTCGGACCGGGGGCACCTGCATGGTTCGCCGCGGGCGTCATCGTTTCACCGCGGCAGCCAAAGTCGCCATCCCACAGCGAGCAATTGACGCGACCAGCACATAGCACGATGCGCCCAACTGCACAGTGTCTTGCGCCTGGAGGCTTCTTCTCCCGTAGTTTGGATGAGCTCAAACGCCTCTCACTGTTTGGTATGCTTCTTTGCAGGTCTATCATGCGACACCCAGGCTAACCAGCGTAGCCCTCAAACTCGAAGGCTTGAGCTCTCCTCGTAAACCATTTCCTCTGGTCCGTTTCGAGAATGCCGAGGATCTGAAGCAATGCAAGAAGATGAGCGACAAGGACATTGGAGGCTACTCTACCGTCAACTTCGACCACCACCCCGTCACCCAGACCGAGCCCGCACACGCACGCTTCCACGGCACCATATCTACACAGCTACCCCACAATCAACCACACATTCAGAGGACAGGATACGCAGGGTTCAGGACGCTCGAGCGCGGCCGAACCATTTTCGGCCAGTCGTTCTGGGATGTTAGCTTGTACGGCTACTTGGCCTTGCAGTTCAAGTCGGATGGGCGCAAGTACTTTGTAAACGTGCAGACCGATTCCATCGTGCCCACAGACATCCACCAACATCTGCTGCATTCCAAGACACCGGGTGAGTGGGAGACTGTGCTCATCAAATGGAGCGAGTTTGTTCGAACGAACCACGGTCAGGTCGTTGAGCCGCAGAGGGAGATGTTGACACAGAAGGTTCGCACAGTGGGCATCTCCTTGATAGACAGGATACCCGGCCCTTACGATCTGAGCATTGGGAACATTTGGGCGACAAATGCGACTAAGGAGGACGATATCCTGCAAAATGCGCCTGGTGTCATTCAAGGCTTGCCCGTAGGTTCGCTCAGGCGCGGAGATTACAACAAGAATGTTGGGAGAAGGGACTCTGTGCAAGAGGAATCAGTGCGCGACATTACCGAGACAAATAGATAGGGAAGCTGATATAAGCCTATTTGAGCGTTCAAAGCAATTCTTCAAATAACACAGCAAGTATTTCGTGCGCACCTCGTCATATACATGTACAGAAAGATAGCAAATGCGACATACAAAAATACCATCTTTGGACTTCAACAGCTGAGCGGTAACTTATATACATTGACTTGAAATGAACGTGACTACGCGTTTGGGTGTTTCGCTTAGCTCGCGCTTGTCTTACACCGCGTTCAAACAACAAGCACTGCATCCGTACCACTAGACGTGCTTGATCGCTAACCTAGCTTCATTTCCATCGTCTGAAACCGATAGGATATCTGCAGAGCAATGTTGCAAGTGTAAGGAGCAGCAAGAGTCTCACATCCGGTGGGCTTTACAGAGCGCTCTCAGTCGCAGACCGGACCTTCAAAGTTCGACATGGGCACAGCACGCTATCTTACAGCGCAGAAGATTAGTCTGCTGGTCTTGCTACGATTATACTGTAGTTCTACGCTGCCGTCTTCAGCAACCATACCCATACTCTCCTTCATCCTTTCAGCTACACTGCCCTCAACTTCTTCAAGCGCCAAATCCCACCGCTCGTCTGCGGTTCATAATCCCTCCTTCTCTATCGACAGTTTCGAAGATGTTCTCCAAGGTCACGCCTCCAACATGCCTGGTCGCACACTGTTGGACCTATTCCTCAAGAGCATGTGGGAGATGAACTCGTTTGATGCATTGCACACTCTCTTCGACAATCTTGGCGAGCTTCTGATGACCCCTCCCAGTCAAGAGGGCGAATTGCAAGAGCGCATCTATCTCTCCAAGACTTCTCCTTTGGGCGTCTTTGTGCGACGAGCGCGGCTGGAGTTTGACAGGTTACAGTTTGAGGATACAATCGCGCTCTGGTCGTCATTCGTCAAATACCGAGCCCCCACAGCGCAATGGACCAAGCGGCTTGCCGGACTTGCTGCAAGTGGTGTAGATGCCGTTGTCGCCGAGATGGGCATGCAAGAAAGTGACGGTGTCTACGAGATAGCTTACGGGGACCTCAACGAGCCAGATGATGGGACGCAAGGCGTGAGTCTGGACGACCTTGACCGGATATTGGAGTTTCAACTTGATCGCCTACAACGCTTCGGCGACAGAGTACCAGAGACAATGAGGATACAGCTTCGTGGAATGCTTGCGTCGCCTAGGACTGCGCATCGGCAAGCACATCTCGTTCAGTTCTTCGATGCCTGGAAAGCAGGAGACTATACATCCGCGTTCGACAACTTGCACCGCTACTACGATTATGCCATGCAGACACGCGAGAAGATCCATTATCAGTATGCATTGCTCCACATGGCAATACTGCAAGCCGACTTTGGTTGCTTTGGTGAAGCAATCGCTGCCATTAATGAAACGATTGCGACAGCACGAGAGAGTCAGGACATGACATGCTTAAGCTTCAGTTTGAGCTGGCTCAACCATATGAACAAAGCATACCCCAAGCAGATGAAGGGAGCGGGCTACATGAGCATGCTGGGGAGCGAACGAGATGCTCTGACGTTTCTCAAGGCGAAGGCCCGGGAGTCCAAGATGTATAACCTACTAAGTGCAACATTGCTCAACGAAGCAAAGTTGAGCCTTTCAATGGTACGATCAGCCGTTTTCTTCACTCGGATGCCATGTGGTCGTAACTAACGAGAGCGAGTAGGGCGATTCGATATCTCGTGCCTTCGAGCATATCTACCAGTCATCCCACCTTAACATCAAAGAACATGTCAACAGTTACGGCGGCCAGATGCTGTTGCAATCCACCCTGTACTCCCGTCTCGGGATACCACACCTGGCGAATGTGCATTGCGAGCTACTCCTCGATTGTCATGGAGCCAGCTGTCCGATCGATGAGAAGCTCCGAGCAGTAGGGAGGCAGGCTTTCATTGTATGTTCTAGCTTCTCATTACATTGCCATTATCAGGCGTTTGACTGACGGACAATTAGATGAGCCAGAATGGGCGTTATGATGAAGCTATCGAAGCATTCGAGTCCATCGACACGACTAATCAAAATAAGTCGCTGAAGTTCAATCAGTATCTCATCCTCTGCGTCGGCATCATTAAGCTCAAGCGAGCCATCAGAAGGTTCGGGTCTTCTTTCCACAACATCATACTGCTATACAGACTGGAGCTAATGAATCTAGATCTAACTGGTCAACCTGTTCTCACCTACTTGCAACCCTCAAACCCTCGACAGACCCATCTTCAGACACGCTCGACCCCGAGCTTCACTTCCTCCTCTCTGAAGCCTACATCGACTACCTCGTGTCGAGAGGTGACTACTCGGTAGCTTTCACAACGATCTCAAATCTTGCGCAGTCGCTCAAGGATGACAACGCAGATATCCTACAGCGCGTCTCGGTCCTGCTCATGAAGGCCGATCTCTTTCGCAAAGTCGGCAAGCCGGAGCTCGGATTCAGTGTTGCGTTGCGCGCTGCGAGTGTCGCATACAAAGCGAAGTTGATGCCCAGCCTGTGGTCTGCGGTTGGCCTACTTGCAAACATCTTGAACGGGCTGGGCGAGTGTGCAAGTGCAAGGCGTCTACTTGAGGCTGTGCTACCACAGTCTCTCGAGAACGGAGACAATATGCTTTCTGGCACGTTATACTCGCATCTAGGTGACTCATTTATGGGCCTTGCCGATCCGGCAAAGACGACCGAACCTCGACTACAGACCAGTTATATTGCAAAGGCCGAACTGTACATTGACAGAGCCAGGGAGTGTTTCAAGAGAAGCTCGTTTTTGGACGGCGAATGCGAACAGCTTATGAAGAAGGCGATGATCGCGAAGCTGCGAGGTGACGAGAAACTCGCAGAGGAGTGGAGTCAGAATCACAACCGTGTGTGGGAAGAGGGTATGAAAAGCATCGAGCAAACCTGAGTCGGGTGAGCTGCATGGCAAGATAGGCGATAGTAGCAACAGGCACAGAAGCATAGCGGACGCAGATCAGGTACAAAAGAAATGTATTGCTGGTTCTACGCCTGCAGCTGGCGTTCTACTATTTACACATTGGGCCTGAGAAGACTTCCAAGATACCATGAATCCAATGGGTTGATGGATATAGAAGCATTTACTCGTCCTTCTTGTGGTAGTTGACCTTGTCGTTCCAGAAGAGGGTCTGACCTGATATCAGTATTGTGGCACACGTGTATCGCAGTAGGCCTGACTTACCTTGTCACCGTCACCCCAGAAGAAGTTCTTGGTGCGGATGTTCTGGTAGGGGTACTCAGGCTTCTCCTCGCGGGGGTTGGTGTGCTGCTCGTGCTCGACGTGCTCCCAGTGGGCATCCCACCTCAACTTGGCGTTGACGGTGGCCAGGATGATGCAGGGGACGGCGACGCTGTAGTTACATCGTCAGTACATGTTTCCTCGACATAATTGACCCAATTGGACCGCCAATGGCATTGTACGTCGTCCCTCCTTCCCCCCATGGTGATATCATATGCACGGCTGCTGATTGGCAGCCGGCCCGCACACACAGCGCGACTTACTAGAGGCTCAGCTTGCGCCAGAACTCGCCGCTCTCTCCGCCGTGCTCAGCAATGCGGGCACGCTCGCGGTTGAACTCGTTGTCCTCGGCTCCGGCGAACTGCTTGGGGCTCTCGGAGCTGTAGTTGCGGCGGCCGGCGCGGGCAGGGGCGCGGGCGAGGGCCATGCGCGGGGTCTGGCGGGCAGCGACTCGGGCGGCGAACATGGTGGGCGGTGGTGGAGTGGAGATTGGTGCGTGGAAGCGGTGTTGGGCGGTTGCGTGCGATGACAGCTCTGAGGTGTGGTGTGAGCGAAAGCTCGAGCTGCCGCACAGCCTTGGCGTGTTTGTGCTGTTTGCGCCTGCTCCCGGCAAGTCCCCATGTGACGTCGTGACTACTTCGAGTCGCGCGGCGCGTCGCCCCCATCAACAATATGTTATGGCTATGAGACGAAGATGAGGCTGCATCGTCTCCAGCAAAAAGCACAATGGTCCGCATCACGACGTGGAATGTCAACGGCATCCGCAACCCGTTTGGCTACGAGCCATGGCGCAAGAACCGCACCTTCAGCGCCATGTTCGACGTCCTCGAGACCGACATTGTCATTATGCAGGAGCTGAAGATCCAGCGCAAAGACTTGACTGATGACATGGTTCTGGTGCCGGGCTGGGACTGCTACTTTAGCCTTCCCAAGCACAAGAAAGGTACATTTACTTCAAGCCCAATAGAGCATTGTATCACGTGCTGATGGTATTACAGGATACTCTGGTGTTGGAATATACACCCGTCAATCCGTATGTGCACCTATCCGTGCCGAGGAAGGCCTTCTCGGAGTGCTCTGTCCAACCGGTTCATCGACACCCTACCGTGAGCAACCCGAATCCAACAGCATAGGAGGCTATCCATCACTAGCACGCATTGATGCACTGGGTGTCGATCCAGCTGCCCTCGATGCAGAAGGACGATGCCTTGTCCTCGAGTTCCCCGCTTTCGTACTCTTTGGTGTTTACAGTCCCGCCAACAGCAACGGCCTACGCGACGAGTTTCGCTATGGATTTCTCGACATGCTCGACACACGGATACGGAACCTCACGAAGATGGGTAAGAACATTATCTTGACCGGCGATCTGAACGTTTCACGCGATCTTATCGACACGGCGAAGGCAGAGGACAATATGAGGTCGGAGGGCATGACCTATAGCGAGTACCTCAGCACACCAAACCGTCGAATCTTCAACCAGCTGCTGTTCAATGGCAAGGTAGAAGGCGAGCGAGATGAAGGAAGAGAAGAGCCTGTTCTGTATGATCTCTGCCGCGAGTTCCACCCAGAGCGCGAAGGCATGTACACGCACTGGGAGCAAAAGATCAACGCTCGGCCGGGCAACTTTGGCTCGCGCATCGACTTTGTGCTGTGTAGTATAAGGATCAAGGATTGGTTCAAAGAATCGAACATCCAGGAAGGTTTGATGGGTTCGGATCATTGCCCGGTGTACGCAGTGACGAAGGATAGAGTACAGGGAATGGGCAACGCCACAAAGGAAGGCGCTGAAGACGACGAGCACCACATACTCGATATTGTGAACCCGCTGGGAATGTTCAAGGACGGTGTAAGACTGAGGGAGTACAGCGCGACCAAAGACATTCCATCACTCTCGGGCAAGCTCCTTACCGAATTCAACAAACGACAGAGCATCCGTGACATGTTCAGCAAGAAGCCTGCAGCTTCGAAGCTTGCAAACACTCCAGCATTGCCATCAACCAAGGTGTCACGGCAAGGGGTAGCGGGTAGCTTGCCAATGCAAGGGGCAGACAAAGGACCCGAACTGGCGGGAGCGACAAACGCTTTGTCTCCCGCAAATGATCAAATAGTGCACGCCACGAGCATTCTCACCTCGCCTGAGAAGCGGCGCGCATCTGCATCTGTATCGGTATCGCCTAACAGATCGATCAAACGATCCAAATCTTCCATCGCTACCTCCAATCCCGAATCAGCCTCACTCACCAAGGGTCAGCAGTCGTTGAAAGGATTCTTTCACACGCGTTCCAAAGTCCCCGAGCCCAACCCTGCCGCAACCACTGCACCACCATTGACATCTTTGACGCCTGCCAATGGTGAGACAAGCTCGCCGTCAACCTCCTCCGCGGACGCTAGAGTCGAAATTACTCCACCGCCCGCGGAAGCATCCGCCGGTCAGACCACCACGTCCCCGTTCTTAGTCTGCGATCCTGGGGCGGCTCAGCAAGCTTCAAAGGAAGGATGGACGAAGCTGTTCTCCAAGCGACCGCCGCCCCGATGTGAAGGCCACGCTGAGCCTTGCATCAGCCTCACGACCAAGAAGCCTGGTATCAACCGCGGAAGGCAGTTCTGGATGTGTCCAAGGTACGTAACGTGATTCGATGTGTCCGTTTGCAAGATGGCTTCGCTTCCCTGCTCGTCATCTGCCCACTTTGTAAGGGGCCGGAAGCAAGCATGCGCCAGGATCCGCATCCATAACGTATGTAAGGAAAGGATTGTATGCTAACTACAGGCCCTTATAGACCGATAGGCCCATCCGGACAGAAAGAATCGGGCACACAGTGGCGCTGCGGGACTTTCATCTGGGCGAGCGATTGGAAGAGTGGCGATTGAGGAGCAAGTACCTGATGCGAACAGTATCCACTTCCCGCAGGGCTGATCATCCTTCGGGTGTGGAATGCGCTATGAGTGGTTTAGATCTGAGCCCGATCTCACTACGGTAGGAGTCTATTCAAGGAATGTCCGCGAAGGGAAGTCGATAGGATGCTGAGGGGTTCGCAGTCACGGAAAGTACCGCGGTAGAGAGTAGTGAGAAAGCAAGCATAGTGTAACCATGCGATGGATATCTCCGGCAGTCAGGGTAGATCATGTACAGCAAACATACCCAAGAGTAGTCTAGCTGCTCGTATGCACCTCTCAAACCTCTTGTGCCTGCATTCATAATTTCCGCATCTACCGACTCCTTTGCATCACACCATTCGCCAAGGCTTTGCGAACGCCGCGGAGCAAGTAGTTGGATGCGCCGCACGAGTGGGACCGGCAGGTTCAAGGTTGGAAGCCCGATATTGAATCCTCTTATAGGCTGACCAGAAGTAGGAATGATACACGAAGTAAGGCACAAGAAGTTACAGTGAAGCAGAGTGATGAAGTTGAATTGTTCATTGTTCTATTTTATCTAAGTATCTGAAAGCAATGCAAATAGTTCCACCAGTGACCGAGTACCCATGCCGTGAACAAAAGATGTTCGTGTTGCATATCGGTTATAAGTGCCTTAATGTATGTTCCGAGTGCTGAAGTTTCTTCGCAGAAAGTCGAGGGGCAATGGGCGCGGAGAGCGGACGCTGGTGTGTGCGATAATGGGTGCGGGACCCCGATGGTTGCCTCCGTGAAGCGTGTTCAGGCAGACGTGCGAAGATGTCGTTGCGTAGCCGTGAAAGAGTGATGAATGTCGTGCGTACAAGCAGGCTGTAGGAAAGGGACTGGGTATCGTAGAAGTAGGCCTCCATCGGGTCGAAAATGAACTTCTGGTGGCAGGTGGGTATCGAGTGAGGGGCAACGGTGACGTGAGAGACGGAAAACCGAGTTTGCAAAGAGCCGACAAGCATGCTCTGCAGTTAGTTTAGGTAGAGAGATGAAATCGTGTCCCAAGTAAGCAAAGTCGTATGTCCTGGATGGACGTCAACATATGATCTGATCGGGATCAATATAGATCAGAGTAGATCGATGGGAGCGTCGCATTTCCATCTGCACCGGCGCGGAAAGCGAAAGCCTCTTCGCCAAATAGATCGAAATTAATGGATCCTTCGAAATCTGCCCCAAATTCGGCCTCGAGCCGGTCGTGACGAAGACTCTCTGAAGCATGCAGATAATCAACGGGAACCAGATCCTCCATCTCCATTCCTATCAGTGTTGTCGGTTCCATCAGCTGCGCCACATCAGCCGCAAAGGTGGCTCCAAAGTCGACTGGAAACTCGCCCACTGCAGGAGACGATCCCTCTACAAGAGGAGCGGATTGGAGGTCGATGTGTGCAAATGCTGTCTTGTCCGGAACAGGAGAGAAGCCAAACAGGGTTGGGTCTGAAGCAAATGTGGGAGCTTGCTTTGCCTTGCGAGATTGTCGCTTCTTCTTCTCTCCGGGCTTGCGAGGACTGTACTTGTAATCTGGGTGTACACGCAGGTGTTCCTCTTTCGCTGATTTAGCTGCTGCTTGCCACGGCTTCTTCTCCGCTGGAGACAGGCTGTGCCACATCTGTGAGCATCGAGTGGCTGTAGACAGGTTAGCGATAATGATCTTAGCCAAGGATGCGGATGCAAGGCTTACAGATTTGCTGCACGGTCAGGTGTGGGTTTTCCACTTTGAGCTTCTTGTGCATAGCATCCCGAAAGATGATCCAGCAGTTCATTGGGCGAGGCGCCTTCCTCATGCCAGCGGACATGCTGCTCGACTGAGTAGCTGGCTGTTGAGACTTCTGTGTTTGGCGGTTCGCGCCGATATCGAGGGGAAGGCGAGAGTTCTTGTTTTCTGGCATCTGAACGATCGTTTGACCTACGTTGCCGCTGTCCGAAAAAGTGAAGGTAACAGGCTGCCCCACCTGCTGGGTGAGACTGTGATCGAAATACTGCAGGAGCATGTCACCAAAAAGCTCCTGGATGTTGCTCTGGAGCAGGACCACACTGACACCGTGGTGCCAGCCCTGTACACAAGCATCTAGTGCGCTCTGAAACAGTGCCATGGCCTCTCTGTCGGCGGCGGTGGTTGGGGACAGCTCTTTAGTGGGCACCTCTGAGAGGTAGAGCTTGGTAGTCATTGTCTTATGTGGTTGGTATGAGTGCTTCGAGGTAAACTGAGGAGGGAAGTTGGGGAAGTAGGGAAAAGTCGTTGTGAGGGGCAGGTGAGAGAAGACCAGCACAGTTGGAGAAGTAGAGCGGGCTGTGGCCGGCGCCAAGGTTAGTGGGACAGAAAGTCTGCGCATTCACCGTTGGTCAGTGCATTCACCGAACGGTTTAGATTGCTCATATTTACCGAATTCGTCCTCTTTCGGCTTGCTTTCACCTGGCGGTTCGAGAGGAGCTTCAGGTCTAACCAGCCAACGCAACAAGAGGTAAATTCCTAGCGCAAGGCATTCGAGATTGCGAACACTGCTGAAAGAGAGGTACACTGCGATGTGTCTGTCAGTCTTAAGTTCACACAGGTAGTCGGTAAATAACAGAGAGCTCTATCAAAGCGTGGCAATTACTCAATGCCAAGCTTGGCCTGGAAGACAGTTCCCGAATTTGTAAGTACGGCCACTAGCTCGGCATGTTCAGTATTCAAATTTGATGGTAGCCTGACAATTGCGAGATTGTGCGCATTTTCACGATCTGGAAGTGAATAGGAAAGAGAAGTGAAGTCAGAACATACCTACGAGAAAGTGTATAATCCACTTCCTAGAAGTTTCACTGCTGAGCCCCAAATTAGTCATGTATGAATGAAAAGTAAAAGTCTACATAAGTTGACGGGACTAAAGGGCATATGAAGGAATGGCCCTATACCAGTTGTTCGCCGGCAGACTGAGACAAAGGCAGATAGCGTGCAGCCACTGACCAAAATGGCATAACGTGGTCCTTCCCAAATCGATACGAGAGTGGAACTGTAATAGAACGGGATTACAAGGTATGCCTGCGTCGATCCGAGCGCCCCTTGCATAACGCCAAAATGGCGAGGTCGCGCAAAGTGGAAACCAGACAATCGCTTCATGCAAACGCATTGCTGATTCGAAATTCGTCAGTCGTGAAGACTGAGAGTAGCCCTCGACTAAACTACCATTTAGTGTCAGAAGCTATGCAAATGATCTCCCCTATCTCAGATGAATTGGAAATCAATTCACTCTGTCGTGTCTTGGCTGATGTGATATGCATGCCTACATAAACGGTCGCGCATGCTAATATATCTATGACGCCGATCCATTCACTGTATACGCTCTGTTCGGCTCTTCGAGAGTCCAATCTCTGACTTGACCCTTCCAGTCTGCAATTCTTCCATCTTTGATCTTTACAACCACGACCTTGACTTCGTCTCCCTCAACATAGCATCGAGTACCGCCATCGCCCTCTCTTGTGTCGTCCTCGTGCACATTCGTGCGAGCTAGGCCACCGCCACCCCATAGTCCTCCACCTACGGGAGAGCTAGAGTAAACGTCTTCATCGGTAGGCCCGAATGTGTTGTTCGCAAGATGTTGCGCTCTGTACCAGCTTTCCTGCTCAGAACCGGCAGGTACAATTTCGGCCACGCCATTGATTGTGGTACTGATCCTACTGAGTGAAGCAGTGTTCATGCCAAGTAGAAGCTCAGCTAACGATCCGGAACGCGGGCCTGAAGCAGAAGGTGAAGGTGAGCGACCTTGCTGACCAAGAGTCGGTGGTCGATGGGAGATCCAGTCGTGCACAAGAAGCGAAACACGGGCGTTTGACTCCAGATTGACGGTTTTTCGGGACGATGAAGGCGTCGTCATTATGATGATAGGTGATGGGGAGTATGGCGTGTTCGGTAGATACGTGTAATTCATCAAAGAAACGTGGGGAACATTGTTCGAACATGTCGCAAGATGGAGCTACTTGGGTCAGAGTCGATAGAAAAAAAATGTATGATGATATGTGGGAGTGAGGAACAATAGACAAGATAAGTTATGTGGAGAGACTTGTATGCAATATCATGGGTACGTGGGGAACGCTGCACTCGTGAGACTATCTTGGCATAGAACGACCGGTATTCTTCTGAATTAGGCCAAGAGTTGAGCAAGGGATGACCAAGAGCGAGCTTAGTGCTATCCGAACGATACAGCTTGACGAGAGTGATGGATCGAAGAGCAGAGATTTTGGAAATACTTACAAAGCGAGCATTCTGGAGACAGGTGATTACCTCGTCAGGAAGACCATTGGATACGGCCGACATCTCTGTGGAAGATTGGCTTGATACTGTAGCAACACGCTATCTTCGAGCGGCCAAAGACTATGTGGCAATTTTGCAGTGACGTTGATCGAAGGGATCAATTGTTGGACGACGGATGCGTGAATGGAAGGTTCTACCTCATAGAAAAGGGAAGCGAAGATGATGGTCCTGATGGCATGACGTCGAAAGAAGGCAGCACCAGTGATGCAAGCGCGGCCGACGCGAAACGCCGAGTACGGCTAGCCATGTCCTCCACTGACAGCTGCGTCGTCATCCACGTCAACAACACCAACAATGGCGGCACCACCCTATATACCGCCCATGGCAAGCAGTGACAGCTTCAATCCGGATTTCAACACTGCCACCGAGCCCAAAGATGACGCCGCACCCGTCTCGCCCATCATCGACGACACGGCCGCGCCCATATCACCCGAACAGCACGCTCCGCCTCAGGACACGCAGACACAGCAGCGTGTGCATGAAGTTTTGCACTCAGATATTGGTGTGACAACACTGTTGAATCGGCTGAAGGCCAGCATTGCGAGTGCCCGAGTTCGTGCCCCTCCCCGCATCTGAGGCATTCTGGCTGACAGGCTACGCGCAGGACTTCGCCAGCTTCCTCAAGCGCCGCGGGGCCCTGGAGGAGGAACATGCTGGTAGTCTGAAGAAGCTGAGCCGACTGACACTCGATGGCCTGCGCAAAGCAGATGCGCGCCACGAGTCGTATGCCACCCAATTCGAACATGTCCTACATGCGAACGAGCGCATCGCAGACAATGGCACCCAGTTCGGACTTGCGCTGCACGCCATGCACGAGAACCTCCTACAGCTGGCGAATAAGATGGACGGGAACCGCAAGACATTGAAGCAGACCGGGCTTGCGGCGGAGAGCAAAGTGCAGGACGCTGAGAAGCTCGCAGAGAAGGCCAAGGCGAAGTACGATCAACTGGCTGAGGACCTTGATCGCGTCAAGACAGGCGATACGGGTGCTGGCAGGAAGTTTGGCTTGAAGGGCCCTAAGTCAGCTGCCCAGCACGAGGAAGATCTTCAGCGCAAACTACAAGCCGCAGACCAGGACTACGCGAGCAAGGTCCAGACGGCACAGGCTTACCGGAAGGAGCTTCTGGCGTCAGCGCGTCCCCAGGCCGTCTCTGGCCTCTTAGACCTCATTAAAGAGACGGACGCCGCGCTAACTATGGAGATGCAAAAATACGGTACGTTTATTGTAGGACTCTGTCTCCAGTTATACATCTGACCTTCACAGCATCATTCAACGAGAAGCTGGTCGTCAACAATGGCCAGGTAGTTAGCCCACAACCTCTGAAGGGCAGCACGGCACAGCCTCCGCCAAGTGTCAATCACCTCATTTACCAGATCAACAACGACAAAGACTTTGACGACTACATATTGAAGAATGCTTCCAAGGTATCTGCAGTAAAGCCCGAGCTACATTACGTCAAGCACCCTACTCAAGCTCCCGCACAATCCTATCCTTCCTTAACTCCAACCGGCAACAATGACCGCCGCACCTCGATCCCCCCGCAAGTTCAACCGCCAGCATCTTTCTCTACTCAGCCAACAGAGGCAAATGGCTCATCATTCCAGCAGCATCATCCTCCTCCTCCTCAACAGCTCGATACAGAACCCCAAGCCGGTTTCTCGTCGTACCAAGCACCGCCCCAGGCAGCTCAGACTCAGGCACCAACATATGGCAAAGCTCCTTACTCCCCAGTCGCCGCAAACTCCTTTCCGCAGGCTGAGTATCCTCGTGGACCTGTTGGTCAGGCAACAGCACAACAAACGAGTGGGATATTGTACAACAATCCGCAGCCCCCAGTCAACCCCGTTTTTGGTATAACTCTTGAAGACCTTTTCCACCGCGATGGCTCGCCAGTGCCGATGGTGGTCTACCAATGTATCCAAGCAGTGGATCTCTTCGGACTGCAGGTTGAGGGGATCTATCGCATACCAGGAACATCATCTCACATTCAGCAAATGAAGGCCTTGTTCGATAGTGGTATGCTGGTCGCATCCCCTTCGTTTGCGAAATACTAACTTAATCTAGACGCATCTCAGGTTGATTTTCGCAATCCCGAAGCATTCCAACATGACGTCAATAGCGTTGCCGGCCTGTTGAAGCAATTCTTTAGAGAGCTTCCTGACCCACTCCTCACAAGAGAATTCTACGACCAGTTCATCGAAGCTGCTCGTGTGGATGACGAGACAATGCGTCGAGATTCAATGCACGCACTAATCAACGCCCTTCCTGATCCCAATTATGCAACCCTTCGCACACTAGTACTACACTTGCACCGAGTTCAACAATCGTCAGAGATTAATCGCATGAGTACAGCTAATCTAGGCATTTGCTGGGCGTAAGTATCATAATAAAACTGCCGGAGATGTCACTGACGTTCTACAGTCCATCAATCATGGGACCACACAAAGGCAACAACATGGCCGACGCCGGGCTTCAAGCTCGCGTCATAATAACTATTTTAGACAACGTGTTGCAAATTTTCGATGAAGATTAGGATCTGGGTATGCTCTTCTCATCGACATACCACATGGAATTTCCAAGCGTTGCCTGTCTCCAGATCGCAGACCAGTTCCATGCTCACGGTGTTAGCATGGTAATTATGTCACACGATGAATATTGTAACGGATCAACATCTGTGGCGAACTAAGCATTCATCACAACTAATGGATGCAGTGGGTGTCCACTTCAACATCATTCTGATCTTGAGTGTTCACCGTGCGGTGCAAAAATGTCTCCTGTCCGAAGACCTACGCGTAAAGCTGCGGCCATGAATGCAGCAACCAGGAACGCCCCTCTGCTCAATCTCCTGAACGATATGAATTAAATCTCCCAACAATATGGCTGGAAGTGAAAACAACCTCCGATCACGGGTTTACAGGAGCTTCATCTCCCTCTAAAGTGATAACGCTATGACTGCATCCATACTCTGTTTCTGTGCACTTTGTGAACATAGCTGTCCTTGTGAGTGTCATGCCTTCAGACCAGCAAACTAGTCTAGCTTTCGTGATCACGCGATCTTGTTCCGGTGTTCAGCCTCGCATCCACGTTGTGTTCACGCAGATACATCAATAGCAGCTCAATCATTATTCCATGCTTCCATTCTCGGCCGCGGATTCACGAGTAGATATTTGGACGGCCTCACTAGTGGCCTTCAGTACAAAGTGACGTACCAGCAAGTAGCTTTCTGGTAGCGCAAGCCAAAGTAGGATGTGACCAGTGAACTTGAATTAAAAGTGGGTACCACATTCAAACAGTCAATGCGGGTGGAGTGGGCCTTCCCCGGTTTTCGACTCAAGCTGCAGTCATTGCGGTAGGCGGCTTGAACCAGTTACGCCAGCGCTAGCAGGGGCAGCTGCAGCACGGGCGATGAGGGGAAAGCTCTCTCAGGATGCGTGAAGTACACAACTCCCAACCCTCAACCTTTCTTCAACGATTTGCATTGCTCCCTCAGATCACGGTCTTACACCTCCAGCCCGCAATCCCTAGACCTGTCTGCAGACCCGCCCATACGTTACTTAACGCAGCTCGACCGCAATGCTCGCGCGACGTGCCTGTAGCAACGTACGCGGCATTTTGCCAGCCTCTTGCCTAACGAATGTCGCTTCGCGCTCTTTTGCGGCTGGGGCTATCGCGCAAAACTCGGCTCGAGCTCCAGCACTAGCAGATATCACCCCTGATGCCGCCGCAAGCTTCAATAGGAAGCAGAAGGAATTCCGTGATGGTCTTGTAGCCGCGCAGAAACAGAAAGAGCAGCAAGAAAGTGAGTTTCTTTCTGTCAACCTGTCAACAGTAGATCCTTCCCTTGCCGAAGGCGCTGGTCCCATTGGCAAGACCCTTGCGTCGCTAACATCACCCAACGCAGAGGAAGCTCGTGCCCGTGAGCAGGAAAACGGGAAGAAAAAGGGTGGAGCCCTATCATCTCTCATCTATGGAACTCCCGAGGGTCGCGAGCTGGATAAAGATATTGAGCGAAGCTTCTCTCAGGTTCTAGCACGCGGCAAGTACGTCCACTCGATCGTGTTTCACGATGTCAAGCCAGACAAGGTTGAAGAGTACAATGAGCTGGTGGGCAACTGGTATCCGAAAATGGCTGCCATTCCTGAAAACAAGGTGCACCTTGTGGGCAGCTGGAGGACCGAGGTCGGCGACTGCAACACTTTTGGTAGGTTTATTTGCCGCATAAGTATATCCATAAAATGCTGACATATACCACAGTCCACATTTGGGAATACCAACGCTACGAAGGATACCATCAATCACTGCATAACATTCAATCACACCCAGAGTTCGCCGCCTTCGATGCGAAGCTGAAGAGTCTCATCCGATCGAAGCACACCTCGCTCATGCAAGAGTTCTCTTTCTGGCCTACTACTCCCCCACGTCAGCTCGGCGGTCTTTTTGAGTTACGATCTTACACACTACACCCGGGTAATCTGCTGGAGTGGGAGACCCACTGGAGGCGTGGTCTGAAGGCACGCCGAGAGGTCATGGAGGGGGTAGGTGCTTGGTTCGTTCAAATTGGCGAACTGAATACTGTGCATCATCTCTGGCAGTTTGCAAACCTGGAGGAGCGCAAGGTTCGTCGTGAGCAGAGTTGGAACGTTGAGGGATGGGGTGAAACAGTTCACAAGACAGTGCCGTTGATCCAGACCATGAGGAGCCGGATCTTGGTCCCCTGTGCATGGAGTACCGTCGCTTGAATGCTTACCAGTTAGCAGACAATTGCAACTACTGGCGGAGAAATGCGCTGTTTGCCAGATGCCTAGGTTGTCAGTGGATGCCAGCACGGAAACAGACGAGTATCCGTTCCAACATAAAGGTCATGAGGGCTTCGAGATGTGTGGATGAAATTATTAGCACCAATGGAGAAATTCAAATATATGCACATGATGGTACGCTGCAGTTGGGCACTAATTTACAGTTCCGACGATGAGAGCTGCTGGCACTCTGGTGTTCCAAGCTTCCATGATTTGCGCCCAGCAGCGGTGACCCACGTCATTGCCGCAATCACAAGCCAAGCCTCGGAGCCTGCCTCGCGACCCTCCACTTCGTGTTTTTCTCCAACGCACAACAGAAGCAACAACAAAACATAGTGCCATTTCCCATCGCAACCCTCAGGGAGCCTACAGTCATGGTCTACATCCGTCAGGACAAGCTGCCCAAGCTCAAAGAGTACAAATACTCTGGTGTCGACCACAGTCTGCTCTCACAATATGTGCTCAAGCCGTTCTACACGCATGTTGTCATCAAATGTTTTCCAATGTGGATGGCGTAAGTCACAACAGCCTACCGCAGATATGAGCTAACGTGCATAGACCAAATCTCGTGAGTCACTTCTCGTCCTCGGCTTGGTGATCTCGTCAATATGTTGATGTGTTGTTCGTGTACTCAAGTCCTATTCTAACCAGGTTGAACAAGATCACGCTTTCTGGCTTTGGCTTCGTCATCGTAAACTTCCTCACTCTGCTATGGTATACACCTACGCTCGACCAGGACTGTCCGCCTTGGGTATACCTTAGCTGGGCGATCGGTCTATTCCTTTACCAAACATTTGATGCTGTCGATGGAAGCCAGGCGCGAAGGACGCACCAGAGTGGTCCTCTAGGCGAGTTGTTCGACCACGGTGTCGATGCGATCAACACAACGTTAGAAGTTCTGCTCTTCTCCGCCACCATGAACCTCGGACAAGGTTGGAAGACGGTTCTCACCCTCTTCGCTTGTGAGTTTTGCGATGTCCATTGGCACTGCTGCTCCGTGATGCACAACACTGACAGCAATAGCCTCATTAACATTCTATGTCCAAACTTGGGATGAGTATCACACTCATACCCTTACTCTTGGCGTCATTTCTGGCCCAGTCGAAGGCATTTTGACGCTCTGCATAATATACGCCTCCACCGCTTTCCTTGGTGGCGGTAGCTTCTGGCAGCGCTCCATGTTCCAAAGTCTGGGCGTCCAGAACCAAAACTTTATTCCTGATGTTATCTACAATCTTGCTTGGAACGAGTGGTACATGGTATATGGAGGAGCAGTCCTTGTTTTCAACACCGTCTCCAGGTAAGTCCAAAGAGTTCCAGGACATCATGCCAATCTGACACCCTACAGCGCCCGGAACGTAATGAAAGCACGCCGCGCCCGGGGGCAGAAGACACGAGTTGCCCTCCTGGGCCTTCTTACCTTCGCCGCAGCTTGGGTCCTAATTGTTGCCTACCTGTTCCTGCAACCACTAGTTTTGCGCCATCATTTGGTACCATTCGTCTTCTACGCCGGACTTATCAATGCTTACTCGGTCGGCCGCATGATCATCTCGCATCTGACAAAATCTCGGTTCCCCCGCGGCAATGTGCTTATCTACCCGTTGATCTACGGAGTTATCGATTCGCTGGGTCCCTGGTTACAGGAACACATTGGCGTGGGTTGGCCCAGCGCTTTGGGTGACGACGTTTACCAGGTTGCCTTTGTCTTCATGTGTCTAGGCTTGGCTGTTGGTGTGCATGGAAGCTTCATTGTCGATGTGATTTGGACTATCTGCGATTACCTCGACATTTGGTGCTTGACGATCAAATACCCATACCAGCCTGTCAAGGAGAATGTCGAGGAAGTGAAGAAGGGGCAGTGAGCACAGGATCAGGATGATTAGAGACTTCATTTAGTGTAGAAAATATTGGAGCGCAGTGCAACTCTGGTTGATATCAACATGTGAATGCATCATATTGACTTAGGTTTTGGTGTTGAACCTAGTGCTTTGGACATTTATGTTGAGCGCTAACCAGGTTTGGCCGGATCGCTTTCGCCGCGGTTGCATCTTTCACGCTGCGCGACCCGACACATACATCCACCTTCTGTCACCCAACCCGCGGCGAGATGGCGGGACCTCGCGTCAACTTGGCTGTGACAAAAGATGGCGAAACGTACAACAAGCTGCAGCGACCCGACAACTTCCTCGGCACATCCACAGCCTTGAACCAAGCAAACCAGCGCAAACGGGAGCGGCCACCTGTCGAAGGGCATTCCACAGGCCCAGCCTCGAGTATGAAGCGCGCAAAAACATACCATACCGAGCCGGCGGTGAGCATGTTACAGTCCTCCGATGGTAAGCACCAGCATCGTATCGCTGGGCCAATCTCGGAGTGTGGCATGCGCATGACGCTGCCTATTGATGAGGAAGACCAATACTCGGATGACTCTTTGGGAGAAGCACTCGCATATCTCCGTAGCGTACGGTAAGCAACTGAACATCCTACTGGGATCTGAAGTAGCCCTTACGCCTTGACATGCAGCTAATTGTGTTGACCAGATCAGAAGCATCCACAATCCCACAACTACTCGTAGCCTCGAAAATACGTAGCGAAGATGCAGACAACAAATACCTCCAAACGAGCAACGCTTCCTCTGGTCAACACACCTTCTATCAGGACGGCGCCTGGATATCGGTCGACGAAGTCTATGAAGTCACATCCAACGATGACTATGAGGACGAGGATTCGAATGCGCAAGAGTCATATCATAAGCAGCTCATCAAGCGGTTCGAGAGCCTCCGCAGCACGTTGAGAGGGGCTGGATACGGTGCTCACGTGCCAGCTCAGAACCTAGATGCTGAAGGGAGTCAGCCATCGCCTATTAGACCACCCTCAAATCGACATGAATGGCTGTACACACTCGATCGAGAGTATCCTACGCGGGTTCAGATATCTCAACTAGACGAGAACAGCATCAGGCGAGGTCTTGAGTATTGTGCCTATGCGATGGACCGATTCGATACAATCTCTAGCCAAAAGAGCTGCTGGATCTGGGCCTTGCTAGCACTTTCTGGGGATATCGGAACGATGGACTCCCACAAGATGAGTCATATCAGGGATCTTGGGAGCAAAGCCGGGGAATTCAGCACCAGTCTGCGTGCAGATCTCAAACGTCCCGATGGACAACTCGAGAACGACTTGCTCAGTCCAGACAGAGCAGCTGGTGGGCAGGCTCAGGAGATGGAAATGGACGAAAGAGCCCTTTGCGATGCCAGCACAGCTAACCACAATTCGGAAACGGGGTATGTACGTTCCAGTGCCATTGAGCATCTGGACTCAACGAGTGAGACCAAACTCAACAAGGCTGTTTCAGGGACCCCGAATGGCCTGCAGCCTCAAGTCATAAGCTCAGAGACGCCAGATCTCCCAATCGGTATGGATGAAAGTACTAATACTGACACGAACGACGATACTCTTGAGCGCGCACGCGCCCGTTTGCTTGCACAGCTTGGCGATAATCTAGTGCAAGCTGGCATGCCAGCAACAGCGCTTAACACCAATGAAACACGCGCGAATCGTAGTGAACAGTTTGATCAAACCTCAAACGACTCATATAATGAGATCAAGATCCGTGCAATACCATCTCGGGCGGAAGCTGAGAGGCAGCGGCAAATGATGCGGACCCAGAACCCAGCTACGGACCGCTTGGGAGGAGCAGACACTCCATCCGCTAAGTCTTCTGCTGCCATGCATTCCGCTACCAAGGATCACAGCCCATGTTCAGTCGATTTGAACACGAGAGTCACGATTGATATGATCTTGACCGTGGTCGCGGAATGCTATGGGCAAAGAGATTTGCTGAGGTTCCGAAAGCCGTGGTAGGTACCCACAAGTGGTGGCATCTTTTATCTTTTTCATATGATTTTCTTGATGAAACTCGCTCTTAATATCCTATCAATGAAATGAACCCAAGCGAACCTAAGCTCAGACTGCGTCGAATTGCTTTTGCCTGTGAGTTACACATTGAACGCACGGGCCAAGTTTCCGGGCGACTTTGGGCTCTCCAACTTTCCTTTGCACTGACGCGCTTACCCTTTCCCTGTTGAGTCACTTTCTTGCTCATGCGGCTCTTTGCACCCCACTTCGCCTGCCCCGCGCTCCTCCAAAACATCCCGCGACACACAATTGTTCGCAGTAAAATTACTCGCTTTTCTGCGCCAGCTCGCCCTTTCCAGCCCCGCCGCATATACAGCGTCCAATCTTCGATTGGCGCAATTGATGACGACATGGGCAAAGACGACAAGTCCAAGAATTTCAACTTGAAGGTGCCAAAAGGCACACGAGACTGTACGCCGCATCCTAAACGCTACGCACACACGTCGTCTGTGTTGGACCAAGTTGTACTGACATTGCCAGGGACTGGCGAGGATGCCGCTCTCCGTGATCGTCTGTTCGAGACAGTCACCTCGGTTTTCAAGCGCCACGGCGCCACGACCCTTGACACACCTGTCTTCGAACTGAAGGAGATCCTCAGTGGCAAATACGGAGAGGACTCGAAGCTCATCTACGATCTACAGGATCAAGGAGGAGAACTTTGCTCGCTGCGCTATGACTTGACGGTTCCGCTTGCGCGATGGCTTGCCATGAACCCCAGCGTTCAAAGCTTCAAGCGCTACCAAATCGCAAAGGTGTACCGTCGCGATCAGCCTGCCATGACAAAGGGCCGCATGAGGGAGTTCTACCAATGCGACTTTGACATTGCTGGCGCATACGATGCAATGATCCCCGATGCCGAAGTCCTCAAAATTGTAAACGATGTATTCAAGGCGCTTGGCTGGGAGTCCTACACCATCAAGATGAACCACCGCAAAATCCTGGATGGCATGTTCAAAGCAGCTGGAGTGAAAGAGGACCTGATACGACCAATCAGTTCTGCCGTGGACAAACTGGATAAGGTACGGATGCTCTCGAATTAAATCCATTTGTGCTGATCATTTCCGGCTAACTTTTGTCAGTTACCTTGGGCAGAGGTGAAGCAAGAGATGGAGACAAAGGGCTTGCCCGCAGATATTGCAGACAAGATTGGAGAATGGGTACAACGCAAGGGTGGAGACGACATCATCGAATTCCTCAAGTCAGACCCTGTGCTCTCGCAGAATGAGGATGTAAAGAAGGGCATCCAGGACATGGAGCTGCTTTTCGCTTACCTGGATGCTTTCGATGCCCGGAGCCATGTGTCGTTCGACCTGTCACTCGCGAGAGGTCTGGACTACTACACTGGTTTGATCTACGAGGTCGTAACCGAGGGATCCGCTCCCCAAGGAAAAGGCAAACAGCAAGAAATCGGCGTCGGCAGCGTTGCAGCAGGTGGTCGCTACGACGGCCTAGTGGGCATGTTCAGCGGCAAGCCTATTCCGTGTGTGGGTATTTCCTTTGGCATCGACCGCATTATCAGCATCATCAAAGCTCGTGGCGAGTCGACGCAACGCGCGAAAGATGTCGATGTCTTTGTCATGGCGTTTGGCGGCAAGGGCTTTACTGGCATGTTGACAGAACGCATGCAGGTCGCCCAAGAGCTATGGGCTTCTGATGTTAAGACGGAATTTTCGTACAAGCTTAAGCCGAAGCTACCACAACAGTTCAAGCAGGCGGAGTCGGCTGGTGTGCCGCTTGCGGTCATCCTCGGAGAAGAGGAATTGAAAGCAGGTAAGGTCAAAATCAAGGTCATGGGTATCACGGATGAGAACAACCCAGAGAAGGATGGTGTGCTAGTTGACAGGAAAGACATGGTGGCTGAAATTCGCAAACGGTTGCCCAGTGCTAATGGCGTATAAATGTACGCTCAGTAACGGCGCCCAAACAAAAAAAGCATAAGATACCCATAGACATCGATGCCCTTGGCATGTTCATACCAAGCTCCAACCATGCATTGTCCATATGTGATGGTCGTCAGTTTCGGCAAGCAGGCAGAGAGGCTGAAGACTGGCATTGTACTGAACTGAGTGCCTTTAGCGCACCTCGCACGACCGTTTGGCTGTGTATCGTTATCGTCATTTTAACCGACATCCATCAGTGCAGAAAGGATGGCACAAGAGTCTCTGCATGGCATTTGAGCCTTACAGGTCACTGCTACGATCATAACTGAGAATGCATGTACTTGTAGGTCTTCGATTTCTGCGACATGATTTATGTACAGTTGACATCTAAAAGAAACGGTGTCCAGGCATTGGTGTCTGCTCTTCTCAAGCAATAGTAGGGATCTCGGTATCGGCAGGCAGATGGTAGCTTAGTAGCCGTCCTTGCCCCACTTGTTGTATGTGTCGTGCAGTTCCTATTGGCATTTGGTCAGCCCAAACCATGTGCA
Organism: Phoma sp. XZ068; assembly: GCA_004835665.1. NCBI lineage: Eukaryota > Fungi > Ascomycota > Dothideomycetes > Pleosporales > Didymellaceae > Phoma > Phoma sp. XZ068. The sequence goes on from RBKR01000003.1 coordinate 1,715,005, forward strand.
GATATTGTATTTCTCGTGACCGGAGGTTCGCATACCTTGGGAAGAGTCACGTTGGGGATCACGACCACGTTAAGGGCCGAAGGAGCATCCTTCTTGACGCTGGTATCACCACCGGGGTGGTACTGGTACGGGCTGGAGCCACCCGACTTCCAGGGCTCGCTGTGCTCGGCCTTGGAAACGGCTCGCTCGGACGAGGCGCTGGTAGGCGAGCGGGCTGCGCAAGTTCAGTATGGGATTGCATAGTTATGCGTTATGTGACGAGCTGGGTAGCTTACAGAAGTGCCAGCCTGCGAGTCCGAAAACACCGCTCATGATGGCCAGGAGCACCTGCGCAACTCAATTAGCCTGCAATTGCGTCCCCTCATATGGCAGATGCTCTTCGCGTACATAAAGCTCGGGGTCGCGCTTCGCTCCGGTCTTGAGAGCGTCCTTGCCGGCCTCCCTCTCGGCTCGTCCAGCCTCAGAGGTAGTGCTGGCCCAGCGGCGGGCAGGAGCGGCGGCGCGAAGGCGGGGGGCAGCGCGGAAGGCTGAGCGGGCGGCGATGGAGGACATGATTGCGTCGGTGTGGGTGGGAGGCGACGGGTGTTGCGGAGAGAATGCGTGGTGGACTGGCGGGACGTTGACGACAAAGCTGGGCTGCCAGTGGTTCGAGCGAGCTCGTGCCAAGCGCCACCGAAACGGCTTAGCGCGTCAGGACGCATAACCTGACATGCGCATAGAATCAGCGCTACAGCTACAACATTGACTGTGCAAAACGGCAAACGTTGCAGCTCAAAGGGAGCGATTGTCAGTATGTGTCGAGGTTGTTCAGCGACTCCATTGTTGTCGGATTCGTCATCGTTACTCTCGACTACAACGATTACGATTTTAAATTGGCCTTTCTCTACTTTGCTCTCAACTTCCTCGTCTTGCCTACCGGATACCATGTCTTGAATTTCGTCCTTATCATTTTCCACTCCCTCAGCATTGTGAGCTCTTACTTGTGCATCACTACAAATAATATTTCCTTCCTTGCTTTCATTGTACTTGTCACCTGGCCTACCTAGACTTGCACCGGCGGCGTCTTCGCCACTGTCTGTCCTTCCTGCGTCTTGGATGAGTGTCTAGTACGACTTACAATTACTCTCAGCACTAATTCAACCAACTTGGCCAACCTGTTTTGGGAACTGCTCTAATTGCCGAAGGAGTAAGCTATCAACGGCACTTTTACATCAAATCCTTAATGCCTAACGCCCTTTTACAAAATATGATAAAGGGAACAAAGGTGATGAACATGGGGACGAAGCTGAGAACAAGGGCTTTACAGACAGTACTGTCGAGAACGGCAAGGCGATGTATTGTACAAAGACGGGCCACGGGTGGAGAAAACCGTGGTGGAAGCAGCGGACACCTTACCACAGAACCTGTCACTGATTGTATGCTACCGAGAGAATCTGCTGGAAATAGTAGCGGTGCTGAACATCTGCAGCTGCCCAAGCTGTTGATCCAATGTCTGGTTCTTTAGATAGCATGGTTCTTGATAATGCATAGATTTATAACTAAGGAACTGATGCACTTGCACTGTGGCTTTACCACGATTGGCTTTTCTGCAGGCTGTTGTTTACCTAGTATATTCCCTTATGTTCATAAAAAGAATCAAGGCCTGCTTGACGGGCAGAATTTGGGAAAGCGAGGAATACACGAACAAAATTAAATGTAATCTATTGCTCCACCTCCATTCAAGGAATCGTCACTTCGGTGTGAGATGCTTCTAGCCGTCCATGTACAGCGCTAGATGTCTCTTTAATTACCCATTATCTAATTTGAAGGTCTGATTATGCCCAGCTGCCAGATTATATGCTGCTGATTGTTGTGCTCAAGGGTTGGCGTGTCTGTGAGAGCAGCAAGCTGCAGTCTAACGTCGCAGGGTCATCCATGGCAGCGTTTTGGACGCCGAGCTCGGTCCAGCCCCCTTTCAGGTACGCAGCAATTACAACCTTGACAGGAGCACCACAATCACAGTCTTCAGCGCCCGCTGTCGTCCACGCGCGCCGTCACCGCGCCCATCGAGCCGCTCGCCCCGCGCGTCTTCCCTTCCCTTCCCGTCGCTCCTTCGCACCTTCCCTTCGCCACTCCGCGCCTTCCTCCATCGATGCCATGCAGATTTCAGCCACAACTTTGACCACCACCACGCTCCGCCCATGACGACGATCGAACAAAAGCGCAGCTCGACGGGCAGCCGCGTGCTGGGCATGACTGGCCCCGTCGGCGAGCCGTCGCTGCCACCTTCGCGCCCCTCGTCCATTGCGACCGCGCATTCGGGTAGCCAGGGACGATGGTCGCAGCCCACCGCGCCGCGACGGGGAGGCGGCATGAGTGTCACGAGCAGCCTGCAGAGTCGCCCAACAACGGCTGCGAGCAGGACGCATGTTCCGCTGGCTGCCCACGGTTTCTTTCGCCCCATGAGCTCGCAACGTCTCCAGCAACAGCGCAATCAGCGGCCAACATCTCTGCTCGGCCACAGCTCTCTTCATGCTGAAAACGTGCGCGACTCGACTGCCAGTTCGTATCGCCAGAGCGTTGGCTCCACGCAGACAACGCGCGGCCAACCTATCCTAGGCCTCCACCACGAGATGGATCAGCCTCCACCCTCCCGGGGAACGGACATCACAGACCGAGACATGCCCGACCGCACAACCGCGAACTCAACGCCTACAGGAGCAGAGACGGTGCGCAGTCAGAACGAGAGCATCACCCCTCTCCAGCGGCCCCGACCACACCATCTGAACCTCACCAATGCGAACAACAATGATACCGGCAACGTTCCAACGCCCGGGAAATCCCCTCATTCTTTCCGTTCTAGCTTCATGTTACCCAGCCGGGACGGTCGATCTGCTCAGATGCGTGTTCACCAAGGCCATGAGAAGCTCAATTCGGCGGAGTCATCCCCTAGACTTGCCCGGAGAGAATCCACAAAGCAAGCTGTGCAGAGAGAGCTGGGCAAGAACTATCAATACTTCTCCGGCAACACGGCATTTTGCTGGGGTGGACGACTGCAAAACACGCGGGACAGGCCTGTGAATATTGCAACTGCAATCATGATCATACTGCCAGCCGCCCTTTTCTTCGGTTTCTCGTGCGTTCGCCCCCCACCAGCCATATTTCATTCCCACTAACAGATGTGCAGTGCGCCATGGCTATGGCTTAATGTTTCTCCATCGATACCCATTCTCTTTGCTTATCTGTTTTTAATATCTGTCTCTTCATTCATCCATGCATCGGCTTCCAACCCTGGCGTATGTATGGAGCTCAATCTTTTCCGCTCAGCGCTGACTCTCCCAGATCCTGCCTCGGAATCTACACCCCTTTGCACCCACTAATCCTAATGAAGATCCTCTGAATCTTGGCCCGCCCACGACTGAATGGACAATGGTCGTTTCGGCAACTGGCACAAACGCAGCAATGGAGGTACCGACCAAGTATTGCAAGAGCTGTAATATCTGGCGTCCTCCACGTGCGCACCATTGCCGCATATGTGACAACTGTGTCGAAACTCAAGATCACCACTGCGTTTGGCTAAACAACTGCGTGGGCCGCCGCAACTATCGCTACTTTTTCGTTTTTGTCTGCGCTACCACTTTGCTCGGGCTCTTCCTTTTTGGAGCAAGCCTGGCACACATTCTAGTCTGGCGTGCGAGAAACGCTGCCTCCTTCGGGGAAGCTATTAACCGTTGGAGAGTTCCATTTGCAATGTTCATATACGGACTGTTGGGTTGGGCGTACCCTTTCAGCCTCGGCGTATACCATCTATTCCTGGTCGGCAGGGGCGAGACCACCCGCGAATATCTGAACTCCCACAAGTTCATGAAGAAGGACAGGCACAGACCGTTCACGCAAGGTTCGCTTATCAAGAACTGGATTGCTGTTTTGCAACGTCCACGCCCACCAACCTACCTGCATTTTAAGAAAGAGTACGAAGAGGGAGATCAAAGATTCAATCCTCGCAAAGGCAAGCGCACAGCGCCTTTGACCGCCGAGCAGCAGGGTGGGGGGTTGGAAATGCAAGATGTTAGCAGCAACCAGGGTTTCCAAGGGCCGGCCGGAAGGGCGCTTCGAAGCTCGCCTGACGCGAACACGGCGCAGTGAGTGGTGAAGTCACTCTTGTACATGTAGTTAATGAATCAATTGATGTCCACGTTGAGCTGGCAGCTGTTGTCCTGATTGCATGCAGTGTATGGTGGACATGTGCGTGCTGTGAAATCGTGGAGCAAAATAGTGAGATCAGACGGTGCAAATGTGTCGACGGCAAGTTTGACATTCAGAAAATTCGACCCAGGTTCACACGCAAAGTCCTTTGCCCTTTCTAGCTCATACGACGGAATGCATGGGTGGTGACACTGGCGGATCTGGGTAGCCTAATTGGCCGCCGGCTGACTAGCTTGATATGTTTACCACCTGGATCGGTTCACACGCCTCCTCCGACCAACCCTCAACTCGCAATCGACCTGACTCCTTGTCGTTATGTCAGTCGCGTCTGCACGCACCTCTGTGCAGGCCTGATTGACCTGTCTGCACCTTCTTGGAAGTGCATGCGCGCCTGCCACGCGTGTACTTTGGCACTGTTGCTCAGCCAGCGGTCGTGAGACCGGCGACCTCCTTTGCGCGTCACTGCCTCGCCCTGCAACGAAACACTTGCCACGCGACCCGCAAGGCGATCCTCCGACGACCATGGCTGCGCGAGACGGCTCGCCCATGTCCACATCGTCTATGCTGTCAAACCACGCGGCCCAGCACACCGGTGCCCGCACCACCTCCAGCGCGTCGCCGCCCATCTCGACGCCGCCCACGAGTCTTGACGACGGCGCCAGCGTCATGTCCGAGATCACCAAGCTGGAACAGACGACCGAACTCTACGAAGACGCCCCGGACACCCCACTAGTCGACGCGCAAGCTGGCGCGCCACTTGCTGCGCACGACACGTCCAACAGTGAGGCTCGCCGCCCGTCGCGGAGTTCGCGCAAGTCTGTCATCACGTACAACGTACAGATTCTCGCGGGAACCGCGATTCACACTCCCACAAAGTACCTCGAGAAGCACCACACAAACGTCCTGCACGGCTCCCTCGAGGAACTGGCTCCCAAGAGCAAAGACACACCATCGAAGAAGAGGACATCCAAGTCAAAAGTCGACGCGGCCAGTGCAATTGACTCTGCAGAGGAACAGCTCGCTGCCGAGGCTGCTCAAGCTGTGCGCCGGCGTACCTCATCACGTGGCACCGACCTTCGCAAAGAGACTCTGCGCAATCTTGCTGGCGTAGGGGAGGCTGTGACAAGCTCAATCGCGGGAGGCAGATCTTTCGTCCAGAAAGCTCTCCGAAGAAGCGCGTCAGATTCTCATCTTAAGTCTACGACATCTTCAGCGAGTCCTTCATCGTTGAGGCGCCCGCGCACTGCAACAGATACCGCCGATGAGGATGATACAGAGGCCACATCAGAGCAGAAAGAATTCCTGAAACCAAAAACCAAGGCTTGGCTCAAACAGGGCCTGTACGTTGGTCAACATCGTGACTTCGACCCTCGCCTGTCAGAAACACAGAATCGCGCCAAGAAGAGGGCTAGGAAGCACAAAGAAAGCAATGTGCTCCCCTTGCCCATGTTCGCCGGAGGTCGTCTACTGAGCGAAGACCCACGACACGTACATCGCCACTTCAAACTTCCTTTTGACACATACAATCCCTTGCCTAGGAAGGTCAAGGTTGATGGCTGGGTCAAACTTTCGAAAAGTATGGCTCGTGTCCTCTTCCACAAGACTTTACTAACATTGCCATAGACCGATTCATTGGTGACGCATCTGCGTTATGGAAGCGTGACAAGCAAGACTCGTCTCAGTGCTATTGTGATCCCGAGGATGGATGCGGAGAAGCCTGTCACAATCGTATCATGGCGTACGAATGCGACAGCACGAATTGTAGACTCTCGCCAGAGGAATGTGGAAACCGTCCATTTGCAGAGCTCAAGAGACGGGGGAAGGGAAACGGCTATGATTACGGCGTCGAAGTCATGGAGACTGAAGGCCGTGGGTACGGTGTTCGAGCAATGAGGACTTTCCAGCCTCACCAGATCATCGTTGAATATGCTGGTGAGATCATCACTCAATCGGAGTGTGAGCGGCGCATGAAGCAGATCTACAAGAAAGACAAGGTAAGACGAATAAGCTATACTGCAACTTCGGCTAATATAGACCAGTGCTACTATCTTATGAGTTTCGACAACAAAATGATCATCGATGCGACCCGAGGCACCATCGCGCGATTTGTAAATCACTCCTGCGAGCCCAACTGCGAAATGATCAAGTGGACTGTTGGCGGAGAGCCAAGAATGGCGCTGTTTGCCGGTTCTCGCGGAGTCATGACTGGTGAGGAGCTAACGTACGATTACAACTTTGAGTAAGTCTATGATTTGTCGTCGGCAGTATCTTTCTAACTCTTCAAAGCCCATTTTCCCAAAAGAACATACAAGAGTGCCGTTGCGGCACCGAGTCCTGTCGTGGTGTTCTTGGTCCAAAACCAAAGAAGCCGGTAGAGGAGAGGTCCATCGCCTCTGCTTTCATTGCTGGAACCAAACGCAAGCTTCAAGATTTCCTTGGCTCGGGTCGTGCGAAATCAGAAAGTAACGCCGACTCTCCCAAGAAGCGGAAGATCCACGCCGGAAACTCTGTGACTACAAAGGTCAGAAATCTGGATGCCGCAACAAAAGCCGCTCGCGAGAGGGCCGAAGTTGACGCAGCCAAGCATTCTAGTCAGATCGCATCTCGCGAAGACCGTGCTATGAAGCGATCCTCCGCCTTCACCGTTTCAAAACGGTCACGACCAATTGTACGCCGCACAGCCAAAGGCTCTCTCAAGTCGACAAGAACTACTACGGTTAGCCTGCAACGGAAGGCTGTCAGACCTGGCGCTTTGAAAGCTGTTGGCAAGTCTTCTCGCATGCAGACCGCCCCGCGACGGATGACCGCAGGCACACAAAACAGAAAGGGTGTGGCACCCTCAAAAAGACCGAGCACCCCTACATCAAACTCGGAGGATGAAGAGGACTCGGAAGAAGATGCTTCTCCCAACATTACACCTGCGTCTTTACGTAGTGCAGCAAAGCACGGCAGAAGGCGTGTTTTCAACTTTGACTCGGATTCACAGGCCACGCCCCCTCGGTCGACCGGAAAGCGAGGCGAAGCAACACGTGCCACTACCGTGAATAAATCCAGACCCGTACGACAGAAGCTCGCTTCCACCCAACGAGGCTTGCATGGCACCGGTGCGGGTGTCAAGAAACCGTTTCACCCCGCGCAAAGTAGGTCACGGACTATGAGAGGCAGGTGAGTTCAGTATGCTTCGAGCAGCGTCTTATACTGGAAGTGGCCAGATGTTGACTTGGTTTAGGTTTCTCTCCAAAGCGGAACGTTAAGATGTCACGGGTCCTTTGATCTTTCGTGGTAAAGCCTGTGATGCCGGTGCTGGCAAATGTTGTCATTGTGTCTAGTATGTTGGTTTCTGAGCGTGCACGGGTACTTGTTGACCTCGCCATTGCAAGGTGTTTTCCAGTTTCTCAGTATAACCCGTCTTACGAATGTAATCTGTCTTACTTTCTATAAACATTTCCTGTACCATGCCATCGGTCGACTCAGGGAACCAACTCAGCTTCTGCTTTTTACGACTCAGACAGAATGACTTAATTATGGACTTGTCAATGGGAATATGAAGCAATCCCTTCCAGACGGATGGAGTTTGTTAGAGTATCGAGTGTCCCGCGTCGAACGCTTCACAGCGAGCACGATATTTAGGCCTTGCCAATATATGTTGCGTCCAAATTCAAGCATCAATATTTCACAATCAAGCAGCAGTACGAGGGATAATCGTGCATTCTGACAAGCTCTATGAAACGAATCCTGTCCTATCAAGTGACTGGTGAGAGTATCCCCCATTCAGTACCATTTACATTTGAAACAAAAGAACCCCTTATCCTGCGCATCCAGCACTGCCTTCATCTCAGGAAAAGGACGAGCATGAGCCAATCACGATTGTTGAGAGAGGGGATTGTGGATGGAGATTGCCTGCTGAGGAGAGGACTAAAAGGCTGTGAAAACATGCTCCAAAATGCTGATGGATGAGCATTCTCGGGTCGTTGTCTTCTAGTGTATAACGAGTATCGAGGGAAGTGAAGTTGTGTTCAGGCCGGAAAGCGTTCAATCGGTGACTGTCCAGCCCATGCAGTTCCGAGCAATCACGTGTGATTTACTGGACGACGCATTGCGGGCCACGGATGTTACCCGAAGATCCGTCAGACTTTTGGACTGTGCACTGCGTACCGCGAATGTTGCCTGAGGATCCGTCGCCTTTCTGAATGGTGCACTGCACACCGCGAATGTTGCCCTTGGAACCGTCGGCCTTCATTTTGAGATTGGTTGGTTGGTAGATGAGGTGTTTAGCGAGTGTTGAAGAGCTTGTAATTGAAGAAATTGATGCTGTGGAGGAATTCAAACAGGGCAGATTGCACCGATTTATATAAGCTGGTGGGCGATAGGGGTGACGAACGAACAAAGGACTGCTCGCATAGTAGACCAACTCAACCTCGCATGCGACCGCATAACAGTGCGCTCTTGGTATTGTGCTCTTTAGTATTGTTCCTTTTCCTGTCTTTAGAGTGCATCGTACACTTGACATAGGGATGCCCACCCTGGACTACGACATGAAGCCACATAAGATGGCTTCTTTGTCTTAGAATATAAGCCCAATCGGCTACCTGGATTAGCGTACTTCGCCAAATTAGAGAATGAACTTGAAGAAGTGGTGATAAGGCCATATTGTAAGGGATACATTGGAAAACTCGCAATAATAGCCAAAGTAAATCAGATGACTTGAAGGCGCGAATAGACTGCAAGGGCATTCTCGATGCGACATGTCCTGATCATACGTGGAACATATTGACCTCCCAACAAAACACTCGATGATCTCAAGAAGTCGGACTTACTGATTCGTAGAGCCAACACACTGAGCGAAATTCGGCGAAGGCATCTTAGCTGCGAAGAGTGATCCCTCGAAAGATTTATGACGAGGATTAACCAGTTGCCCAACGTGTTGTGCACTTTCAAGGCCTCGAAACATATATTTTTGTGCCGGACGTACTTGAAACAACTCTGTGCAGACCTGTGTCTAGCATAGAAGTTAATTAGAAGCTTTAACACGGCAGTCTGTTCTCGGCTGTCAGCCATGCCTTCAATCGTACTGCAGGCTGATCAAGTTTGTCGAGCAGCGGTTAGCGTAGTAACTACTCGCATAGGTGTGGCAGTCAGTGACTGCTACAGCCTGTTCAGCACCACCACGGGTTTTGGAACTCGCCAGGCAAGAATGTACGTATTGTTCGTGACATCGTGTCTTCGTGAGCAGTCAGTACTGTTAGCGTGGCCCAAGCGTGATCTTGAAATCTGAAGCCGACCTCCGAAACTTACGTACAAACATGCCATTTATGCCCCCATCATCAACATGGTACTCCGCGCCCTGACACCGCACATAACAAAGTTACCGCTGCGCAGGGGTCTTCAGACAACTGCTCCCGCTGCCCCTCAACGTGTCGCTGAATTCGCGTTCGCTTTTGAGTAAGAGTGAGCCAAGTTTAGGACAGCAGCTCTGCTAATTAATGGTTGCAGCATCGACGGCGTTCTGGTGTGCACGCCCTCCGAGGTACAATCAAGAGACAAGCTAAGATAGGAACCAGGTTCGAAGTTCAGACGCCCTACCCCGAGCTCATCAATCGCTTTCGTATCTTCAGGCGCAGCGCATCCCGTTCATCCTACTCACCAATGGCGGCGGCAAACACGAGTCTGAGCGGGTGGCCGACTTGAGCCGCAAGCTACGTGTGCCTCTTGATACTAGCATGTTTGTGCAGAGTCACACTCCTTTTGCCGATATGGATCATTATAAAGACAAGACTGTCATGGTGGTTGGAGGGGTTGAGGACAAGTGCAGACAGGTTGCAGAAGCTTACGGGTAAGTCAAGATCCGGGGGGAGATCTTGCAGGCATCTTGTGCTCAGGCCGTGTAGGTTCAAGACGGTTGTCACACCCGGCGATATACTGGCCGCCTATCCGGATGTCTGGCCTTTCTCGCAACAGTTGTTGCCTTACTACAAAACGTTCACTCGACCTCTGCCGGCCCCAATAGATCCGACATCGCCATCCACATCCCTTCGTATCGATGCGGTCTTTGTCTACAATGATCCTCGCGATTGGGGTCTTGACGCTCAAGTTATCAAAGATGTCCTGCTCTCCGAGCGTGGAATTCTTGGTACGCTTTCGCCTAAGAACGGAAACGTGGCTCTGCCAAACAAGGGCTATCAACAAGATGGACAACCAACTCTCTACTTTTCGAACCCCGATCTCTTGTGGGCCGCGAAGTATCATTTGCCCAGGCTGGGCCAAGGCGGGTTCCGAGAGGCATTGGAAGGTATATGGGCGGCAATTACTGGAGGCGAGCGGGAAGGTGTTCAACTTCAAAAGGTCGTCATGGGCAAGCCTTACAAGCCCACATATGAGTTTGCTGAGAAGCGACTGATTGCTCATCGGAGTCAGCTACTGCAAGGCAACCAAAACAAGCTCGAAGCTTTGAAGCGCGTGTACATGGTTGGCGACAACCCTGCAAGCGACATAGCGGGTGGAAATAACTATGTAAGTCCCTATGGGACCGACTGGGCCAGTATCCTGGTCAAAACTGGTGTTTATGTAGAAGGCTCACCGCCGGCTGTCCAGCCTCGGCAGATAGTGGGCGATGTGTGGGATGCGGTAAGTTGGGCTGCTGCACAGGAAGGCTGGACAGGGTGAGCCAGCACAACGCTCTATCCTCCACTCCCTCCTTTTCGTGCCAACACCCGCTTTGCGTGCAGAGTCTTTTGTGGCAAAACAACATTTGCGAGTAGCTTCCTAGCTAGTTGAGTGTTGTGGGTGAGTGAAATCTGGACGTGCTACGAAAGCTGCGAGACGCGATGGATGATCACATAATGAAACCCCTTAGACAGGATTTGCTGTGCGAATTCCTACGTCGACAATGACTATGGATAGATGGACGTGGGCTCTAACTATACATCATCGTCCAAAGCCCGGCACGACCGAGCCAACCTGGAGATAAGCTTTGGCCAATCTAGTCTTCAGTCTGTGCAAAGGTATGTGTATCATTCCAAGCCTCTTTTCGAGCGCAGCTCCTATTGCTTGCTCTATTGCTCCAATACACTTCTGGAAATCTTCGTCCGATCTTAATGTACTGCGAGCGCTAGCAAGCTTGTTCTCACATCATCCATCGTTCCTCTCTGCGGCTCTCAAGTTCATTGATTTTCATGTTGACCGCCTGCTTGTGCCTAATTGCACGCGCGTTGTATGTCGCAGCACCTGATCTCAATCACATCTAGAAGCGACCGTCATGTCGCTGTTAGGTTCGTGATCTAGATGTGTCGTTTCGAATGTAGAACGCGATTGGATTCTACTCGCTTACTAGAAATTTAACCTCGTTGCATTTACATGTGCGATTTTCAACGTTCACTGTCACTTCCTCTCCGGACGCACGGTAGTGTCTACCATGTCGTACCTTCCCTGAACTCCACCACAATCGCCTCTTCGCCAATCGCCGCTCGCACCTGTTATTTTACCCAAGTCAACAGCCATATCTCGCGCGTTGCTTCCTACTTTGTGTTACAAACTGGCAATCAAATCGACAGCTTGTGGCGGCCGCCGCAGTAAGTTTCCAACACTCAGGTGTTGCCTACTCTCGTCCTTTGAGGCCCTTCTTACTACCAAGCAGGTTTCAGGTCATCGTAGTGCTACTACTACATTCGCTGCAACGAAATAGCAGCCAAGAGGCACTCTTGCGTCCTGACGAACGCAGATCCATCCACATATCCGAAGAGTGTGTCAAACGGCCCACCAGCAAGCCGCAACGGATTCTCGTTGCTCCCCATATCGAACCCCAGATCCGACACCATTAGGTTTCCAGCAAACCAGCAAGATCGAAGACGATGTCTTACCGGCCACACAACGATGACGAGTTCGAGGCTGACCGAACTGATCATGGTAGTGTTTCTTTGGCTGGCATTATAAAGTTGCAGCCGATTCGCAGAAGAGGAAATAAAAGCTGGCGACCGATGCAAGTGAGTGATCTTGGAGAGCCTGGTAGCGTCGGTGGTGACTCCAGCTCCCAGTTCGATGACACAGAAGGCGTCCACGATACAGCTACCGGCTCCGATCTGCGGTACCCTTTCGACGAATTGTACGCAAAACCGTCTTCACGGACACAGAGTCTCTCCGTTAGAGATCACCTAGATGTTATGTACAACGGTACGAAAGGCAGCGAAGAGCTTGCCGCATTTGCTCGAGCTGCCACTGCGGTAACTGGCCAAAGCATGACGCGTCACACAACCGGGCGACGTCGCGCACATCTCTTTCGCAGCCTGCCCGATCCATCTCAACTCAGTGAGCAAACGGGCAAATTCGATGGACAAGTAGTATTCATAGGTCACCACAACCAAGATATCTCGGCACATCAATGGTCATCGTCATCCTTCCAATGGGTGAATATCGGAAGGTACTGTCACTCTCGAGGTAAAGTAGAAGGCTCACTGGCCTCGGACCGTCTTCGAGGAATTGACGAGTTCCATGATACACTCGAGTATTTTAAGCTGGCTGCCGAGAATCGCCAAACGCTCATCATCGAGAGCGGGCGTCCAGGGGATCACACCACACCGATGGAACAGTCATTGCATATGAGTATGGGTGTCGAATCGGTCGACAGCTATACATATGGCTCGAAGAGTGCCTTACGAGCTAATGCCAACACACGAAGCGAGACGAAACCACTCCTACTTTCGACAGTTCGCGACCCATTTACGAACAATGTTCTCGAAGCTCCGTTTGTTGCAACAACCGATGCCACTCTATCAAAGTCCATGGATTGCAACAGGCTGATTAGCTCGACAGGATCGTTGGATCTTACCTACCGGTTCCCAACCAAGGCAATCACATACTCACCCCCCGTTAAGGGGCATGGCAGGTTTTCTCTAGAGAGCACTGGGAATTCTACTTTTAATGTTGTGCCTGCATCTACATTAAAGGAGATTGCTTTTGGTGAGAAGGCTATAATGCATCGTGGAACTACCGTTGCAAGCTATGAAGGATTGCGTCGACTTCCTTCGAATGCAACGCAGAAGGCTTTCCATGACCGTTTGCAGATTCTGAGTAATGTCGAACAGTCCCGACTGACTTTACCAGTCCACGATAGTGCCACTCAAGGCATTGAAACCTCTGAATCCGCTGCTCGCTATGCTGCATCAACATATCCGGTCATTCCTGCGTCTTACACAACATCGAGTCTCAATGCGACTGCCATGCCTTATGCTAAAGCAACTACAGCAGCTGTAGACTCTGCAGCATCCGAGTCCGACGCTAGTACCATTCACGCCGCTGCGGCAGGTCTACACTACAGCGATCCAGATGGCTTGCGGAGAGCCCAGCAATACGAAGTTGCAAATGGGCTGAACCAGCAAATCCCAACACCGCAGAGCTTCAAAGGGCCTTTCTTTGCCGAGTCGAAGCCAACTACTCACGATCCTACAGTTGCATTATCGGTACGCATTAGTGAAGAAGAGAAGCTTGTGAACTGGTTTCGCGACGGTCATCGTCCTGCCCGCCAGAGGGAGTACACCAAGTCTCTCATGGTAGCAGCGTTGGCCAATGATAAGACTCGGAACTTTGGAGCTATTGGGGATGTATTTGGAAAGCAGGAGAGTGGAGCTTATGCCAACACTGGTCCCTTTGTACGTTTGTACGAGAACCTTTCCGAGTACGTGGAGGAGTACCGCAATGGGGGCGGCCATTCGTACTTTACACGACGATGGAAACCTGCGGTCCCGCAGCTTCGCCAAGTAGGACCGGAAAGCAGAAGTAGCTACTTCAGCAAGGGAAGCACTCAAGCGCCTTGGGCGAGAGCAGCGGCGTTGAGGCCTTCCGAGCGTATGTGGGGTTGAGTATGGTGTAAGTCATTTATGGGACTTGCTGTGGATGGAATTAAGTTAGGTCGTGTAAAGTAGCCTACATGCAGGCATTCGCTATGAGCACTCGAGGGATCGAATAGATGAGCAATGGATATTGACTTTATTTGTTGGTTCTGTAAAGTCTGCTATGGTGGTTTCATGTTAGAGCCAACCTGGCAGATCTCTCAGGCTCAAATCTTGAGCGTTTGTTGCATCTCAGCGCTACGAGACCCTCCTATACACGATCAATAGTCTTTCGACGATGTGCGTCAAACGCCTTCTGTTATGCTGCCAGTGTTCGATTGAGCCATTGTCGACTGACGAAGGAAGGGACGACATCCTTGAGCAGTCGGCGAAGCGTTGCTACTGGATTGCCCACGCAGTTTGCGCCGGCGAGCGCGAAGTCCACGAGTTCGCACGCTGGTGCTGGTGTCTTGCGCTGAGGTTGCTCTCGCAGCAAATGTTCCTGGCTTGTTCTCGCGCCACAGTCCTGGTTCAAACATGGCACCTGGCTGACCCATTCTAAATCGCGAGCCAGTCTCTCAAAGGCTCTTCAGAATATCAGCCGCGACCTTGCGCTGCCCACTCTCCCCAAGCGCCTTCTGGTCGACTTCTTGAATGCCCCTGCCTACCGCAAGCGTCGTCTTCACATTGCCCCCATCCACATGCACAAGCCCGTTCCTCCCGACCGTAATCTCAAAGCCCACCTTTGCACCTAGAACATCTAACAGAGCCAGCTCGCTCTTAGGCGCAAGCAGCCTCCTCGCCATACCCAGGCTGATCTTGAACAACATGCCGCCCTTGAGCGGACCGAGACCCTCGCCTTTCCCCGTGGAGGGGTCCACGCAGGTCAGTTCTGGCGGGAGGTCTCTGCCGGCGCTGGCGACGCGGCAGTAGACGAGCGAGTTTGGGGGGAGCTGGGGGCGGGTTTTCTTAGTGGCGCCTTCGAAGGCGAGGTGGGGGAGGGCCGCCGGGGGTGTTTCGGGGGTGAGCAGGCAGTTGAAGTTCTCGGCTGCTGAGCCGTTGACGGTGGCTATGACGAGGTCGCCGGTGAAGGGGGTGTACTGAGGGTGTTAGCATATACACTCGTATATAATCGAGAGGTTACATACCCTCCCGCTGTTGTACTCGACCAGCGCGGCGTTCTTCCTGTTGTCGGTCACAAGCGTCCCGGCGACAGTGGTGGTGACGGTGTTTGGCGGGATGTGTCGCAGGCCGGGGCCCAGTGTGAGCGTCTTCTTCTTGCCCGTGCCGGTGGGCAGAGCATGCTGGGGTATTACATCGCCGGGCAGGACGACGGTGAGTGCGGAGGCCATGGCAATCGCAGGCGCTGGCGGGTGTGGTGTGGTGCGGGACGTCACCGAACTTTTGGGTTGGGTGTTCCCTGACTAGCGCTAGAATTCGAGCAGACAAAATTTAAAATGTTAGTCCAGACAGCCTCCACGATCAACACCACGCCGCGCACTCGAGATACACGAGTCCCGCCCACCGATCCGTCGCCCGAGTCCCAGCACAGCACCCGGACACACTGCAAATCAAGCGCGCCGCCGCTCCCCCCCACACAGCCAACATGAGCGCACAGGCAGACCCCGCCCAGCGGGTGGCCATTGGTATCTCGTTCGGAAACTCGTACAGCTCCATTGCCTTTACCTCGAGTGTGAGTGGCGCGATCCCGGGGCGCGTGGACAGAGGCTGACGCAGAGCAGGAAGGCAAGGCCGAGGTTATCGCCAACGAGGACGGCGACCGCCAGATCCCCTCTGTGCTCTCGTACGTCGAGGGCGAGGAGCTGCACGGCGGGCAGGCGAAGAGCCAGCTCGTCCGCAACGCAAAGAACACGGTCGCTTACTTCCGCGACTTCCTGGGCCAGGAGTGAGTCGCAGATTGCAGCCGAGCGCCGCTATGGTTGTACTGACCTCCCCAGCTTCCAGTCCATCGACCCCACACCCGCCCACCAGTCGGCCCACCCCGTCGAGAACGAGAAGACGGTCGCCTTCAAGATCCGCGACAGCGAGGCCGAGGCCGAGAACACCGTCACCGTCAGCGAAATCACAACCCGCCACCTGAGGAGACTGCGCTCGTCCGCCTCCGACTACCTGGGCAAGGACGTCAACGCCGCCGTCGTCACCGTGCCCACCAACTTCTCCGACGCCCAGAAGGACGCCCTGAAGAGCGCCGCAAAGGCTGCCGGCATCGAGGTTCTGCAGTTCATCAACGAGCCCACCGCTGCCGTCCTGGCCTACGACGCCCGCCCCGACGCCAAGCTGGCCGACAAGATCCTCGTTGTCGCCGACCTTGGTGGCACCCGCTCCGATGTGACCGTTGTTGCGTCCCGTGGCGGCATCTACACCATCCTTGCCGCCGTCCACGACTTCGACGTCAGCGGCTCCAAGCTCGACCAGGTCCTGATCGACTACTTCGCCAAGGAGTTCATCAAGAAGCACAAGTCTGCTGGCGACCCCCGCGAGAACGACCGTTCGCTGGCCAAGCTGAAGCTCGAGTGCGAGTCGGTCAAGAAGGCCCTCTCCATTGGACAGTCTGCCAACTTCTCCGTCGAGAGCTTGGCCGGCGGCGTCGACTTCACTGCCACCATCAACCGCACACGTTACGACCTGCTCGGCAACAAGCTCTTCGGAGCCTTCACCCGTCTTGTTTCTCACGCCGTCGAGAAGGCCGAGCTCGACCCCCTCGACATCTCCGAGATCATCCTCGCTGGCGGTAACGCCCACACCCCCAAGGTTGCCTCCGCTGTCGGCGCCGCCTTCCCCGAGACCACCACCGTTCTTGCGCCCTCCACCTCGCCCACCGCCCTGAACCCCTCCGAGCTCGCCGTCCGCGGTGCCGCCATCCAGGCCAGCTTGATCCAGGAGTTCGAGGCCGAGGACATTGAGCAGAGCCTGCACCCCATGGTCACCGTCACACCGCACCTGTCCACCGCCGTCGGTGTGCTCCTCATCTCCGGCGACGAGTCCAACGGTGTCTTCCACGCCATTGTCGACGCCGAGACACCTCTCCCCGTCCGCCGCACCGCCACCATCACAACACCAAGGGAAGGCGGCGACGTGCTCATCAAGCTCGTCGAGGGCTCGCGACACATCAAGGTCACCAAGCCCGAGCCCAAGCCCAAGGCCGAAAAGGCCGAGGACGACAGCGAGGACGACGACGACAGCGAAGACGAGGAGGAGGAGCTTCGGGAAAAGACGTGGAAGATTGGCTCGGCCATCAGCGAGGCAGCCCTCCGCGGCGTCAAGAAGGGCGCCAAGGTCGAGGTCCAGATCAACATTGCAAACGACCTGAGCGTCACTGCGCTGTTCCGCGAAGTCGGCGGGAAAGGCGGTGTCCGCGGCCAGGTGCAGGGGAAAGCAAGCCAGAACGGCAGTGCTTAGGGAAGAGGAGGATGATTTACGAATGCTTGAATAGACTAGCTTGGATGAGCGAGACGCTCTATAGACAATTTAGCATATTTGCCTATCCATTGCAGCACTGCTTGTAACTCATATGTTCAGGGCAGACTGACCTCAGACAGATCAATTCATCACCCTGAACCCCCTATGTCACCTATCCTTCAACATGCGCAACCGCGCCCCCATCCTCCTCCCCTGCCCCGTCCCCAACCACTCCTCAAACGTCACATCCCCCACATCAAGATCTGCATAATGCCACCGCCGCTGCTCCCAACTCTCCCGATCCAAATCCTCCACAAGCAACATCTCCAACGCCCCCACCTCAGCCCCCTCCTGCTCACCCTCCCACTCAGAACTCTGCGCTATATCCAGGTACCGCAAGCGCCCAAGAAACCGCTCATCAATCAACGTATACAAATCCACCGCCGTAAAACATCGCGACGGATCTATACTCGTCTGCCCACTTGTCACCAGCGTGAGGGACTGCAGCGGCCGGGCGGAACCCCACATGCTGGGTGTCCAGTCGATCGGCATGTGGCCGAAGCGGGAATCAATGTAGTCGAGTGCGATGGTGAGGTGTGTTAGATTGGGGAGCCATTCTAGGACGCTGTTGAGGCGGCCGTGTTTCACGTTTGGTAAGTCTCGCAGTTCGACGGTTGTGAGTGTTGAGTCGAGACTTTGTAGGAGGGGCCGGATGCCGGTGTGGTCGAGCCCCGGGGCGTGTAGGATCGAGAGGCTGTGTAGGGAGGGGGGGAAGTGGTCGGGTTGGCGGAGGAGGTCCCAGAGGAATTTCCCGTTTACTTTGCCGGAAAGCGAGAGGTGCAGGAGTTTTGGGGGCCAGCGGACGTTCATGCTTAGGCCGTCGTAGCTGCTTGTGCAGCGGGGGAGGTAGATTGCTTCTAGCTGTCCTAGTCGTCGGAGCGTTTGCGCGAGCGATTGGAAGGAGATGCATTCGCTGACGAGACTGAGGTCAAGCACTTTTAGCTTCTCGCATTTTGACAGGCTGGCCCAGCAGTTCACTGCGAAGCTGGCCTGCGGGGCGATGAAGACTTGGAGTCCGAGCTTTGTGCGGCCTAGTAGTCGGGCGGTCGTCGACTTTGTGCCTTGGTGGATGATGTGCGAGAGGTCGAGGACGCGGATTAGGCTTGAGAGGGAGGTGAGTTTGATGTGTGCGAGGACTGAGGGGCAGATTGTGCGAACGAAGAGGTCGTATGCGCGGCCGGTGAGGAACGGTGCGTCGTAGAGGGGTCGGATAGCGACATCGTACCATTGTCTTGAGGCAGTCAGTATACGAAATGCAAGACAGTATGTAGGATTTACCTATTCACACGGCAAAAAGTCGCAAGCGACGCTTGCTTGGACCGCGTATCCCATGCTTCTATGTAGGACAGGACCTCGAGTAGAATTTCATCGGGCAGGTAGTTTGCGTAGGTGGTCATAGAAGCTGCGCAACAGGTGTTGCGCGGCGCGGCGACTCTCGATATCTGATTCAAGAGGCGAATGTCGCATTCAGCATTGCCCCACGAAAGATGAGAATGACGTTGCCTTCTTATCTCCGCCTATGCCCGAGACCAACCCATACACTTTGAGATTGCTAGGACGTAGTAGAATTACCCTGGGATATTTTCTGCGTTTTCAAATTTATGTTATGTTTTCCCAGATTATGTCTTGGATGGATAATGTAGCTAGGACTTGTCGAGACTACATTTTACATCACTAAGAGCTTCACAGACATGAGGGTAGCTCGATTGTACATCTTTCATTCACTTAATTTTTAGCACCTGCTTGGAATTGATTTCCTTATAATGCTTTAATTCCCTCGTCTACTACTCACACCACGCTTACGGCACAACCCTCTGCGGGTCACGGGGGAACAAACTGCACATCCGAATGTTGGGCAGACCCAGCCAGAACTGAACAATCCTCTCCAGACCGAAGCCTCCTCCCGCGTGGGGCGGGCATCCGTATCTGAAGCAGTCGACGTAGTCCTTGGTGCCGGCGCCGTTGGGGTCGATCGGAGGGTCGTGCTCGCGCATCTGCTTCGCCAGCAGCTCAGAGTCGTGGATACGCTGGGCACCTGAGCAGATTTCCTGGCCGCGCATGAAGAAGTCGTATGAGTTCGAGAGCTTGGCGTCGTGGGGCGAGGGCATTGTGTATGCGGGACGGATGGCGAGCGGGAATTGGTCGAGGACGTAGAAGTCGGTGTTGTACTTCTCGAGGACCAAGCGGCCGAGGTGCTTTTCTTGGGGTGTGCTGCAGGATGTCAGTATGTTTGGATAAGGTTAGAATTGTAGACGCACCTCAAGTCATCGTAGTCGCCAAGTGTCTCGCCAGCTTCGCGCAACATCTTGATACCCTCTGTGAAGGGAATCCTTGGAACGTTGCCGGATTCGGGCAGCTTGAAGTCGTCGACATGGTAGACACCACGGATGAGGTCGGTCTCGCGCTTGTATCGCACGTTCAGCTCCTTGAAGATGAACAGCATGAGGTCCTCGAGGACGCCCATGACCTCGTGGTAGTGCTCCTGGAACTCCATCTCGAGATCGAGACCGGTGAACTCGGTCAAATGACGAGCAGTGTTGGAGTTCTCGGCGCGGAAAACGGGACCAATCTCCATAACTTTCTGGAAGCGCGAAGCGATCAACATCTGCTTGTAAAATTGCGGCGATTGAGCCAGATACGCCTGGCGGTCGAAGTACTTCAGCTCGAAAACGTTGGCACCTCCTTCCGAAGCGGCACCCAGAATCTTAGGAGTCTGAACAAGTGTGAAGCCCTTCTTCGACAGGAACTCCTGGAAGATGGCGCAGACACCGCTCTTGACAACGAAGATAGACTGGTTGATCTTCGCCCTCAGGTCAAGCGTCCTGTTGTTGAGCCTGGTGTTGAGGCTGACAAGCGGTCGCTCGCCTCCCTCCTCCTTCTGCTCGTCCTTCTGCTCCTCTCCAGCGACAGTCTCAGCTGGCAGCGGCCTCTCTGCATCATCAACCTGCAGGGGCAGGGGGACCTCAGCCTTGACCTCGATGAACAGCTTCTTGATGTGGATCTCGAAGTCCTGGATGGAGGCGCTCTTGATAGGCTCGGGGGCCTTCTTGACCAGTCCAGTGACAACGATTGTGCTTTCGGTGCTGACCGTACCGCAGAACTTGACCATCTGCTTGCTCAGCTTGTCGCTGGCGGCGATGACAGCCTGGATGGTGCTGAGGTTCTGGCGCAAGTTCAGGAAAGCCAACTTCGCCGACTGGACGCGGGCATTCTCGACCCAGCAGCGGAAGGTGATCTCCTTGTCAACGTTGTCGGCGACGTCGTTGAGGCTGACGCGTGCGATGCCTGTGGGCTTGAACTCCTTCGAACCGGTGAGAGGGAGCTCGCCGTACGAGTCTTTGGAGACATCTTCGGCGTCGGCGGCGTCCTTCTTTGTGCGTTCGGCGAGTTCGCGAGCCTTTGCTGCAGCCTTCTTCTCTGCCTAGAAAGACTGTTAGTTACTGCTTCAGTCATTCGAGCACACGACTAATCATCACCTTTTCCTTCTCCTTCTGCGCCTTCTTCAAGGCATTCTTGGAAGGCGCCTCGCCCTGTGGGGCTTCGCTCGAAGCTGGAGCTGCAGGTGGTACGTCGCTCATGTTGCAATGGGTGGAGAGAGTGCGGAAAGACGGTGGTGTGTTTCGAGAAATTAGTCCTCGACTTCGCGATTGGAGGGGCAGTGCGACTCACGACCCCACATTCCCACCAGCGTCATACCACGCGGACCGAGTCAGGTACAGTCATCGAAACATGCGTGTTTGATCCATGAATTCAAAAGGGCGCCATTATAATTACAAAGATACTACAGTGGGTATCGAAAGAAATCGGACCTCGAAACCCTCATGCTGCTGCTCAATGTCAATGTCCACGCTATGCCCGTGCCCGCGGTGAAAGACTTCACCATCACGCCAAACCCAACCCAATGCAAAGCAGCGGCTGCCGTAATACCTGATGCGCTGCGAAACGCCGTAACAAAGGAATATCAACCGCTTCATCCATGTATTGACGAACGACTCGAAGCAACCGCTCCGCCGTCCCACAACCGTACAGTCTTCAAAGTAGGGTTCTTAGGCTCATGGCACGAAAAGATATTTACGTGATTGTCGTGCAAAGCAGCGGCGGCAATCATGAGTCGGTGCGGATGGAAAGCTGTGGCGGTAATCGGAGCAGACCGGTCGCGGAGGAAGCCAGAGTAGGGCTCGAAGTTCGATACTGGGTTTCCGTTGTTGATGTTGAAGATCTTGACGCGATGCTTTTGAGTGCCACTGGATGTTGTTAGCGGGAAGTGCTTGGCTTTATTCGTCATTCGAACTTACGTTGCAAAGACCGGCGCGTGCTCGTGAACGCTGAGCGTGCGCAGATGGTCTGTTGTCGCTTGTATGGTCTTGACACTGCGATCCATTCGTATATCCCATAGCTTCACCTCTCCGCTTCGACAGCCACTCACGAGCTCTCGTTGTCCACCGCGTTGTAAGTGTACGTTTGTGATCCACTGCTTGTGTTCTTTCCAAACCTTGACCATGGCAGTTGCAGGCTTTTGGCGCTGGTCGTACACGCGGATGGCTCCATCACCAAATCCTGCAACGAAAACGTCGCCTTCGACTTGATCCGATGTTAATGAGGTGATGCATGATCCTGATCGGGCTGGAATATCCTGTGAAAGTCAGCCGCTGAATATTTGAGTGTCGTAATGGAGGAGCTTACACTGATGCAGACTTCCGTGCCCGCATTCCAGACTCGAATAACTTTGACGTCTCCAGCTACTAGTACCAGGCCCCTACCCTGCTGCCAGTCGAAGACGAGTCCCGCATTCCTGTTACTGGGTACGAGATCAGTCAGAGCGCGGAACCCGGTTACAAGCTCTGTCTTCCCCTTTGAGTCGTAGTTGCGGAAGATCTTCATAACTCCATCCGATGACCCAGTCATCAGCAACGCCTGATCATCCTCGTTTATAAGTCGAACATCCGTAATCCTCGAATCCATAGGGTTTCCGTTAGAGAAGCAGTTGATCCTCCTTACACTATCTGAATAGTCAATTACGTTGACTGTGTTCCAGCTGTCGGTCACGATGAGGTGATCCTCAAACTGATGGAACGTCATCTTCATGGGCTGACTGAGATTGTCGAAATATCCGCGGGGGACATCCCATCGGTTCGAGACGGCAACCTCCTTGAGAGGTTGAGTTTCAGCAATGATCTTGTCGTTGCGGTTTCTCCGCCAAAGCCGCCCATTGTAGTCTGTACTGCCTGGCTCGTCCGCCTCGGTCGGCTTCATCTGCGGCTCACGGAAATATTCAACAGACCACTCAAAGAAGACGCTCTTGAGTGGTATGTGTGGTTTCTCTGACAGGGTTCGAGGCCTAAAGCCTCTTGACTTTGGCTCTTCTTCGACATGGTATTTCTCGGGGGTGTCAGGGCGTGCATCCGCGAGAGTAGCGTCGGATTCATCGATTTTACTCCTTGCGGCTGACTTTTGAGGCGAAGTGGACGAGTCGTGGCCAGACCAAAGGCTCTTGAGTGATGCGGTCGATTTGCGCATACCGCCGAAAAGTGAGAGATAACTGGTCTCTTTCGACGGCGTAGGTGGCGTGGAGACCATCTGCTGAAGTGGCTTCTCTTCTGGCAGCCGACGAGCAGGACGAGCTACCGCGTTCTTCTTCAGTGTCTCACTGAACTGTGGTTGCGCAAATCGCGCGAGCGATGACTCAAGCAGTGCGACCAGAACATAGTCCACCACTATTCCGGCATCTTTGGCGATCTCAGGGTATGGGTCAACGGACATGACCAACATCTCCTTCCAGATGGCAGCGTAAACGGTATTCTGCGAGCAAGCGCTTGCTGATGCACCTGAGCCATTTGCGGTCCGCATCTTCATATACAGTCCATCACCGTTCTTCTGTTCCATCTTTGTCATGACGTCGCTGTTCTGCTCCTCCGAAAAATGTTCGAATGCCGTGACAATGAATCGTGTTTTGTAGCGTGCGATGAATGTGGAGAAGAATATCAGCAATTCTTTGCGAACCATGCTGTTGCCGTCCGTTGTCATGACGAGAACCATCGAGGCAATAGATTCTTCAATGTTAGCGACCTGAGCTGTGACGTCTCGGATTCCAAGGAAGGAAGACAATGAGTGTAGCATCGCGGCCCGTACTTCTGCAACCGGGTCCATAACGAGCTCGCATAATCGTTCGTGTGCCATGCAGCGGATACCCACCCATTTGGCCTCCTCGTAATCAACCCACAGCTTACTCAAACAGAGGCATGACCATTGTCTGAGCAAAGGATTCTGCATATCTTTGAGGTGATCCAGACAGCTCTCCACGAGCTCTGTACTCAATGACGCACGTTGCCCCTGGTTGTAGTCTTTGCAGAACATGGATATGATAAAGGCACACATTGCCCTGTGCTCACTTGCGTTCTGGATGGGAATGCCTACATCTTGTTAGCGTGATATCGAAAGTACTCGTGGTGATCAGACATACCAGAACTAGGGTTAAAGATATTAATAAAGTATTGATACCCATTGTCTTTGAGGAGATCGGCTTGACACGAGGAGTCAACGGCAAGGATGCGAGCCCAGATGAAGACCATGACTGGCTTCAGTTCGTTTGCTTGAGATTGCAAGAGCTTCAGCACATATGGGAATATGCCAATGCTGAGGGCGAGGTTGACTGCCCATGGTCCGTGGTCCAGGAAGCTGGATAGAAGAATGAGAGCGCGTAACCGGTGGACCTGACTAAGAAGAACTTGGAGCACAATGGGGAGTTGCTCGGGTATCTTCTGCTCGACGGCCCCCTGCGACAAGTATACTTCAAAAGCAGTGAGTTGCTCGGAGAAGAATTCGGAGTGCTTGTACTGATACTCCTTTTCGCCACGAGCTTCAGCCTGCAGGTCGGGGAGTTGGGCTAGGATAAGCTCAACAGCGAGGTCCCAGCTTCGCCACAGAGGATGGTCGTGTGTCTGTGGTATTTCTGGGTGGGAGACAGGGTTGCAATGGTATACGCGCATGATTCGCTGTGCCAACAGATAGTTGCGGAATAATGCTGCCACCATGAGATCCTGGCGGAAGAGCTTCTTGAAGAGGGGCTTTGACAACGAGTTCCACGCAATCGTATCGGTGATGGCTGTAAAGATCCAGTTGAGCTCGCCGATTGGTGTTCGACGCTCGGAGACTTTGCCTGGGATGTTGTGTGCGTCCCGTAGGTTGACCTTGCTTGGGAGAGGGTTCTGCAGGATGAAGAATCGCACAGCCATGGTGATGGGATCTGTCAAGCAGGACGTGAAGACATCTGCGGGCAACTCTGGGTTCGTAGGCAGCGACTCTCTTTCTCGACAGGCGGCTAGGTGAATGCAGTCGCTAAAGTCGACGTACTCGACGTTGGGGTCTCGCCGACGTGCCTCCTCGAATTCGGCCTGGTGCTTCTCGGCGAATCGGTTGAAGTTGCTGATGATGAGACCAGCGTCCGAGCAGTCGTAAACGAACAGGCTGGGAGCGCCGATCCAGCTCTGCAGGTCGTATAGCGAGAGCGGGATGTACTGAGTGTAGTTCCTATTGAAGACCCAGATCTCTCCACTCGAGGTCGGCTTTGGTACACCATGGCCGTTGTAATGGAACAGCACGCGTTCATTTCTAGCGTTTCGTCGAAGGGTGGAAGCATATTTCCTTGTCTCTTCTGTTGTAGGGTCGAGCAAGAGCTTGTAGCGCGTACGCATGCTCAACTGCTCGTACTGTGTCTGCAGGGCCTTTCCGATCTGGTTCATGGGTGTGTGGCCTGGCGTCTGCGAGGTCACGGTGGGATCGATCCAGCACTCTTCCTTGGCGCATGGGTTGGTCTTGATGACGTCGGGTGGGTCGACGCCGATGTTCAGGCAGAGGGCGAGTACAGCAGAGACGGTCTTCAGGCGGTCTCGCATGCGCCATTCTTGCACCGACGATGCGCCAATCTCGCCCTTGGGATGGCCGCCGGTTTCGTGCTTCTTGTCGGTGTAGTACATGAAAAAGTTCTGTCGCAGCTGGTCAGTTCCAGATATGCAGCGGCAAGGTCGATGCAACCCACCGAGGTCAGCATGTTGCTGTACTCTTCCGAGTTCAGTTGGTCGTCCCAGCCATGGCGGATGGTGAAGTGGCCGTCGACGCTGCCGTCTTCGGGGGAGTCTTGGGGGTGCTGTGCGGGGGATCGAGGCCCAAAGTCGCTCTTTGCACGCGCAAGGCTGGGGCGGTGGGAGCTGGTAGCACCCAGCGCCGGGCGGACGGTCGAGGTGGGCGACTGCACGGCGAGGTGGGCGGCGGGCGTCGCAGAGCTGGGCCGGGACGAGGTGGTGTCCTGCGACGGGCGCGATTCTCGAGGGGCCGAGGCCGCAGCGGCCGGGTCGTCCATGTCGACGGGCGCGTGCGAGGCAAGTGGGTTGGGGAAAGGATGGCCGGGGTCGTGGGCGGTTCTCATGGCGAGCTCGAGCTTGAAGGGACGGAGCTCGCAGCAGCGCCCATGTCGTAAGAGCAGCCTGTGCGCGCTGGAGGGGAGCGCGGGCGGGCAGAGCGCAGTGTCGAGAGGAAGAGAAGCAGCGTGCAGCGCGCAGTTATGCTGCCGGGACAGCTCAAGATGCAGGCGGCGGGCGTGGTGGTTGCCAGACGCTAGCACGAAGTAGTCCCGCGGTCAAGTCAGAGGTGGAGCGCCGTGCGGCCAGTGGAGGCATGCGCGATGCCAAACGGTGCGCACCGAGCAGACACGCCCGCGCCGTTGGCCATGGGCAGGCCGCAGCGGTGAGCCAACGCGCGCTGTACGTGTCGCAGGCTCGTCAATTAGGTGACCGAGGCGGGCTCCCCTCGCCGGCTCTGCTGCATGCCTGCTGTGTGCTGTGAATGCTCCTCCGTCTGCCGTCGACCAGCAGTCCAATCACGGCCAGCGCCATCCCTGTCGCGCGCAGAGTGCTCAGGGGGAGAGTGCGCGAACAAAGTGCACGCTGTCTGCGACGCCCCATTGCTCTGCGCTGCGCTGCTCTGCCCTCTGCCCTGCGCTGCTCTGCCCTCTGCCCTCGCCGTCTCTGCCCCCGGTGCACTGCCAAACCTCGTGCTGGACGCTGGCGCGCTCCGTCTCACAGCTGCAACAGCCTATCGATATCGCTCGCAGCCCGCCAAGCGCTGTCGTGCCCGCCCATCAGCACTGCACCAAAAGTTGCGGCGCCGGACGATCCCAGAGCCCTGCCAGACGACGTCTGCCGTCCCTCTGCGCCCTCCAGACATGCACACATCCTGTGACGAGCATCCATAGCCCCCACTGCCTGTCGCGCTGAGCACGCCCGCCGCCTCCCCAGCCTCGATCCACACTAGACGTCGCTCGCCCGCGCGGACCCCAGACACGCAGACACCCCCGGCCACTGCGCTGCTCGCCTTGCGTGCAGACCGAATGCGTGCGTGACCGGCCCCGGCTGCCATTGTATTGTCCCTCGGGCTACAGACCCGGCGCCATGTCGTTCCTGTTTGGCAAGAAGAACAAGCAGCAGAGCAACGCGCTCCCCGCGGCCACGCGCGAGATCACCTCCTCCCACGGCCCCGCTCCCCAGCCTGCGCAGCCAAACGGTCCCCCTCGCGAGAAGGATGGCGGCCGTCCAGGCGCACACCCGCAGTCGAACTCGTCGACCCCGAGCGGGAGTGTAAACAACTCGCTGAGCTCGCTGCAGGGCCGTGACGGCCAGCCCATCGTTGCGCCCGAACCCAAGGCGTTGCGTGAAAGATCAGGGTCCAACGAACAGGTGCGCACGCAAGTCCTTCTGGTTGCTCTCTATACATGCTAACAACCCACCACAGGGCGCACTACAGAATGCCAGACCCGCCGGCGCTCCCCAAGAATCTCCCTACCCCTGGTCCTCCCGTCGTCTAAACTTCACCGCCGGCAACCCCTTTCCTCGCTACGGCGCCGCGATCAACTCGGTCGCCTCCAAAGATGGCACAATCTACCTCATGGGAGGTCTTGTTGGCGGCGCCACCGTCAAGGGCGACCTCTGGCTGACCGAGATGGGCAATGGGAGCATGGCATGCTACCCCATCTCAACCACCGGCGACGGCCCCGGGCCCCGTGTAGGACACTCCAGTCTGCTGGTTGGTAATGCTTTTATTGTTTTTGGTGGAGACACAAAATTGGCAGACAACGACGATCTGGATGATACCCTCTATCTTTTGAACACCTGTAGGCTCACCTCCCTCAGCAGCTGCGTGCTGCCGCTAACAACATTCCAGCGACGAAACACTGGTCACGGGCGCTGCCTCAGGGTCCACGCCCCACCGGACGTTATGGACATACACTGAACATCTTGGGCTCCAAAATCTACATTTTTGGTGGCCAAGTGGAAGGCTTTTTCTTCAACGATCTTGTCGCTTTTGACTTGAATTCCCTCCAATCCTCGGCCAGCCGCTGGGAGGTGCTGCTCCCAAACACCAAAGATCAGGCCTCGCCTCATGGCCGGTCCCCACCAGCTCGCACAAATCACTCCGTAGTGACATGGACAGACAGGCTCTACCTGTTCGGTGGTACTGACGGTGTTACCTGGTTTAATGATGTTTGGACTTACGAACCACGGTCGAATACCTGGACCGAGCTTGATTGCATTGGCTACATCCCTGTAGCGCGCGAGGGTCACTCGGCTGCACTTGTCAACGATACCATGTACATCTTTGGTGGTCGCACACAAGAAGGTGTCGATTTGGGAGATCTTGCAGCTTTCCGCATCTCGTCTCGCCGTTGGTACATGTTCCAGAATATGGGACACTCGCCTTCCGCCCGTTCAGGTCACAGCATGACCGCATTTGGAAAACACATTGTGACACTTGCGGGTGAGCCAAGCTCGTCACTCAGCGACAGGAACGAGCTGAGTATGGCATACATCCTGGATACATCGAAGATTAGGTATCCTCCCAACGAAAGTGCCGCTCCTCAGCAAGCGATCAACACGCCTCGAAAGTTGAGCGGAGGTGAACGTAGCAACATTCCTCAGACCAGGAACGGGCCACCGCCCAATCGCGAAAGCATGTTACCTGGACCGCAACAACGAGGAGCTCCGGACATGTCTGGCGGGATGGGGCCGGGCGGTTCGAGGCTGCCTCGTGCAGCGGGACAGGCACCTTCCGGACCTCCACCTCTTCAGCAGCCACCTCAACCACGGATGAATGGCGCCGTTCCTCAAGTAATTCCAGCTTCAAGAAGCAAAACACCAACGAAAGTGGAGCGAGGTTTCGGCCCTTCCGCCGATACCGAGGCTGCGTCTGCGCTCGACAGAGAGAATCTCTCCCAAACCGCTAGAGACAGCCCGTCTGGTGCAGACCTCCAGCGAAAAGGCTCCGACGCCGTCAGTCAGCGCACGCAAAAAGAATCCATGGACACAACACGATCTGCAAGTCAGACCTCACGGAACGCATCGAGAACGCAATCGCACCGGCAGCAACCGTCGCACGACACCATAGCCAGCATCGAACAAGAGACACCTAGGCGATCAATCGAAACCCCGCAGCAACGCGCCATCAGTAGAGAGACGGACCACCGACAAGTTGATAGTGGTCTGGGTGCTTCGCCAGCAATCGCCCATGCCAATGACGATGTTGTTCGAGAGCTCGATGTTGCTAAAAGCCGCAACGCATGGTACGCTTCAGAGCTTGCGTTAGCACGCAAAGCTGGCTACAATCCCGCCACCTCGACCAGCCCCATGTTTGACGAGCGCTCTGCCGATAGCTTCCAAGATGAAGATCGACCGCTGCTCGAGGCTCTACTCAAGATGAAGGCAGAGGTCGACCGTGTACAGACGTCAATCAAAACACAAGGGTCGGATGCGGCGAAGAGAATTGCAGAAGTGGAACGCCAACGAGACGCTGCCATTAGCGAAGCTATCTACGCAAAGACAAAACTCGCGGCCCATGGTGGCGGCAGCCAGGCGGGTACTCCGCAACCTGATGGCGCTCGCAACACGGAAACTCCCGACCTAGACCGCATGAACGACATCAGCAAGCGTCTGGCTTCCTCTTTGGCCGCTCAAGCAGAGTTGACCACGTTGGTCGAGAAGCTTACGCACGAGATCGAGTCTGAGAAGAAGGCGAAGCAACTGGCGGACGAAACCGCCGAAGCTGCGCAAGCACGAGTGCAAGAATTAGACTCCACTCGACAAAAGGCAGCTGCCGAATCCGAAAGTCTACGAGCTGAGCTGCACGAGGCCCAACGCGTAGCGAGAGAAGTCTCTGCCAGCGCCGCAGAAGCCGAGACTTCCTCCCGTTTGCTCGCGGTCGACAAGCAAGAGCTGAGTGACAAGGTCGCCCATTTCTCTAGTCAGTCTACGAACCATGCCACCATACTTGTGACACTACGCGAGGCTGTCGCTGCATCTTCGGAAAAGTCGAGTCTTCTAGAAAGGAAACTTGACGAGGAACGCAGTCAGAGCGAAGCCATACGTCAGAAGCTCAGCCAACTGCGTGCTGAACATGAAGCCCGCACGACAGAGCTGGAGACCGCCTCTCAAAAATTGCGCGATGCTGAAGAGCTGGCAGAGAAGCACGCAGCAGAAGCACGTCTTCATCAGGCAGCGGTGTTATCTGGCCTGGGAAGCATTGCCGCTCACGCTCCTGCGAACGACAATGTCACGAACGAACGCGTCAGCATACTACAACAACAAGTCGAAGCGGCAAATGCCATGGCGCGCAAGAACCAGGCAGCTGCTGACCAGGCTTCCGAAAAGCTGCGCCGCGCTGAGGAGAGGATCGCCGGCCTTGAAGCTTACCAAGAGCAGTCCAGCCGTGAAGGTCTTACTATTCGTAAGCAGCTGCAGCAGGCTATGAGGGACATGCAAGCCTCCGAGGTGGAGAAGGCGGAGCTTCACCAACAGCATGAGCGCCTGCGCCTGGAGAGCAACGCGTTCGAGGTTCAGCTTAAAACGCTCAAGAACCTGCTTGAGGAGAGAGGAGTCAACGCTGTTGATCACCGCCGTTCAAGAGTCTTGGACAGCCCGAACTCACGATTCGGCACTCCGGAGCTTAATCGCGTCAAGGAGCTTGAACAGCAAATCGATTCTATGAACAAGGTGCACGAGGAGCTGCGTGCTTCCTTCGAGCAGCGTGAGCACGAAGTCAGCAAAGATTGGGAGGAGAAGCTGCAGGCTCTGCACAATGATCACCAGGCAGCTGTCAAGTACTTGCGAGGCACAGAGAAGATGCTTGCTAAGATGAAGCAAGAGCTCGACAGGTACAAGAACGCGAACACAAAGCTTGAGGAGGAGCTTAAGCAGGCCACCTCGTCTTCGCGAAGCCCAACTAAGGAGCAGACCGCAGAATGGGAAGCAGAGAGGGCGTCACTGCGCACGGAACTTTCGACTGTCCAGGATAATCTGAAGACCACCGTCGGTCGCCTTGAGAGTCAACTGTCCACATTACAGTCTGAGCTGGCCGCAGCACGAAAGGAAGCTGAAGTCGCAGCGACCAAGACAAAGGAGGCCGAGTCCACCGCCACCAAATCTCGCGCCGATCTCGATTCTCTTCGTCAGCAGTACACGGTTGTTGAAGAACGTGCGCGCGAGGCAGAGAACCGGGTACAGATGTTCCTTGACCAATTCGAAAACTCGGTAGACAGCTACCGTCGACAGTCGCAGGTGCCAGGAGACGGAAACAATGGCGATATCACTCGTCACCGAACGCATGACAGCATTGCTTCGGCCGACTCGCTGTACAGCCACAACGATGGCTCAAGCACCCCCGAAGCACCCAACAACCGTCCGGCATCTACCGCCACTCGCAATTCCATGGCGCTGGACAATCTTGCTTCAGAGCTCGACGCTCTGAGAAGTCACTGGGAGACTACCAACAAAGCGTACCGCCTGAGCGATCGATTCGACTTCGAACGCACGCCCACAAAGGACCAGCAAAACACTAACGAGGGCATCTCGCAGTGGAGAGACTCGGTTGACTCCGAGATCTCCATCCAGGAGATTGCGCCCAAGAAGCCGGCACAAGCGCAGGCCTCGACTGCACCGGCGGCAAACGGGCCGGCGGCTGGCATGCTTTGATGATGTTCATGACTGTTTGTTTGATTTGGAGCACTGGCGGGCAGGATACTAGGAGCCGGTACATGAGCGCTCCTATTGCAAGTTGGCGCGGTACACCGCAGCTAATTGTTGCTGGGACGGATCAGGCTCATGGGATTTGCTTTAGTACTATATACCATTCTCAAATGTTTAATGTAGTTGTTTGTCTTTAATATACACTGTGTTGTTCTATGTCTGTTCTTCGTGCTTCCCGACTCGTAGTGATTGAGGTGAAGAGTAGATCTCGTTCCGCCAACACGCCGCTGCTGCTCTTCACCTCGCTCAATAGCGAGTGGACAATAGCAGTCCCAACCACGTCGAGCCAGAGTGTAGCGATATTGTTCATATTGTCACAATAGCAAGCGCTACGCACGGAGGTTGGAGGGTCATATATCAAGCCCTCCTACCCTACCCACTACGTCCAAGTCTTCTTCACTCCTCCTCTCTTCTGTCTGCTCCCGGCGGGTCTTTTCCCCTGACGCTGGTCGTCACTCTCCTTCTTGTAGCCATCATATACGTTTATTCTTTCCTACTTCACCATGCCCAACGACTTCGACTTCGGCAGCGCTGGCGCTGGGTTCGAGGACTCCGGCTTCTGGGACCGGGAAGACGCCACCGAGGCGTTCGTGAGCTCGCTTCTGCAGTTCACATCGTACGGTGATGGCTACGATGCCGCCACCGGCGTGCACGCCGAGGATGAAGGGGTGGGTCAGGTGGAGGGAGATGTAGTCTTCCACCCGGGTCTCGAGCTCCCCTTCGAGCAGCCCGGCGACGTTGACTACCTCCTGGGCGCAGCACAGACTGCATCTCCTCCCGCCTCTCCCGCCCCTTCGGAGGCACTCAGTACGGATTCGGCGATCTCACTAACCAACTCGCTGGACGATGTTGGCGCCAACATCCTCTACACCAAGCTCTGGGTTCCCCCCGCGGTCTTGACAACCTCCAACTACACGCCCCTCCCCCACATCCTCGCCCAAGAACCAGAGTCTCCGCCCGACCACACCGCCATCTACGCCCCCCTCACAACCCTCCACTTCCGCACCTCCGCCGAAGCAAAAGCACACCGTCGCCGCCCCCGCATCCACCCCAAATCCGACGCCACCGACATCGCCCGCGTCAAGACCTTCGGCCGCGCCTACTGGGTCCGCCGCATCTACAACGCCATGATCGACATATCAGCCATAACCGACAAGCCCGCATCCGTGCACCGCCAACGCTTCACCCAGCGCTCGTCAACCCCCGCCTTCGAAGCGCTCGATCTCGAAGCCACAGCCCACCACGTCTTCGACGAAGCGATTGCCGTGCACGAGCGCGGATTCAATCGTCCGAAGGTGTACCATAAGAATACTGTGCGCGGCAAGTTGGTGGATATCAGTGAGAAGAGCGTGGAGTTAAGGCTGAGTAGGATTTGTCTTGTGCTGCGGGAGACGAAGAGTACGGTTGATGATGCGTTGAGGGGGGGTGTGACGTTGGCGTTGCTGTGTGATAATCCTGAGGCGCGGAGGTTTACGAAGGCGTCGAATGATGCGGGGAATGCGAAGAGGGGGGAGAGGCTGAAGGTGACTGCTACGAAGGAGAGGGTGAGGAAGGCGAAGGCGGAGGAGGATGAGGGCGATGTCGAAGGTGATGGTCGTGAGGAGGTCGAGGTGCAGGAGTAGTCCGCGGGCGTGATAGTGTTTCCATCTTTTTTCTTCCGCGGTACAGACCCTGCAGGCGAGGTCTACACATCCGTCCGACAACGACATTACGACGTAACGACTCCATAGTCTAATAAAACCTCACACCCCCAATACTCTCCACCTTAACCTGTCCCCGCTCTTCCTTTTCCTCCTCAACCCCAACTTGCGCCGCCTCCTCCCTAGCCGCCTCCTCCCTCAGCGCCCTCCTCTTCTTCTTACTCTGAAACAACGCCTCCTCCTCCTTAACCTCCCTCAACACCTCCCCCCACTCCCTCTCGCTGCCCTCCTCCCCCGTCCCAAGCACCTTCTCGACATCCACCTCCTCCCCACTCTGCACCCTTTCAATCACCTCCCTCAGCAACCCTATCTTCGCCTCCGCCCGCCTTAGACTATGCGCGCGCTCCTGCTTCAACCACAGGATCTGTATCGCCTGCGAGCCGACGAGTAGCGAGAGGATTATATACGGGGTTGCGGGATTCCACTCGCGGGATTTGGGGGCCGAGGCGCGTTCCTTGAGGGGCTTGGGAATCATGGCGGACCAGAAGCTGGGGCGCAGGATTGTGGGTGTGGAGAGGAAGCGGGTATGTGGGAGGGAGGAGGAAGGGGCGAGCGAGAAGGGGCGCGTTGTTGTGAGGGGTGTGCAGCGGCATGTTGATGTGCGGAGGGCGTGGCGTGGGAGTGTGGACGACGCCATTGTGGGAGCTGTAGTTGTGGTGGTGGCGGGCAACAAATGGTATAATGCGTTGGAGTGGTTGAGCTGAGATTGGGGGGAAAACATTGACTAGGGTCTGGGTTGCTTCCGTAATTAATTAGCGTTGATTCTCCATCGTAACTTAATTATCGTGTCCGTGCGCGTGGTGTAAGGATGATTCGCGTGATGTTCGCGATTGCAGAAATAATTATGGTAAGTACCAATTAGGAAGCTTCGGGTGCAAGTACGCAAATAATGGATGGTCACTCTTCGGTCTTCTGTTCATTCCATACGTGCTGTTTAGGTTTATTTCAGGCATGATCAGGGAAGTTTAGGCGTCATGTTGACTTGTGGCGAGCTCGCATTTGACCCAGAATCAAGCTTGTCTATCAGACACATAGATGGATGAGGCTGGATCGAAGGTAAGTATATATAGCTTCTTGGCTGGGTAGAAGGCAAGGCAGAGGTAGCGTGCACGCGTAAGTACCATTCTAACAGTAGAATGGGTTCTACGAAGGAGCATGTTCCTTTTGACTGAACGCTACCATTACACCACCTTACTTGCAAACACAGAACACCTATACTATAACAGAGAGATTCATGCTTAATATATCGTAAAATATTGTTAGGCTGAAGTTAATATTTAAAACTAGTTATAGTAGATTAGACTGTTGTTGCGTTGGGCGAAGGGGTTTACAAGTCTTGCTGTTGCAGAGCGTGTTCAGCTAAATAAAACGAGCTCCGTAGTACAGTACACGTCTGTTGTCGTTGTTGATTGGCCGTTGTTGTACCAAAGGGAGGCTGAGACCTGGGGTCCGTGCCGTGATTATCTCGCAGCTTGTATCTCTCTCCCACAATGTGTTCCTTTCTTTCTCCAGTCAACTCAGTATGTCTCACATAACTCATATCGAACTCCATCGCCATCTACCACAAGGAGTCAAGCGAATTCTTGCTTGTGGCGGCGGGTGCTGGATTGGTGAAGTCGACGAGTCAACAGTCCTGAAGTTTCCACACACTGTCGAGGAGATGAGATATATACAGATCGAAACTCGGATTCTCGGCATCGTCGGGAATCATCCTCATATCGTCCGATCCAAGGGCTTGACGGAAGATGGTCTTCTTCTAGAGTTTGCCCCAAATGGTAATTTACATGAATACCTCACAACTCACCCAGAGGTCTCTCTCGAGCAACGTTTGGCCTGGTGTATACAGCTCACGGAAGCCATAGCGTACATCCATTCAAAGCGAGTCCTTCACTGCGATCTCCGCCACCATAACATCCTACTTGATCTCAACCTCAACCTCAAATTGGCCGACTTTCAAGGTCAGCACTTCTCTCCCAGTGGGGATATTCTTTTGGATGGCCTATCTCTTGAATCTACCAAGGCATACCTCCCCCGTAAGCCAGCAGATCATGCAAGCATAAGAACAGATCTTTTCGCTCTCGGGAGTGCGCTTTATTTCATTATCATGGGCCACGAGGTGTTTTTAGATCTGGATGATTTCAACGACGACGACGAAATCGCGCGTCGATTTTCTGCTGGAGAGTTTCCTCAAGACCCGCACATATGCGCTGCTATCACGGAGAAGTGCTGGAAACAGCTCTACTCTTCGGCAGCACATGTTCAAATTGATCTTGAACACGTACGCGAGGCGATCGCTCGTGGCGAGAAGCTGGAGTTTGCTTCAGACACCCACGTTCTACCCCCGACAGTGGCGTGGCTAAGCGGCCTTTGCGACGAGACGCAGACGCCAAAGGCCCCGCCTCTGTATCGTCAGCTTGTAGGATTTCAATAGACGCAGTGAATGGTGGAAGCGTAAGTTGTTGAGCACGTGGTGGGACGATGACTTGTAAGGAGGAAGCTCTTGATGAAACCGCTTGCAAAAGGCTCGCTCTGGTAGGATCGACGGGCATCACCAGGAGGGACCCACTCGTGCTTTGTTTGTTGACCTTCCTGCCGCACAGCTGGGCACAACTTTGAAGCAGATATCAGATCAAATAGCTGCGTGTCTCAGGGACCCACCTATCAAGGAAGAAGCAGCCCAATCAAGCTCATTAACATCCTACTCTACAGAGCATGGTTAAAGGAGCTCAACCAGAGCAAGGCGGAAAAGGTTCAATACATTAGTAGGGCGGCAGGCGCGGTTGAGGGGTCGCTTAAGCTATTCCTGTTACGGCCTCGCCCATGTATAACTTGTAATAATTGTGATTTACTTTCCTTTAAGTACCTTTTCTCACTTGAATGAATTGAAGAGTTGCTTGTGTGTATATATAAGGGGGAGGCCGCTAAGGGTTATTAGCTGCTTGGGACATTGACAAGGGTCTAAGTCGCTAGTGTCGCTCCTAGCGCGCGTCCCTGATGCAATGCACTTGTGCCGAGGTAGGGTAGGTTACATGGAATCTGGGGTTCGTCCTTCTGGTAACCTACACGCGCATTTCAACGATGGGGAAGCATTTCAAGAAGATGTTTGGTAAGAATGATGAGGATATGTCCCCCGAGGACAAGGCTCGGAAATGGGTACGCTGACATTCACGCCCGAGTCGCACAGCGCTAACACACGTGTAGTTTGAGATTGCAAAGTCGGCCGACTACGAGGTATGCTCAAGGTTGAGGCAGGAGAAGTGATTGTGCTGATGAAAGCATAGGGACACGATGCGGCGCTGCCCCATATACTGAATCTCGAATCTGTTACGGTGGCGCCGACAAGCAGAGATCCACACAATTGCCGCGTTGTCTATAGTCTCACCGTGCCGAAAGAGTTGTGTAATATGGGAGGTAATCTACACGGGGGAGCAGTCGCGTTGATCTTCGATATCTGTACATCGACAGCTATTACAGCGATAAGCCGCGACGGGTTCTGGGATACAGGTAATCGAGTCGCAGCTCAGCTCTGGAGCTACACCCCACTGACATTTACAGGCCATGTCAGTCGCAACTTGAACTGCACGTATCTGCGACCTGCTGCCGAGGGTTCGAAGGTGTATGTGATCAGCGAGGTGGTCCATCTGGGGAAAAGGCAGGGTCTCACAAAGGGAGAGATTAGATTGGAGAATGAGGATGGCAAGATCGCGTACACTTGCGAGCATGGGAAAGCTGCTGTGGGGCAATCCAGCCTATAGAGGCGTTTTGTTACAAGATGGAGCTGTAGACGATTATCCAAGTCCTTCCGAGCCGTCCGGTGATTTTGTAAAGACGCTGCTATGAGTGTTGTCAACCTCCCTCCAAGATGACGTTGGGTGCTTTGGCCGTGCGCACCTCCCCCATTGGCTGACATCTGATGGTGCGGAGTGTCGGTACCTGGAAGCATCAGACGGTCATCGACAGTGCAACAACAACAATCACACCACAATGGATCTCGGTGATGATTCCCCGTGGGGAGGTGAGAGCGCACATGCGCCATAGCTGTCCTGCCATGCACTGACTCCACCGCAGACGTGCCCTCGCGATCGGGACAAGACACGCCCAAGCAAGACAAGGACGAATCCAGCACGCTTTCGCCCACGACGAACAACGCTGCCGCCGGCTCTACACCCAGTGCGTCAGCTGCACCGCGCTCGCCTGCCGCCCGTGGCCCGCGCCGGCGGCAGTATGGCACCCAGTCGACGAAGCTCGAGGCCGTAGACGACCCGCTTGGCCCGCTGGGAGCTCCTACGCCGCCGCCAGCAGCAGATGTCGGGCCTCCCGCACCGCCGCAGAAGGAGAGTGCTGCGTCGCGGAACAATCGCCCGACGACCGGCGCCTCGACATCGTCGTCTCTGCGCGGCATGATGGACTCGGTGGACCTCAACGACGACGATGACGACGAGCGCGTGCGGTCGCAAGGCCCCAGAGTGCCCCCGCCTGTCCAGGCACCGGCGCATGCAGCACCCCAGCGCCAGGCCCAGCCGAGCGTGAGCGTCGAGCAGGCCGCGAAGCCGACCTTCTCCATCTACGTGGGCGACCCGCACAAGGTGGGCGACCTGACCAGCTCGCACACCGAATACTCGGTCACCACCAAGACGACGTCCAAGGGCTACCGAAACCCCGAATTCACAGTCTCACGCCGATACCGCGACTTCCTCTGGCTGTACACCCAGCTGCACAACAACAGCCCCGGTGTCATCATTCCCCCGCCGCCAGAGAAGCAGTCGCTCGGCCGCTTCGAGGCCGACTTTGTCGAGTCAAGACGTGCGGCGCTGGAACGTATGCTGAACAGAATAGCTGCGCATCCCATACTGCAGCATGACAGCGATCTGAAGCTCTTCCTTGAAAGCGACGCCTTCAACGTGGATATCAAGAACAAGGAGCGCAAGGACGTTGGCCTGGGCGAGAGCAAGGGCATGTTCGGCGGTATGCTCTCTGGAAGCAGTGGCAAGTTTATCGAACACGACGATGTAGGTGACTGTTGAGTATATTCTTACAATTGCTGACCGCAATAGTGGTTCCATGATCGCAAGATCTATCTCGACGCTCTGGAGAACCAGCTCAAGGCACTCCTCAAGGCTACTGACACTGTCGTCATACAGCGCAAGGGACTTGCAGAAGCTTGCGGCGACTTCTCTGCCTCGCTGCACTCGCTATCTGCTGTGGAGCTCTCGCCATCCCTCTCCGGCCCCCTCGACAGCCTCTCAGACATCCAGATACGGATCCGCGAACTGTACGAGCGCCAGGCTCAGCAAGACGTCCTCACAATGGGCATCGTAATCGAAGAGTACATCCGCCTAATCGGCTCCGTGAAGACGGCATTTCAGCAGCGGCAAAAGTCATACCACTCGTGGCACGCGGCCGAGCAGGAGCTGCAGAAGCGCAAGACCAACCAAGACAAGCTCCTGCGACAAGGGCGATCGCAACAAGACCGCCTCAACCAGCTCAGCGCTGACGTCGCCGACGCAGAGCGCAGGGTCCACCAGGCTAGACTCCTATTCGACGACATGGGCAGACTGATGCGCAGCGAACTGGAACGCTTCGAAAAGGAAAAAGTCGAGGACTTCAAGTCGGGCATCGAGACGTACTTGGAGAGCGCAGTCGAGGCGCAGAAAGAGGTTCGTCGCGTGCATTACCCCGCCACTCACACACCTAATCTAACATGCTACAGCTTATCGAGATCTGGGAAACATTCCTCATGCAGCTCGACACCGAGGAAGGCGAGACGTTCGTTCCACCCGCCGGCGTCGTCGCTTCGCCTACCTCCGAACAGCACGAGTCTGCGAATGGGCGCGCCAACGCGCAGGACGACGATGAGAGGCATGTTGAGCAGGATGTAGCGGCGTAGTAGCTACTGCTCCTCTGAGACTTGCATGAATCGATAATTCTACCCTGATCTATCCACTTTGCATCCTGTGTCTGATTAGTGGTTCTTGAAAGTGTCTAGTAGAGAGAGATGATGCTTGGTGGTTTGACTGTGTAGAGCTAACCATACCAATGGACAAAATGACTTGAACAAACAAACATCCAAAAATTCTCGTACCATGCACAAGCATCACCCATCTACTGAGCGCTGTACTCATGACTGATAATTTGATTATTTCAAGTGTATGTGACTAGTATTAAAGGTATGTAGTCTTGTAATATCGAGTACCATACGCGACTCTAACATTAAAGGTGTTTCTCATCGTGCAGCCATCTCCTCATCATTACGGTCATCTAACCATCAT
Organism: Phoma sp. XZ068; assembly: GCA_004835665.1. NCBI lineage: Eukaryota > Fungi > Ascomycota > Dothideomycetes > Pleosporales > Didymellaceae > Phoma > Phoma sp. XZ068. The sequence goes on from RBKR01000003.1 coordinate 1,754,526, forward strand.
AATCTACTTGATTCAAATAGAACCAACACAGCACCGGTCCGATATTTACAAAACGCGGCCCTTGACCTGCTTGAAGTTCTTGACATTGATATCTGTGAAGAGTTAGCAAATGTGTTTGCAATACGCGGTTAACAGTGCGAATCTTACCTCTCCACATGAGCACCGCTCCAATAGCAACGACCAGAATCGCCGTGGAAGCAACCGCCATCCACTTCTGCGACTCTCCGTACGCGCGCTCGATCGCAAACCTGATCGGTGTGCCCTTGGGGTAGGAAAGCTGCGTGTTAAGACTGGCATAGATGGTCGCAGCATCCGCCTGCGCCTCAGCAGGCAAGTATTTTGCGAGATTCGCAGGGAAGACTCCTGTCCAGAGTGCGGCAGAAACGGAACCTCCGATTGCGCCGCCTACGCTGGAGAACATGCCTTCGATGGCGAGAACCACGGCGACGTATTGGTGGGTTGTTGCTGCCATGGCGGCTACTTGCTCAGTAATGACGATGGCGCCACCTGCGAAGGCGATGAAGATTTGGCTCATGACTACCCAGCCAACGTCGACGTCGGGCTGTCTGAAATGTATCATTAGTCCAGTGCCGAGCATGGTCACTGGGACACCGAAGTACAGAGCGATCCACTTGAAACGGCCAGTCCACCTGATGAGCGCACCGACAACGAGAGACCAGAAGCACGCTCCGATACTGTAGATGTTGGTGACGTAGGTAGCCTGGGTGATGTTCAGTCCGCTGACCACCTGGAGGAACGAGAAGAAGTAGGCGTTCCAGCAATAGAAGCTGATGAAGAACACGCCGGACACGATGCATGCGCCGAGTACTGTACGATCGAGAAGAAGTTCGTACGGAATGAAGGTCTTGGGCGCAACGAACTTCTCGTACAGCGCGAAGCCGATCAGCATCAGTCCGCCGATGACGAAGAATGAGACAACCAGGGGCGATTTCCAGAGGCCGTCTTGGTAAGAGTACAAGCTGAAAGGCAACAAGAAGAAGACCAGACCGCCCATGAGCAAGAAGAGGCCTCCGGCGTCGAACTCGATAATGTAGTGCTTGAAAGACTCCATGAAGGTGCGCGTGCTCTTAGTCGGGACAATGGTTCCCAGGCGTACTGCCTTGCGGTAATTCATCCAGAACAGAGCCAGCAAGGGAACATTGACCGCAACGGTGATTATGGCGAATGCTCCGTAGAACCAGCGCCAGCCCGGTCCCTTGTAGAATGCGGTGGCTAGAGGTCCAGTGATCCAGACGGTGATAATGTAGGGGGAACTGACGTATGCGAACATGAAACCACGATTCTTCAGGTGAGAGGTGTCAGCAACGAAGATGCCGATAGTGTATGAGATTCCGTTGTAACTGCAAAAGATTAGCATTTGCTAGAATGTTTGGTAGCTCACAGACTCACCCAATCCAGTAGAAGATTTGCGCCGCTGCGTATGTCTGGACATTGTTGCAGGCTGCCATCATGATCAAGCCTACGACTAGGAAAGCGACCATGATAGCGTAACCTTGAGGACGACCGAAGATATCCAAGACTTTCGCGAGGGGCAGTTTGAGGACTCCACCAATGATTCCAGCCATGACACCAGTGTAGGCTGTCAGCGAGTGTTGTTGGAAAGAGCTAGTAACGTAGGCGTTGAGCGAGAACGAGGCTCCCTGTTGCATTGCATCCACAAATGTAACAACCCACATCATAATGTACGCGGCGATGAGGGACTTGGTGCCCCAGACAGTGGTGGTAGCCTCAATCTTCTTGACACCATCTTGAGCTCCAGCGGTAAAAGACTCGATGCTGCTGTTATCGGAATTGTCGACAGGATGCTTGACGTCGACTACAGGAGCTTGCCCCGCTTCGACGGCCTTGTTGATGTCTTTCGTTTCGCCATAGTCGCCCACGGGGTGCTCCAGATGAGGACCTGTTCTGAAAGGATTCCGCATAGTGACGCGCAATCGAGAGCAGTGGCAGTGGAAGGAACTTGAAAGACGAGACCGCTCGAGGTCGAGAAAAGTAGAATCCAAATGCGGCAGGAGCAGGATGTCTGTGTTTATATTGCAGTGGCTTGGCAGCTGGCTTCGTCAAGGTTCCACCAAAAGGTGACCATCCCTCGCCTTTGCAAATTTGCAGACGTCCATTATGGCATGTGGTCTCGAAGCCTCGCCCAAGAGCGAACAGCAGCTCACGGAAGGAGCTGTGGTTCGGGCGCTCCGCAGGAAAAGGCGGACCTCATGCCTCGATCAGCGAGGATAGCCCGGAAAATCTCAGGATCTGATAAACCAACGGCTTCGGATCAGCGCTGGCGTTGGTTGCGGTCCTGCTGGCGCTCACTTGGCAAGACGCCTTTGGATCTGGCGTGATGTCTAGATGTTATCGGCCATCTTATCTGATCCGAGATGGCGCGTAGCTGAGTCGGACCTTTCTCCGCACCAGCTGCAGCTCCCTTGCATGCTCCTGAAAATGGTATGCTGTGAATTAACTCGCGATGGGTACAAAAGCGCTACATTCACTAAAAAGCTCAAGTATCATAGGCGACGTAGAATCAATATTTCCACCTTGTACAAGCCTGCTCAAGCAATTCGGCGCCCTCCCAAGACCGAAATTTTTCCTCGTGGCGCGCGATAAAGCTGGGCGTGGGAGGTCAAGAATACCAAGAGTCGCGGCGTTAGTGGACCACTAAATCGACGCACGCGTTTTACCTCCTCGTTGGATGCTTTCAGCACGCCAATGGCGGCGAGCAACTTCTTGAGTGGTACAAGGGGCTAGTCGCTCGCTTCATTCCACAATTGTGGCACAAAGTTGATGGTGCTTGCTTTTGGCCCGGCGGCAAGTTTCCATCTGATAAGTTTTGAGCTAGTATTTTCATTTTCACAAGCTGATGACCGAATCTGTAATGGTCGGTGCATCTGTAGTCGTTCTAGAAGAGCTCGGACACTGTACGCAAACTCTACACATAGTCGAAAGAGGAAAACGAGACGATGGAGTTGTATGTGATCAGCCATGAACGCAGTTGACAATTCCTCGCCATCTGCACCGGATATTCGGGCTAAAACCGCCCGGCTAAAATGCAGGTGTGGATCACTCTCCTCACGACTTCAGCCTTATGTTCAGGTAAGCAAGTTCCGTAGCAGACGGCAAATGCGATACAATTTAAGTCTTTGCTTCGTCAAAGGAAGCCACATATTCCAAGATGCCTCTTGTAAGGAACCCGATTTTGCCAGGCTTCAACCCCGATCCATCTATACTTCGTGTCAAAGATGATTACTACATTGCTACCTCAACTTTCGAGTGGTACCCAGGCGTCCAAATCCACCACTCCAAGGACCTTGCCAATTGGGAACTCGTGACTCGGCCGCTAAATAGGAAGAGCCAGCTTGACATGCGAGGCAGCCCTGATAGCTGTGGAGTATGGGCACCATGCTTGACTCACGATGGCGAGAAGTTCTATCTGGTGTATACCGACGTCAAGCGTAAAGACGGCTCTTTCAAAGATACCCCGAACTACATAGTCACGGCAGATCGCATCGAAGGTCCCTGGTCTGATCCATTCTACGTCAACTCATCTGGGTTTGACCCATCTCTGTTCCACGACGATGATGGTAGGAAGTGGTTTGTCAACATGCTGCAAGACCACCGTCGCCGCCCAAGATTATTTGCTGGTATACGGCTGCAAGAGTGGGATCCCAAAAGCGGTAAATTGGTCGGACCAACGAAGACCATATTCCATGGCAGCGACTTGGATCTGGTGGAAGGCCCACATCTCTACAAAAGGAATGGTTGGTATTATCTTCTCACTGCTGAAGGTGGAACGGCCTACGATCACGCCTGTACTCTGGCTCGGTCCCGCAATATATGGGGACCTTACGAACTGCATCCGCAAAAGCACATCCTTACGGCAAAGGACGCCCCGCTCACCGCACTCCAAAGGGCGGGCCACGGCGACATTGTCGAGACTGCGGAGGGCAAAACCTATCTCGTCCATCTCACGGGTCGCCCAACAACTCAGAATCGGCGATGCGTCTTGGGCCGCGAGACCGCAATCCAAGAAGCCTACTGGAGCGATGATGATTGGCTCTACGTCAAAGACGGCCCGGTTCCGTCACTTTACGTCGACCTTCCTGCAATCCGGGACGATACAGCATACTGGGCTGAGCAGAAGTACACTTTCTCCGCTTCGACTGGTCTGCATAAGGATTTCCAATGGCTACGCACACCCGAACCAGAGCGCATCTTCAATGTCAAGGACGGTGAGCTGCAACTCACTGGCCGCGAAGCGATCGGTAGTTGGTTCGAGCAAGCACTTGTCGCAAGACGTCAAACCCATTTCTCGTATGACGCAGAGACAACGATTTCATTCTCGCCAACCGACGAGAGACAATTCGCAGGATTGACAGCATACTACTGCCGCTTCAATTTCTTCTATTTGACTGTCACCGCGCATGCAGACGGCAACCGTGAACTACTCCTTCTAACCTCCGAGGCATCGTTCCCAAATGGTGACCTAGACCTACCACTGGCTGCCCCTGTAAGGATTCCGCAAGAAGGAAAAGTAAGACTGGCGCTCAGCATCCGCGGCAAGGCCCTGCAGTTCTCGTATGCGATGGAGGGAGATGAGCTTAAGGAGATTGGCCCTGTGTACGATGCTAGTATTCTGTGTGATGAGTGCGGAGGTCATCGGGCGCACGGTAGCTTCACGGGTGCGTTTGTGGGTGTTGCAGCGAGTGACCTTAACGGAACGGAGACGAAGGCTGGTTTTGATTACTTCACATACAGACCGATCGAGCACGAGTCAGACCGGTACGATGTCTAGGATTGGGTCGATTCGGTGTGACAAACTACTCAGCTTGTTCCTGCCTCAGGATTGCTGCTGGAATTGATTCCCGGTTCGAGTCACTTGTCGGAAACGAGGAAGGAATGGTCTGCGCATCAACACTGCAATCTTGCTTTTTTGCAACAAAACATCAAGAGATTGCCGATCTACGGCTGAGGCAGCTAGTGTAAAGAAGGCATCTACTCTGTGACAGGGTCATCGTTGTGCAGCTAAGCGAGTCTGTGTATGTGACTGAAGAGGTTTCAGATTTCACTTGTCGAGCCTTGGACCTCATCAAGCCTGCAACTTCAACTGTGCTGTTATGTCAATAGACTTTGAATGGTACTTCTAATAAAATCCTCTCCTGCCATTTGTATCTGTTCTTGTTCCCGTACGGTTATGTTGAGTAGGATGCAAGATCGCAACTCAAACTCACAGTTCAAAAGGCCGCTTTCCGGGGCTAAACAAGAGCCAGCGTATCAATATTGGACATGACGTACTCAGTAAATATTCGGACACTAAGATGTGAGGCTCCTGTCGCCGATGTTGGTGGAGCCAAGGCTGTTGCCGTTTGCCGCTGTCACTCCTATTCTTGTCGCGGATTTAGCCATATCAACTCCTCCGTCGCAGCACCGTTTCAGCATACGTCTGCGAATTTTTGCTATCGAAATCTAATTGAGACATAAGAATATAAACCTACAATAGGCGTGGCACAAATGATTAAAAGTCAAATCATTTCCTTTGCGCACAGTCGCACTTCAAGCAAGGCGTCGCTATACTGTTTTCATTTGCATTGCGGACATACCCCAACATTACGAACCCTAACGAAACGAAATAACACCCTTTAATACTCTCTGGCAGAATGTGGACTACACAGCGTGCAACATCTCGAGCTGAACGCACAGGATCGATACACTCGGTCGCTTCGATCTATGGAGGTCGCCCAGAATCAGTAGCTTCGAATCAGTCGTTCGGACAGACGAGAGGTTACGACTCGGACCACTCGTCAGATACAGGCTTCGGCAACGAACAAGCGGCCACTCGCCCTACGAGTAAGGTCGTCATACCAGCGATATGGCAGTCCCGGCCCAAGGAGCACAAGCTGGCCCCTACCTCGGAGCATCCAGCAATTGAGGCCTGGACAACTGAACCTACCAAAGGACCGGTTGTCAGCGCTGTGCCACAGATCCTGAACACCACACCACACAACCAATGGACTACTCCTGGTAGTGAGGCGGATAATGACACCGAGTCGCTTGCCTCAACCCTTGATGGCGAAGAGCAAGCCCCGGAATATCCTGAGAAGACTCCAACATCGATCCCAGTAATGCTATATGCTGACGAAGCAAACGATGAGCCAGTATCCCCAGCTCCAGCGCCTCACGTTCCTGGCCCACTAGAGTCCCAGCTTGCTGCGTTGATGTCGAAGCTTATTTACATCGAGCGATCAAATCCAGTTGTGTCCATCGACCCAGCTGAATATAAGGAAACGACAATACGATTGAAGAAGCTCGAAGAGGAGAACGCACAACTCTGGAAACGACATACAGCAATCTGGACCTTGCGAGACGAGGACCTGGAAAACAACATCAAGATTCGTGGCTTACTAGCTAAGAAGGACCGTGAGCTCCAAGCAATGACAACCCTTCGCGACGAAGATCTCGTCAACGTCCAAGTTGTGAGAAACAAACTTGCAGACAAGACACGAGAGGTCGAACGCCTACAATCGCAGACAGGAACCAGGAGTCCTACTCGAGGAAGGCCGGGCAGCTTCATCGAGCGCCGAGCTACGAACGACCTCTTTGCTGCCGCCAAGTCAGCGGCCCTCGAGCAGCGCGTGCTAGAGCTGGAGAAGAGGAACTCAGATCTCGTCACACAAGTTGAGACCTTGAGGGGAGGTGCCAGTATCGATGACCTCAATCGCCTAACAGCGCACGAGGCCTGGAAGGACCATGTTGCACGTCTCGAAGCACAGCTGAAGGCCAAGGACGTCGAGTTGAAGCAGCGCTCGGGTTCTACTGCGACCGAGGTCAAGCCAAGCCCCACCGAGTGGTCGAGGATAGAGGCCATTGTGCAGGAGCAGGGGGCGTACCGCGAGATGGTGGGTGGAAAGCTTGCGTCGCTCAGGGCAGAGAAGGAGGCTCTCCACAAGCTCTTGCATGCGAAAGAGGACGAGTGCCACACATTAGAGCTCAACGTGCAAAGCTTGAAGAGGCGGACAATGGCCGTCTAGACGAGAGGGCGGTTAAAGCCCGCAATTCTGGTGAGGCGACCATGAAGGTGGGTAGGAGGGTTCGGGCTTTCAATCTGTTAATGAAGATTGCTGCACGGCGACAATAGTGAGCTGGGCTCGCACGAATCTGGCGATTTTCTCGCCTGCCAATGATGCTCAGGGTTCAGATACTATTCTAGAGAGCTGATGCTGTAACACACTTTTATTGAGATCTCATGTTGTACCATAGTCGCCCCAGTGGCTACATTAGGATGATAAGCACTATCTTGCAATGATCTTGCTGTTGATTTCCTTTTCTGATTTGACTTGATCTAGCACTGCGTGGGAAATCAAGCGAATATGCACGTAACTCTTCCTCAGTAGAAAGCCACCTTCGTCAATCTTCAAAATATCTTCTCACAGTTAATATGCAACTTCAATTTAAAGAAATTTGTTATTATTCTGAACCCACGGTCAATTAAAAGTTTTCGAGAAAGATCTGAACCACGTTGTCAATTGGAAAAAGTTCGATCGTTGTGACGAAGCACTTATGTAGATGCAATGCCTGGGAAATCGAAAACAGGCCAGCTCGTTCAGATGGGGACTTCTACAATACCCTGTCAGTTTATCAAGACAATGACCTACGAAACCGTACTGGTGGTCAAAGAAGAAAACCAGCGGTGACTGTAACGACAACCAGGATCGATAGCTTGAACAGTGTTGGAAGCAAAACAGGGGTGTCCCGATCTAATTGCTCTAAGCCATGGTAACAAATCACCATAAAGCTAGAGCTGAAGGATATCAATCTCTTAGCTCCTCAATCGCGGCCTCACATCTACTATAGTTGCCCTGCCAGCACTTTTTTGATGATGCTTCCAAATGGTTATAGTAATGCAGTATCCGGAAATTTCCAAATTATAAATGGAGCTTGCATATCATTAATGGATAATCCCTTATTCGGAATCTCTCCAGTTGTGATCTTGTAAAGCACATAACTAGATAAAAAGTATCTCTTTGAAAAGACAAGAAAGACCCCAAAGTTCTTGACTATTCGTAATACAAAAAAGAGCGGGGAGCCACCTAGTGAAAAAGAGGCTAGTTCAGTCGTGAGATTCTTAATTTAGGAATAGATTAGCGCTTGTCAAGCCTCCATGGATAACACCGGCGCGGTGGATAAAGAGAATTGATTCTGAAATCCTAGAATACTAAAGAAGCTCTTGTTCAGGACTGGCGTTGTAGCTTTCGTTAAACAATCGCAATTCGGGGTTACGAGGCGTACTTGAGACGGGTACCCAGCTCAAAAAGTCCACGGTAAGACAAGATCCCTTCAAACCTCCCTAGCTTTGCCACTCGCTTATAGATCTTACTTTCCTACGAAATGAAGCTTAACCGGTTTAACAAGAGCTGCCAATTCTCTAGTGTAACTTATGTTCTATAGTACGGAATTGGATATAAGTTGTCCTCGTGGATGCCAAGGTTTCTGCGGTCCGGAGAAATCAGTTCCAGGAGAATCAATGGGTATTTCACTTGCGATACCATGGACAACATACGGAGGCAAAAAAGCACACGATGGCTGCCTTCAAGTTCACGGGACAACTGAGGAGTCAACAACAGAGGAGGGCCTTGTCCTTAGCATCATGTGCTCAAGCTCAGTGAGGAAATTGGCATTCATCACGAAAGTGCCCTCATCAACACACAAACGTGCTGTTTGAGAGTAGAAGAAACTTGAACAGTGCTAAAAGAAGTACTCATTGCTCTTGAACTTTACAGCAACATCATAACCTTTGCCTGCGCATGGTGCAATTGGCAATCCTGGTTGCTGCGGAAGTTGGACCATATTACCATTCAACAACACAACCTGCGGTCAGGGACTCGATGAGGTAACTTTCCTTCCAAATTCTTTGTTACCAATATATGGAGAATATCCACTTGAAAGCCGCAGCGTCGCTGCTCTGTTCCGGTCGTCTGTATTGGGTGAGAAAATCACAACTAAAACCATGCCTCCCCTGGAAAAACCGGCCACTTGATTACCCAAACTTGACTACAGAATGTTCCGAGTGGACTTTTCTCATCTGAAGCGACCATGAATGTCTTTAGGCGATACTGGGACAAAAGGGATGTGGCGCAAATTCATGTTGATGCAGCTTGCCTGCTTTGTCTGAGTAGTTGTATTGTCTTAGTCATGCCCAGATTCACACGAATCTGAGACTGTCTACAATCTTCATGCACATTCTGTTGCGTATGAATATCGTGTATATATGTCCTTTAGGATCCATTCCACGTTACACTGCATTTGATACTATCTTTTCCAACCGTTGCAAGCTAATATCCTAGTTACGCTGATAACAACTTTCACCGATCATTCCTGATCGAAGGCCCTACCATTATTTCACAAAAATGGCCTCCAATACCACGCCAACGCCTACAGATACTGGTTGCAACGGGTACAAGGTCTTCACTGCAAGGAGTCCTCGATTAGGATGCAGCCTCCTCTGCATAGAAATCGCCGATTACTCTGTAAAAAGGCCCACAAACAGATCCTTTCGTATCACCCAGTCCTCTGTTCAGACTCTCGAAGCTTCCAACCAAGTGCTGCTCACTGTCCAAGACCATGGTTGGTTTGAAAATCCAGATATCTTCATGCAGATTTGTATGCAGCAGCCTGTCCCAAGGCGACCGGGAGATGAGTTTACGAACTGGGTACATGACGTGCTGGACATTGTTGGAAATGAGCATGGTGGGCAATGGCAGAGGAACGAGTCGAACTTCCTATAAGGTGGTGTATGTGACAAGTAATTTTATGAAACGAAAATTATGATTATATCATTGATTTGTAAGGAAATTACCAGAAACAATAGTAAGCAACACCGAAAAAACCCACTGCATAACCTTTAAGCAACACCCCTTATCCAGAACCGATGTCATAGCTCAAGTGTTCGAAAGTCTCACCCTGCATCTTTAACACATCTTCGTAGTCTTCGTCAAAATACTGCATGATACGTTCCTGGAACCGCTTTTCGTCATCCATGTGAACATCAGAAACACCCCCGATGTCCGTCATTGCTACCCTCTGCATCCAAGCTGGATACCACCCCATGCCACACCAGTCAATCAATGTGACTTCGTAGTCCGTCGCATCTTGTAGGGCACACTCACCAGTTAGTGGATCAATTTTTCCATCTAATGGGCGAACAATCCAGTTTGACATCCAAAGGTCTGTGTGAGTGAGCTTTGGCTCCTGGCCTTGTGCTTGGGCGTAGAAATCTCGGAATTTCGCTAAGCATGCCACCTGACCTGGGCTGAATGTGTCATGATCATCATGCTTAAAGCCTACGTATCGATCAGCCCCTTTTAACTCTGCAGCCTCGTACATGGCTGCAACCAATTCGTTGTATGTCTTGTATGGTCCGTAGGGTTTCTTTCGATGTGTTCCTACAGAGCCTTTGCTCGGGTGGAAGCCTTGATTGTCAACGCGGCCATAGTAGTCCGAAGGGACAGACCGGAGTACTTGCAGCTGTTGTGCGAGACTGGAATGGATTTTCTCTTGTTGAGCGTCGCTCAGACTGCGCCACATTGTCCAGTCCAGCGTGAAGCCTGGGAGGCGCTCCATGACTAGGAAATATGCCTCCCGACCGCAGTTGGGGTACTTGTAAAGCCAGTATAATTTGGGTGCACGGACCGTAGTGTTTTTCTGGAGCCATAATAGATCTTCAGCCTCTTGTACAAGAGTTTCACGATAGTCCATTTTGACTATCATGTTACGGACTCTACAAACAGCACGAAAAGCACCTGGAACGTCCAGCCTGTCCGATTTTGATGCCATGGCTTGTCCAATCTCTTCAATAGAGGGTAAGGTTATACCTGGTGCTTCATAGGGAATGGTTAACTTGGTAAATGTTGACAAGGGTGGATTGGGGGCACCCTTGTATAGATCCCACCGAGGTTTTACGGCTTCATCCCATGTCTGCACATTGTAGTGTTTCTGGAAGACTTCCGCTTTAGTAAGCATTGTGGTGGGGAGAAGGTTTAAAGGCATTTGCTTCGACAAGGTCGTTCAAGTTGAAGATATTGGTGAATGGGGTCGTACGGTATGTTGTGTGATGTCGTTACTGTGGTTGTGAAATGGGTTATTGTTGTACAGGTAGAACTTTGGAAGGTAGATGCTCATCTTATATACATTATAATAGCAAAGTACTTAATGCATGAACATTTTATACAATGAATAACCTTTAACCATGGCTTCTTTGTACGTATGTGCAATAGTGATGTTGTATTGTGTTTGAAAGCTGCCTACTAATCTAACATTGTTGTTGCTGAGATTTACCACACGGTACTTACATTCCACAATGCCAATATCATTAGACCACACTTCGAAGGTAGGGTCCATTGCTACTGAGGTGTCATGGCGCCATTGTGGCCGCGGAGGGCGGCATGGAGACAACTGGACCAGCTCCGCCACCTCCTGAGCCCTGATCTGGCTTGCGGCGCAAATTCGCGCTGGCCTGGAAAGTGCATACTTGAAATGCGAGTCTTAATTTCATTCTATCTGCTTTGTGATGTGTGGTAACAGCTTATAGCTCCCGTGCCTACCCATCCCGACTCCTTTCATAAGTCGGCAAAGCCCACCTCTTCATCCAAGTCGTGTTTAAAACCTCATCTGCAGTTGGCCTCTCCATAGGTCTCCATGTCAACATCCAATGTAATAGCTCCAAAAATGCGATTTTCTCTTCCTCACTTATCACACTCATTCCGCAATTCCGTCTTGGCTCCTGTACCCATTTTTCGAATCGTCTATCCCACGACCATATGTCACGCTCATTACTGAGCGGATTTCCCGCATCATCGAACCATTTGGCCCGCTTTTCCCACTTATTCCACCATTCAGATGGCAAACGGCCTTGTAAATGGACCTGCTGTGCTGTGATATCATCCTGTGGCGCGATGATTCCGTCAATGAGGGACCTATGGGCAAATAGCTCGAAGATCGTGCAGCCGAGGCTCCAGATGTCTGACGCGAAGGATAAAGGTATTGTTGGTTCAAAAAAGGCCTCAGGTGGCCTGATAACCAGCGGTGTATACGACTCAAACCGACTCTTATCTGACGGGCGGAAGGCGACGCCAAAGTCGCTAAGCAACAGCTTCGCTTCTTCAAGGGGAATTTCATCACTTGCTATACCAAGCCACACAGCCGGAGTGGCATGCGTGGGAACTCCGGATGCAAAGGATGTTGGATTCCCGTCGAGGCGTTTGATGGGCTCTGGGTCTGGGGCACCGAATTTGGAGTAGAACTGGTCCACCGTAAGGTTATCAAGCGATGGCATCCGGAGGAGGAGGTTGCCAAGGTGGAGGTCTGGGGAGGGCATTAGTAGTGACCTGAAGAGAACTAGGAGTGAGAACGAGGTCGCTCACCTCCATGGGCATAACCCTGTGAATGAACAAAAGAAACGGCCATGACGAGCTGGGCTGCTAGAGACCGGGCAACATCGAGCTGAAGGAGCCACGAGTCGGATGCCTCTTTCGCGTCGATCAGGCTGCATCTTGCTGGTATTGTAATAAAACAAGGGTGAGTACCATTAGGACCTTCCAGATCAAAGCTATCAATGGCTATAGGAATCATAGATGCCTTCTCAGCGGCAAGGCTACAAGCAACGACTCCTTTTGTAAGAGCTGAGAGAATGTCTACCTCTTTCCTATCAGCATCTGCAGTGCCAACTTTAACAGCGACGTATTTCGCTGTGTGTTCGTCAAGAGCCAGCCAAGCTGTCGAAAATGTGCCGTGACCAAGCTTGTGTATTATGCGATATCGCTTGTGAAGACGGTCATCGATGTGAATAGGATGATATCCACCGGGTTTGTAATGTTCCAGATCTTCCACCTCCTCAATGTAACCGTATTGGAAGTTTGAGTTCGACATGGTCGAATAGGGTACATGTGAGACGATGCGACACTTTCGCATTAAGTACCGAGAACTGGTTAGGCACGGTCGTCGTGATAATACGCGCCGCGGTATGATCCGGGAGACCCAGCCGCTCATCTATGGCTTCTGAATTGGTGGGACGAGAATAGAACTCCGCTAAAATGGGCGCAGAGGATATGAGATGATCTTGTCGGCACCCTCGACAGGAAATGCCCCCTGACTCGAGTTGAAGTGTAGGGCACATGTTCACGTGTTTGATGGGGCGACAATAAATGCGCGCCGTGCTTGGTTCCGCCTAGCGCCAAACTGATGCCAAGACGTCTACGCTGCTTGAGTGAGGCGTAGTTCGGCGCTGTCAGAAGGCACTGGTGGAAAAGAGAACTATCAACACGGTTCAGAATCCTCAACCGCCCACTGATCCACTTACAGCATGTACATCAAACCTACTGAAGCGCCGCCCCTTAACTCTCCTAATGCTGGTGGTCGGGGGCGAATGAAGGACGTCCTTACCTTAAGCGCCTCGAACTATCTCAGTATTGGCTGGGAGATTTAGATACGGTAAGTAGTTGAATATCAACCAAGATCGTGCCGAAAGCCTGCGCGTGCTTGTGGTAAGAATGGGAGTACATATAAAGGGCAGTTGGCGAACCCTACCGAACACAGAACCAAGTGAACAGATTCCCAGATTTATACCTCGACATTGGTCTATTATTTTTCATCGGCATCATGACTACTGTAAACATCGTCAAATATTACTTCCACATACGCAATCAGCCAGCAACAGAAGAGAGACTGCGACAACTGGTTGCATTGGCATATCAAACCGCCAGAGACAAGGAGCTGTATCCTCATGCGGTATTTGTACGGTATGAAACAACCCTGCTTCATCCCCATCTAATTACAGAGAAGTATAAGGACGTCCAAGTAGACTGACCGCAGCGGGCGCAAATAGGAGCGAGGTTCATTCTACGACCACTATCCGTGGACAACGCCAGAAGGACCCCAGGGGAGCCCATGTAACCTTTAGTTACAAAAGCCAAGACCACCACGGCCGCGAAACCCATATTTCTTGCCATGGTTATGTCAAAGATCCGGGGACGCTCGAATTCAAAGAGGCAACCCACGCTGATGAGAAGCCCGATTCAACCCTAAGTAGAAAGGGAAAACCAGTCTGGCCCGGCCCGGATCAACTTTGGGAAGCTCCAGATGTTGGCTATGGGCATATGGAGAGGAAGTGATGGCATTTTGATGACTTCACACGCCCGCCGGGATGCACATATCAGGAGAGGTGATATTTGAAGTGTTGTCATCAGCTTCAAAGTGCTAATCATGGCACATATAGTTGTAATACAACCGCAGGGAGATTTTCTATCCTAGTTCTTCAGAACAAACATAAAATGTCCTCATGAGCTTTTCTTAAAGTATAACTTGAACACTTACTACGTGCGCAAATTTAATAAGTCCCTTAGCCAGAGACCGAGGGAGTACGTTGCAATCTAAGCTGCAGCAGATGTGACAGCAGAATAGGTTAAGTAGCAGAAGTAGTAGCACATCACCAAACCTCATTTATTGACAGCGAGTTCATCTACGTGTGCTTGCACGCGTGAGGCTGCAGATGCTTAGGTTAGAGATGGCGGCACTCTTGAAACCCTTGCATTCGAAAGAGGACAAGAGTGACATATGCGAGCTTAATGCGTAAAGTTTAACATATTAGGCAATAGTAAGAAGACTTTAGAAGCCTACACAGGACCTGGTATTGTGGCTGGAGTGGCCTGTAGATTCTTTGATAGCGGTGTTATCTGCTCCAGATCAGCACAGTCGGTATAAGCACTATCCATGGACATATATTCACCATGAGAGTCAACGAATTTGTACCATACGAGTATCAGGATGGACCCATGCCCGATATGTCGGGGGTGGGACAGAATTTTGCGAAAGAATTTGTCGAATACATCGCAAACAATGGGCTTACTGACCTTCTTGGTCTCCAAGTTCTCATCAATGGCATAGAGTGCAACATGGGAGAGCTTGTGCTTGAACAAGGGACCGTTCTGCTGGATGTTTCAAAAATGCACTGCTGCTCGTCCACCCGGATCACGGGTTGGAAATTCGAGGTTAGAGATGGGGAGCCGCGATTATGTGCATCGAACGAGACCCATTCTGAAATGACATCTGGAAATCACAAGGTTTTCAATGCTGGAAAACCAGAGCCAAAATTGAAGACCGTTGAGGATTTGAAAGAGGCTCTCAGTGAGGTTGGGGTGGTTTGAGGTGCTTTTGCGCAGGCATATGCCCTCTCATGGCTGAGCTTTGTGGAGACTGGCAAGCGCCTTTCAACATCAATTACCACCTTGTAGTGATTTCTATTGCAGTCGAGAAATCCAGCATATATAGGCACGGCACAACATATGACACACTGTCACAGTAACTGAGAATACGCCTAACGTAGTTGAGAGAGCGTTGCCCTCTTTTCTGTGGTCTCTACCCGATCTTTTTTCATACTACAGAAGATATGCGTCAGAGCTCAAGAAACCTAGTCGACGAATTAATGAGAAGTCCATCTAGGTACATCATGTTGTATCGCCCTGCAGCATCGTCACGAATGGGTGCGGGGGGAGGGAGGTTCGCAAATCGCTTCGTGAATCCCCGGGAGCGAAGGAGGGCCATGGCTCTTGAAATCTCGATAGCCTTCTTAGACCTGGCGAATACGTCGTTTCCGATTTCTTCACTGAAAGTAGCCCAAAAGAGCGCCTGTAAGTGCTTGTAATCCTCATATCTTCTCCATCCATGCTGAAGATGTACTGCACCAGTGAATACCTCAAGATTGTGAAGATTTTGCCCAAATGGGCAAATTTCTGCCTCAGCCCAGTCGATAACTCCAGTCAGCTGGCAAGACTTTTCGTCTACGAGGACGTTCGACATCCCAAAATCGCGATGAAGGAGTACCATCGGGAGCGAGAAGACCAACTCTAGTTGATCGAGGCAGCGCTGGAGAACAGGGTGAAAACGCCCCGGTAGTGCGAGGAGTAAGAGCTGCAAGTCGCTTCTATACGTTTGGATCAAATTCTCACGGTAATCTGGCGGGACCTCTTGCGGTGCATTCCAGGACGTTGCCATAAATCTATTGATAATTGCTTAGTATGCTATTGAAGACAGATGTCATTTACACACCGTGCGATGCCGTCTATTAAGTTCTTCCGCGAAGCAAAGTTTGACTGGGAGTTTTCGGGATATCCATGGGCGAGAACAAAATCGAGGTGAGGAACTCCAATCAGCCGATCCATGACATATACCAATAAAGGCTCCTTGTCCCCCTTGTCCCCCTTGCCCTTGTCATCAAGTACTCCATAGTACTTAACATTTGGTGCCAAAGACCCATAGATCTGCCGAGCCAGGGTAGCGATATTTAGCGGCAGCTTCAAGGACTCTAGGCGAAACTGAACAACGTATTGAAGATTAGGACCGGCATAGACGGTGTAGCTACAAACGCCCTGCACCTCAACAGCAACAATTGTACCACCTACGAGTTCTTGCGCTTTTCGCTCGCAGGAATCGCGGGTCGTGCAAGTCTGTGCGAAAAATTGTGAGATTGCATCGTCTTGGGAGTATATTTGAGAAACCGGCATTGGAACAGGAGGGTATCTTAACGCCAGTGAACATGTGAGGGACTGGTGGGCAGATCGAGAGGTATCTTTCAATAAGCGCGAAGTGAGTCTAGCCTCACATGGTTACTTGGCGAGCCTGTATTCGGTAAGTCTACAAATCGGTCGCAGCAGCCCATGTTGGCGCGACGAAAAACGGTGAGTATTTCAATCTTTGGGATCAACGCGTCCGCTGAATAAGCCCAACGACTTGCTACGAGCGTGCAGGGTAACTTGGAACCCTAGCCATAGTTGCATTATCGGTTACTCGGCTGTGTGGCGCTGTTGCTAGGTCAGCCATTCAGCAACCTGTCCGTTTGCTTGCGAGCCACGACTATTGAGTTTCTTCATGATGCAGCATAGCAGCTATGTCAATACTGCAAGTGGATGTAACGCAGCAAAGACACATCACGCCACCCTCAAGGTCTACGGTCAGCCTATGACGGCTCCGCTGACTGACAAGAATCATTACACGAAGGCGCCCTCGAGTCATGGCAGAGTTTAGACAACCCCGTGCGGGAAGGCGACACCGAGCGAGAGCCATGGAATGAGTTCGAGCTTGCACATGCAGAATACTACCGGACAGAGAGTATGCTCTAGCAAGACGACATGCTTTCAGGATAGGCGGAAGACTGAGAACGGTTGGTAGGCACTAGGGATCGTAAAGACCCCAACTGACAGGACGTGACAGGTATGACTACAAGGGAGACATTTTATTCGTATGACTTTAGAGACGCAGTGGAGGACGACATTCGGAGCAAATTGGAAGCCACGCAGCGAATCGGCTAGGAAGGCTCGATATGTACAGAAAGTGATAGCCGAACGGACTGAAATACTTTTCACTGCTAATGCTTCATCAAGCAAATCAAAGTACAAATCAAACACGTCATTCGACTGGGTATTTGATGGTCTGGCCCCAAAGCTGCGTGCCGCCTGCCTTCTTCGCTTTCTGTGGCTGTCGTCAATGTTCGCTGCCCTAATTCTAGCCTTCCCTCCAGAGTGTTTGTGAGGCATATGCCGCGTCCTTTACTACACAGTAGTCGCCAGATGCGTCATATATGCGGCGGTGACAGCCCGGTTGAGATGTGGACTTTAGCACGCGGTACCTGGACTCGCTCTTCAGCGGGAGCATGCATTCTCGCGTTGCACGGGCCACGTGAAGGTTGCGTTGTCGTGAGCTTGTTGTGAATGCGTGAAGTCTGAGACCCTCCTGAGAAGGAGAATGGTTGGGGACTTTACGGTGAGCTTTTTTGGGTGGAAGCAATTATAGAGGTCTCATTAGAGTCAATGAAATGAAGCAGCGGCCTCAGAGATACTATTACGCCAGACTACGCCCGCTTTAGTGAGCTACATCCTAGCATACGGCAATTCTAGAAACAAAATAGTAAGCACAATATGAAACAGCCTCTAAAACCGTCATAGCCGGCAAGCATCTAGGAGTTCGCCCTCAACATGCTTCCTTTCTTCTGTAATTTCCATTATCCACGCGTCCACACCGGCGATACGTCGACAGGGTATTGCTTGTTTGCCAGTAAATGCGACATGACTTCAGCTGAGCTGAGCACTTGCTTCTGCACTGTCTTCGCACTTACTATGCCAGCTAACTCAAGTTGAAGTCAACCTTCTCTTCGCCATCCTGATGCACGCCATTTCTTGGATCGTCCCCGCCGGAAATCGTTGCCTGGGGGTCATAGATGAAGGAGCTGACTGGTTGTGTCCTCATCGGCCAACTAGAACTCGACTTTCTGACCAGCCCGACCGGGACGTATGAGCGCAGTATCGAGGCTCTGTATGTGATTGGTTGTCATGATCAGCACTCGGCCTTCTGGTGACCAATCTCGTCAAGGGTATTGAGGAGGGTAGACAGGGACACCATTCTGGTAGCAGATGTCTGTAGAGAAATGCTCATACTAGCAACGCAATTGCTGCTCGCAGTTCGTATACCCTGACAGTGTCAAAGTCCTCGAGTAGAGCAACACAGTGCTAAGGAAAGTCAGTGAATCGCTTCGTCAGAGTCCGGTCTTTGAGTGTAGGGAGACAACACCCAGATGGAAGTGCTCGACAATCGAGAGGACGAAGCGCAAATTTCCCATTCCTGGTGGCCAATAGCACATGATTCCCATCTGTTGGTGAATATCTCGATCAGAGTACTACACTTCAGAAATTCTGCAGCGTTATCCATCAATGATTCTCTCGACACTTTTTTGGTTCAAACACCGCACATTTAAAGTTTAGGGAGCTGCAATCCAATCGAAACATTCATCTAGCATGAACTAGCATTTCATTTCAGCCATTTGGGGCACAAAAAGTTTGTGTGATGATAGACGTCCTGTTATGGAATCTCGCATGACGTAGCGAAGCGGGCCGAACGCGTCAAGTGCGGCCACCATGCCTTTCACGGGTAGGCACAGACCAAGAAAGCTTGTGCATGCCCTGTTTATAGCCATCACCTTCGTCATGTAGTTGTATGTTTTCCATGTAGCGCTGTACATCTTCGGTGCCGAATCCCGACAGCTGGAAATGTCTGGTCATCGTGTTTTCATGCGCGCTAGAGAACAAATTGAATCGTGGTGATCCCTTTAAAAGCCATGAAGGCGCACTCACAGAAAGTTTGTCACTGTAGCGAACCTTTGGGCCATAATGCTTTCCTCAACACTACTTGCTTTCGCAGTGGCTAATGCCGCCAATGCAGCATACTCCTTCGATCCCTTGTATCATTTGGCTGGTGTAAGCTCCTTCGTTGAACCTTTCCGATGGCTCATTTGCTAATGTCTCACAAAGATCGCTCCGTACTTCGAGGACCCTCAATCTGATCCTGCTCCACCTCAGGGCTGCAATGTCACTCGCGCAGCCTACCTCGTTCGCCATGCCGCCATCTACGCGAACGATTTTGACTACGAGGAGTACATCGAGCCGTTCACAGACAAATTGGGCAACATGTCCGTGAACTGGAAGTCCGCAGGTTCTCTGTCATTCCTGCAAAAGTTCGAGACACCTATATCGGACGACGAGCTTGAGGACCTCACCACCGTTGGTCGCCTCGAATCATATAAGCTGGGCACTGAAATCCGCCTTCGCTACCCTAGGTTAAGGAACCCTAAGAAAGTCTGGACATCGACAGCCGAGCGTACAGAGCTCAGCTCGAAGTCTTTCATCGAAGGTCTGGTCGCTCAGAGCAATGAGACTGAACGGGTTACCATATCCGAGGATGCTTCCGAGGGTGCTGATTCCTTGACTCCTTATAAGGGCTGTCCCAAGTATAGCTCCTCGTTTGGCAGCAAGCAATCAGGGCAGTTCCAGAAGGTCTACACGGCACCGATTATCGAAAGATTCCGTGATCTCGCCCCCAGCTTCAACTGGACCGCCAACGATATCACAGCCATGCAGCAGCTGTGTGGTTACGAGACCGTCATCCGCGGCTCGTCACCGTTCTGCTCGCTCGAGCTTTTTAGCGCCAATGAGTGGCTCCAGTTTGAGTACATGAACGACATCCAGTATTTCTACAACACTGGCTACGGGAATGGGATCTCTGGCGTCATCGGCTACCCATGGCTGAACGCCACAGCACAGCAGCTCCTCGCCGACAACTCTACTCAGGACCTGTACGTCTCCTTTACCCACCGCGAGCTTCCTCCCACCGTCGCCGTCGCCCTCGGCATCTTCAACAACACCGAGTTCGCCGGCACCGCAAACATTAACGATACGATGCCGCTCACGAAGCAGAACTACCAGCGCGCTTGGAGATCGTCGCGCATCTTACCGTTCCTAACCAACATTGCCATTGAGAGGATGGAATGCGATAGCTACGGCTACCCTGCTGGGACTTACGTCCGTGTTCTGGTCAACCAAGACCCGCAGCATCTGGAGTGCGCTGTTGGACCCGGTGATAGCTGTTCGGAGGGATCGTTCACTGAATTTGTTCAGCAGAGGGGTGAGGTATTTGGTTGGTACACTGAGAAGTGTGCGCCGACTGAGTATAACAACTCGACGGATGTTTTGACGATTTATAATTAGATTAGCGCTGGTGTGATACCCTAATGACATTAATTTCTTCCCGTTATGGTCGCGGCCTAGATATCACAAGGTATACGTGATTGAAAAGCAATGTTGTGGAGAGCAATGATAAACTCATTCCGCAATATGCGATCAAGCTCTAGAGGTGATGATTGGATGTTGGGGGCTGATTAGTGCAGCCAACTCTATTAAGTGACTACGAGTGCAGGATGCTGAAGTCAGTAGATCGGTTCTATTGTCTGTAGCATATATTTATATTTCCATCAAGATTGCAAAAAGGATTGCAATACGGAATGGAAGGACACTTCTCTTGGCTTGACTTAATGATTTAGAAGCTGCAAGAGAGCACAAGTTTGCAGTCATGTGTCATTATTGTGTTGTACTATAGGAGATATTCAACTTCCAAACAACATCCCGGTCCTTCCATTACCTTATTACTGGCTGTGCTTGCCCTAGACATATATGGTTCCAATTTGGTCATAACGAAAGGGTATATTCGCATGTCGCATTCTCGAAAGACGCAAATGACACGAAAAACAATTACACCTGCTGGCCGGCGCTGGTGTTGGCAGGTCCGTCAAGGGGAGGATTAATGCCACTGTTCTGAGGCGCACGCTTCTCACGAACAACCGCATCACCATCGTAATCTCTGATCGCCATTCCAATCGACGCAGGATCGATGTTGCGGTGACCCCAGATGAGGAGAGCACCGAAGCATGGCTTAGCGAGGAAGTCAAGGACACTATAGAAGACAGCCTCGGAGTCGGGCGCAATAACGTTGCCGCCCTCGGAAAGTCCCCAGGCAATAGGGTACAGGATCCAGAGGAATGTGGTCAAGGAGCCACAGTACAAGAAGCACTTGCTAACCTCGGTGCCGTAGCGGGTGGCATGACGGCGAGCTTCGAACGCAAGCATGTACACGATGTAGAAGAGTGCAACGCAGCCTGGTGCTTATTAGAGGGTTATTATTGCCAGACTTTGTATGCTGGACCTACCAAAGACAAAGTACGCAAACTTGTACCTGCTGGCAACAAGCGCTCCAATGAGGCCGGTGACAATCATAATCTCGTCTACAAGGATGGTCCAGAGAATTGTTGGCCAAGGCATACCGGCAGTGAGCAACAAATCGAGAAGCAGTAGGGGTGTCGTAATGAACCAATCGATGTATCGAACGTAGAATATCTCACGGAACGTGCCGCGAACAACAGGGTCGTTGCGACGAAACTCAACTGCGATCGGAGTAAAACCAAGGTTGGATCCCATGGTAAAGTAGGCAATGCATGCTACAAAGACGACTGCTGCAGTGATGTAGTGGAAGAGGCGGTCACGACGGTCCTTTCGGAACGCAAGAGCAATGAATGCAAAGCCAGAGAAGCCCATTATTGCGCAGATGGCGAAGTAGAGGTCCGAGCCAGCAGTTGTAATGGCAATATCTGCTGTGGCACCGTTCACAGTGTTGCCTTGAAATGTCAGTGATCCAAGCGTATGCACTGTGCGGATTCAAGCACTTACCATTGACACTGAGAGCATTGTTTCCCCGCGCGACAAGATCTGATGCCATGATTGATACGTATTGTTCAACAACTGTTTCTGTCCCGCAAGGTTTGGTGTTAGATGTGTATATATCGGTCTCAGCCTACAAATGCGCCTCAATATCATTATATGGGGGCGCTATGACTCCTGCGAAAGCTCGCGCACAGCTACGTCAACGATGATGTCGATCTTGTGATGCCTGTCTACCATGCAACAGCCCATAAGGTCTCGAATTTGCATTTTTCCAAACATCATTCTCACATCAGTGGTGCACGGCGCGGTCGGAAACGGAGGATATGATTAGAGTGAGGCTGGCAGCGAATAGGAATGCTCTCCTGTTGGTCTAGCCCCGATGCTTCGAGAAATGAAATCATCACTACAATATTACTGAAACGATGAACCTCTAGCAAATACATCTGCGGAGAAATCACCACAGATCGGCGCCCGCGGCATGGGTGTACCAAGCTTTGTAATAACCGAAGCCCGAACGCTTGGTATCTTTGTAGGGGGACCAGGATTGACGACGTGTCGTCCTACACCTCTTTGCTGGAGCATTTTCACGGCTAATCGTCAAATAGAGAGGAGATCTAATTGTCGTGAGGGAAGGCAAATGTCTGATAGGACAGTTTCTCGAAGGACTGACCTCGATGATCGCTGGTATTCCATATGTCAGCAAGCTCAGGTGACTGCACCGTGAACTTTATTGCCTTCGGAAGAAACCATCCTACTACAAGGTAAGTCTTTAAGAGTGTTGGCAGTCACGAGCACGTTGATTCCCCCTGGTAGTTGCAAGCGGGGTCGTGGCCATTCTCCTCAGCGATCTTCGTAGTCTAGACTTTAGACCTTGACATCTCGTAATTAGTGGATAGCGCTCGTGCGTTCAGAGATTGTAGGCAAAATCTGGTGTTGTGAAAGCCTATCATTATGGGCAGTATGCATGCCTATGCGTGACTGTGAACGCCACATGCCAATACTATGTGTGCAATTCTCATTAACCCAAACGCCCATGAATGCTCCGCTTGATGCGACTCCATCTGCTATCCGTAGTGGCTGCCGGCTGCGCTCGTACCTTCTCCACTTCCTTCTGACGAGCGATCTGCTCCTCAGTGAACCAGTTGCCATGGAGACCGTATGGAATGCGAGTCGGTAGCTGTATTTTGCATTCGACTCGCGCCATCGTCTGAGCGTCCAGAACCCAGAGTTCACTCTTCGCGTCCTCTTTACACTCTCCAGCTTCATCCAGTTGATGTTCGTCGAAAACATAAAAGACAAGGTATCCATCGTCCTCGTCGAAAGCGGTGTTTTTGTTGGTAGCAGAACCGCGCCTTGAGCGCGGGATAAATGTAGCCTCTTGTCCGTAATGTTTTGGTGGGAATCTGAAGACCTTGATAGCATCGTTGGGATCGTTCGAGGCCATGATTTGGCTGAGAGTACGGTTGTCAACGCAGCCCGTAATTGAATCTGGTGGTTCCACCTGAGCTCTTGCAAGCAGAGCTTTTACGTCGAATCTAACGAGCACATCAATTTTGCTAGCTTTACCCAGTGCTGCGCCGAAAGACTCATTGGACGTGCTGCAAGCGTAGATGTAGCGTGCAGAGTCCATCGCGGTTAAAGGCGACACAGTGGGGAATTCCGCGGGTATTGCAGCGAGGGCGAATTGGTGCGTTATGACATTTCTGGCTGCGGAGTCCAGAGAAAACCTATAATAGTACAATCGACACTGTTCTTCGTCATCGTCGAATATTGGCAAGTTCGAGGGTGCGGTGAATGGGCTGGGCTCGACGTCTTTGCGAGATAGCAAGGGTTCTGTCTCGTCCATCTTTTCAGGATCCTGTCCCTCAACATCATCGTCGTATTTGGCGAAAAATGACATTGGCTTCTCCCGTATTACGTCCTTATGATTTGGGTGCGGTGGCGGCGTGATATTTCCGGCACGGAAGACAACCGACGCAGATGTGAGGCGACAAGCAAGAAGACTGACTGCGGCTACGTTGCCATCAACGTCATACTCGTCCCATGTGTTGGCTGTATGGAAGATGCAGCAACCGTCGGTTTCGAACCATCGCACAGCTTTTGGATGTCGACGGGGAAAGACACCAAACCGAGAGGGTTTCCACGGTTCGTATGCCACGACAGGTGAATTTTTGGCAAGGTTGAGAGGTGATAGACTGAGTGGAAGATCGAGAATGACAGTGCTGTGTTTAGACACGCCAAAGTCATGCATGAGCTTTCCGCCTGTACACCCAGGAACCGCAGCGTTGATAATTCGCCCGGCATCGCCTGCTGAATGGTAATCCGCAATATTCGATCCGGTGGGTGGTATGAGCGAATACTGGACATACGGTGGCGCGAAACTACAGTGGAATAAGACCATTTCGCCAGTAATGTTGTCGACTTTGGGATGGCCAGTACTCCACTCGCGCATCCAGCTCAATGGACCTGTTCCACCTAGAGTTGGTTCATCCATCCTGTCCTCACTCTTCGGTTCGCCTTCTACGGCTTTCCCATCGAACCAGCCAACGGTTTCTAGCTCTGGGAGAGTCAAACGCATAGGTGGACCACTTTCGCATGTAGCCAAAGCCCTTCCATCATGATACAAAACACTCGTGTTAGCGACGCTAATGCGCTTAATGGCAAAGCCTGAGCCAGGTAGGTGCGATAGTAGAACGATCAGAATGGTGCGCATAATTCTCCAGATGATCCAAAACAAGCTCGAGGCAGGGTTCGTCAGGGTTGCAATGCTAGGTAAGATTGGTGTCCGCAAATTGCTGCTCTCGGCTTGAGACAAGTACACGTCCGTAAGGATGAATTGATTGACGAACTGAACATTGAGTTCTTCGGCGCTGGTCGATGCACGGCTGAACCAGACTCCCGAGAGCATGCCGTCGCCGTCAAACCAGTGGGCTTCTCGTCCAAGGTCGGCATTTGCCATGGGGTTGCCTCCGTTGCGAACATACATGCCACCATTGAGCTCCTTGGGGAGACTCCCCGTCCAGGTAACGTGCGTTGGCTTCCATGTCTGCGTTACTGGCGCAAAGTTTCCAGTAAGGTACGGGTGCTTCGTCGACTGCTTCCTGCTTCGTCCACGGTGGGACATGATGAACTGGCGGGAGCTATTTGCATTTGAACGGCATACTGGGGGAATCGGAAAGGTTGTACGGCCATAGAAATTTAGCCTGGAGAGCATGTGGCACTCGGCATGATAGAACCATGACAATTCACATGTCTGGCCGGAGAGGTACTGGCGTATTGACCTGACTGAGCTCCTGGTACCATGATGCAATGTGCTGCAACGCTATTGGCTGCTAGGCCTACCTGACGTTGGCCCCCGGACCCTGCCGTTGACTGCCGCATCCAAAGTCAATGATGTCAACCAAAAGCTTCGTTGCAGCACAGATCTCATCTAGGAACGTGCACATGCACTTCCTGCTCTTTACCATGCTTGCAGTGGTCGGCCGTCGGCGGGGACGGAACGCGATCAATATGGAGTGTTGAGTTGTGCCTGACGCTCTTACGGTTTCTTGCTGCCGGTTGCTAGTCTCTACCCTCCATTGTGGTCCTCGAATTGACGCGAGATTGTGCGTTGTTCGTTCCACTTCCGGGTTGACAGTCGCGAATCTGCGGCAATGGGTTCAGACTATGCGCTCGTGTACGTGGATGCGCCTTTCAGGATCTCCAGAACTCTGCACTCCATGCTGATACGCGGTGACTAGCCATGTCAAGTACACGATCCCACCGGCCGTGCTGCTCACGCTGCTCTACCGCCCGCTCTGGTCGAAACTCGACACTTACAAAGTCGGCTTCCTAGTATTTGTATGTCTACCTCTCTCTTGCAGCACAGCGCTGTACTGATATTGCAGATCGCCGTTACCGCGACCATCCCATGGGACTCATATCTCATTCGCACCAGCATATGGACTTACCCAAGCCATGTGATCATCGGCCCGACGCTGTTCGACATTCCTCTTGAAGAGGTCTTCTTCTTCGTGATACAGACCTACAACACCTCGCTGCTGTATCTGCTGCTCACCAAGCCTACATACCAGCCCATCTACCTACGTGCCGCAACACCCGCCTCGCCGGCGCCTTGGAAGTATCAGAAATGGGGTGGACAGGTGGTGTTATCCGCGATCATTGCTTATGGGTGGTATTGTGTGAAGGCCAACGTGACCGGGACGTACACAGGCTTGATTCTCGTTTGGGCAGGGCCAGTGTTACTGGGGCTATGGACACTTGCGCACCAATTCATCCTTGGGCTTCCTTTGTCGAACACCGCGCTCCCTATCTGGCTGCCTACGGTCTATCTCTGGATTGTTGACACGTTGGCATTGCGCAGAGGAACTTGGGTCATCAGCAGTGGCACAAAACATGGTATCCACTTATGGGAGGGGCTTGAGATTGAAGAAGCTCTGTTCTTCCTTGTCACGAACATGCTGATTGTGTTTGGTTTAGTAGCATTTGACAATGCTCTTGCTGTTCTTCACACCTTCCCTTCACTATTGGGAGAACCAAAAACTCAATTGCCGTCACCTGTACTTCTCATACAGGCGCTGTTGGTGTCGCCAAAGAAGTACAACGATGCCCGCCTCGAAGGGCTGAGAGAGGCTGTCCAGCGATTGAAGCGTAAGAGCAGGAGTTTCTATCTCGCATCTTCAACCTTTTCAGGGGACCTTCGCACAGACCTGCTACTATTATACTCCTTCTGCCGTGTGGCTGACGACCTGGTGGACAACGCTAGCACGGCCAACGAAGCGAAGGAGTGGATATTGCGCCTGAATAAGTTCTTGGATCTTGCATACAGTGGACCAAGATTCAGACCGGCTCTTATCAAATTGGTCTACGAGCAATTCCCTGCTGATGCGCGCTCTGCTCTTGTGCAATTACCCACAGACAAATTGACGCGCCAACCACTGCAGGATTTACTCCTTGGTTTCGACATGGATTTGGCTTTTGATACTGCAGAACCTCCGATTGCAAACGAAGACGACCTCAAAATTTATTCTGAACGTGTTGCAGGCACGGTAGCTCAGATGTGCATTGAGCTCATCTTCTGTACGTATCGCAGCAGCTTGAGTGAAGCAGAACAGCGCGAAGTAGAGAACGCTGGCAACTCAATGGGAGTTGCACTGCAATATGTCAACATAGCACGAGATATTGCTGTAGATGCTAAGATCGACCGTGTGTACATACCGACAACCTGGCTGTCAGAGGCAGGTTTGTCTCAGAAGCAGGTTTTGAAGGAACCGCGAGGGCCACGAATTGAAACCTTACGCAATCGTCTCCTCGACGACGCCTTCAAGCTTTACAATGAATCGAGGCACTCGATCGAGCAGCTGCCATCAGAAGCTGCAGGTCCAATCAGGGTAGCAGTCGAAAGTTACATGGAAATTGGGAGAACATTACGACAAGAAGGCTATGTAGTCAAGGCTGGGCGCGCAACTGTACCAAAGTGGAGAAGACTGCTTGTCGCCTGGCAGACATTGAACCAGACGAGCAAGTCTCGATGCGGACCATAGTCGTAACTTTAACATATACCCATAACTTAAATAAAAAGAATACTCTATTCTAATCCTTTGCACCTAATGAAGAGGTTGCTTCGATATTTGAGAGTGCCTTTATATACGGTGAGTACATCTGCTTTAGGTTGCGCGCTAAATAATCGTCCTAGCGCGCGACCTTTCAAGCGGTAGCCCTCTCACCTCCACCTTGCACAACAACAACCACACCACGTCACCTTTATGCGCGAACAGCAACATGGAGTCCAGTCGACTGCTGGATCCAGGAGATGCATTCTACAAGCCATCTGGCTCTGGCAGGCGAAGAAGAGACGGACGCGGTACTAGCCACAAATCGCGAAGCCACTACAAGAAGTTGCTGTGGTTCAAGCAGCCGTGTCAGTACGGCGCATGGCCTCGCGTTGGCTAAAGGCTGATTGAAATAGTTCCTGATAATTATACTGACGAGAAGACATTTCTTGATCATTTGCAACGCAATCCGAGACTGCAGCCGTATGAATTCTGGTCGCTCATGGCGGACACATCCATCATCGTGCAGCATCTTGCATCTGTTGCGATATTTTGCTGCTGTTTCGTCGCCATCATTCAAGGAAACATTTCGCCATTGTCAGTTGTAGGTTGGGCAACACTATGCACCGCGTTGGCCTGGGTCTTGTGGGATCACTGGCAGGGGCAAGAGCTGGAAGCAATTGATGGCACGCACCCAAAACCGTCAAACGCAGGCGAAGCAAGTGACTCGCAGACGGAATCGAAGCCATCTCCGCCCTCTCGATATCAGCAGCGTGTGTCGACTATCAAGTCAGCTGTACTTATCTACGCTGCTCTGCTAGGGCTCAGTCCTATCCTCAAATCCTTGACAAAATCGACAACAAGCGATTCAATCTGGGCTATCAGCACATGGCTACTCATGATGAACGTAGCTTTCTTCGACTACAGCAGTGGACCAGGAGCTCAGTAAGATGTACAAATGCTCTATTCGCCATGCACGCTAATAATGCTACAGACTTCCTGCGTCTATCTCGACAAACTCTGCCATGATGGCATCTACTGTCCTTGCTTCTCGTCTTCCATCTACTACACACGTTTTCTCTCTGACACTCTTTTCCATCGAAGTGTTCGGCCTCTTCCCAATCTTTCGTCGAAAACTTCGAGCACGCTCCTGGCAAGGCCATCTGGCACTCACAATCATGCTTGTCACGGCTGCGTGGGGTGCAGTCTTTGTAACCCTAACTGGAGGTGGGAAGGGCGCCTTTATTGCAGGACTGGTGCTCGGAAGCTTCTTTACTTTCTTTGTCATGGGCATCTGCAGCTGGTGGCTGATCGGACTGCAGAAGTACAAAAATGAGATCCACGGTCCGTGGGACCCCGCGCGACCTATCATTCGGCGGCGCTGGGATTGAAGCCCTTTGTTGTAGGCTCTGTAACGTCCGAGTCCCGGTTTTCATAGCCAAACCAGGTGCAGGAGCCGTTCTCTGGCCATGGGTCTGTATGGTGTCTCCTCACTGAAGGACCACACCAGTAGGGATCGATATTCTTCAGCAGATAAGATATCGACACTACCTCCAACTCCATCTTTCCATCTTGACGAGTCCATCGTACGATCTTTGAATGGTCTGAAGCACCGACAGTGGACCACATCCGTGGAACTAGATCATCGACGCCAACATCGTCGCCTCCCACGTAATGGACTGGGGAGAAGGGAGCTCGCTTGGCCATTGCAGCGCCTTTACTTGCGCCGACTACAACGATCCGCTCGAGCCCTTCGATCTTCGACAGCATGTTCCTGAGTTGGTTCCAAAGCTCGACCCTCTTCATGGCGATTTTGGGCCACGACTCAAAGTTCAGTCGGAGGGATATGAGTCCTGGAGCATCCGCATGCAAGGAACCCAGAGTCTTGTCCCACTCGCTGTTGCCCCAAGCAAGGTAATGCAGCCACTCGCGAGCCAATCCAGGGTGGTTTGAGTGTAGGCTCTTCACATCGATTTCGATTTGCTGGATACAGGCGCTGTGGAAGGTACTGAGTGACCTAAGGTAGGTTCTTATACGGTCGACGGAGCTGAATGTGAAAGTGTTCTGGGTAAACAGCGATCGGCGGTCGGTCTCATGATAGAGTCGGCGGCAGGTTTGCAGGAGATTCACTCCCATCCTGCGAGAGACGTCACCGTTCGAGGGCCCATTGTTCGGGATTGGCTCGACGATGGCGCCATCAGCGGTAAAATAGAGATTGAAGATGATGTTTTTGATTTCCTGTGGTAGTTGGACGAGGCGTGATTGGGTTTGGAGGTTATCTGGGTAGGCAATCACGGAGGATGACATGATTGATGGAGGATTAGGGCAAAAGACGGGACAGAAACACGTTCGGCGGTGTCTTATCTATATGAACTGCTTTGACTCAGGCACAACGGACACGGATAGGTAGCAAGTTCAGCTGCATCGCTTCGTCTTGCGACATGGCGTCGCGGCGTGGCTCTGCCTGCCCGGACCGAACGAAAACGTTGAGCGTAACTGGTCAAAACCAAGCAGATATGCACGTTCGTGTCGAGGAACATGCCCGCATTTCATCATTTCCCCGAACTATAAGCAACCTAGCCGTCCGTTCAAAAAATTATCCAGAATTAAAGGCTTAGGGCGGTGAATCGCCGTGCCGGGCCGACCGGGATACCCTGACATGCATGTCATGTTTCGCGAATCCTGCCGATAAATGTGGACATGGGGCTCAACACGCCTACGTTATCGCTGATCATTCAGGGCAATCGGTGACGAGCGAAGGCGAGGGGTCCAAGTCGGGGTCTGACAGGTCAACTCGTAAGCGAGCTGAGCGAGGTTTGGAGCACATGTCCAGTCCTCATGGCGCATCGCGGCTCGACGTTGATGTTCAGCATCGGTATGGCAGACTCACCGCCTTCGACCCACAGTGGTAGAGCCTCACGGGCACAGGCGACACTGAGCTGGGAGCCCCGCCATGGCGGTTACTCCGCAATGGGGAGCAAAAGGCGTTCCCAGCCTCCTGTGCGCGCGTAGATGGAGAGAGTCTGAGTCCGGCGACTAACCACCAAACCACAACAACCATTGTGCCATCTCGCCCCCAATGTCGTTGCGCCCAGATGACAGGTCGCGTCGGTCGCGCTCGAAGTCGCCAGGGCGCGCAAGGGAGCGCAGCCGCAGCCACAGCCATGTGCGCGAGGAATCTGGGCCGGGTCAGCATTACGGCGCAGCTGAATACGCACCAATGGGCACCCCTCAGTACGAGACCAGGCAGCCGCACGTGTATGCACCGTGAGTACTCCGCCTGAGCTTCGCGCTGCAAGCTTCGAGCTCCAGTCGCGCCGCGAAACCTCCTGGCAGCGACGACACGCGACGAGTACTGAGACAATGGCGGCCAGAAGCGCGAACGAACCCATTACCATGGGCAACTATGCAGACCTGCCGCCCGAGCAGCGCCCTGGCTACATGCAGCAGGCGCAAGCGGCTGCCCAGTACCAGCAGCCCATCTCCTACACGCAGCCCGGCAGCATCCAGTACACGACGACGCCCAACACGGGACAGCAGTACTCGTACACGACCGCGCCCGCCAGAGACTCGGCCTCGAGCTTCCAGTATGCGCAGGCGCCCGACAAGATCACATTCAGCGCGAAGCCTGTCGTCGGCTCCGCCCAGCAGCCCGCCATAAGACACACTGCCCAGCCAACCGGTCCCACGTATGCAGCGCCGCCCGCGCAGTACACCACCGTCCCACATGCTCCCGCTCCGCCGCCTGTGTCGCAGCCGCAGTACCCGCCGCCGCCCATGGGCACCCACTCGCCGCGCCCAGAGCACCACCGCGCACCGTCGAGCTCTGGGCCGACGAGCTCCTACGATGGTCGCAAGGTCGTCGAGATGGTGCCCGGCGGCGGAGGAAAGCTCAATGCGCCGCCGTCGCCTGCTATGCGCCCGCACAGTCTCTCAGTGAGCGGCAGCGGCCGACCTGATGGGCTCAACCAGCGCATGGACAGGCTCTCTGTGAGCGGCAACCGTCCAGACTTGCACAACATCGTTCCTGGTGGCATGCCGGGCGGCTTCCCGGGCGGCGGTATGCCTCCACCCAGCCCACTGCTGGAAGCATACCAGGGCGTTTACCAGTCCATCAGCCCCATGCCACAAGCTATGATGCTCGACGACGACGACATCGACCACCTGCAACCCCTCGACAGCCTCTCCCCGCGAGAGTCCAGGCAATCCTTCCAAGGCAGGCACCGCGCCCACTCGCGATCAGGTCGCTCCCCGAGCCCCCTGCCCCCGTCCAAGCGCAAGGACAAGCTCGCCCTCGAAGCCTACAAATCTTCTGCGCGTGATTCACGTGATTCACACGACCACTACGATGATCGCGATCGCGACCGCGACCGCCGCGACAATGGCCGGAGAAAAGAAGAGCGCCGCGCCAGAGTCTACGACGCCGAACCGGATGCCCTCGCCATCGTCGACGCCCTCTCCGCACGCACACCCGACCTCGACACCCTCATCGACATTCTCCCCGTCCTCAGCCACGATCAAATGCTCGAATTGCGCACCGAATACAAGCGCCACTGCAAAGTGCAAGGCCGGGGAATCAACATCGCGAAGCACATCAAATTGAAGACGTCCGGCAACTTTGGCAAAGTCGCGTACGTGACAGCATTGGGACGGTACGAGGGCGAGGGCTACTGGGCAAACTACTGGTACCAATCCAACAGCGCGAGGAGGGAGCTGCTCATCGAGGCGCTCATGGGCCGACAGAACCACGAAATCCGCGCCATCTGCGAGTCCTTCAAGGACAAGCGCTACGGCGATAGTCTGGTGAAGTGCATGGACAAGGAGCTCAAAGCAGACAAGTTCCGGAAAGCGGTGCTTATGGCGCTCGAGGGCGAGAGGCAGGAAGAGAGCGACGTGTGGCCCGTCGAGTACAGGAACCGCGATGTCGATACTTTGTACAAGGCGCTCAAGGCGCGCGAGGGAGGCGAGAGCGCGATCCTAGGCGTTGTCGTCATGCGGTCTGACGCGCATTTGCGAGAATGCCTGAGGACCTACGAGCGGAAGTACCAGGGCAGTTTTGCGCGCGACTGTCTGCGCAAGAGCAACAACCTCGTCGTAAGTCACCCCCTCTAGCCCGCATTTCACTCCCACGAAGACGAAGAAGTAGAGCGAGCTGACGAATTTCAACAGGGCGAAGTCATAGCACACATCCTCAACGGCGTAATCAACCGCCCCGCCCGCGACGCAATGCTCCTCCACCACGCCCTCATGGACCTCATCGAGCCCTCGTCCGCCGCAAATGGCCGTTCCTCGCGCGAAAACACTTCGTCCAAGCACGAGCGCCAGCAGCGCTACGAGCTCCTTGTTTCCCGACTCGTGCGCTTACACTGGGACCGCATGCATTTGGCGCGCGTCAAGAGCGAGTACGAGGAGAAGTACGGTAGGATGGTCGAGGAGGATATTGAGGAGGCGACAAAGGGCGATTTCAGGGAGTTTTGTATTGCGCTGTGTCAGACGGGGCGATGAGCGGGGGATTCGTAAGGAAGGATGCAAAGAAGGAAGTAAGAAGGGAGGGAGGGACTGGGTTGGACGATATTGATACCTCAGCATGACTAAAATGATTCATGGGAAGACGTTGCTCAATGCATTGATTACGACTAGCGTTTTATTTACATCTGCATTTCATACGTTGTCATCGTGAGTGTCACCCATCACCCTATCCATATGTAATTATCAGAAGCGCCTGTCTGCCCTGATGACAGAATATCCGCAGGCGCAGGGAGATTGTGTACAGTGTTCCTGGCACTTGCATTTGGCACGTATGGGAAGACAATGTTGGGCAGGTTCGGCGTACGCATATCTTGCTGCGTCCTAGACGTAGACGTACCCGCACCACTTGCAGACAAGGAATGTTTCAGTGGACCTGGAGGCGGCAACGAGGGCAGCGGTGCTGCTGTTGAGGAACCCATGTAGCTCCAGTGCGCTGTGGATGGTAGTTTAAGCGTGGCGAGAGGGTTGATGTGGAGGCCGTCGCTGGCTGTGAATGGATTGTAGAGTAGATCGCTGGTAAGATGCATGGTAGCTTGGGTGCTCGTTGATGCTGCAGAGGATGAAGGTAGGGTTGCTGAGTTCTCATCGGCCCACTGGAGGATGTTGCGGTTCAAGACGACAGGGCTTCGGTCGCCGTCGTCGTCATCGAATGTGAGATCGGTGATGGGGCCAAAGTTGCGTCGCATTGAATCGGACTGTGGTGTTGTAGCAACTGGCTTGAGTGTGGCGACGGATGGCGCAGTAGGCGCGGTACTTATGGCCGTACGAGCAGTCGGTTTGTCGATCATATCAGACGTCTTGCTGGACATTGTTGTTGGATGGTTGGACGCCAACACTTCCTGTGCTTTGATCTTGTCTGTCTGATCCTTGAGTGCACGCTCCTCTTTTGGCTTCAGCTTGTATCCAGCTTCGGCGAAGAGGTTTGGGTATCTGATACGGAAGCGGTCACGCAAGTCTGTAGGATGGCGCATGCCAAACCCCAGTTCAGCATCATCGCGTATGGAGTGCCAGACAGGGCCATGACGCTTGAAGCCTTTCAGTAGGTTCTTATCGTCCGCATCACTGAACTCGCGGCGTGCTCGGCGCTTACTCTTGAGGAATGGCCCATGGACTTCCGTTTTGTTAGTCGCAGCTTGATTGACTGAGTCTGTGCCCTTGGGAGTTTTCCCCTGATTAGGCAGGATACGTTGGACCAGGTTTTCGACTGGCGTAAATACAGCCTCACTATCCGCTTGTACAGTGTCTGTCGGTGTCGTAGTAGATGATTCCTCCGGGGTAGCTGCTTTCCTAGCTTTGAGTCCTTCGCCAGGGCGGCAGACTCGGAATCGATCTTTCAAGTCCACGGCGGTTCGTCCTTGAAAGTGCAAGTCTGCACAGTCAAGTATTTGTTTCCATCTGCCAATGCCGAACCTGCTGACTCCGGTGAGCAAGTCTTCTGTCTCTTTCTGTGACCACCTGGTCCGCTTCCGCGGGGCCTTGGCTTTACTCGGAGTTCGATCTGAAGTTTGGCTCACCGACAGAGACCCTGCTGCATGCGCAGTGCGCAGTCCCTGCTCTTCGATCCTTCTTTGGGTGCTAACTGCAGCTGTCGTTCGTCCTACGTCATCGCTTTCGTTTTCATTCCCCTTCTGTGGCGACGATCGAGCTTTGGCCAGTTCCTCCGTGCCACTTGAGGGAAAGGCATTTCCAAGGCTGAATCGATCACTGACATCGCTCACAAGTCCGCTTCTGTCGCTGGTGATGGGTGGAAATAATCTACTTTTGGGCGGTAGTGGTGGAGGCTGATGCAGACCTTGCAGCAATGGCGGGATTCTTGGCCTCTTCGCAGTTTTTCGTGGGACCTGTGGAGGCTTAGGTAACTGTATCAATGAACTGTCACCCCCAGTGTATCCAACGGAGTTGTGATTTTCGTCTCGTCTATGTCCATCTGGTGAAGTTGCGGTAGGGCCTAAACCTGGACCCTCGTTTCTGATATTGAAGATCGCATGCTGTGGCGTCTGACGACCAGATGTAGGCTGAAATTGATGAGACGAAGATGCTGGATCATTCAAGACTCGTGCGATCGGTGCGCTAGAATGCCCTTGCAATGTCGTTTTGTTCTGTGGATCGGCATGATCATGGTGACCGCGAGAATCACGGTTTGAGCGTGCCTCCTCAACGACAGCTACGGGATCAATATACCGGGGCGCAGCCGGTGCAGTAGTGGTTAGCACGGAAGGATCAAGGGTAAGTCTTTTATAAGGCGACTGATCTAGCAACGTTGCTATTCGAGGTTCCATTAGGGTACGAGTGAGGTGTCGGAGGTCTGCTTCTCGGAAGAAACGCGGAGGCGAAGCTAGCGTCGTCGTCCCAGCCCAACATCAGGCTGACTGCGCCAGTCTCGGAACTTCCTATAACACCTTACCTCAACGTGAAGTGCACATGCTTTCCGAAACTGGTTGATTTTCTGGTGCATATCTATCGAAAGTCTCATTTTATCAAACTTGCAGTTTTGCCATGGTCTTGACTTCCGTGTCCCCACCAAACCCGCTGTGGGTCAGTGGCACGGTCGGCCTAGATACCTGTTTACACTCAATGCAAGGCTGAACTAACCACAGCTGTTGAACATTCCGCTACGATGCCGAGGTACATATATACCTTGATTTCGAACGCCTTGGAAGTTCTTACAAGTACCTGATTGCTGGTTGCTTAAAGCCTGCAGAGACTCATATTCATTCGCCTCCTTATCCACGATAATTGCGGCATCCTCATGTGGATTATAGCCGGACTTGGCCTTGACTATGTATATGATATGTGGAATATTTCTGTGCGCTAAGGAGTATGCTGACGCCTTATCCGTTCTCGATTCGAGACTAATTAGCAGAGCATCCTTCGTGCTCCCAGACCTTCAGGGATGTTGCAGCAGGGCCAATATTTACGTCTACAGCGACCCACCGCCGCTGTCAGCAAATAGGTGGTCATTAGACTACAAAAGTCGGAACTGCCGCCCCAGCTCGGCAATTTAGCACTATCGCTGGGTTTCTCTGTCAATATGTTGGTACCAATTGTTCAAGTTTTGGCCCTGGCAGCCACAGTTCAGGCAGCCGTGCCAAAGCCTCGAGATTTGGTGGATAAAGATGCAGTCAAAGATCTACAGCACCAGGCAATTGCAGCCCTCAATAAGTTCAAAGTAAGCAGCACTCAAGGATGCTCAATGTCCAACGCCGCTATCAGAAAAGACTGGTAAATACGTTCTCTCCACCGGGCTTGGATGCAAATATCCAAAGACTTACGCAAGGACAGGGACTCAATGTCAGCAAATGAACGCAAAGCATACTCGACTGCTGTTCAATGCTTGCTCAGTTCCCCTTCAAAGTCTGATCCATTAATAGTCCCAGGTGCACGCAACAGATACGATGACTTCGTTGGACAACACATCAACCAGACCCTGACCATCCACGGCACCGGGAACTTCTTGACCTGGGTGAGTCCTTTTATATTAGTCCGGTTTTGGTAATACTGATTTTTTTTCTCAGCATCGACTTTTCGTCTACTCGTACGAGAAAGCACTACGAGAAGAATGCAATTACAATGGCTACCAGCCATACTGGAACTGGTTTTCTTACCAAGATAGCTTAAAGAAGTCTCCAGTTTTCGACGGGTCCGCCACAAGTATGAGCGGTGATGGCTCTTACGTCTTTCACAACGGTAGCCTTGGCGGCGGCGGCGCCATCTTCCTCCCATCAGGAGAAGGTGGTGGGTGTCTCCAGGATGGTCCTTTCAAGGGCATGGTCGCGAATCTCGGCCCCATTTCGCCTACGATGAGGGGCCAAACGAGAGCCAACGGCAGCCTGACATACAATCCTCGCTGTCTGAAGCGTGATTTGACCACTTACGCGTCCTCAAACTGGCTAACGACTGAGAACCTCCTGAACTTGACAACTGGAGATGCGTCGAAATCAATCAAGCTATTCCAGAATGAGTACGTAGAGATCGAATATCGGAGCACTCATCATAGCTGTTGCTAATTCATTCCAGGCTTCAGGGACGATTTTCTGATGGTTTTCTAGGCCTTCACGCCGCAGGCCACTTCAGCATCGGCGGCGACGCAGGAGACATCTTTTCGTCGCCGGTAGATCCTGTATTCTTCTTGCATCATACAATGCTTGACAGAGTCTACTGGATCTGGCAAGCATTGCACATGGACCAAGCGCACACTATTGCTGGCACACTCACCCTAAACAACAATCCGCCCAGCCGTAACACTACCTTAGAGGACTTAATCCAGGTGAATTACCTGAATGTCGATGCTACACCAATTAGAAATCTGACTGATACTTTGGGTGAGGCACCTTTATGCTACATCTACCAGTAAGAAAAGAAGAGGCATATACAGGCACAGAAATTGATCGATACTGAACGCTCCAATGCTCCTAAATAGCACCAATCATATCATTTTCAAATAATATCAACTTTATTACGGCTATGTCTATTATGCACTCCGCTATCATTGTCAATCTAGACAAACATCGTCCTTCTACCATAATCAATGAATTACCAAGCGCATTCATGACATAATGCTCAGCCCTTGACTCCTCCCACTCCACAGGTACACCGCAACCAACGTGAGAAAAATCGGTGCCCACCACTGCAACCAAGTCGAGTAGGCCGTCTTGCTCTGCACATCCAGACGGCTCTTCAGCCGGACCCCCTTCTTTTGCATAACCCTACACTCCTCCTTCATCGTCGCCGCTTCTCCCTGATCCATACGCTTTGGTCCTATCCTGAGCTTCGCCAGTACATCGTCACTGACTAGCTTTGCACCTGCAAGCACAATCGGCATACCGGTTCCAGGATGCGCGCTCGCGCCGACAAAATACAAGTCGTCGATGGACGCGTGCTTGGTCTTAGGTCGGAAAGAAAGGACGTTGAAGAACGAGTGCGAGAGCCCCAGGATTGCGCCACGGTCGAGATTGAAGGTGGACTTCCAGGTTACCGGGGTGTTGATTACTTCCTCCACGATGTGGGCTCCGACATTGATGTTGAGACGTGCTTCAATCGTCTTGAGGATCGTATCGCGCGCTACTTGCACCATAGCGTTGAAGTCCTGGGTTTGCCCGGAGCTGTCCTTAGAGCCCCTGTGTGAGTCGGACCCGTAGTCTGCGAGGTGACCTACTGGGACGAGAACCACGATAGAGTCGCAGCCTGTAGGCGCAGCCGATGCGTCAACGCGTGAGGGTACGTTGACGTAGAAACTCGGTTGGTCAGGAATGAGGTGCTTTTTGAAGATACTGTCAAAGGACTCTTTGTAGTCTTCAGCGAGGAAGATGTTGTGTGCTGAAAGCTCCGGGAATTGCTTATCCAGCGCCCAATAAAATGATATACTTGAACACGAAGCTTTGCGTCCCTGGAGGGATTTGGCGTAGGTGGATGATGGGAGGAGCTCGTTATAGGCGTACGTTAAGTCGGCATTGCAAACGACCATTTCTGCGGTGAGTGGCGGCCTGCCATCTTGGAAAGTTACTCCAGTTGCGCGTTTCCCGTCGTTGGAGAGCTGTATCCCTGAGATAGGGCTGTTGAACATGTATTTGACACCGTTGCGCTCGCCAATGCTGACCAAGGCCTCGATGACCTTGTGGAAGCCACCGATGGGATACCAGATTCCTTCAGCAAGTTCCGTATACTGCAAGAGACTGTACGTTCCAGGAGCATCGAATGGACTCATGCCCATATACATACTCGCAAACGTAAAAACCCTTCTCAGTCTTTCTGTTCGAAAGTAGACGCTAGCTCTGGTGTAAATGCTCTCAAATGGATGCAGCGCAATCAAGTGGCGCAAGAAACTCGGGCGAGCCATACTAAAAAGCGAGTAGAAGTTCCTTTTCAACACATGGATTACCGATAACTCGTAGTGCCGATGCGACTCCTGCAGGAAACCAAGATAGCGCTCGAAGCCATCTTTCCCTTCGAATCGCTCCACTTCCTCTTTCATGACAGCAACATCGGTTGATAGCTTGAAAGTTGTCCCATCATGAAAATGGACATTGTAGTTGGGATTGCACTTGACTAAATGAACGCCTTCAGCTTCCAGTGATGTCCCGAGGTCCCGGAATGTCTCTTTGAAGAGCTCAGGCAGGAGAAGCAGACTGGGTCCTTGGTCAAACCTCTATCAGCATGTCAGTCTTCAGCTCAAATCCATTACCAAAATTAGCATACATAGCCTTCGCGATGTATCAAACTACACCTCCCACCGGAGAAGTCGTTCTTCTCCACAACCGTGACTTTGCATCCCGCCTGGGCGAGGCGGGCGGCCGTTGCAACGCCACCAGCACCAGCACCAACAACAATCACACTTGGGCGCGCGTCAATCTCTTGTTTTCCCATCCTCAAGAGGTGGAAGTGGCGATCTTATAACGAGGAACCACCGCGTGGTAGAGACGCGACTTTACGCGGATCTCGCAAGCGGCGCAGGCATTCCAATTCAAGAAGTCATGACGTTGTGACATGTGAATAAAGTAGCGAGTGGAGCCCCCACGAGAGCCTCATCTCGATAACTATCCTTCAAGCCATCGCAACCACCAATTGTTTGTGATCGAGGATGAATATGCGATACAAAACGCGTTGAACCTACAATGTACTAGATGTCCAGCAGCTTGTTGTAGTTGACAGTAGGTTCAGCGGCACTGCCATTGCCGGACCATCCAATCGGTTCGATCCGAACGCTGATACTTCACGATTTCCAGTACCAGTCCAACTACCTTGCCATTACATTTCCGAAGTGTAGCTTGTTATTCCCGCGCAGCTTTGCATGCATCACACATCTTTCGTTTATAGGTCTCATCGAGAGGGAATGAAACCAACATCTGAATAGAACTTCAAGCCCAAACACTAGGCCGCGGTCAGAACTACGACTTAGACTTCGAGGCCGCCCATCCGAACTGACATCACACATAAATGGATCAGAACTTGTGGGTAACTGCGCTTGCGCTGCGCTTACAACGGCAGCTCTCGGCCTCACCTCATAGTAACGTCACTGCTCAGATAGGTAGCTACACAAATGCGGAAGCTCAGATTCCAAGACTTACACCACACTGCTATACCCAGATTGAGGACAAAATCTAACCCTAGTTTCATACCTAACACACCACACAGTGCATCAGGATATCAAAATACAACATGAAGATTGCCATCACAGGAGCCAGAGGCACCGTGGGACAAGAGGTAGTCAAGTTATGCGCCAAAGCAGGCTACTCGACGGTCCAAATAAACCGCACAGAAGAGAAAAACAACGGCTTCGAAAACACAGAAATGCGCACCGCAGACGCAGCATCCGACTACGACGCCACTCTGCAAGCCTTCAAAGGCTGCGACGCCATCATCCACCTCGCCGCGATCCCCAACCCCGTCGACACCCCGGACCACAAAGTACACTCCAACAACGTCAACTCGGCGTTCAACGGCTTCCGGGCCGCAGGCGAACTCGGCATCAAGAAGATATGCTATGCCTCTAGTGTGAATGCAATTGGCCTCGCGTACGCCAACCAACCGCTGAAATTCCCATACTTCCCCATCGATGAAGACTACCCCGTTAACCCCACGGACTCGTACGCGCTGGCGAAGCACGAGGCCGAGACGCAAGCCCGGGCATTCGTGAATTGGTTCCCAGGGACGAAGATTGCGCTTATGAGGATCCACGAGGTTGCGCCGAAGAATGAGGTCCGCGACGAGCATGATGAGAACTGGAAGGATGCTGCTGTCGGTACGTCTTGGGCTTTCTCAAGCGGCTAGTCTTGCAATGCTAATTGATTCAGGCCAGCTATGGGGCTGGGTGCACCCGCAAGCCACAGCGCGTGCCTGTCTTGCTGCGCTCGAGAAGGCGGATAAGTTCGAGGGCGCGCAGGTTTTCAACGTCATTGCGCCTGATACGACGCAGAAGACGCCGTCCAAGGAGCTGGCAAAGAAGTACTACCCGGATGCTGAGATTCGGGCGGGTTTGGAGGGGAATGCATCGTTTTGGACGACGGATAAGGCGAAGAGGGTGTTGGGGTGGGAGCATACTGAGAAGCAGTGAGCGATTCGCTGAAATGCGATTTATGCCAACAATAATGATTGTTAGTAATGAAAGACAATGCATATAATGCCTCTGTGGACGACGAATGGTACGACGAATGGTACGACGAATGCAATTATGAGCTGAAGGTTTCAAAAGTCTATTGATATCATTCTACGGTCTACAAACATTCACGCTCACACTTGCCTTACGCAAGTATGTAGTCGCCGCCTCAAACTCAGTTCTATACTAGCGCCATCCGCAATGCCGATTCAAAGTAATACAAACCAGTGCCGCTTCCGTTCGTGTGTTTGAAACACGCTCAGTGGGTGCCATTGGTGACCTTGGCATCGCTCATCTTCTCGTCCGAGTTCTTGCCGTGGTACTCCTTGATGCCCTCGGGGGTGGCCTTGATGGTGTCCATGCCGGGGTTCCAGTTAGCAGGGCAAACCTCGCCGTACTTGTCGGTGAACTGGAAGGCGTCAATCAGACGGAGAGCCTCGTCGACGCTGCGGCCAACGGGCAGGTCGTTGATGGTGATCTGGCGCAGCACGCCGGCGGGGTCAATGAGGAACAGGCCGCGCAGCGCAATGCCCTCCTCCTCGATCAGGACGCCGTAGTCCTTGCTGATGGCGTGGTTCTTGTCCGACAACAGGGGAATGTTGATCTTGCCAAGGCCGCCGTCCTTCTTCGCGGTGTTGGTCCAGGCGAGCAGCGAGTACTCCGAGTCGGTGGAGGCGAAGACGACGCGAGCACCGCGGGCCTCGAAGTCGGCAGCGCGATCGCTGAAGGCTAGGATCTCGGTCGGGCAGACGAAAGTCCAGGCCATGGGGACGAAGCCTAGGACAAGCCACTGCTTGCTGGATGTGAACTGGGTGAGGCTGACATCTTGAGAGTGTTAGCATGCAATTGTAACGTAAATTGTGGGTAGCAAGTAGGTGGACGCACCCTCAAAGGTGCCATCGACGACAGCGGTGCCAGAGAAGGCGGGCGCGGGCCTCTGCACGCGGGCCTTGGGTGTGTAGGTGGGGAAAGACATGGCTATGTTTAGAGCTCGAGTAGTGCAACTAAGGCGAGGGTCCAATGGCAGGTAACGGTCGCTTAAAGGTTTGGTCGGTGCAACTTCTGCGTGAAGTTTGTCGAGATTATTAGGTCGTAGGGAGGGGAAGAATAAAAGGCTGCAAGAACAGGTATGGGCAGATTAACTTGCGACAAGATGTCAAAACGCGTATCTGATTTGGGTTTAGGGCGCAGGTGGATGTCGGATTCGAGTCGGTGTGGCGGACTCGGAGCAGACAAGCGCGGTGGATTATATAGCAGTCGTGCAGTAGCGAACCAGTGCGTGGTAGCATCTATTAAAGGCTTTTCTTCTTCTGCCAGGACCAGTCAGGCCAGTCAGGCCACGACCATGTGCAGCGGCCCGCTACAAAACTTCCGTCATCGGCGGCTTCGGCATCATGGTCGAGGCACGGCTGCTTACACAGTGCTCATGTCGCAATGCAGTGTCCACTTATCTGCCCTTAGTCGCTGCGCATCGCATTGAAGCGGGAATCTGATAACGATGCGACCCACCTGCTATGTCACTGCGGCTCTGCGGTGTGCGTCGAGGTGCAGAGAGCCAGCGCAGCGCGGCCAGATCGAAACCTAGATACCGCGGTACCTGCATGACCTGCATGAGGCAGGGTGGCTTGAAAAGTAGCGCCGCGTCTCGCCGATCACGAGGCTTCGCGCAATGTACGTGCAAGTTGACGCGACGGCCTTGAAAGGATCACTAGCGCAAAGATTTCTCTTATCAGATGCTCGTCCATAGCGGCATCTCTCGCCGTCTCTTCCCACGCTTGTATGACTTTGTTAAGCCGCATAGCGCAGAGGTGGAGCGGCACCTCTGCCGTGGACTCGTACTTGAACGCGAGTGGCCACGCGTTCGGCTTCTCGAGTCGTGTGATTCTTACAAAGTGCTCAGGGTCTAGTCCGCACATTTACAAAGCTTCGCCATGATCGACGCAAGCGAGCTTTTGAAAAGTTTGGGACATGATGACTGCAGATCGAGATGGTCTTGTGTTGAGTCAACCCTGATGAACCGCATCTGACCGGTATACGGCAATACGGCACTGTGAGTACCCCATGGGCACGACATGGTTGGGAGTCAAGTGTAACTGTGTCACAAGCAAACACTATATCCGGTTTTGTCTCATGCAGAACGTGGAATCCATGTGGAAGAATTGCATTGCTCATTCGAGACCTGGGTATCGTAAATATCACTGAACGCCTGATGTGTAAACATCGAATCGAGTTCCTCTCCTAGGACGAAAGTCTGCGAAGCAGGCCGGAAAGTGGTCCCACAGCCTTTGTGCTTGACACAGCGTCTCGGTGTCCACCTTTGGCTCTGCAAATACCTTTCTCGACCCTGCCGTCTTTGGTGACTACTAAAACTGCCGTGCGCTCATCAGACCAGGTGATTGTGACTTGGCGCACGGCAGCGTCTGCTTCAATGTCTATGATGCGAGTTGGAATATTACCATCATCATCCCCAGCATCTGAACTGTCGTCGCTCACAAACGCATTCAGCACCCTCCCACCAGAGATGACATCGGCTTCGACATCATCGTCTGCCTGCGCATCCGGTAGCTTTGCCTCTCGTCTGAGGTCCTGAACAACCCGGAGACGCATATGCCAACTGACCAACTCCCTCCTCAGTGCTCGTCCAAACTTGACAAGATCCTGCTCTACATCCTTTGCACCATCCCCGTCTTTCGCGCCTTGTGGTAGCCACCTATTGGCCAGTTGTTGCAGTGGAATGCATGGTGGTATCGTGTGCTTGTGGATTCGCAGCCGATTCGAGTTCTCGTGTTCTCTGAGTGTGAAGAGGACGTGGTAGGTGTCGACGAAACCACCGTTGATGGGCACCTCGACACTGATACCCAGAATGTCGCCGTTGTTCACGGCGTAAGGGTCGGGGTCCTTCACTTTGTACGCGGTCACGCCTGCGCAGGCGCGATATATGTTTTCGAGGTTTCGTTTCAACTGTTGCTCGATGATGCGCTTTGCGCTCGCATCGTTGCCAAGACGCACCGCGAGGTGGGGCTGCGAGAGGAGGACTGAGGATTGGTTTGCGCGGTGTGCTTTCAGCGTAGCTATGCGGGCATGCAAGTTGCTGATATCAGAGTCCAGCTGTTCGATAGAGTCCATAATCGAGGCGTTGTTCGTGTTGTCGCAAACACCAAGCGTTCAGTGTTGATACTGCCAAACGCGACCGCACGTGCCGGACAGGGGTGACGTGTGTGAACCGCATCGCCGCCCCGGCCCCGCTAGGCAGCTTTGAGCGCGAGAGGCCACGATTTCCGTCCAGGAACGACCGGGGTCACAACACCGTCACTGTACCAGTACTGCCCGCAGGCTGCTGTTACGGTCTTCTATACGTTTCCTTGTACTAATTCAAGTCGCTCCTTCACACTTTACTCACTGCCCACGGCACCTTCCCCAGATCCCTGACGCCTGCCGCGCCCGTCGCATTCACAACTCCACTCTCATTCCCGTCTACCCGGCTCATTCCAACCCCGGCGAGTCCCGAGCACCCCTCCAGGCAGGGTACGCAAGCTTCCCACAAATGAGCAAACGCGCCTCGAGGTCCAAGAACCGCGGCTCTGTACCACACAAGAGCTCCACCGACTCTTTGCGGAAAGAGAACAACGGACATGCGAACAGCA
Source organism: Phoma sp. XZ068 (assembly GCA_004835665.1). Taxonomy (NCBI): domain Eukaryota; kingdom Fungi; phylum Ascomycota; class Dothideomycetes; order Pleosporales; family Didymellaceae; genus Phoma; species Phoma sp. XZ068. Next base: position 1,799,443 of record RBKR01000003.1, read on the forward strand.
GCGCGACTATGAACGGCGTTATCCTCGAACACCGCCGCAAACATGCGAGCATCGACAGCACCTCGCCCTCCAGCCAGGCCGCGAGCCTCATGAGCAGCCATTCCTTCACCCTCGACGATGAGGTACCGCCTTTGGATGCCGATGAGGGCCCCTCGAAAGGCTTCTTTGAGCTGTCCAAGAAGGACCAGCGCAACTTCCTGCTCCTGGTGCTGCTGTATTTCCTCCAGGGCATTCCCATGGGTCTTGCGCATGGCTCAGTGCCTTTTCTGCTGAAGAACGTCGTCTCATACTCGGCCATTGGCGTCTTCTCCCTGGCCGCATACCCCTACTCGCTGAAGCTGCTTTGGAGTCCGATTGTGGATGCTGTCTGGTCTCCCAGCGTGGGCCGAAGAAAGAGCTGGATCCTGCCCATCCAGACCATCTCTGGTTTCTCCATGATCTGGCTGGGAAGGAACATCAATAGGTTGATGACAGAGGCTGGCGAGTCAGACGGCCGTGTATGGACCTTCACATGGTGGTGGTTCGCCCTAGTCTTTCTCTGCGCAACGCAGGACATTG